>OW569407.1:93467993-94717993 GCA_937654795.1 Cistogaster globosa | reverse complement strand
CCATATTGACCACATTAAAAATTGAACTTTTTTATGAAAATTTCAAAGGCCCTTAACACGGAAAATTTGGGCGATCTCCAATTTTCTGAACTTAAAGTTTTTTGCTGAATTTCAATAGCATAATTTTCAAAATTATGTCTGATCAATTGGCACACTTAAGTTTTCTCTAGCTCATCTAATGCCTGGGCAAAATTAGTTTCAACACTAACACCGACGGGCACACGGACAGACGGACATCGCTCAACCGACCGAAATTGCAAGCGAAACGCCAAAGTAATAGATGAGCTAAGGAAAATATAAATACGCCAGTCGACTAGGTATAGTTTCGAAAATTTTGCTATCGAAAATCAGCAAGATCGGTCCATGCCCTTTGAGATAGTGGGCAAAACACTTCGCCTGCCTTTAATTTTTCCATGTCTTTATTTTAATTTTCGTTGCAATCTTTGTTCTTTTTGTTAAGAAGAAAACTTGGCGAGCTTTCAACTGGTACAGCAACCTTTTCATTTACAAAGTTTGGACAACAACCCTAAGCAAACTTACAATTTTCAAAAAAAGGGTTTCTAGTCAACATTATAATGGAGAGTAACGCGCTTTAGTAAATTTGAATCACTCTTCCTACTTATCATGACGGAATAAACTATTTTCAATAGAGATCGCTCAGAGCACGAGAACAAAGTAGCGGTACAGCTTCTATTTGTATTTATCTGTCTCTCCCTGCTAGTAGAGTCTTTCAATCAGGGGAGTACAAACAATCGCATTAGTTATTGGTGCTTCCACCGAACAATAAGCCACACACAATTGGCTAAAAGAGAATCCTTAAACCCTGTCTACAAGTAATTCTTTGTTATCAAAAATTTAAAAGAAAAAATAATTTATTACCATTATAAGCCAGTGTTGCATGCTTTATGTTTACAACTGTAGAACAAAATTTCATTCTTGTCTAACGTAGTTAAATATTTTAAAACAAAATCAAAATTCTTTGTTGAGGCAACATAATTTTTTTAAACTTTACATGAAATAAGTACATTTATAGGGAATAAATGAAAGCAAAATACAAACAACAAAAACCAGATGAAGAAATCTTTATACAATTCTTAGAAAATATATTATTTTTACTGCTTTTTGTTTAAAAATTGTAATTACGAATTTGTATTTAAGTAATAAAAATAATTGAAATAGTTTAATGTACAACAGCTTTAAGTACTAGAACTCCCTTTAAGTTTCATTGACTGCCATTGTCTTTCATTATATTTTGTTCATACTTTATGCTCTCTACCACAAAAGTGAAAAAAGGGTATTTTAAGATTTTAATTCCGTTTGTTATTTCTAAAATATCCATCTACGATCTCATACAGTAAATATATTCTGGTTCCTTATTCAAATCAAAGTCTGTCTGTCCGTGTCCGTGTTCGAGTTAAAGTCAACTTTGCCAAGGCTCTTAACGAGCTAGAGAAAATGTAAATACGCCAATCGATAAGAAAATTCTAAAATTTTGATATTGAAAATCAGCAAAATCGGTCCATTTCCTTCAAGGCAGCGGGCAAAACACTACGCCTGCCTCCAAAATTTTCATTAAGGGTCCGCCAAATAAATTTTTTTTTCTTGCAAATGCTATAAAAAAACGCATTGGATGGTCTTTATGCAAAATTCGTCTCAATGATTTCTCCAAAATGTTCAATTGTTGAGAACGACGGTGAATTGATGTTGATGGCGCTTCACGCACACTTTCTGCCATAGCAGCAGGCACTGTTTTTGGCTTTTCATGCTTTGGTTTATCGATGAGGATGCCAGTTTCTTTCACTTTTTTCACAAGATAACGAACATACGGAGCTGATGGTACATCTCTTCTTCCAAAACCGGCACACAAGTTTCGCACACATTCCACACCCTGATTTTCAAAGTAATGTCGCAATATTTCCCAGCATTGTTCAAGCGTATACACAACCATATTCGTTCTGCGGAAGGATAAAACTAATTATCTGTCAAATCAGACATGAGCTAAGTGTTACCATTCACAAAATAAGCACTAGTTGAAAAAAAAAAACGTTAGATGGCGGACCCTTTATCATTTGAAACAAAAAATTAACTCCAATAAAAAAAAATAAATAAAAAATAAAAAAACAAATATATGGGGCGATAGAGAATTAAAAAAACATTAAGTAAAAAAAATAGCGTTCGCCTATATTTCCGAGTTATGGGCCTCTGAAATTTTGATAAAAAAATTCGATTGTGAACATGCTCAATATGGGTATCATTTAAAAGCTTTTGAAGAGATGAAGTGTATTTAAGATTCGGTATAAACAAATATAGCACTCTTACAGCCATACCTAAATTAGCGAGTAAGACGCGACGCAAAATAACTCATGGCTTTTACGCTGAAATGACATACCTAAATAAAAGCGCAACGTTTTGTTGTGAGCAGTAATGTTAACTTATCATTTTTAATAAAACCCTATTAAATGAGATGCCACACAGTGATAAAAACGCTAGATAACCCCGAAAAAAGCTAAAATGTTATTACTGTTTTGTAACCCTCTCTAAATACTAAAAAAAATATGTAAACAACAGTAGCTTGCAGGCAACTGCATTACCTTACGCGCTGTCAAAATTGGATTTTCCAATTGCTAAGCGTTGACGCCGTTCTATTTAAGGATGCTTCATACATTTTGTATGTACATGACAAATTTTGACAGATATCTTGCACTTTACGCGCTAATTTAGGGATGGCAGTTACTTGTTTAAATTTTTGTTTGTATTGCTGCAGGTGGTTGTTGTTTATGTTGAAACATTGATGAGCTAAGTTGGGACTACAACCCTAAGCAAAACTCCATTTTCTAGAAAGAAAAAAAGCTTTTTTTAAACAGAAAAATTTTAAGGTAGAGAGTTCCGCATGACGCTTTTGATTTAAACTATTCAATGGGAAATCCGCAATATGGTGATTATACATTCGTCTACGGTGAAGGGTATTTAAGATTCGGTATAGCCAAATATAGTACTCTTACTTGTTATTTGAAAGGATGTTAAAATTATTTTTTTTATTTGCCCTGTTTGTTCCGTTTACTGATTTTCCTATGGCAACCATTCACAATTGCAGCTTATAAAAATATAAAAATATTTGAAGTCAAGACTTTTATGTGTTTTTAAATGGAATATAATTTTGTGCTCATTTTAATTAAATAATAATTTTTTTATGAATTTCAATTTAATTTGATGTGGTATTAATTTTTATAAACAAAATCTATTAGAACAGTTAAATAGACAACAAAATTAAAACTTGTTTCAATAAAATAAGCCTCGCTTAGACAAAATTGTCATGGAAAGTTTTAAATTATATCGCGGCTGTGGAAAATACTTTTCCAATGTGCTTTTCCATATACAGCCCTTCATTTCGCTTTTGAATTTATGTGTCTGTAGTGGGGATTTACGATATGATTAACATAAACAACATATTTTTATAACGTTTAATTCCATTCTTTGCAAAATTTCTTTGTCTTATTGGGCTAACTTCATTCCTCAATAGGTTAGGTAACCGTAGGAGAATTATTAAAAAAAAAAGAGGAAAACATATTTTATTAAAACACTTTAAAAAATTTGTTTATTTTTACAGGTTTTTATTTTTTTTTTAATTTTTTTTCCATTTCATTAATTTTCTGTCACAAAGTGTATTTATGTGAAATGAAAATCAATTCATAAAAATTCCCATTAGAGCCTTTCCAAAGTAGACCAACGATATATTTCAATGCCTTACGTCTG
Organism: Cistogaster globosa; assembly: GCA_937654795.1. Taxonomy (NCBI): domain Eukaryota; kingdom Metazoa; phylum Arthropoda; class Insecta; order Diptera; family Tachinidae; genus Cistogaster; species Cistogaster globosa. The sequence continues at coordinate 94,714,240 of OW569407.1, read as the reverse complement.
CATTAAGAGTCGACTTAATGCAGAAAATAAGGTTAGAAGCGATTTTTATTTTTATATTTTTTATTAAATCAAGTTGTTAATAAATTTTCTGTTCTTAAAGAAGCATATTTTTGGCTTTTCTTAAAATTGTGTAAGCTGGCCTAAAGACAATGATACACTGTCAAAAATAGCTAATAGAGTAGGATAGCATGTAGATAAGTTCCCGGTCGTTCGTTTCAGTGACCAGCAGAGTCACCGTTTGCCCGATTAAAGTCGCAAGTTGATCCTTTTTTTTTTTTTAGCGGTCTGCGACTTTTTGTGAGACTTTTGCAACTTTTTTAATTTTTGGGTTTTTCTATCCTTTTTTTGTAAAGTTTCTCACAAAAAACATTATTTTCCTGAAAATTATAATTAGAACACGACAACTAAATTTATTAAACTTAAGTAATGCTGTCAGTATACATGTATGTATTTGTATATAACAAAAATTGATTTTGTAATGAGCCTTTTGTTTTGCTTCAATTTTTTTATGTTTTTTGTTATGATTTTAACTAATAAAAATGCTAAAAATAGATGTGCGATTTTTTTGTTCTCAAACGACTTTGTTTTTATAACACGACCTTTTGAGCGACTTTTCATAAATTCCTAGCGGTAACACTGGTGACCGGTTTTTTCAGTAAGGTTGTAAGTGGTTCCAGAGATATCAGCGTTTATGTTGAAAAGTTATTATGAAACTGATTTCGGTAAAAATGGCATGAAAGTGGCATGAGACTGGCTTTTACTTCAATCGTTCAATTTATTCGTTTGAACGAATTTGAATAACAATCCTTATTGTATGTGATTTGCTTGTGTTTTTATAAAACCACAAGTATACAGAAGTGAAATGTTTGGCACATAGAAAACAATATAATCAGAATTTCAATAGGTTCTCAAGAGAGACAAATATAGTGCTTTTTTCTACGAAGAAAACACAAAGCACAAAAAGTTTTTTTTTTCAGAAAAGGAGTATCATTCGTGAAAATAAAGAACTTAATTATTAAATTGCTTAAAAATGTGAAATTGTGGTCTGTGGCAGAAACACACTATCATTGCTTATGTGTTAATACACCAAATTTTACAAAAATTGGGGTTTCTCCATCCTCTGTGAAATGCAACTAAATTTTGCTTCTTTTTCTCTGTGTCATTTCTTTGGTTTATTCATAGTCACTGTTTTTATTAATTTAAATATTAGAACTTTTTCATTAAGAAACAAACACTACATTAAAGACCCAAACATTTGAAAAAAAAAAACTGTTAATTCAAATAAAAATTAAATATTTACTTACATGCGTATATATTATACATGAACAGCAACAGGACAAAAAAAAAACGAGAACAAACACCTGAACAAAAGTGAGCCATACACCGCATTATAATCCGTAAACGAAAGGAGCCGGTTCATTCCGTTCACTTAAATCATTTGTTGAATTTAACCCGTACACTTTTGAATACAATTTCGTCAGTAAAATGACCGGATTATTCCGTTCACTTGATTGATTCGTTCAATTTAACCCGTTTGTTCGAGAACGACACAGCTCATTGGGAACAAATCTAGTTTAGTGAAGTAACTCCATTCAAAAAACTAAATATAAGGACGATTAAAAATTAAAAAAAAATGAAAAAATTGGAGCTCGCCGATATTTTCCGAGTTATGTGCCTCTGAACTTTTCATAGAAAAGTACGATTGGGCACCATATATTTTAAGATTTCAATATGAATATCATTTAAAGCTTTTGAAGGTATCTTTCAGGAAACACTGATTTTTTTAAATGCTTAAGCCAATATCGTACTTAATTTTAATACCCTTCACTACAAAAGAGTGTATACCTAAGTTTGTCAATTCGTTTGTAATTTCTAGAATATTTATTTTTGACCCCATGAAGTAAACTTATTCTGAAATCTTATGCATAGCAAAGACGATTAAGCGATGTCTATCTGACCATCCGTGTTAGTGTTGAAATCAACTTTTTCAAGGCACTGGATGAGCTGAATAAAATTTGAAAACGCCAATTGACCAAACATAGTTTCGATATAGAGTCTTATAAAAATCAGCAAGATCGGTCCATGTCCTTCAAGACAGTTGGCTAAATATCACGCCTGCCTCTAATTTTTCCATATAATTTGGTTTATTGAATTAACTCCAATAAAAAAATAAAAAAAAACAAATATATGGAACAATAGAGAATTTAAAAATAAGAAAAAAATTTGCGCTCGCCCATATTTTCCGAGTTACGAGCTTTTGAAATGTTCATAAAAAAGTTCGGTTGTTAATAACGACAATATGGGTATCATTTAAAAGCTTTTGAAGGGATCTTTCAGAAAATACTGTTTTTTTTAATGTTTAACCCATTAAGAGCTGATGACATTTTTATGTAAAATTACTTAAGTACTTAATTTTTTCCTGTTTTTTAATTCTCTGTAACCGCAATATTTGTTTTTTTTTTGTTGTGATTGTAGTTACTTTACTAAACTAAATTTACATACATGGTGAGAGGTATATAAGATTCAGTATAGCCGAATATAGTGCTTTTACTTTTATATCTTTTATTTATTTCCAAAAAGATTGTTCTATTGTTTTAAGCTATTAAATGTATTTGCTTCTAACAAATGCTTTTGGCGATGGGTGTTTAAACTTCAAAATGATAATATTTTAAATCAATTTTATAAACGAATTCTAAATAACGCTTTATTATACTTTAATCTATTCTAATAATTTTTATTGGACTTTATCGATTTGCCATTTATGGCAGAAATATTATTTAATTGATAAAGCAAAATTAAAATCAACAGAAGAGTTTAATATCAATCAATTTAATATCACAGAGAATAATTAATAAAAAGTAAAAAAATCTACAAACATTTTCTTAATATTTTTCATTAAAAAAATAATTAATTTAAGAGCAACGAAAAAAGAAATTTTTAATAAAAGCCCACCAACAAATTTTAGAAAAAAAAAACAATTAAAGTTTAACACAAACAAATAAAAATGTTTAACAGGAACAAAGAAAAAGCTGTTTAAGAAAATATTATTAATTGCAAAGTCGCCTGCAGTTATTCTATTACTCACAGAATTTTATAGTGGCGATAGTATTTTGTTATGATTTGCAAGTTCTTAATCAGACTATGGAGCCTGCAGCATTACCTACTGTGCATAGTTTTATTTGCTGTTTGTTTTGTGATTCTTGTCCCCTTTATGTATCAGGTGCTATTCGTATTAAGCGCTAGCGATAGCAAAATTTCAATTTAATTAAATTTTAATTTTTAATAATGTTGCAAAAAAAATGCAAAATTGAAAATAAATACGTGGCAATAACTCTACTACTGATCTCAGCCGAAAAAATTTCTTGCCTTCATAAAATTAATGTAACAAAAATGTCAAAGAAATGCTAATAGTTACATTTTGAATTCATTATTAAGCCGTGACAGCTTTTCTTATCCTCAGATTTTACCTCAACTTTTTCTTGCAGTGTAATTTTCATGTTGGAATAAAGGGAACGGTATGGTTTTTTTTTTTGTAATAGAATTCCCTTTAAATATAAAAATAATATAATGGTAAATATGTGCGTATTTACTTATTTACTTGAGTAATTTTTTTTATTATTGTTTTTAAGTTGAATTTAAAATCATTGCGATTTGACCGTTTATAAATAAATTTATTATTTTCTGAATTTATATTATTTTTTTTATTTTGTTTACTTAACGAAGGAAGTTTCAAATGAATTGCAAATTAGTGTCGTTACCTTTACGAAAATTTAATATCAACTCTTGTGCTGCTTGTTGGTTGCCTTCAAATGTCGCATTTGTTGATCTGCCAACTATAAATTTGTATCTTAAGTTTTATTAAATATTTGTAACATTTTTTTATATATAATAAATAAATAAATAAAGTTTCTATGAAATGTTACTTTTGAAAAAAGTACTATTTAAAAAAGTACTAGAAGATTTTGACGAATTGCGTTTGTAGATCAGGACTTAAAAAATAACTTTAAAAACTTCTTAAAAAATATAGAAAATTAAAAATTATAAAAATTGTATTTAAAAAAAAATATATTTTTACAGAAAATCATAAAAAAAGCCTTTAAAGAAAAAATATTTTTTAATAAACAGGGAAAATTAGCCACGCTGTAAACATTTATTTATCCAAACAATTTAAATGAAAAGAAATTTAAAGAAAGTTGTGGTCCACTTAAAAGGATTTCTCTGTTTTCTTTACTTATTGTCGTTTATATTTGTATTTATTCAGTCAATCGTCGCGACAATGCGTCAACTAGCAATGAATGTAATATTTTTTATTTTACGTTTATTTTGTAAAAAGTACTTTTTTAAAAGAATTAATTTAAAAACTACCTTTTAAAATAAAATAAATCGAAAAAGTACCTCTAAATTTAATTTAAAATTTAAGTTTCTTAAGTACATTTTTGACCTGTTAAAATGAAAACTCAATTGCCAATCAATTATTTTACATTCATTTCTTAAAAAGTTCTTTTTTAAATAAATTAATTTAAAAAGGAACTTTTTTAAAGGCCCCCTTTTAACAAAATAAACCTGTTAAATAAATAAAAAAGGCCAATCGTCACGACAATGCGTCTGTTGGCAACGAAAGCAATATTAATTTATTTTTCATAAATTTTATAAAAAGGAGTTTTTTTCAAAAGTATATTTTTAAGAAAATATATCTAAAAAGTAGCTTTAAAAAATCCTATTTTTAAAAGTACTTTTTAACAAAATTTTCCGCCTCGACAATGCGGCGTTCTTATTAAAAAGTCTCATTTAAAAATAAAAAAATAAGAAGTAACTTAAAAAAAACTCAATTATAAAAGTACCTTTTTACAAAACTGAGCTGTTAAAAACAAAATAAAAAAGCCAATCATAGTGACAGTGCGTCCGTCGATCATTAACGAAAGCAATATTTTTTTATATATTTTATAAAAAAAACATTTTTAAAAGAATTAATTTTAAAAGTACATTTTTAAGAAATAAATCTAAAAAGTAACTTTTTAAAAAAATATTTTTTTAAAGTACTTTTTAAACAACTAAGTCTTAAAATTACCTTTTCATTTATCTTTTAAAAAATAAAAAAAGGCAATCGTCGCAACAATGCGTCGTTTAGCAATGAAATCAATATGTTTTTTATCATATAATAAATCTAAAAAGTATCTTTTAAAAAAACTCAATTATAAAACACCTTTTTACAAAATTGAGCTGTTAAAAAAAATTAAAATAGCCAATCATCGCGAATTAAAAGAATTAATTTAAAAAGTACATTTTTAAAAAATAAATCCAAAAATTAACTTTTTTTTTCAAAATAAATTTAAAAAGTACGCTTTTACAAAATTGACCAGTTAAAAAATTAAAAAAGCCAATTTTTAAAGTACTTTTTTAAAAGAATTAATTTAAAAAGTATATTTTTAAGAACAAAATTCTAAAAATTATCTTTTAAAAAAACTAAGTTCTTCAAGTACATTTTCACAAAATTTTCCTATTAAAAATAAAAAAGGCAACACGGTGTCAGTTAGCAACGAAGGCATTGTTTTTTATATATTTATTTTAATTTTAAAATAGTACCTTTTTAAATAAATTATTAAAAAATGTATTATTTTTTAAAACTTACTTTTAAATATCAATAAAAAAATATTTTTTTTGTGCAGAGTATTTTTAATTCGTTTTCTGTCACTTCTTCTTTTTTTAGTGCTCAAAAAGCTTAAGGAAATTTATACATAAAAACATGATATGACGATGTTCGACAGTCCAACGATTTAAATAAAACTCTCACAACAACAACATATAAGTTGAAATAAAACAATAAAAAGAATAAAACAAAATAAGAACCATTTATTTTACAGCAATAAGAAATTCAATTAAAATTGGAAAAAACCTCAAGGTGTTTACAACATACAAAAAAATAAAAATACCTTATGAAATTAAATGTGAACAAACGCACTAATTGAAAGGATGGAATAATTAAAAAAAGCATATATTAAACAAAATTTTAAATGTTGTAAAAAAAAAAGAATTATACAAATTATAGCAAAAGAATTCGCTAACGGTAGAGCAAAGTGTAATGGACGGGCCTCCTTGTTACTTTATTAAAATTCGAAGAGTTAATGCTCTTGTGAAAAAAAAACCATTTTAAAGACTAAAATAACCTCAAAATAATGTACTTAAAATTAAATTATTATTTAAACAATTTGCAAAATAATAAAAGAATATACAACATAACACAATAAGAAACAAATAAAACCGCAAATAAATGTGAAAATAAATTATAATAAAAATCAAAGTGCATGTCAGCTAAGAAATCTGATGTCTGTCCATTTTCCAAGTGTTAACTGTTATTTAGCAAAATATAATTATATTAACATCTCCTTATTCTTCAAATAATTTAATGTTTTTTTAAAGTGAATAATTAAAAAAATGTTGTTGTTGTACTATACCCATTCAATATTCTTTTACTTGGGCCTGCCTGCTTTTCAAAATGATAATTTTAATACAAATTTAAATTCATTTGATTATGATTACCTGCCACAGGAGGTATGTGTGGCCAAATGTTTGCAACAGAAAGAAGTGTTTGTAACGACAGAAAATCTGCTTTATAATCAAAACTTTTCTGAGAAGAGAAATAATCAGGCGAGTTATATGAAAAATTATTGTTACATTATTTATATATTTTTTCATATTTGCAAATGTAATATTATTTAAATTAATATACAATTGGATAATCAGCCAATTTCCAGAACTAGGTTTGTTGTTTATTGTAGAAAAAACCGTTATACATATATGTACATATATACGTATGTATGAAATTATGGTTAATAAAGTAGAGAGAGTGAGATGGAGAGCGAAAGTAGACCGAAATATAGATGGAAGGTTTTTTGGGTCATTAAAGTGGACTAAGTCCAACGATCGAATTTAACGTGGGGTTCAGCACTTTAATTCTGTAAAATTTAAAACTTTCTATAGCCAAAGAATTAATATCATATTGAAAAACGTACTATTTTCAAAACCCCACAATGAAAAAAATATTGAAAGGTATCTTGTTTTAATAGTACCCTAGAAAAATGCATCGTTTTATTACTTTTTTAAAGTTAATACTTATTTAAAAAAGACATTTTAAAAATTACCTTTTCAAAAGTTCTGTTTTCTTTCAAAAAGTACCTTTTAAATAGAAAACATTTTAAAATAATTTTTTTAGAAAATTTTTATAAGGTTTCTATTAAAATTAAAAAAAATGTATTTTGCCAAAAAGCTTCATTTAAAAAAGTACCTTTTAGGAAATATTTTATTAGGAACGTTCTTACAAAAATATTAAAAAGGTGTCTTGTATTAAAAGTACCCTAGAAAAAGCATCGTTTTATTATTTTCTTAAATTTAATACTTAATCAAAAAAAGGTTATTTAAAAAAGAAATTTTAAAAACTATCTTTAAAAAAGGTCTGTTTTAATTAACTTATCTTGTTTGGTATGTTTTTCCTTTTTTTTTAATAAATAACCTTTAAAATAAAAAATATTTTTAAATAATTTTTTAGTAAGTTTTTATAAAGTTACTATTAAAATTAAAAAAATGTATTTTGCCAAAAATCTTAATTTCAAAAAGTACCTTGTTGGAAAGTACTTTTCTCAGGGACTTTCTTGAAAAAATATTTTTTCAGAATATTTTGAAGTACCCATTTAAAAGTAAGGTTTTTGCAGAGTGCCTTTCAAAAAGTACCTTTAAAGAAAAGTACTTTTTTATAAGTACCTACTTATATTCCAGCGTAACTTGTAACAAAATTTCTTTTTTCCTTTAAGAATAAAAGACCAAATAAGCTATGCAAGTCAAGTTAAACAAAATTTTACGCTTGCATAAGCTATGCCATAATTTATGGTGTTGGTCGCAATAAATTTTAACGGAAGAAGGCAGGTTAGAAATGGAATAAAATAACAGGATTATTAAAAATAAGACAATTGTATGTCCTTTATGTTTGTACGAGTAAATTTGGTTATGTAGTTGATTAAAACTAACTTCTATGAAAAATTTCTTTAAAAAAAAGTTACCGCTTCAAAAAGTACTTTTTCCAATGTTTTTTAGTTTTAAACAGCTATTAAAAGGCTTTTTAAGTACCATTTTAATATGAAGACAAAATGGAAACATTTAACAGACACCAACTTTTACTAACAGTATTTTCAACTATTATGTTTTTTACAAAACTTTTTTCAAAAAAGTACCATGTTAGAAAAAAAAATTACCGCTTAAGGACAGGTTTTACTATCATACACAATCGTACGATTTTATCACACAAAAATCTGACAGAAAATTGTCCTACTTTAAAAATTGTTTCAAAATGGCGTCGTACGTGCCACACTATTATACAAAAATGATGCAAATAACAGATGCTTTTAATATTTCGTTGTTGCTTTCTCCTCATCTTCAAAAAAGATCATCCCTGATCGCATAGAATAATCATTTAAAGGTCAGGATTCACTATCACTTAAAAATCTGACAGAATTCTGTCCTACTTTAAAAATCGTTTCCAAATGGCTCCTTAGGTACCACATTATTATACAAAAAGGATGCAAAATCAGATACTTTTAATATTTTGTTGTTGCTTTTTCCTCATTTTCACAAAAATCAACTCTGATCGCATAGAAAAAATCATTTTATGAATTATTTCAAAAGATTATAAAATCGTACAGATCTGTTAAAAAGTCTCTCACACACATACACTTCTAATCCACACCATCATGCTTTTTGAGCACACATGCAATTTATGACAGATCGTACGAACTGAGTATGACAGTCAATCCGAGCCTTTAAGAAAACTTCTTTAAAGTTCACCTTTCTGTCTACTAAATAAACATCAACAACATATCTATTGTCTTCAGAGAAGGTAACAGATTTCTCTTTTAATTTTGAAAACAATGTCATTTGGAAAATGACAATTATGATAAAAAAAAAAAAAAAGAAAAAACTTGATCTCAAATAAGTATTTGCATCAAGGTACAATTTAAAAATAAAATATTTTTATTTATTCAGCTTAAGAGATTTATAGCTATAAAGCTATAAGCTATACTATTCTACTTGCTTTTCCTCTATATTACTGCTGTTTTAACTGTTTAAAATTTAACTGTCAGATTTAATCTTTGCGTGTGGATTTAAGCTTGTGATTTTGTTTCTCGAACAACACAAAACAAGAATTTTGTACAAAATACAAAAAAAAAAAATATATTCATACAAAATATGTACATAAAAATATTTCAATATTTGTACACAAACGGACAAAAGTCATCGTCACACACCTTGTTCACCCTTTGAAGAGCTGCCATGACCACAAAAATACCACAGGAAAAAAATTATAAATAGATATAGTTAATACAATGTATTTATTAAGTTTTAGTCAAAAATCAAACTTAATTAGGCTTACTTGCTAATAAATAAATAATTAAAATAAAAAATAATTCAAAATTTATGCGGACAAAAGTGTTCGTCACTGCAGTTTTTGATTAAGTTCAAAACGTGTTTCTACACAAGGCTGATAATATTTACTTAACAATTATTCTACTACCTTTTAATCATCGCTGTATATAAAATGTTCCGTTATAAAAATTTAATAATAAAGTGCATATGTATATGTACGTTTGTCAAATTGAAATTGTTTTATGAGAGTTTTACTATTTTTGTCATTTAAGACTGGACGTTTAAAAGTTTTAAGTTGATTCCTTTCTACTTTTCAAAAGATGGGCACTTTGCAGTAACGGTGTAACAACATGTGCAAGTAAATATTTTTATTTGAAAAATTCAACATATATTTTTTTAATATTTTGCTATTTTTTATCCCAAATAATTTAATTACTAACCGATATTGATTATTAAGGGTGAAAGTGGTTTGTTTTCATTTAATAATTTGCGAGTGCCCGCGCATATAACAAAAATAAATTATCGTTATGCCGAAAAAAATTCAGCCATATACAGTGAATAAAGAAAAATAAAATCATTGTTAATTATTGTCGTTTTTGCTTAAACTTTGATTTTTGTCTTTACTTTATTGTTTGGACAAAAATCTTTAGTTTATTTAAAATGTTTGTGAGAACTTTCCTGAAGAGCTAAGTGAGCGGTAGCGAAATGACCCTCGAGACTTGCTTTCACCCTCAATAATCAATAGCGGTGATTTATCAATTTAATCGGGATAAAAAATAGCACGATATATTTTTTTTAATTATTTAATTTAATATTCCGTGGTTTATTTTAAATTAATAAACTTTTACTGTTTGTTAAAAAAATGCAGTAATTTAAATTTCAGTATTTTTTATTAATTTTTACTCATTTCTTTTTCAGTTATCAGTAAAAATTTACTGGCAATGCAAACTAAATTTCAGTATCAGTAATAATTTAATGGTTACTGCAATTTTGAATGCAATTAAAATTTAATGCAATGTGCCCACGTATAGTTTCAAGAGAATTTCTCTTTAGTGCTGCGATTCATTTAGTTTGACGATTCAGCAAAATTTTTTTAAAACATTTTTAAAACTAATTTTTAGAAATGACTTCTAGATTGACGTTATATTAAACCGGAAAATGGGTAAATGTCACTAAATACCACAACTAAAATATATAATAGACGCGGCATCAACTTCACTTTTCATCTATCCAACTTCTTCGTCCCTTTAATGGCCTCCACCACATTTGAATACTTTTGTTTCCTTCGCAGCGTCTTAGCTGGATGAAATTTATAAAGGAGACTTATATCTGCAGCAGAAACAAAAGTTAATAATTGTGAACAGTTCTTTACAATACTAATTTTGAAGGGTCAAAGGAGATGAGAGCGCAGCAAAGCAAATTTAATTTGGGTTGTATTTAACCTCACTTTTATAACTCTATCATTTCTAACTATCGACTACTAGTTTTTGAAATTTTTAAAATAGTTTTTTTTACATAACAGTGAAATGAGCCAAAAACGAAATATTACGGAAATGAATTACCAAATTCTTAATATCTGGATAAATTAAAACAAAATCTATAACATTTTGTTAACAGAGTAACATTTCAGCTTAAGTCAAAAGTATGAGCCCAAGTCCCAAAGTTGGTCACCACGGATATTTAATTTCTAGTGATTTTTTATACCCTTCACCACAAAAAGTGGAAAAAGGGTTTATCTTAGTTTGTCAATTCGTTTGTAATTTCTACAATATCCATTTCTGGGTCCATAAGGTATATGTATATATTCTTAACTCTTATGCAGAGCGAAGTTCATTAAGCGTTTTCCTTCTGTCTAGCCGTGTTAGTGTTGAAATCAACTTTAACAAGGTACTAGATAAGCTAGAAAGAATTTAAACACACCAATCGATTAAACATAATTTCCAAAGATTTTCTATTGAAAATCAGTTCACGATCGGTCCATGTCTTTCAAAGCAGCGTACAAATTATCACGCCAGCCTTTAAATTTTCCATATCCTTAGAAACAATGAAGTAACTCCAAACAAAAAATATATGAAGCGATAAAGAATTAATAAATAAGAAAAAAATCATCAAGTAAAAAAATTAACGCTCGCCCATATTTTCCGAGTTAATGGCCTCTGAACTTTTCATAGAGAAGTACGTTGTGCGTCATATTTTTTAAGATATCAATATGGGTATCATTCAGAAGGTCTTTTAGAGAACTTTCAGAAAATTGTAAAATTTGTTGAAAATTCTTAACCCATTAAGAACCGATGAAATTTTTTTTTTTTTTTTTTTTAATTTTTTAATTCTCTGTCACCTGAATGTTCGCCTTTTGATTGGTGTTGCTTCACTAAACGAGATTTTTAAACACGGTGAAGGGTAATAAAATTTGGCATAGCCAAATATAGCACACTTACTGGTTGTTCACTAGACTTACAATTTCTTTAGAGTTTAAAAATCTTTGACAAGGTTTTCAAAAGCCGTAAAATTATCTTCTATAGTCAACGAGTTTTTTTTTGCATTTGAAAATTGAAAACTCTGAACTTTCAAGGCCTGAGTCCATTTAAAAGATATTTTGAATATAGACAATTATTGAATTAATCGGAAATTTTTTCCAATTTTTTAAAGGTCTCCATAACAAAAATGATATAGGATTTAAAATTTTTCTCAAAAACAAACAGCTGATGCAATATTATACCCCTAATACCTCATTCTTTAAAAATAATAATGTTTGTTTTTTTTCTTACAGTCTCTTAAAATTTGTCTGGACACTTGTGAGACGAATAAAGCTACAAGCCAGCTAGAGGAGGACAATCTTCCAGCTCCTAAGCAAGTTTACGACAATTATAGTTTAAAATTAATTTGTCGTGACGATACAAGTTTAAATTTTAACATTGAATTGCATACGACAAATAAAAATCAACGATTAAGAAATGCAAATCACACAATTTCTAGCAAAACATTTGCAAACTCATCACTGGGAATATTTAATTCAACTGCAATAGAGATAAATCAACAGGAATATGAAACCGTGTTTGTTATTCAAATACATTTAGCAAATGATGCGGATAAAATTTCTGTTTATTTGGTAAGTGAAATGAGTAAATTAAGAGCATTTAGTTTTGGCCCCTACATAAGGGTTCATTTTAATAACGAAAGTCAGTTAAAAAATTTGAAATCCAGAAAGTTTCTGAAAAACATGCATTTAAAATAGACGACTGAAAAATTTTGATATATTAAACCGTTAATAGGGTAAGTGAGTTCTATAACAAAGAAATATAAGAAATCAAATTTAAAATTAAAGGGGTGTTACCATATAGACCCCATTTTGACACTTTTTGTCACACCGTATGCCCCGTTATAAATAGGCAGACATTGATAAGGATTCTAACTCGCACTTCGTACAATAATCACCACTATCGTGAATTAGAAGTAACATTTTCATTCCCCTAGAAGTGTCGTGGATTTCCCATGAATTATTTGTTCACTTCATTGAACAGCTGTCACAAAATTAATAAGCTATCTGTGCACATTGAATGTAAGCAAGAAGAATAAGCTAAGTGAAAATTTGTAAATTGAAGTTCAAAAATTAATAAATTAAATTTTTATTACAAAAAACGTGACGTGAAGTTACCCGAAACATTGCTAACCCATTTCAACAAAAAATATGTTTTTATTAAAATTTTTTATATCTCCATTTTTTATTTAATGACATTTTTAATTAAAAATCTTTATAAATTAAGAAACATTTGATTCCTTTGTTTTTCATCTTGTCGAGTATAATATCAGTCTGCGCTGCAGAAACTGATCTTGAATTAAAAAATGTATTAATAATTTTAATATTTTAATTATAAGTGATAAAAACTTGAAAATGTATGCAGTTCCCCAGTGAAATTTAAGTGAACAAATCCAAGGGAAAAGGGAAAAAATTTGGGGGGAAAAATTTAATCAGAAGAGCGGAATTTTTGTTTACGTGAAAAATTGTTCATGTGAATTATTCACGATTCTAATTTAGGGAAAAGGGAAAACACTTCAAGTGAAAAGATATTTATTATAGGGGTGAATATAAACGTTGTTTTGAAACATGTTCGAAATTTCAAACTTAATTTCGAAATTTATTAGTATGTTTATCGCTAAACATTCGTTTTTGAATTTTATGTTTATGTTAAATATGTATATAAATAATTTCAGAATTAGTTTCGAAATTTTGCAAAAAAAAAAACAAAAATCAGAATATCTTTTTAGAACAGCTAGCAAAATATTTTAATTTTTGATAAAAAAAATTGTTAAGTTTTTATGTTTTCAAAATATATGGATATTTCAATTTAATTTTTATTTCAAGTTCTTACTAACTTTTTTAAACTTACATATTTGAATGTACCTTCTTCTTTAGTAGAAAACTTTTAACATTTATGTAACAGAAGCTTTCATAGCGTTTTCTTTTTGTGACAAATTTTTTCCGAAAATTTTTTTTTAATTTACTTTTTGGACTAAATTTCGAACTCAATTTCAAACTTTCAAATTGTATACGAAAATAAACAATTAAGGCATAGTTAATACGAAAAAACTAATTTATTCCAGAGAAACAGGAAAATGTTATTGTTGAAACATCTTCGAAATTTTAAACATATTTTTAAATTGTTAAGCATTAAATTTTTATTGCATTTAAAATTTCAATTCTAAAAAAAAATTTAATTTCATCTTTAGAGTATTCTAAGCTAATTTTGTAATTTGTAAATAAAAGGAAAAATATAAATGTACAAAAAAAAATGTTTTACAAGTAGATGTGTAAGTGAATCCAACCATTGTTTATAAATAACGCTGAACGAATCTTAAAAAATGACCATGACTTGATTCATCAGCATTCAACTTAAATGAAATTACTTGAATGATTAAAAATAAAACGTTTTCTAGATTATTTAAGTTTCATTATTTTCAATGTTTTAACAACACACTAACATTTTAATCTTTAAACTTCTTATTGCTACAATCATTTTTATATTTAATTTAACTTTTAAATCATCTTTAGCTGGTAATTGAAAAGATAAAAATACCTGCAAATTTAAACCTGATTTAAGGCGGTGTGTTTTGCAACTGGCTGTCCAATTTATCTAAAAAAGGTTTATTAAATGCTTAATGTTTATAAACTTCATAATAAAATTTTGTTGACAAATAAAAGCTTGGGAAAGAGCAGTATTTTAATTAAAAAGATTTGTTGAGTCTTTATATTTTTTGATTCAATTCATAATAAGCGATTTATAACAAGTTTTTTTTTAGTATTAAATCACTGAAAATTATGGTAAAGGATTGGATTAGTTTCTTAGAATTGTGTTTTATTACTCTTCCTTAACTCACAATTGGTTATGTGATTGTTAATAAGGTCCTCACAAAAAACTTTTTGTTTTCAGACTGATATTTAAATAAATTTTTAATTTACTCAATTATATGTTTATTTAATAAACAAATACATGAATAAATATTTTAAGCAAAAAAGAAAAACAAAAATAATAATTAAAAGAATAATTGTATTAACTAAAATTTTAATTGATTTTCAAAATGAAACTAAACAAACAATTAATAGGCACAAAAGGTTTTTTTCTATGTTCTGATATTTAATAGACCTATAAAAAGGAAATTCATTGTATTAAATCATATTATCCTTGGATGCGGTTTTAAATAGCAAAAGGAGACCCCTTAGTTTAAAGATTTGTCTCATTTAAAAACCATCAAGCTTCTAAAACTGTCTTATCATAGCGTTAACGATTCATGTTCCGTGGAAAAGTACGAAACGGTGGCAAAAATACTTTAAAGTCAAGGTTGATAATCGCTAAAAATTCTTTAAAACGATAAGAGTGTGAAATCGCAGCACTATTTGTACGAATATTTTATCCTTAACCAACTCAAGCGAATTTAATTTTTCATTGTTCAACAAGCATTTCATAAATTTTATAGAACATTTCTGTAAAAGCAAATTTTTTGGAAGACCATTTTTTACAATAGACATCTAAGGTGCTCAATCCTTTTGATATTTTTGCAACAATAACAAAAAGCACACGAAATTCACATTGTATAATGGCTGTGAAGCACAACAAACTAAATAACTTGATTAAAATGGCAATTAAAAGAAGTGTTGATTTTCAGTTGGTTACGAGGGAAATTCAAAAAGTCATAGCATTTCCAAACTGACTTGAAAATAAACACTTCAATTTATTTTATATTTACCCTTATAATAAATATCTTTTCACTTGAAATGTTTTCCCTTTTCCCCAAATTACAATCGTGAATAATTCAGATGAATAATTTTTCACGGAAACAAAAATTCCGCTATTATGATTGATTTTTTCACTTTTTCCTAGGATTTGTTCACTTAAATTTTACTAAGCAACTACATACATTTTTAAGTTTTTACCACTTATAATTAGAATATTAAAATTATTAATACATTTTTTAATTCAAGATCAGTTTCTGCAGCGCAGACTGACATTATACTCGACAAGATGCAAAACAAAGGGATCTACTGCTTGGAAATTTATAAAAATATTTTAATTAAAATGTCATTAAATAAAAAAGGGAGATATAAAAAAATTTAACAATAAAAATATTTTGTTGTTGAAATGGGTCGGGAAACTTTAAGGAGTTATACGCGTCTTGCACGTCACGTTTTTGTAATAAAAATTTCATTTATTTATTTTTGAACTTCAATTTACAAATTTTCACTAAGCTTATTTTTCGTACTTACATTCAATGTGTACTGATAGCTTATTAATTTTGAACAGCTGTTAAATGAAGTAAACAAATGTTTCATGGGAAATCCATGATATGTAACAATTTTCACTTCGAGGGGAATGAAAGTTTCATGGGAACAAAAATTTCGCTTCTTATTCACGATAGGGGTGATTATGTTTTCTTTTAAATATAATTAGTTTCCCAATAAATTACTTCTTTATTTATATTGTCTTATACAAATTCGAAAGAAAAATTTTTAAAACTTACAAAAGTCCAAAGTTTCCTTACACAAGAGAAGTCCAGCCACGCACAAAAACTTTGAACCAAGTTAAAAAAGTAAAATACAACAATTATGTAGAAAAAAATCTTTTAGAAAATACCAAAGAAAACTGACGAAGTATATACAATAAATATTAAAATAAGTAAATAAATAAAAAAAAACTTTTATTGTTGAATTTTTCTTGACAAAGTCTCATTACAACGTGTTTATTATGAGTATTTAATGCAAATATTTTATTGTTGAACTAATATTATGATTTGTTTCTTAATTTTTTTTCTTTCATAATTTTTCTTATAACATTTGAAACTTAGTCGGATGATAATTTCTTTACCATTGACCAACTTATTGCCAACACCACATACAATATCTCTGTGCTGGCGGTTCATTCAAATAACAAATACTCCGTTATTGCACAACAGCAACAATTTAAGACTTTGCGTCGTGGTTATACGCCCGGCAATGTGACGGAAATCAAAATTACACACTTCACTGAGGACAAAGTTAATAGGAAGCACTTAACAGCAACATTGACTTGGAAACCAGCTGCTGGTAAGTTTGTTTATTAAATCTAAAAGTTATTTTCAAATTCATTTTCTTTTTGAAAAGTTTTGCTGAAGTATTTTATATTGATACAAGGCTGTGTTTTATTAAATTTTAAATGCAAAACAGAAATAATTATTTTCAAAAATATAGTTCAAAGTAATATAAAAAAAGAAATGTATAGCATACAATATTAATGAAGTTTTTATGTATTTTTTTAAACATAAAGAATTTTAAATTTAATTAAATAAAAAAAAAATTTTTTGCAGATATGACATGTCATTATAGTATTATATGTTTTTCCCCGGAAGATGAAGATTATGATTTGCAGCCATTAGAAATTCGTAATGTAAGTGACAGTTACAAGCATCCATATGTATTTGATGTTTAAAAATACATAAACATTATTTTGTCATTAACATCAATTCTTTAGAAGAAATTTTAATTATTTTTTCTTTTGTTTTTTTAACATTATGACAGGAAGGCTTGATTACAAATTAGTTTTGAATAAGCTTACTGCCATCGCATTTCTTTAAAAAGAATATACATACGATGAGCTATTTGTCTCTAATTAAGCCCTTCATTTATTTATTTATTTTTTTATAATTTTTTTCAAGTCAAATATTTAAAAAACTAAAATAAAACTTGTTTTATAACTTCTTAGTTTTATTAAAAAAAATTAAAAACTAGAAACGTCATAACTAACAGTGTATTAATTATATATTATTTGTTTTAGAGGAAAAACTGCACACTTTTAGTCTGGCAGCATTCTTATTGTGTGTTCTTCTGTATTCAAACTAACCCTTAAAGGTCAGGTGTATCACTACCATATAAGTTAACACCCAACAATACATTAATATAAATTATTATTATTATCCCTGCAAATATTTTCTATCTAAAAAGGATTAAAATTGAGTATTCTGGTAGTGTCGAATATGTGTCTGTTAGAAGTGTAAAAAGGGTTTCTTTAACAGTATCGATCTATTGAAAGTAACGGAGTTCTGCTTCATCTAAACAGAAAATGTAAATTTTAACATAATGGAAAGGTTTAAATTTAGAAAGCTGGAGATTAAGAAAATTCTTTCCTTAAAAATATTTTGTGTTCAAATAATTTTTCTTAAAATTTTTCACACTCATTTAACATAACCGAACACTGCACAAGTTAAACCAAATGACATTAATGTTTTTGTTTATCTGTTACATTAATTAATTCACTCTTAGTAGAGTCGAAGTTGTGTTCTATAAGAGATCAATATTCGATGGCTATCCACGTTGTTTTTGTAAATTTTTAATCAATCAACTTATCATCATCTGGTAGTTAAAAAAAGTTACTCTTAATATAACAAATTTAAGGGAAAGGATTTTTATATTATTATAAAGGGTCCTTTTATCCAATTAACTTCTGGTAGAGACGAAATAGTGATTGTAGAAGATCTTAATTGGACAATAATGTATTTTGTTATTGTAAAATTGAGCTCTTAATTTAAAAAAGTAACGAAGAAGTGACTTCTATCTAAAAATACTCTGCCAAATGGTGGCAGGGATTATTGTTCTCTTTATTAAAAAAACGTTTGAACGGTTATAATGCGCACTATTGTTAACGTATACAATCGTACGATTTAATCACACAAAGATTTGATAGAATTCTTTTCTACAATAAAAATCGTCTTAAAATGGCGTCGTAGGTGCCACACTTTTGTAAAAAGTCTGTCACACACATACACTTTTAATCCACATACATACTTTCTGAGCACACAAGCAATTTTTAACAAATTGTACGTCTGGTTATGATAGTAAATTCTGACCTTAAAATATACCCATAAATAACATAACATTTGTTTTTCATATTATATTTAAGATTCACTAAAAAGAAACTTAAAAATATATTTCGGCATATTGTTTCATTTTATATAATATTGGCATAACATCAGCAATTTTGACTAACTAGTAGCCATGTTTTTTATAACCACCATAACCACCACCTCCGCCGTAGCCGCCGCCGCCGCCACCGCCACCTCCATAACCACCACTTAAACCATGACCACCACCATAACCTCCTCCACTGCCAAAACCGCCACCTCCACCAAAACCGCTACCACTGCCACTGCCATGACTACCTGAGCCACCGTCGGGACCTAAGCCTCCAAGGCCAGCATGACCTCCTGAACTACCACCGGGACCACCTCTTCCCCCTCCACTTCCAAGGCCTGAACCAGAACCAAAACCACTGCCTAAACCTGATCCTGCACCAGAACCACCGGAAAGACTGTGTCCACCACCAAGGCCACTTTCGTCACCACCGCCAAGACCGCCTCCATGTCCACCTCCAAGACCACTTCCCCCGCCACCTCCATGTCCACCACCAAGACCACTTCCTCCGCCACCTCCATGTCCACCTCCTAGACCATTTCCACCACCACCTCCATGTCCACCGTCAAGACCACTTCCGCCACCGAGACCACCACTGCCTCCGTGGCCCCCACCAGGACCTCTGCCACCTCCACCTCCTCCTCCTGGTCCAAAGCCTCCACCACCTCCACCGCCCAAACCTTTACCGCTACCTCCACCACCTCCTCCAGGACCAAATCCACCACCTCCATGGCCACCATCTGGACCAAAGCCACCGCCACCTCCGCCACCGCCGCCTCCACCTCCTCCGCCTCCCCCACCATAGGTATTTATTTTGCTGCCATAAGGCAAACCACTAACAGTGCAGCTTATTACTGCCATGGCAACAAATGTCACCTAAAGAAGGATAAAGTTTTGTTAGAAAGCATCCTTTTACAAATAAATTCTTTACCTACCAATAATTTATTCATTGTATTTTTATTGATTTCTATCCCAATTATACTTTACTCGTCCAGTTTTCTATAATTACTGTTATTGATTTTTAAAAAACATTCTGCTTTTATAGAATTTAAAACTAAATTTGCAGTTTTGTGTTTTTTTTTCTCTTACGTCCCAGGTAATAGATTCCGCAAACGTTTAATGATTGATTACTTAATCATTATGAACAAACATACATATTTAGATGAATATATAAATTTAAAGAAGAAGAAAAAAAAACAGTCTTTGTGCATGTGTTCGCTTGCAAAACAATCTTTATCATTTAATCTAAAGGGTATTCTAAACTCTTATGTTTTGTTTTGTTAAACATTTAACAGTTTTGCCTGTTTTTTGTAATACACAAAAAATAACGGTTAATTTTTAAACCTTTTTTTATACACAGAGAAAAGAAATTCGTTGTGGGAACCGAATTCATGGCCAATCGAATTTTGTCGGTTGTGTGTATTTTATTGAATTCGGTTGTAATAACTGAATGAGTATGGCACTCACAACTATTTTTTTAAACGATTCTTGGGTGACTATAGAATATTATTGTGAATTAATTAAAACAATATAATTTTTTTAATATTTACTTTTATTAAAAAATAAAGTACAGGAATAAAATTTTATATCATAAATTTCATGATTCGAACCGTTTAATTTTACCTACACCTTCTTTTACATCATGATTCTCTTTTTCCATATGGTTTCTTTAACTTGCCATCCTATACCGCACGTCTTGCCTCTGTAAGAAATATTAAACATTTTTGAATTTCTTTTATTTACTTATGGCTTTGTGATATAATTTTAAACTTACCGCTAAACAATATTGGAGAAAATTTCACCACTTTAAAAAATCTTTGTACTTTTAAACTGAAATATTGTTGGTTTTTTGTTTAATGTTTACAAATTTTATTTTTGGTACGTCAATTATTTTTTTCTTTTAGAAGATACAATTGATTGTTATAATTCTAACTACTAAAATTTGGCTTTCAGTAGTAATGTGCTGAATAAGTTTAGTTGCATCTTCCATTTAATAAAATAGATTTTAGTAAAGATACAAATCGGTCAGGTTAACTTTTTTAAAAGGTGTTACAACCAACATTTAGAGGCAAATATCAAATGTTAGCTTTTAATATAAAAAATAAGTCAAAATTATTATTTATTAATAATAACAATCAAATTATTATATTGGCAATTGAATCTTGAACATATTGATGGAATTTTTACCAGTCTTTTTTCTGTGTGTACTCTTCACCACAAGTGGAAAAAAAGGTTTATCTAAGTTTGTCATTCCGTTTGAAATTTTTACAATAAACATATCCGACCTCGTATATATGTATATTATGAGTTCTTATGCATAGCAAAGTCGAATGAACGATGTCCGTCTGCCATTCTGTGTTAGTGTTGAAATCATCTTTGCCAAGGCTAGAGAAAATGTAAATGCCCCAATTGATCAGATATAGTCCCTTAAATTTTGCTATTGAAAATTAGCAAGATCGGTCCATGTTCTTCGAAGCAGCGGGCAAAACACCACACCTGCCTCTAATTTTTCCATTTAATTTGGAACAATGAAGAACTCCAATAATAAATAAAACAAATACATACATGCGATAGAGAATTAAAAAATAAGAAAAAAACATCAAGTGAAGAGATTGGCGTTCGTCCATATTTTGTGAGTTATAGACCTCTGAACGTTTCATAGAAAAGTACGATTGTGCGCCATATTTTTTAAGACATCAATATGGGTAATATTTGAAAACTTTTAAAGAGATCTTTCAGGAAATGCTAAAAAATATTAAAATATATGAATTGTAAAGTAAAGAATAGTTCTTCGTAGTACTACGTGTAAAATAATTCGTTATCAAACAATAATAAATAGTGAGAAAAAAAGAAATATTTCAAAAACGCAATGTAAAAAATTTTTTTAATTTTTTCGCATCCTGTTTATTTTAAATAGACAAATTAACCGTTAATTTATATTTTGTAGATAGAAAGAAAGAATGCTTACGAAGGTTGTAGCCAGGGCTGCCAGATGATTTTCATAAGAAATCTGCATATTAGTATAAAAAGCAGCGTTTTTGGAGCAAAAATCGGCAAATCGGCACTATGATCATTTTGCGGCTTAAAATCTGAAAATGCCGAAAAATCGGCAAATATGGCGGGCCTGGTTGTAGCTTACTTTTACTTTCCTCCTTACAACTTACAACAATTCATAATAAACTTAAGCCTAACTAAAAAAATAATAATTTATAAGAATATTATTTTTCTAAGCTTTTAATTTTTTTCAAACAAAGAGAAAATGACGTTTAATCGTTGTTTAAAATTTTTAAGCGAAAAATTCATTAAGAAAATTTCTAAAGCAACTGTTTACTAAAGGATCTGTTTGTCTGTCACAGGCCTCTACCCCTTGAACCGTAATAGCTAGACGCTTACAAATTTTAGAGAAATTTTATTATTTTGGCCGCTATAATAAAATATAATAGAAAAAAGTTAACATTAAAGAGTGCACCCACTTTTATAACATTTCAGTTTAATTTGTTATAGACAGACACTTGAAACTTTAAAAAGTATTCGTTTTACAAATTCCACCTCATATTCCAATACCCTTTTATTCTAAATATAATTGCGATTAAATCGAATGCTATAAAAATACAATAAAAATTTTAATATTATTTATAATCAATGATTGGCATACAAAACCTCGCGGGCTTAACCACAAAGTAATTCTACACAAAGAGAGCAAAACAAATCAGACAGACATGCTTGTTGCATCTCAATAACACACATTTTGAATATTTTAAAAGAATCATATATTATCATTTCTTACTATTTTATGATAACTTTTATTTTTAAAAACACTTATGCAAAATAGTGATCAATGTTTTTATGTTAAATAACCAATACATACTCATCTAAAGCACACTCTCTGTATGGCGACCTCTGTTTATAATGCTTCAATTACATCAAAAATTATAAAACTACTCTGCCAGCACTTTTCTTATTGTCCCCTTTTTTAATAGTTTTATGCCATTTTTATTAACGTTTTGTTTATTTCCTAGAATCTTATCTATAAAAAATAAATGATTACAAGGTTAGAGTTTATACATTTAATTACCTTCTTTCCAATCAACAACCAGCTGTGTGTTGCGATTTTGCATTAAAAGATGTGCAAGTACTAGTTTGCGAGGGTTCAGAATCTCAAAGTATTTTTTTTACCCTTCACCACAAAAAGTGAAAAAAGGGTATATTTAATTTTGTCATTCCATTTGTAATTTCTTTAACATCCATTTCCGACCCCATAAAGTATATATGTTCTGAATTCTTATCCATAGCGAAGTCGATAACGCGATGTCCCTCTGTCCGTTCGTGTTAGTGTTGAAATCAAGTTTGCCGAGGCTCCAGATCAGCTAAAAAAAAATTAAATACGCCAATCGATCAGACATAATGTCGAAAGAGGAGCTATTGGAAACTAGCAAGATGTCCTTTGACGCAGGGCGCCAAACACCACGCTTACCTCTAATTTTACTATATCATTTGGAAAAATGAAGTTACTCCAAAAAAAAAAAAAAAAAAACAAAAATATAGGGCCATAGAGAATAAAAAATAATGAAAAAACATCAAGTCACGGGCCTCTGAAATTTTCAAAATTTTTAAAATATCAATATGGGTATCATTTTAATGGTTTTTAAGAGTTCTTTAAAGAAATATTAAAATTTAAAAAAATACTTAACCCATTAAGAGCAAGAAAATTATATGTATATAACGAAGTCAATTAAGCATGTCCGTCTGTCCGCCCGTGTTAGTGTTGAAATCAAAACTGCCAAGGCACTAAATCAGATAAAAAAATTTAAATACGCCAATCGATGAAAAAGAGTTTCTAAAATTTTGTTATTGAAAATCAGCATAATAAGTCCATGTGTAGCAAGGCAACAGGCAAAAAACCACGGCCGCCTTTAATTTTACATATTATTTAAAATAAATCTAGTTTAGTGAAGTAACTCCAAACATATGGAGCGATAGAGAATTACAAAATAAGAAAAGAATATCAAGTGAAGAAATTGGCGCTCGCCCATATTTTGCGAGTTATGGACCTCTGAACTTTTTATAGAGAAGTACGATTTTGCACCATATTTTTTAAGCTATCAATATGTGTATCATTTAAAAGCTTTCGAAGAGATCATTCAGGAAATTTATAAATTTAAGATTTATGTAGTTCGTGAACGATCTAGTTCAATTGAACTATGGCTCAATTGAACTGTGTTAATGTGCGGCTTTAGTAGTTCATCATTATTTATATTCTAATTAGCCAAAAAACTTTACTACTTTACTTTACTTTATTTAAACGGTTTACAAAAATAGTGTCCGATAAAAGTGCATATTTAATCTTCAAATTGTTTTTCAATTGCACGATTTTTAAATAATATAAAATAGGGCTTATTTTGTATAAATTAATAACAGGACAATAAAAATCAAAGCAGCAACAACAATCGAGCTTAACGGATCAATTGGATTCGTTCAATTGGTTTTAGCTCACTGAATGAGCCATTGAACTAAGAACAATTAAGCTGAACAAATCAACTGAATTCGCTCAATTGTTATTGACTCATTGAGCTTTTGAACTAAGTGAACGAACTAGTTCGTTCTAATGAGCTAAGCTAAAAAAAGGGTGACTTTAAAAAGCTAATAAACCCAACCCTTTAAAAGTTTAAAAAAATGCTTAACCCATTAAGAGCCGATGAAATTTTTATATAAAATAATATTAGTTAATACATCTGTCACCACATATTTGTTATTTTTTTAATGAACTCACTAGGTTTACTGGATTTACCTACGTGGTGAAGGGTATCTAAGATTCAGCATAGCCGCATATAGCATTTTTATTTAATAAATTTCAAGTTCTTTTTGCCACTTAAATTCATTAAAGCTTTTTGTCTATTTATTGCTAATCTGCTTAATATTAATTTATATTTATTGTTCAATTTAATATTAAAGTCATAATTAAGCGATATTAAGAAAACAAATACAATTTAAGAAATGTATTAATCTGAGTATTTAAATAAAATTAAAAACAATCAATCAAGCGATCATTCAATAAGAATAAATAATCGGGTGTTTTTTTAAGGGTTTACAAACTTAAAATAAATTGAAAGAAAAATGCTTTAAATATCAATGAAATTGCTCATACGACAAAATAATAGATAATTTTATGTATCACAACTGTCGCTGGCATGAATTCTCCAATAACTTGCCGAATGTTGTGTTTCAAGTATTCATCCTTCTTTGATTCTAGTGTGACTAGACATTATTTCAAATGAAAATAACCTAATAGCGTTAGATTGCAAATTAGCGAAATCTTCAGTTGAATAGTTTATCAAACGTTTCTTTAAGCGAATTAATTTTACCGCGCACTAAGTGGCATTTGGCTCCGTCCTTTTGCATTCAGATTAAAGCTACTCAATCAAGGTACAAAAAAGTTAAAGTTTTCATACTGTTTTGAAAAAATAAGGACAAATGATTGCACCGACCTTTAAAGCGCATCAAATAAAGGCTTTCTAGAATGTTAAAGCTTACGGCACTGGCTTGTGTACCATCTACTTATAATTTATTTAAAAAAAAGTAAAATTCATCGTTGAAAAACATTTCTTATGAACAAACAATACGAAACAAAAAACCTCAATTTGTGTTTCAGCCTGTTTGCAGAATTTGTGGCACAAGCGATGGTCGGCAAACCACACTAACCACAAAGCTGTCAAAGCAGTTGTTAACGTTAAAAAAAATCGCTTTACGTATAACAATAAACAAATATTTTATATTTTTTATTAAAAAAAGGAAAAAAAGGCAGTTTTAAATTTGAAGACACTTTTTTCCATATTTTAAATCATGAAGTACGAATTTTCTTATAAAGAAAATAAACGAATTTTGGCAAATTAAAATTAAAGTTAAAATTTTAAGTTTATTTACTTAATGTGTATTTAAACCCTGTCAGCATTTGGCAGAGCATTTTTAGATAGAAGTCACTTCTTCGTTAATTTTAGATTAAAAACTTAATTTTACAAAAACAAAATGCATCATTGTCAAATTAAGATCTTCTAAAAATCACTATTTCGTCACTACCAGAAGTTAATTGGATAAAAAGATCCGTTATAATAATATAAAAACACTTCCCCTTAAGTCTGTTATATTAAGAGTAACATTTTCTTAACTACCAGATGATAATAAGTTGATTGATTAAAAATTTATAAAAACAACTTGCATAGCATCAAATATTGATCTCCTATAGGTCACAACTTCGACTCTACTAAGAGTAAATTAATTAATGTAACAGATAAGCAAAAACACTAATGTCATTTAAGGCCAGGATTCACTATCATACACAATCGTACGATTTAATCACACAAAAATCTGACAGAATTCTGTCCTACTTTAAAAATCGTTTCAAAATGGCGTCACATGAAATTTCTGACAAATTGTACGACTGAGTATGAAGTCAATCCCGGCCTTTAGTTTGAATTGTGCAATGTTCGGTTATGTTAAATGCGTGTGAAAAGTGTTACGAAAAATTTGCCAAGAAATTAGTTGATAAAAATAAAATAAAAAGATATATGAAGCTGTAAGTAAATTTATGTTAACAAATTAGTTATTTATTTAAACACAAAATATTTTTTAGGTCAGACTTTTCTTAATCTCTAACATCCATATGCATAACAAAAACTTAGAATGAGTTTAGCATGAAAGCAGAAATTCAGCAGGGTCTCAGGGTGTTTTTCCGTAGTGCCAGCCACTTTAAATCATTGTAGAAAGTTTTTGTGATCCACAGCTACATTCTAGGTGTATTTTTAGTTTCAAATTGATTGAAGGGCCTTGCATAGACCCTGCTTAGTTTCAGGAGTTATGCCAACCTCATGCTGACTTTTTGTTATGCATAAGGCCGTAACTTTCTACATTTACCCCTTTCCATTATGTTAAAATTTACATTTTCTGTTTAGATGGAGCAGAACTCTGTTACTTTTAAAAGTTTAATACTCGATACTGTTAAACCTTTTTAACACTTCTAGCAGACACATATTCGACGCTGCCAGAATACTGAATTTTAATCCTTCTTAGAGATGCTAAATAGTTTCCTATTAGTTGTATAACTGTAGTGGTACGTTTCTTCCCAACTGGGGTTACTAATTAGATCAGAATTCAATATTTTTTGCGATACATTTCAACGCAATGAAGTAACGATGTAGCGAATTTTTCAATAGAAAATGCTTGCAGGGAAACAACATGTTAAGAAGATAACAGTTTCCTTGTTATAATTAAGAGCTTACAACTAAGGCTTGTTTGTTAACACACCACTGCACTGCATAATATGATTATTCTGCTCTGCCACTGCTAATCAGCTGTTGCGTATGCTCTGTTTTGCTCATTTTAGTGTGCATTTACGAACGAAAAAATATTTTGAAAATGGAAAAATTTATAATAAACTCGATTTGTGAACTAGATGATACAAAAAATGATAAAAATTTGTGTAAAAAAAATAAAAATAAAAAAATAATGAAAACTTAACAAAATTTATACTCACACGTTTATTGCATCAGCCATTTTTATGATTAGTTTTTTTTTTTCTTTTATTTGTGCATAATATACTTTAGTGATGCATTCGCAGTGCTGCCACTATTTGCATTTTCAAACATACTGCGCATTATATGCAGTGCAATGATGCATTTACGAACAGGCCCAAGGGGCCTGATTTTGTCTAGTCTTTTTTAGGCATGTTATGATGATGCTAATAGATTGCTTTCAATTTGCTCATTTTTAAAAATAACGTTTGTCGATATTTTCTTAAACTCTCTAATATCGCGATGTTAGTATAAAAATAGACTTATCCCATTTTCAAAAATAACGGCTAATATAAATTATTTTAATATCTAAACATATCATAAAAATGTAATGGTAGATACTCGTATTAATCTATATGGAATACAAAAGAACTATTTTTGGAATTTTTGTTTGTCTGTCTGTGTTCGCGTCACATAAAAAGTAATGAATGGAATTGAACAAGATTTTGTGATGGCGTCCCTTAACACCTTGGTTCAAATAAAGAATACATTTTTTTTGTGTGAAATAAGTCAAATAAGTAATGAAAGTAGACATACAATTGTCAAACCTTCTAATTTTACCGGCATAATGATACTAAAACAGTTGACAGCACATTTTACATTTGTAAAACATTTTTAACTTTGTTTACAGAACTCTACTATAAATATTAATAAACACATTTTTCTTAATTGGAATTTTAAGAAAATAAGAATTACATGAGAATGCCTTTCACTAATTCCATTTTAATTACAAATTCATCACTATAATATTAGTTTTGGAAATTCTAATTACAATTTTAAGTAATAAATTTAAATTGTATTTTAAATTCATTCTTAATGATCCGCCTTAAAAAATTTTTTTTTTTTAAATTAAGTATTGAAGTTTTTTATAGCTCTAGAGTAAACTTTTTATTATTGCAATAATTATTGCTTGTGAAGTCATGGAATATTAAATAAAATTTTTTTCTTAAGTTCTCACTAAATAATCGCAACAATAAAACTACAGCAGTTTTTGATTTTGTAAATAAATATAAAACCTCTTAGCGATTTTCTTGTAGTTTTTTTATAATTGTTAAAAAAAAAAACAACACAAAAGCATCTGTAAACAAGTAAGAATGCTACACTCGGCTATGCCGAGTTTTAAATACCCTTCATCATTTATGTAAATCTAGTTTAGTCAAATAGCTCTAAAAAAACAAAAATTGGGGTGACAGAAAATTAAAAAATATAAAAAACTAAGTGCTAAATTAATTTTTTTATCGGCTCTTAATTAAGTAACTGTTTTGAAAAAAATTTTGTATTTCCTGAAAGATCTCTTTAAAAGTTTTCAAATGATACCCATATTGGTGTCTTAAAAATATGGTGAAAAATTTTACTTTTCTCTAAAAAGTTAAGATGTCCATTAATCGGAAAATATAAGTGAGTGCCAATTTTGATGTGTTTTTCTTTTTCTTTATTTTTCTATCTCCTCATATATTTGATGGGAGTTACTTTAGTAAACTAGATGACTTTTAGTACTTCTTTTAAGCGCCTACGTAATACGGTTCCAGAAGTGTATGGCTGTGATAGACGGACTGACATTGCAGCAAGAAAAAAAAAATAAATAAATAAAATGCAACAACTTCTGTATTCTTTGCGTTCGGAACCCTAAAGAACACATCAATTTTGTTTATTTAGTTTTTAATGCTGGCTTACAAAAAAGACCTTCTTCGAAAAGAAGGCACTATAGCTCACTTTTGTGCAAACTAATATTTATTTTTTAAATCTAGTTCTTATTCGTGATTTTTTTCAATTTAATTTTATTATTTATTAAATGTTCAATATAGATTGTAAGCCCGTTAGGGTCTCATTAATCCAGTTAAATTATGTTGCAAACATGTGACATTTTTTAAAAATAAAATCTTAAAAGTAATAAAAAAACCACATTGATTTATTGCTTGTTTATTTATTGTTTTACTGTTTAAAATTAAATGTTTTGGTAAAATTTTTTTATATAAAAAATTTCCACTTTTTGTTGTTATTTATTGCATTAATTCTGCTTGATTCCTTAAAATTTAAATTTTGCTTCATGTATTTTTGTTTAATTTATTTTTAAATGCATTAATACGGCCAACCCAAATATTGTAGAAAAATGAAAAAAAAATTTTCAAAATTAAGACAGAAAATGTTTAAATAAACCTTTAAAGAAAATAAATGCTTTCGTAACTGAATATAATTCTCATCTTAAGTTGAAATTTCTGTTGAATTGCATTAGTGGTAAGCTGTATAAGCCCCATTGTTGTTATTATAGAGATGTTTTTTTAAATAAATATATTGCGCTGTTATAAATTCAAGTATGGAGAACTATAGGAGGGCACCTTGCAAACAAATACGATTCAATTAAAATTTGCAATCTTTTGTTGTTTCCAGAAATAAAATCAGTTTGAATGCATAAACCGAATTTTTTATTCCTTTAACAGGGCTATGTTATCTTTTTAACAGAGCTCTGTTAAATTTAAAGATTAAAAATTAGAATATTATTTTTACACACAAATTATTTTTTGAAGAAATTAAGTTTGATTGATTGATTCAATTGAATGAAATGAATTCAAATTAAGGTTTATTAAGGATTTTTTTTTTAATTTTAAAATTTTTTTTTCAATCTTTAAGATTTTTTCTTCTTAAGACTTTTAAAACTTTTCAACCGACTTCAAAAAAGGAGGAAGGTTATCAATTTGACTGAATGTTGTTTTTTTATGTTTGTACCTGCAGAACTCAGTCATTTCTGAACTGATTTTAAAATGCTTGTAGATTGGTACCGTTTTAAAAACAGCTCATTATCTTAAAAACTGAAGGATGTGCCCATACAATAATACAAAAATAAATCTAAAAATTAAAAGGTGTCCCCCCCCCCCCATAGGTGACGTAAATTGAAATCCTATCTTTTGAACCATTATAGATAAATACTTGAAAATTAGACAGTATGTCCATTACTATGGCCATTATAAACATTCAAATTTATAAATAAAAGGGTGTCTCGAAAGTTAATGTAATTTGATGTATTTGGCCAATTTTTGGAACTGTTATAGGCAGATAGTTGAAATTTACTGTATTGCTAAGTCCGCTATAATAACAAGTATAAATTTTGCATTTTGAAATTAAAGGGTGTACCATTAGTTGATATAGGTTGATGTAATTGACCACACTTTAGCACCGTTATAGACAGACAACTCAAATTTACAAAGTACAAGCATAAAACTTGCATTCATACATCAAAGGGTGTCCCCATATTTAAAGTAAATTGACCTATATGGCCCTGTCGTTTGTACGGTTACATACAAACACTTGAAAATTAAACAGAATGCCCACTAGTTTATCCGGTATATTAAGAAGTATAAATATTTAAAATTACAAATTATAGGGTGTTACAATAGTTGTTGTTATATGATGGATATGATTAAACTGTTGAACAGTTGTAGACAGTTGTAAAATCTTTAATTTCTATCGAAATTTCGATTTTTAATAAAGTTTCGATTTATATGCTGCATTCTTATTTTCATTCTTATTCATTATATTTTTATGTAGATTTTGTAAAATTTTGATTTTGATGAAATGAGGAAATTTTAATTTAATAGTTAAATTTACAAATAAAAATTATTATTTTAATATAGCTTTTTTGGCTTAAAATTATTTTAACAAAATGACAACAACATAATCAAATATTCTAACTTGTGGTTACACTGGCCAGTATTCAACATCGTGGTGTATGCCATCTGCCATAGAAAGTTTTGTGCTAGAAAATTTGTCATCAATCATTTTTATTCAATAAAATAAAAACAATTAATTTTTATATTTCTCTTTAATGAAAAGTTTCCATTAAATTTATGCATTTATATATTTTTGCAGCCACGTCAACTCTACAAACATCATTTGGAAAATTTAACATTTTCCTCAGTATACAAAGTGGGCATAAGGGCCAGCAATACGAAGAGTATGAGAGAAAGTGAATTGTTTTGGAAAACATTTACTGTCCCATCATGTGTAGAATGGCACAATTATAATTTTAATATTTGTGGTACGTATTATTGCTATTAATATTACACACATTTATTGCTAATTTATGAAATTCACTTTGTGTGATTTGCCTTTTAAAGTTAAGTACTTAATTGGTGAATTAAAATTGAATTTTTTTGTTCTTCGATAAAACATAAATGTTCTTCCGTTATTTGCTATTTTATTCCTTTTTTATTTTGCTTACTTTATTAAAATTTTTATTGCTCAATAAATAAAAAATTGAAAAAATTGCAATTTCTTTACTTAAAACAAATTTTGACTTGGTAAAAATCCATTTATCGTTGATAAGACCAAAGTCTTTCATACTAAAGAATAGTCAATTACTCTTTTAGATTCTCTTATATTCTTTTATGTAATGAGTGTTTTTAATTTATGATAAAAAATTTATTCAAATTTTTTTAGAAAAATAATCGGACAGGTTTTATTTTGCCAAAAATAAAGAATTCTATCTTTCGATGTTGTTGTTTTTTATTGTACTTTACCTTATCGGAATCTAGTTTTATACTCTTTAACCATGTGACTTTATCTTGCACTCAACAGAAAAAATTTTTAAAACCAAAGGGAAAGTCTTAACGTAATTTTTCGTCGGCTGCGTTGGCTCAGTCGTGTCTAGGGTTCTACTTATGGATCCCCAAACCTTAAGTGATAACACGGAAATTTTTCTTTCCTTAGGTTATATTTTCTTTTATTAAGTTTTGTTTAAGTACAATTATTCAATACGAAAATCACTTTTACATGCGACTAACTTAAGATTCAACGAGTTTGACTTCGGATTGCAGATTCATGCGATAACAGATTCGGGTGTCCCTGACCGATACACAGCTTCGGATGGTAATAAGCTTCGGATAATAATTATTCAGGTGTACTGGATCGATACGCAGATTCGGATAATAACAGTTTCAGGAGCTGGATTGATGCGCAAATTCGGGTAATGACAGGTTCGGATGATAATGACGCAGGTTACGGTAATAAAAGCTTCGGATACTTAAAATATTACTCAAGACCAGCGTTGTCAGATTAGAAGGTTTATCCTGGAATCGGGAATTTTAATTTTTTAAATAAGAATGAAAATTTTAGTTTGGGGATGGAGAAATTCTTTGAGAATATTTTGCGTTTGAAGAATTTAAAGAGGTTTCTTGGAAATTTTTTTAAATTGATTTTTGGTTATAATAATTTTACTATTAATAAATACATTTTATTTTTTTATTTTTTATTTTTTTTTTGTTTTTTGCTTATACACTTTCTGCAAGAAGATGGTTTTCGCACGGTTAAGCTGCAAACTTAGTTTTTTAGCAGTGGGATAAAGCTTTATTAATGTTTTAATTCTTCAACATAAAATGAAATTAATAAGTTTAACTTTGATTTTCAAACTGACAAAATTGATGCTGGTAGTAATTTACAACAAATTGCATTTGAGTATTTTTTCGAAAGTAGCAAAAATTTTAAAACCTACGATATTTTGAAGTTTAAAAGACGAAGAGGACTAACGAAAAATAATTTATTACTTACCTTTTAAGGGTTGACATGACATACGACTGAGTTAATTTGAATTAAAAGCTAACTAATATGAATTAAAATATTATTCTGACAGAGGACAGTTTTTGCATTTTGTAATCATTTACATTACGATCAAATGGATAAAAGACAGAAAGTAAGGATAGCAGCTATGCTGATTTTAATATTTATTTTTATTTTACTCAAACCAATTATAATAACGTACATTTTTTCCCTTGAATCCATTTTAATTTTCAAAAATAAACAATTTGACAACCGCTTGTTGATTATTGACGGTGTTGCCATATTGAAATAGCTAGTCAGTGTTAACTCATTTTGATTTAGTGCTTTTACAAAAAATCTTATACACATTGGAATGGGAATAATTCAAAAGAATTAAGACTGCTTATGCAAATTAACGCTATCGTCTATCTACGCTATTAGACTCAATTGATTTTGAGTACATTTTTAAAGAACAACTACGATCTGCTGATTCGGCACTTTTATTACAGATAAAAGAAACATGCTCTTTATATCTAAAAAAAATATATTGCAACAAATGTTGATGCGTTTTCCGTCTTACTGTAATCCATTAGGATAAGTTTGGTTTTATTATAAAAATTTTACAGCCCGCGAAAAATAGCAATATGACAAGAGCAAATACTAAAACTTTCGAAAAATGCTTAACCCATTAAGAGCTGATTATATTTTTATATAAAATTTTAAATAGTACTTAATTTTTTGTCTTCTTTTCATTTTCTTGTCACCCAAATATTTTTTTTTATCGGAGTTACTTCACCAAATTAGATTTACAAACATGGTGAAGGGTGTGTAAGATTTGGCATGACACTCTTACTTGTTTTTCACTGGGATTATTTTATTTTTTAATATGAATAAAAAAGTAAAATTCATGTTAAAAGTTTTTCTTCTCTTCTCTTTTACTTTTATTTAATATTACTACTGGATATTTAGTTGAATTAAAATTTATAAACAATTGTTTATTGTTTGTTTTTCTTTTTTAAGCTCCTGATGCTCCACAAAATCTTTACGTTGAACAAATTATTGTCGACCAGCATATTTATTCCTTAAACATAAGTTGGGAATTACCCACCCATTTACCAGATAATTATACCTTACGAATACAGGATCTGTCGGAACAAGGAGAAACAACAATTTACCATCTTTCCAAGGTAAGCATGATTTCTCCTTATAAAATCTTTTAAAGCTTTTCAAAGTTAATCTTGAGATCAGATGCAAAAATTTTAAAATTTTTTATTTTATAATGGAAAAGAGGCAAAACACATTGAAATAATAAAGCAATTGCGTAGGCTACACCACATTTTAATGATAAATTTTACTATCTTGTGGCTTATTTTTCATTTGACCCAGCACTTAGAATGAAGTATTTCTAAATTAAAACGTTAATTTTTATTTTCTAAATGGTATACAGTTTTAGTCAGGGTATGAAAATTAACAAAACGTTAGTAAAATAAAACAATATCAAAACAATGAAGGATTGTTTGATTTAATTTTGTATTGCTCGTGAGCAAAACCATACAAAGATGACGACTTTTTTTATTTTCTTGACAAAATGGCATGGCTTGAATTTTGGGAGGATGTTTTTACACTTGCTTTGTGTACGTTCGCTGCACACGTTTTGTTGTTTGTGTATTATTTGAAATGACAAAAAATAAAGACAAAACAAAAGCGAAATATACAAATTCTGATTGTATTAAAAATTACGTAGTGTATGGACGCGATGAAACTCGCTGAAACTTTTAAAGAGAATTGAAAAAAATGGCATGAAAAAATGCCATCGTGTGAAATGGCTCCAATGCAGAAGACACATTTATTTCTAAGCGACCTACACAACGCATATCAAAGAAAGCAAGCAGTTGAGTCAAAAGCAAAGATTTTTGTTTTCGTTCTTTGCCATTCGAAATGTATTTGTTTTTGTTTTGCTCATATACATATCGATTATAAGAATTTTTAAAATTTATGCTTTTGCATGAAACGTTTGCAAAACGTTTTGTTAGTTTTAATACACTCGAACTAATTGATAGTGTAGACTACGTCTTGTTTATCTTTAACTCAAAGAGTAATTATGTTTCAAGTAGAAATATTCAAAAGATGTCTCAACTATTCCATTGTTTAAGAAAAACGAAAAAACGAACTAATAACGAACTTTATAAATTGCTCTCCAAAGGATTTAATAAATAAAATTTTTACCAAAAAAAAAAAAAAAAAAAATACTGCAGAGCGCATTGTTACAAATTTCCTTTCCAAAAAAACTTTATTGCGGTGTCCTTAGTTTTATACTGAAAGTGAATATTGTTGTTTTGCATCTTAGTTATTTCGGCAACAACAACAACGTTCACTTATTTACCCTTTTCTTTTTTGCAGAATATTCACAATTACTTTATACAAAAAATACATTTCTATGGAGTATTTTATGAAGTAAGTCTTACGGCCTATACCAGGGGAGGATATACAACATCAACTTTTACAGATATAACAAAAACAGTAATTCATATGCCGGGTAAGTTAAATTAAAAAATTTATTGAATATTAAATTTAATTTAATAAAATATTCGACAGACGCAGAGTTTTAAAATGTTTAAGGATGAGGATGACGGGGGTTAATAGTTTTAAAATTTTATACTAATTAAATTTGCCTGTATCGAAACTGAACATACACAAAGTTGCACTTACATTTTTGCAATAGCTTTATATTGAACCGCGTTGCTGTTGCACAGAGGGATTTTTTGTTCAATAAGTAATTATTTTGTAGTGTATCCCATCAGTCACTGGTGCATACACAATGTAGTGTGTCTCACTGGTCATTGACACAAGTACGGTGCATAAAACAAGCCAATAACAGAGTATTGGATAACCAACACTTATCGTCATATGCATTGTGCTGAGTTGTCAGTAATTGAGTGACACACTTTGTATTGAGTGCATTCCATTGTGGTTGCACTACGATTGGTTGCGATCAATTTGTAATTCAACTCCTTTGGATTTCCATGGTGCCGACAGAGACAAATGTAATATTGCAATAAGCTAGAATAAGTTAGAGAGACTAAGTTTTATTCTCATAAGTAGTATATAAGACCTTGTAAATTTAAATAAAATAGGAAAAACTTGATTAAACAGAATTGGCATAACTGCCTTGTTTAAATTCAAATAATACATCTGGCAGTTCCTTTGAACGCCTCGACATCAAGCTGATCCCCGTACAGCTGTATAAAAACAGAACCGGGCTATAGGAAAAATAACAAACGAAAAACCTTACATGGCGATCCTGCCAAACACGGCAAAATAGGACCAAATTATTTTACATTTTTGACCATATGGCCAAACCGACCATTTCTGAGAAATCAACAATACATGTCCGCAGAAATAGACGAAATTGTATCCCGCTGAGAGAAATACTTGGAGCAATACCATCCAGAACAAGTTCCGGAGTCAACACCAGTATATGAGCCCACCCCATTAACAGCAGGCCCTAAAGCTATTACTATAGAGGAATACAAAAGAAGGACGGTAAGAAAAAAGGACCAGTACCAACAAATTATCACAAAAAAGAAGAAACGCGCTGGAAAAAAGTTCCAGAAGAAAAAGAAACTAGCAATACTATACTATGAGTTAACCATAGCAGATACCACTGAAAAAAAAAATAAACCTAAAAAGAAAAATAAAGAAAACTAAATTAACTTAATTTAAAAACAATAGACTTAATCTAGAAAAATGACGTGGTGGAAAAACATTTTAAAAACCATCCCTGCGTTGTTTGCAGCATACGAAGTAGGCAAACTCGAAAATGAACAAGACAAAAACAACAAAATTATAGAATACATGAAACCAGATATACAGCATTTAGAAAAAGAGGATGATATAGACACATTCGAAATCATCATAATTGTTATGTTAATTCTAATGGCTATTGCCTATATTATAAAATCAATACTATCAAAAAGGAATTAAATTGTAATATTTTCTCATTAAATCAAATTTTATATATATATATATAGATAAATAATGTACACAAAATTAAGCATAATACTATTCATAATCTTTTTCTCATTATTTAAAATCTTCAATTATTTGTATAATCTAAGAAACATTAACAAGAATAAAATACCACAAATAACAGAGGTCTAAATGGAAGAAAAATTGTTTGAACTTAAAGAAATACTGAAAAATTTAAAGAAAAGTCCAAAAAGAACATATTCATCTAAAACTATACAGATAAAACTAGATCTAATACATAATATAAGAAAGGAATTTCTGATAGCAGAAACTGAGAAAGAAGATAAAGAAGAAATAATAGCACTGAAAACAGAATTTAATAGCATTTTTAAAATTATTACTCAATATCTAAAACAGACAGAAAAAGAATTAATAACAGAAATGACAGCATTTAATTTAGACACAGTTTCCAAAGCTTTACCACTCTTCAATGGCAAATACGAAGAGCTAGAAAGTTTCATTGTAACAGCGGAATTAATTGAGACGACTCTAGCAGAAACAGCTAAACAGGATTTCTTAAAATATGTCTACCATGCCAAATTGACTTCAGGAGTAAGAACAGCGATAGGTTGTTATACAAAACCAGAAAACTTTAATACACTAAAAAATTACCTTCAAAAAAGATACAAATCAACTTTGACAATATCAGAACTACAGACAAAATTAGCAAACATTCACCAAGGAAAGCAATCAGTCAATATGTACAATGACAGAATAACGACAATAATAGATAACCTAAACAAACTAGAAATAGAACAATTAGGAAATGACCCAACTGAGGCAGAAAAGAGTGTCATCATTAGATTAAACGCTAAGCTAGCATTGGATGCATTTAAAAAAGGCATCAATGAAATTTTAAAAACGACTATATTTGCTGCTCGTCCCAAAACTCTGCAAGATGCAGTAGAACTAGCTATAGAATTAGAAAATGAAACCAAGTTTAATGAGAACTCAATAATGCACATTCAGAGAAGACGACCTTTACATAACGACAGCATTCATTACAACAACAATAATAGAAACAACAATTTTCAAAGAAGGAACAACAATTCTTTTCGCCAAAATTACAATAACAACAATACAAATTCCAATAGAAATAACAATAACAATTTCAACAATAATAAACACAATAACTTACCTAACAGATATAACAAAAACAACAATTCAAACCACAACAGAAATAACCAAGCAAATAATAACTACAATAGACAAAACCAAAATTATATAAACAGGAACACAAGTAACAATAACAACTATAATAACTACAGGAGACGTATTCATACAATACAAAATGAGGGAAACTTTCAAGGCTCGGAACATATAGATGTTCCGGACAGCCACAATTAAGAGTTTACAAAATTTCAAATAATAACACTAATTACATAATCGCATACTACAAGAATAAACAACTAACATTTCTAGTCGACACAGGCGCGGACATTTCACTTTGCCGCATGCGAGGGTATTTCAATCATGAACAATTAATCGATGAGAACAAATGCAAATTAACAGGCATCAGCAAAGAGGAGATACAGTCATTAGGAACAATAGAACTCGATCTAGAATTTACGGAACAGAATTGCAAACACGATTTTCACATGGTAAATGACAACTTCCCCATCGAAACAGACGGGATAATAGGAAGAGACTTTTTTAAGAAATATCTTTGTAAAATAGATTACGAAACTTTTACAATCTCTTTATTTATAAATGATTCCACCATAATTTTGCCCATGCAGTCGAAACCAATTTCTTCACTACAAATAATAATTCCACCCAGAACAGAAATTATTCAAGCTATAAAATTGGATCTAAAAGAAGATTGCGTCATATTTAATAAACAATTACAAGAGGGAATATTTTTAAGTAATTCAATAACACCAAAAAGCGGCATGACACACATAAAAATTTTAAACACAACTAACGAAACGGTGACAATAAAAGGCATTCAACTTCAGACTGACCCACTTAAAAATTATGAGATATTAAGTTACAATAAAGTGAGCAACAACAAACGTTTTGAAAGAATAGTGAATGAACTGCAATTAGACCATAATGATAATTTTGCAAAAACACAATTAATAGGAATATTTAAACAATATCAAAATGTTTTTCACTTAGAAGACGAAAAATTAACCGTCAACAATTTTTATAAACAAACAATCACGACCTCAGACAACACACCAGTTTACATAAAAAACTATAGATTACCACACTTACATACTGACGTAATAAATAAACAAGTACAAAAAATGCTTGACGACGACATAATAGAAGAATCAATTAGCCCATTTAATGCTCCACTCCTTTTGGTACCAAAGAAAAATATAGAAGACAAAAAGAAATGGAGACTTGTTGTAGATTTTAGAAAGCTTAATGATAAAATTGTCAATGACAAATTTCCTCTGACCAGATTAGAAGACATTTTAGACAAATTAGGTAGAGCAAAATGGTTTTCCACACTTGATATGACCAGTTCATTCCACCAGATTGAATTAAATAAAGAATCCAGACCACTAACTGCTTTTTCTACATCACAAGGCCATTTTCAATTTAAAAGACTTCCATTCGGATTAAAAATTTCTTCAAATAGTTTTCAAAGAATGCTTACAATAGCACTCTCCGGATTAGAATCCGAAGCATTTCTTTACGTAGATGACATAATTGTATATGGCTGTAGTTTAAACCACCATAATCAAAATTTAATAAAAGTACTAGACAGATTACAAAAATACAATCTAAAACTGAATCCAAAGAAATGTTGTTTTTTAAGACCAGAAGTAGTTTACTTAGGACATTTAATAACCAAAGACGGTGTGAAAACAGACCCATCCAAATACGATGTTATAAAAAACTATCCAATACCGAAGAACGCGGACGAAGTTAGACGATTCGTTGCATTCTGCAACTACTACAGAAAATTCAT
Organism: Cistogaster globosa; assembly: GCA_937654795.1. Lineage (NCBI taxonomy): Eukaryota > Metazoa > Arthropoda > Insecta > Diptera > Tachinidae > Cistogaster > Cistogaster globosa. The sequence continues at coordinate 94,674,345 of OW569407.1, read as the reverse complement.
ACCAAACTTTGCGGACATTGCCAAAAATTTGAACGCACTATTAAAGAAATCAACAAAATTTATATGGACGGAACAATGCCAACATGCTTTTAAAGAATTAAAAAACAAATTAATCAACCCACCGGTATTGCAATATCCAGATTTTGAAAAACCATTTATTTTAACAACCGACGCATCAAACTATGCGTTAGGAGCAGTCTTATCTCAAGGCGAAATAGGACAAGATTTACCAATTTCATACGCCAGTAAATCACTGCAAAAACATGATATTAACAAACCGGTAATTGAAAAAGAACTTTTAGCTATTCATTGGAGCGTAAATTTCTTTAAACCTTACTTATATGGCAGAAAATTCATTGTAGTTACAGACCACAGACCATTAATTTCACTATTTTCACATAAAAATCCTTCATCAAAAATGACAAGAATAAGACTGGATTTAAGTGATTATGATTTCACAATTGTTTATAAAAAAGGAAAAATGAATACAAATGCTGATGCACTTTCTAGGATAAAACTAGACTCGGACATATTAAAACAAATGATACCACAAGAAAATGACGAAAAAGAAAAAAAAGTATTAATCACGACAAGGGCTATGCAAAATAAATTGAAAATTACAAACGAGGCAAATAAAATAATAAATAACGAGAAAAAAGATATCGAAAATAATACACGTGTAGAAGAGAACAATTCTCAGAAGTCTGATCAACTTCAAATATGGGAATGTATATCCATTAATGATATCAAAAATATGAAAAAATTGCAATTTTATAAATTTGAAAATATAGAAGAAAAAGATATAATTATTAAAGATAATATGGTGCACATTGGACATAATGATAATTCATCGAAACCAGATTCGAACATGAAGAAGTTATGTGCCAAAAATAAGATTAATAAGAATGATGTGAATAAAGTACGTAACGATAATTCTCCGAAACTAGATTCGATTATGAAGAAGTTACATACAGAAGATATGAATAATGATAGTATGAATGCAAGATTCAGCGATAACTCAGCGAAACTAGATTCGATTCTGAGGAAACTGACATCTAAAATGACTAAAGAAAATATTAAAGAATTAGCGCTCTCAAATGAAGATAAAATATTTAAAATGTATACAAAAGAAGAATTTAAAGACGCATATGCAAAATTAAAAATAAATAACAAAAGTCCTCAACTTAAGATATTAATATACAATGCCCCGAAAAGAATAACAGATGACATTTTAAAATATAAACTAATTGACCAATTCCACAATACCACCCATGCAGGACACTTAGGAATACGAAAAACCGTCATTAAATTAAAACAGCGATACATCTGGAAAAACATGAACAAAATGGTAAAGACATTCATATCATATTGCGACAATTGTAATAAAAATAAACAAACTAAATACATAAAAGAACCACTTACGATTACAGACACACCGAGCAACAGTTTTGAAATAATATCAATTGATACAGTAGGACCTCTTACAATTTCAAACGAATACCGATACATATTGACTATGCAATGTGAATTGACAAAATTTGTCATTGCACACCCTATGCCAACAAAAGACGCACTTGTGACGGCAAAAACACTTGTAGAACAACTAATTTTAAAATTTGGAAAATTTCAAGTACTCAAATCAGACAGAGGGACAGAATTTACAAACGAACTGATGCGCAACATATGCTCATTACTTGACATAAAACAAACCTTTTCGACTCCCTACCACCATGAAACAATAGGCTCAGTAGAAAGAAATCACAGAGTCCTCAACGAATTCTTGCTAACAACAGCAACTGACTACGAATGGGATAAATGGATTCCATATTTTACTTTTGCTTATAATACAGCACCCCATATTGACACTGGCTACACGCCATTCGAACTTGTATACGGAAAATTACCTCATTTGCCAACTGAAATATATGGAACAAATGAAACAAAAAATTACAATTACGATGATTATGCCCAAGAACTTAAACGTAGACTTAAATATTCTTTACACAAAGCTAAAGAATTAATAATTAGAACTAAAGAAAAAAGAGTAATAGAAAATAGATACAGCAATAGATTAGATTCAAAGATAGGAGACTTAGTTTTAATCAAAATAGAAAATAGAAAAAAAAAATCAAAGTCCATACAAAGGACCTTACAAAATAATCGGAAAAAATGGTGTAAATACAATAATAGATTATAACGGACAAGAAAAAGAAATCCATAACAATAATTTAAAACCTTACAATATGTTTTTTTTGAGTAACTAGCTTATACCATTATTATATATAACAAAATTCGATATTCACAACACTATTATTAATATTTTTCATAATTATCAAAATACAATCAAATTACACATACATTTAAGAATCGTTGTAACGGTATTATGGGAATGGAGATGGAGATAAAAAGAAAAATCATTTTCATAATTTTTCTCTTAAGGGTAAGGGTGTAGTGTATCCCATCAGTCACTGGTGCATACACAATGTAGTGTGTCTCACTGGTCATTGACACAAGTACGGTGCATAAAACAAGCCAATAACAGAGTATTGGATAACCAACACTTATCGTCATATGCATTGTGCTGAGTTGTCAGTAATTGAGTGACACACTTTGTATTGAGTGCATTCCATTGTGGTTGCACTACGATTGGTTGCGATCAATTTGTAATTCAACTCCTTTGGATTTCCATGGTGCCGACAGAGACAAATGTAATATTGCAATAAGCTAGAATAAGTTAGAGAGACTAAGTTTTATTCTCATAAGTAGTATATAAGACCTTGTAAATTTAAATAAAATAGGAAAAACTTGATTAAACAGAATTGGCATAACTGCCTTGTTTAAATTCAAATAATACATCTGGCAGTTCCTTTGAACGCCTCGACATCAAGCTGATCCCCGTACAGCTGTATAAAAACAGAACCGGGCTATAGGAAAAATAACAAACGAAAAACCTTACAATTTCGACACATAAAATTTAAAAATGTTATGATGCTGTTTTGTAGAAAATTGATTCAGTATGAATAGTCCATAAATTGAATCTCAAAAAAAAAAAAAACGTTTCTTTGTCTTTGAAATAATGAAGTAAAGTCACATGAAAACTTTGGTCCAAAATATTGAAAACTGTTTACGCATTTCTATAGTGTTTGTACGTAGTAATTTTATTGTTCTGATTTAAATAGTGACATTTTTCTAATATAACCTTTTCTGCGTGTTAAAAAAAAAAGATTATAAAGTTCGCTCATATGGTTTAAAAGATATGATAAAAAATATTGTTCTATAATGTGCCCTGATTGCAAACTTCCGTGGAAGAAAAAATAGGTTGCTCGGTCGTACTAGGTGCTTCCGCTAAAAAAAACTTCATCAATTAAAAAAAAAAAGTTTAAATATTTTATTAATCTTTTATAAAATCATAAAATTTGTCTCCAAATTAATGAAATTTTTTATTTAAAAAAATTACAAATAATAATAAAATTTGGCTGACTTCCAAAAAGTATTAATACAAAGTTTGTATACAGTTTTGCTGCGGTATTTAAATTCTGTACATATCCAAAGCTGCAAACCAAAAAAGCATCAATTTAGAAACTGATGCGCTAGTTGCTCGGTTGCAACGTTTCTAACACTTGTCTACAAAATTTTGGAATGGTATGTATTGTAAACATTTAGTACCAATAGAAGGTTTAGAAGTCAGATTTTATAGAATGCATACTTCATATTGCCAACAACAAGCCATTTGAAAGGTGGTCGGCGCTCAAGAACTGGAAAATAAACTTCAAATTTATAAGGCCTTAAAAGAACATACGAGTGAATGCAATTCAGCAAGAAACTGGATCTAATAACGATGGAAATACGTTCAGGCATTTCTTTTCTAACACCATACTTGTTAAATGGTGTAGAGTAGCAACTAATTGATCGATTCCGTAAAAGATATTTGGTATTATATGCTGGTAACAGTACACAAAATACTGATACACGTAAAGAATTTTATTAATTGGACAACACTTCCTATTGGCACGCTTTCTGATGAAGCCGAAGAAGCCAGAAATAAAGATCATAGAAATTATAGATTAAGGTTGTCCAGAAAGTGTTATATAGTTGCAACAAATACAAATATTTTTCATCGACTTCTAATATCGTCAGATCCTTTTATAAGAAGCATTAGATGTCAACCCTGTAAACAGGTTCTGGAACTTAATGATATAGTTACAGATATGATAGATGATAAATAAAAGTCTATATTTAAATGCATGTATTGAAATTTATTTATAAAATAATTAGTTTTGGTAAAGAAACAAAAAGTTAAGGAAAAACTATAATATGGGTTATATGGGCGGTGGATAGTGGGCGTGGCCAATTTTGATAAAACTTTATTTTATTCTTAATTAAGGTAATAAAAAAACCTCTTCGCAAAATTAAAAACAAATAAATAAAAATAAATTTTGGGTTCTATGGACGGTGGGTAGTGGGCGTGGCCAATTGTGATGAAACATTACATATTTTTAATAAAGCTAATCAAAGGCTCAGAGCAAAATTTTAATATTCTACGAGCACTCCTTATTGTATGAACAAACCACACTGTGCGTTGTGGCACTTAAACGAAGTTTTAGTTGCGAATATACCATATGTCGTTAGAAATAAAACAGTTTTATGCATATGAAAAGGCATACAATTTGTTCTAAACAAACAAAATTATAGAGCTCTGCGAAAGGTTTATTTTTTTACGCACAGGAACAAGGAGTATTTTGGTCTATTTAATTATTTCTATACCCTTCACAAAAAAGTTGAAAAAGGGTATATCGGAAATTTTGCTGTCAAAAATCAGCTAGATCGGCCCTTGTCTTTCGAGGCAGCGGGAAGACACCATATTTCCATATTGTTTGGAACAATGAAGTAAATTCAATAAATATATATATATATATATATATATATATATATATATATATATATATATATATCAGGCGAAAGAGAATTAAAATATAAAATAAAAAAACATTAAGCAAAAAAATTGGCGCTCGCCCATATTTCCCGAGTTATGGGCCTATGAATTTTTCATAGAGAAGTACAATTTTGCACCATATTTTTGTAAGGCTATCATTTAAAAGCTATTGAAGAGAGCTTTTAAAAATACTAAAACTTTTTAAGATTAACCCTTTAAGAGCCGATGACATTTTGATGTAAAATTCTTTGTCCTTTTTTTATTGGAGTTACTTCACTGAATTATATTTACATTAATGGTGAAGTAAATATAAGATTCAGCATAGCCGAATGTAAGAACTCCTACTTGTTTTCTATTATAATTATTTTTATTATTGTAAAAAAATATAATGAAATATGTATAAAAATACTAATTACAAATAAAAAAATTCTTTTTAATGACCAGTGAAAGAAAGCTTTTCATTAAAAAGCGTTATCATTACTGAAAACAATGGTAATGCGATAAAAAATTATCATTATTTAAAATTCATTGTCAATTAAATTCACGATTAATTGATTGATATAATTAATTACTCTTATGTACATATTTAACAAATAAAATTGATTTTCTTTTACATCATTACATGATTAGCTTAACTGTTAAATTGCTACAACAACTTCATAATATAATTTAATTTTTTTTTTTTTTAATAAATAAAAATTACACTAAAATTTATGTTACTGGAAATATATGTAATTGACAAATAATTCTTTGTGTTTAACATTTGTTTTCTCTTCATGACTTTTTAATTGCAACATTAACTATTTTGTTTTTTTTTTTTCAGAAAAAAATCCATTAGTGAAACTAATAGCGGTGATATTGGCACCCATATTTTGTGTTGCCATTTTATCTTTAACCATTTTTATTATTTACCATCGAAGAGCAAAATTGAAACGTTACCAGGAGAGATGTAAATATTTTGAGGTAAGTTTTATTCAACAAGTAGCTTATTTTACCCGGCGCTACCAGGTTCTAATTTTAAGGTGCTCTTGTCCTTACCTCTTCTAATTATTTTTTTCTCAAAATAAACAGGGAATATTTTTTTTTTTTTTGCAATAATAATTATGTTTAAAATTAAGGCCCTAGGTCTGGAAAAAGTATTGTACCTTATAAATGAAGACCTACGTATGTTTCGAATTTCATTAAAATTAATTCAGATGCCAGATTTCCCTTTTCTTCACTTAGTGGTCCTATATTTGAATATATAAATGCCCTATTGCACCAAAAGTTTATCAAATTTTATTAAATTGGCTTTAGTCGTAAGAAAATCACTCCATTAAAAATGTATAGGAAAAATAATTTTTTTAATAATTTTTTTTTTTTTTCAATAAAATTTCGAAAATTATCTTGGGCATTATTCGTGTTTGGCTGGAGGCGAGTCCAAATTGATGTGAATCATTGAAATCCGTCCAGACTTTCTTTTTTATATATATACTTATATGCAATCAATATGTATTTTTGTGACTGTAACAAGTTGTTTTGTTTCATTTTTCTTGTTTATTTATTCTTTTAAAGATATTAAATACCCAGTTCACACACGTCAATTTTTCTGGCAGCAGTTCTGTATTTTGTGAAAGAGAAAGGAGTGCAGAATCATTTTATTTCTTATATTCTCACACATAACATTTAAAATTGCTGCAAGAAGAATTGACGTGTGTGAACTGGGTAAAACTTATTTTGACTTAATTTTTATAATATTTTTATGAATTATTTAAATGGCTGCCTTGGCTTCACCTCGAGCTTATCATAGATAAGTCTTGGCTTGTCAGAACTCAGTGGCCTTTTGTACTTATCCCATAAAAACAATCTTATGTTTGCCTTGGCTATTTAATTAAATTTTTGCCATGGGATGCCCCAATCTCAAAATCTTTGCTTAAAGACCTTAAGCGTTGCGCTGTTTGTATGACCTGCACAGTCCATTTGTTGGAACCCAGGATCAAATAATTCGATGCATCGAGCTTTGGCTACAGAAATGCGTTTAACATTGCTCTATATTGGCTGAGCTACTTTGCACCTATTTCGTATCTAGTGTCTTTTTTATACCCTTCACCACAAAAAGTGGAAAAAGGGTAAAACTAAGTTTGTCATTCCGTTTGTAATTTCTACAACATTCTACAACATATGACTCCATAAAGTATATATATTTATCCTGAGTCCTAATGCATAGCAATGTTGATTGAAGGTGTTGAAATCAAGTTTGTCAAACACCAGACGAGCTAGAGAAAATTAAAATACGCCAATTGATCCGACGTTTTGAAAATTTTTCTAATAAAAATCGGCAAGATTGTTTTATATCCTTCGAGGCAGTGGGTAAAATACCACGCCTGCCTCTAATTTTTTCATATCATTTGGATTAATAATTTAACTTCATTAAAAAAAATATATATGGGCCGGTAGAAAATTAAGAAATTAAAAAAAAATCATGTGCACAAATTGTCGCTCGTCCATATTTACCGAGTTTGGGCCTCTGAACTTTTCATAGAAAAGTACGGTTTTGCATCATATTTTTTAAGACATCAGTATGGGTATCATTTGAAAGCGTTTAAAAAGATTTTTCAGAAAATACAAAAATTTTTTTAAAAAGCATAACCCCTTAAGAGCCAATGACATTTTTCTTTTCTTTTACTTTTCTCTGTCATCCCAATATATGTTTTTTTGATTATAGTTACTTCACTAAACTAGATTTACATACATGGTAGCCAGCATATATAAGATTCAGAAAAGCCTAATATAGCACTCTTTCTTGTTTAACCCATTTTCGAATATACATATGTGTATCGAACTCAATTTTGTTTTCAATTCAAGTTACCTTTTGAACTAATGAAACTAAAAATGTTTTTTTGGGTTTCAAAAATCTAATAATAAAAATATTTCATTGGTAAAAAGAATTTTCGTCAAAATCGAATACAGCACTATTATTATTAGTTTTCTAGTGCAGTAATTAAGAAAAATTAATGCTGCTGTTTGTAACATATTCGGTTGAAAGTTATTGTTCATTTTATTGTATTATTTTTGTGTTCATAATTTTATGTTTTTTTTTCAATAAAACAAAATTAACAAAAGAGCAAATATTTTACAAAATTATATTTTCGCTTTTGTCGTTTTATGGCCAATTTTTAATTGAGAATATTATTTCCAATAAATTATGATTCAAAACAAAGACTTTATGTACATAATTTAGAATAAAAGTTTTATATTTAATTAAATTGAAAAACAAAAATAAAAATTTAATTGTAGAAAAAAAATTATTAATATTTTATATAAACGAATGAATGAAAATGTATAATAATTGTGAACATTAACTTAATTAAATTCATATGTTTACTGCACAGTTGATCCCTCTTTAAAAAAAAACTAATTGCGAGAAATCATGACTCCTGCACTTTTATACCCTTCACCACAAAAAGTAAAAAAGGGTGTATCTAAGTTTGTCGTTGCGTTTGTATTTTCTGCAACATCCATTTCCGACCCCATAAAGTATATGAATATATTTTGAGTCCTAACGCATAGCAAAAACGATTGAGCGATGTCCCTCTGTTCGTCTTTTCGTCTGTGTTAGTGATGAAATCAACTTTGTCAAGGCACTAAATGAGAATATAAATTTTCTCATTTAGTGCCGATCAGACATGTTTTCCATAAATTTTGCTATTGAAAATCAGCAAAATTGGTCAATTTCTTTCGAGGCAGCGGCAAAAAAAACACATCTGCTTCTAATTTTTCATATCATTTTGAACAAACCTAGTTTAGTAAAGTAACTCAGATAGCAAATATATGGGGCGATTGAGAATTAAAAAATAAAAAAATAAAACATCCAGCGAAAAATTGGCGGTCGTCCAAAATTTCCGAGTAATGGGTCTCAGAACTTTTTATAGAAAAGATTGTGCACTATATTTTTTTAAGATATCGATATTGTTATTATTGGAAAGCTTTTAAAGAGACCTTTCAGGAAATGCTTAAGCCCTTAAGAGCCGATAACATTTTAATGTAAAGTTTTATAAATTTTAATAATTTTTTTGTTTTCTTATTTTTTAATTCTCTGTCACCCAAACATTTGTTTTTTATTTTTTTATTGGAGTTACATCACTAAATTAAATTTACATGTATGGTGAAGGGTATATAAGATTCGGCATAGCCGAATATAGCACTCTTACTTGTTTTAAACTGACTTTAAATAGAGGAAAGGTATCAATAATTTGTGTGTATTTTTTTAATGTTTGTTATATCAGGAATCCGTTATTACTTACGCGATTTGTTTTTCATTTAATTCGAATATCTTAACCACAGATTATTCTCCCTGCAAAAAAAGCTTAATAAAGCAAAAAAATTAAAAGTGTCTTATATGTCAGCAAGCTTAAATTTTAAAACAAGACAAATAAATGTTAAAGCATTTCAAGACATTTATTAAACCAAATAGAATATCGAAATTTACAAAAAGTATAAAAAATTAAATGTTCAAAGGTGTCCCAATAGATTTTTGGTCATCGTGTAATAATCATTGACTACTTTTTTTATCACAGTGTGTTATACATCAGCTAGTATTTGCTTTAGCCTAAAGTTACTCATGACTACTACGAACAATTCTCATTACGATGCTAAGAAAAATGGACTGACGTTTTATTGTTATCCTATCGCTGGGGCAGTTATCTGGCTCACCGGTACAGTTTGTTTCCAAGTACCATCTACGCCTTCCTGTCTAAGGGCTTCTTAAGCACCATTAAAGCCTGCCTGCATGCAGCTTTTTCTCTACTTATTTTTCAAATGATGGAAGCTATTTGTTGATAGACCTTGGCTCAAATCACCCGAAGTGGTTTTATTTTTTTGTTTTATTACGCTTTAGCAGTTGTTTGGCTTGTCAATTATAGTTGGCTGTCGATTAAATGATAATCTTCGATATCAATTTCTTATACATTGGTCTCCGAAAATCAAATTGCCTTCATAGGTTCTGCCGCGAAGAAGTTTAAATCTTTACAATATTGGATTTTCATTTATTTACTCTATAAAATATAAGTATGATTGTTTACTGATTGATCGATCCTTGCTTTGATTCTTTCTAGGAACTTGAAAAGAAAGCGCCAATTGATCCCAAAAATAATTTCGATTTAGCTGCAAATCTCATAGCAAATCCCAATGATCTGTCCTATCAAATAGAAGCTCATGAACATAAGCTATATGATGATGAAATGGAAATTGATCCCAATGATTTGATACTTCATCAAGTTTTAGGTGAAGGGGCATTTGGTTTGGTAAAACTTGGTTTATATAACAACGGCAAATTGGGTACCACACAGCAAGTGGCAGTTAAAATGTTAAAGGGTAAGAAAAAAGTTAATCTGTTATATGCTCACACACTCATATTAATTTTTTTTAATTGTTTTCCAGATCATCCATCTGCTGATGACATTTATGCTTTTCGCCGTGAGATTGAGGTTATGAAATCCGTTGAAAAGCATCCAAATATTGTTGGCATAATTGGTCACTGTACGCGATTTAGCAATCAAATGATGTTGATAACGGAATATTGCAGTTTGGGCAACCTTTTAAATTTTTTGCGGTGAGATTTCAGAATATGATTTAAAATTCGATATATTTTTTTGATGAACAACATTTTTGTTAATTTTCAGAGACGAGTGGCATTTTTTGCATAAAATGAAAATAAGAAAACAAAGCATCAATACGAATGTTGCATACGTAGAATTAAATCAAGATGAACTGCAACAGTCTATTGAAGAAGAAAACACCAAAAATAACTTTCAATATCATAACGATAAAAGTGATCCTGAAGGCAATAAAGATGCCAATGATGCTGTAGAAAGTTTCAAAATTAAATACAATGAGATAAATTTAGTGACACCGAATACTTTTGCTGTTGATAAACATGACAGCAGCAATCTTAACAGAAGTGATACTATAAAGTTGCCACAAACGCTGTTGCAACATCCTGTGGTTTCAAATGCTACATCGAACGCACCCACAGAAACTGAAACAGAAACAAAAGGCTTAATTATTTCATACCCAGCAGCAGAAAATAAATCATATGGTTACCATGGTTTTTGTACAAGCTCTTGTAAGTGTAACGTTGAGGTAATTCTTAAAACTAACGATTCAACAGAAATGGCAAAGCAAAATGAAGAATTACAACTTTTATGGGATCAGCAACAACAGGAAAATTTAAATAAAACTTTTTCTAATACAAAAATACAAATTAAAAACTGTGACTGCAAGATGAAAGAAAAATTCCATGACAGCACATGTTCTCGTAAAGTTGGTGTAGCAGTTGAAAATAAATCATATTTTAAGCTTCTTACGACAGACAACAAATGTCTGTCTAATAACAATCAAAAGAATATTCAAAAATCTAAAATAAAACACAAAACTAAACGCCAGCTACCAACAGCATCTAACACGGATTCCAATGAAAATGATGATGACGATGGTGTTGGTGGTGGTGGTGATAATTGCATGACACCATCACAAAGTCTTACAAATCGGGTGCCACTTTCAAAAGAAGATTTGCTTAATATAGCCCGGCAAGTAGCAGTTGGTATGGTGGGTATTATATTTCTACATAATTTTTGGCTTTTCAAAATTCACTTAAGGATTTGTTTTTTTCAATTTTTTTTTTAATTGCAGGATTTTTTGGCGAGAAATAAAGTTGTACATCGAGATTTGGCAGCACGTAATGTCTTAGTTGCTCCTGATAGAACGATTAAAATCGCTGATTTTGGGTAGGTATCGAGTTAGAATTATACATTACGTTGTTTTACAATATACTTAGTTACGCTATACTTGAGATGTGTGTGTGTGTAATTTTGATACGTTTTTAAACAGTAAAACCTAAATCAGTGCGTTTTAAAAATTGTGCGAATCAAACCCAAATAGCGCGGTGCTAATAATTTTCAGCTTTTTGGATAGTGAAGTTGGCTGCAGAATTGCTTCTGTTATCGTTGAAAATGGATGATTATTTACTTATTTTTTTACTTTTTTATTAATTGGGTTTAATTAAACGAGAAAAGTTAACACTTTTGTTCATGCCGAAGCGTTGATGCTGCTATTTTAATATGTCATTTTTGTATTAAAAGTGCTGGACAATTGCTACGCTTGAAGCGCCAATTAAGGTTGATCTTTAAAACGGAAAAAAAATTTTCAACTCTTCACATATTTAGATCCAATGAAAAATATATTTATTCGACAGATAATCCTTTTAAAATGTAAAAGTTAGAATGTTTATTGCCCAATCACGCTTTAATGACCAATCTAATCCTAAGGAAGTCTAGATCACAGATACAAAATCCTTTTGCGGATTTACAAAGAGAATACATTTCTCTAGCATTTTAAGCTAAAAGGGGACAGAATGAAAGAATTCCATATCTTTTCATATTTTCAGGCGTTAAAAACAAACTAAATTTAAATGTAGAACCAAACATCAAAGTCTTTGTACTTTTTACAACTTAAAGGGCAGAAGCCAAGGAAGCAGTTTATAATTTCGGTATTTCGTTCTACAAAGAATAAATAACATTGAACAATTTTTCGTAACTTAAAATGTAAAAATTAAAAAACGAGTGAAGAGGATAAACGTTTTGAATAACAGATTGTCAGAATCTGACATCTGACATTTTATTTCTCCAGTCAAAACCAAGATTTCGAACGTTTTTTTTTTTTGTTAATAAATAATGAAGTGTAATGTTTTTTTTTCACAACAATTTGACTTTAAAAAATAGTTGTTAAAAGCAGACGTGAAATACAATTACATATTTTATCTCTAGAAGGTTTTTTCTTCTCCTCTTGTTTTAAGATGTGTATTCTCTCAACAATGTTACAATACTTTCTAGGTATTGCATGCTTTTTTTTCTCCTGAGTGCTTGACAACAACAACAAAATAACAAATAAGAGTGCTATGTATATTCGGCTATGCCAAATCTTACATACCCTTCACCGTATATGCAAATCCAGTTAAGCAAAGTAAATCAAAACTAACAAAAAACATTTATTGGGGTGACAACGAATAAAAAAACTGTTAAAATTGATTTAATTTTACATAAAAAAGCCATCAATGCTCTCAAAGGATTAAGCGTTTTTAAAAAATTTTTATATTTTCTGATAGTTCTCTTTAAAAGCTTTTAAATGACGATATTGACAATGGAACTTTTTCATGAAAATTTCAAAGACCCATTACCTCAGAAAATATGGGCAAGCGTCAATTTTTTTACTTGATGTTTTTTTTTCTTAACTTTTAATCCTCTATCGCCCCATATATTTATTTATTCGATTGGAGTTACTTCACTAAACTAGATTTGTTCTAAATGATATGGAAAAATAAAAGGCAGGTGTGGTGTTTAGCCCACTGCCTCGAAGGACATCGACCGATCTTGCTGGTTTTCAATAGCAAAATTTTCGAAACTATGTCTGATTGATTGACGTATTTAAATTTTCTCAACACTAATACGGATGGTCAGACGGACATCGCTTAATCGACTTCGCTATGCCTAAGATTTCAGAATTTATAATTTATGGGGTTGAAAATGGATTTTGTAGTAATGTAACGCAGTGTATAACTTCATATATTTAATTAATATTTTAATTTGATTATTAATCACAGTTTTATTGTTTCCATATTTTTAACACTGAAGCTTAAGCCGTGACGTCTATCAGGAAAATATGTATAAGAAAACTGGAAACGGAAAATTACCAATTAAATGGTTGGCTTTGGAATCAATGACACATCAAGTATATACTACCCAAAGTGACGTGTAAGTATTACCAAATGTTTTTGCATGTACATAAATATAAACACATATATATGTAAAGTGCACATTTTATTTTGAAAGGCAAATGAACGAATTATATTCAAGGATATGGTATCATTCTACCCCAAAGAAAAGTTTATATTAAATTGATTATATAAAATTATTAACTCGGTATAATGAAAAAAATACAAAATTCAACTTAATGATTAAAAACATTTCTCTCAGCCGGATGTACATCCGATCACGGATTGTGTAACCTCACTCAGTCGGGCCGATGGAGGTAAACATCGTTACAGGCAGCTAAGTGACGTTTAGAATCAGGAATAGACAAGGAAAATTTGCTTTCATTGTAGTCAGCGTATTGCCTAGGTGTCGAAAAGAAATGGAAAATGGGAAAAAATGGCAGATAATCGGCAGAGCTTGAATTGAGTCAATTCAAAACATTTTAAAGCGCGGAACACTGATTCAAAGAATTAAGCGATTATGGCCCCTAGGATACTGTGAAATAATCAGGCAGTAGAGGATATAATTTAAAACCTTTGGGACTACTAAGAGCCGATATGAACTAAATGTATTCTTAGGTCAAGGTAGTGCTGTGGTCAAAGTGGTGAGCACGTTGACTACAAATGTGGTTGGCCGGGGTTTAACCCCTGCGACAACCAAAAAATAAAATGTTTTTTTTTGTTTAATGGTATAAATACATATTCAGAATTAACATTAAAACAAGCACTCTCCTTCGTCGGTACTTCTTTATAGCATATTCGCCGGCGAAGTATAATAACTAATAAATTGGCTATACTTTCACCACCTGTTCTTTTCTCTCCTCTATCCCCTTCCTAAAGAACGTAGCACGGTTACACACTAATTAATTAAAAAGGCATTGTAGCCTTAAGTACTACTTCTCTTAAAAAAATGTATTCTTAGATGCGGGATTATTAACTTGATGGATGTGTACTTAAGGTTACAGATACTACTGCACTGTAGAGAACTTGCAGAAAATAGCTACACGTTTCTGGACAATAAATGTAATATTGCCATCTTTATTAACTGTTTAGTGGCGCTTCTGTCAAGATACTTCGAGGTATTTGCAGTGTTGGACGCATTTCGACTTGGAATTCTTTTTAATTGTTGTCGCAAATGTAAGGAAAAAGGAAGACATCCATTCTTTCTATCAATAGGCACAGATTTCTGGGAACAATAACCCCATTCATAATCGCACAGGTTTTATCGTAGTTTACGATAACAGATATATTGAGTACCAGCTGTTTAAATTTCATTCATTAGCTCTAAACGATCGAAAACAATATCTGTGGCCACAAGCAATAGCAGCTTAACTCGCTTTTTTTTTGTCGAGTTAAATCAGGGAATATCGATTTAAGCTGCTAAGATTTTTAGGTAAAAAATACAGATTTGAGTGTTAGAAGTATAATTATAGCATAAACTTAACTTGTTTCTAACTAACTAATAATTGCAAACACCAACTTAATTAATTTCATATGTGCAGTAAACTGTTGATTCCTCTTTAAAAAAAACAAATTGAGAGAAAGCATGACTTCTTCGTTTTTATAACCTTTACCACAAAAAAAAGGTTATAATTAAGTTTGTCATTCCATTTGTAATTACTAAAATATCCATTTAATATATTCTAAGTTCTTATGCAAATCGAAGTCTGTCTGTCTGTCCATTCGTCTGTCCGTGTTCGGATTGAAATCAACTTTGCAAGGCACTAGATGAGCTAAAGAAAACTTAAATACGCCAATCGATTAGAAATAATTTAAAAAACTTTTGAAAATCAGCTAGATCAGTCCATGTCCTTCGTGGTAGCGCTTTCCTCTAATTTTTCTATATCATTTCGACAATTCTAGTTCAGGGAAGTAACTTCAATCTAAAAAACAAATATACAGGACAATAGATAATTAAAAAATAAGAAAAAAAAACATAAAGTGAGAAAACTCACGCTCGCCCATATTTTTCCATAGAAAACTACTTTCACCATATTTTTTAAGATATCAATATCAATTAAAAGCTTTTGTAGAGATCTTTCAGAAAATACAAAATTAAAAAAAAAATCCCATAAAGAGCCGATAACATTTTTCTTTTCCTATTTTTTATTTCTCTATCACCTCAAAAGGGTGTATAAGATTCGGCTTAACTGAAGAAAGCACTCGTACTTGTTTCCTTTTATTATGTTTGTTGTGCAATAAACATATGACATTTCCGCCTAAACATATGCTTTAGTTTTGTTTTAGTTTGAAGAAATTTTATACGTTAGTTATCGAATGCATTAATTTAATCATACGAATCGTGACGACATATAACTTGATATGAAAACCTACTCTTTCACGGATGCGGTAATTCGGATTCAGCAGACTTACTCTATAAATTGCTAAAGCTAAATCTCCATCGCAAAACTCTTAAAAAAATCTATTTAGCGATTTTTGGCTACAAATGCTATTCTGAAACACTTTTCTTCGTAATTTATTTTAAGCTTTTTATCGATCGAGATTTAAATTTAGCTACGATAATTACAGAATAAGATTACTGGATAATTATTTAACAGCTTAACTTGGTGAGATATTTGGATCCAAACCAAATTACCTTCTACAGATTAGAAGACATTTTAATCAGCAAATCTTTTTTTTTTTTTACTGACAATCAACAATGTCTATGTTAGATGACACTATTGGACTCCGTTGGGCACAACAACAATGTTACCAGCCGACAATGTAATACGGAGCCAGGCATTTTTCGTAACATCTCAGGTGACATTTCACTTGTGCACTTGATGCAGGCTAATGAAAAAAAAAAAAAAAAAAAAATGCTGCGTAATTAAAGTTTTATTATTTCATTCACATTATGAAATTACTTTTGGTATAACAATCAGAAAGTTTCTAGATTATAAAAAAGCATTCACTTTATAACTTTTTGTTATTTGCAGTTTTAAAATGAAAATGAAATGCATAAATAAAAAGGGTGATGTAAAACATATGTATGTTTTCATAGTTAGAATTAATATGAACTCAAGCCTAACAAAATTTACTCAATTTCCTTTTATTTATATAAATTGCATAAAAATTCAAAATAAATCCATACAAAAGTTAAAAACTTTCTTAATTTTCTTTTTTGTGTTTAAGATGGTCTTATGGAATTTTGTTATATGAAATTGTAACACTGGGTGCAACACCTTATCCATCAATTCCCACAAATCGTTTATTACATCTTTTGAAAAGCGGTTATCGCATGGAAAAGCCCAAAGGTTGTGACCAAGCAATGTAAGTATTAAGAGTAGTTTTTGTTTTTTTATTTACCTTCAATTTATTGCACGCTTTTGTTTATTTTTAAATAATCCTTTACATAATACTTTAGGAGGAAAGAAAATGTTTATTATTGTTATGGCAAAGGAAATAATTCGTTCTAAGAAATTGTTTTTTTTAGTTTTAATCTTCTTAAAAGATTTTAATAAAGTTAGAAACACTTTCTTCAAGGTAATCTGTGTAAATGTAGGTGGAATGTGTTATGTATAATGTGTTAGCCTCGTTACAAAGATCATAAAAAACATACATGTTTTGCACTAAAATTTTATGTTAAAAAAAGCACATTTTTTTCTTCAAAGTAAGATTTTAAAAGATCAATCGACTGCAGTATTATTCTAACATGCCATCAAAACTGCTCGAGTGTGAACTGAAACACTTTTTTGCCGATTCTTGATGAAAAATGATCAAGCAGAACAAGGCGAGTCCATACTATGTGGTCGCAATGGCGTATTCAATAATTTTCGCCAAAACCTGAAATGTCAAATTCCATATATAAAAAATGTGTATAATTCTTTATATGGTGTTTGACACTTAACGTTTCAACGAAAATCAATGAATTCGCTATCGAGACCACCTAGTATTATTTTGCCATGAAGCTAGCGTTTTCATAAAGCTCGATAGAACTTAACTGTCAAATGACCTGTCATACTGCAATTCAAAATCCATGAATAGATTGAAAAGCGAATTGATAACAGATAAACTTACGGCGAAAATAAATACAACACAGCGAAAGAAATATGTACTTTTTGTTTTTGTAAAAACCGTCTTCGGCTGTCAAAAACAAAGAAGTGCAATAGGAGATTTTAAATTTTGACATTCAAAAAAGGAATAATCACACAGTCACCTGGGCCGTTAAAGCCACCTGTTTTTAATAATTCGCCTTGAATAGATTGGATCTTGAAGAACGCTACCAGATTTATTTGGAAAATCAGCAATTAATTCGTGAAACCATCAGATGCAAAATTGATTTTTTTAAAAATGAAGTCGTAGCTCGCGCTAAGATCAATGAAAATTGTAACTGCACCATGATCAGTGAATTTTTGTTTAAAAATAAGGATAAAATTGATCTGGGTGGAATTTTGGCTTAAAAAGATGTCGTTACTCACCACTCGGCAACTTTAACCATTGACTTATTCAAAGCAAAATTTGGCAACAAATTGTTTTAGAGAAACTTACCTATTAATTGGCATTTTTTACACACGTCCAGCAACGTTCGAAAGAGTGTTCCAATATTGCATGTCGCCAACGGCAGCCGCGATGTACGCCATATGGCTTGATATTATTTTCAAATGTTTTTCAATAGGGAACATTTTCCTGAACATTCCATTTCTTTAGTGCATGGTCCTTTTTTTTCACAATTTGAAAAATAACGGGTAAAAATATTACGCAAAAAATTAATAAAAATATTTCTCTATAAATGAACAGCCAAATAATAAATAAATTGGATTTTAGGGGATTAGATTTAAAAAAAAAATTGTAACAAGAAATTTCACTAAAATTCACGCCACAGAAAATAAATCTGTTATTGTATATTCATACATATCGTTACCTTAATATAGAAAGGAAAAGGAAAAACTTGATAAAAAGTACATTTTTCTAGTTGGAAATTTTTTATTTACGCATTGTGTTATTTAATTCTCTAAGCAATTAGAGAATCTATAAAACTTGAATTAAAAAAATGAATTAGGACCTTTCTAAATTAGGTAACGATATGTACATATTAATCTATGACAACTTTAGTTTTGCCTACAGCTGTAAAAATAAATTGCTGCAACAACTACTATATGTGTTAAATATTTAAATTATTTTTAAAGCTTAAAATTGTTAAATATTAAATTAAAATAAATTGTTTTTTTTTCTCTTTTCAAACAGGTATAATTTAATGTATTCCTGTTGGAATGCCGAACCTATAGCGAGGCCAACATTTAATAAAATCATACAAGAACTCAACGAAATGTTAAATTGTCTTAATAATTCAAGCAATTACGCAACTATTTATTCTGAAGTAAATAAAGACTTAACAATGAAACAGGAAAGGTATGTTGTACAAATGTTTAAAATTAAATCTTAGCTCAATTATAAACAAATATTTCGTGCTAGTTTTTTTCACATTTTCCTTTTCTCTCAATATAAGTTTCTTTCCCTTTTTATTGACTGCGGAAGTGAAAAAAAAAAATCCGGGGGGAAAAGTAGGTATTATAAGAGCCATTTTACACGATGAAATTTTGCATAAAAGTAGTTTCATGTAGAGACGCAGGCGGGGTAGACATAAGAAATTGCTGGAATTTTAAACTTACTTTGTGTACGTTCGCTGCATACGTTTTGTGTGGCATGAAAAAATGTCGTCGTGTAAAGTGACTCAAAGTATTAAAACCATCTGTTTTTACATCTTTTTTGTAAAATACTGACAAACCTTAATTAGCGCGTAAGACGCGATACAATTTAATGCATAAAATAAAATGCAAAAACATTAATGGAAACGCCAAAAGATAAAGACGAAAAAAGCTGAAATATCATTACTGTTTTACAGTGCCAGTTGCAATTCTAAAGTAAACAAATCCCTGCCAGTATTTGGCAGAGTATTTTCAGATAGAAGTCACTTCTTCATTACTTTCTTAGATTAAAAACTCAATTTTTGCAAAATACATTATTGTTAAATTAAGACCTTCTAACAGTCACTATTTCGTTACTACCAAAATTTAATTGGACAAAAAGTTCCGTTATAATAATACAAAAATCCTTCCCCTTAAATTTTTTTTTCTCAACTATCAGGTTGACTGCTTTAAAATTTACAAAACAACTTGCATACGCATCGAATATTGATCTCTTATAGGTCACAGCTTCGACTCTACTAAGAGTGAATTAACTTATGTAACAGATAAACAAAAACATTAATGTCATTTAGCTTAACTTGTGCAGTGTTCGGTTATGTTAAATGAGTGTGAAAAATGTTAAGAAAAATTAAAAAAAAAAAAATTATCTGATAAAAATAAAATAAAAATATATGTAGCTGTAAGTAGATTAAATTAATATCTATATCGTGTTTTGCATTCTAGTTTTACAAATTCTTAGAATTTAAATTTTAGCCTTACAACTTTAAACCTATTATGTTAAAATTTACATTTTCTGTTTTGATGAAGCAGAACTCTGTTACTTTTAAAAGATCGATGCTGTTAAATACACACTTCTTGCACTTCTAACAGACACATATTCGACACTACCGAATACAAAATTTTAATCCTTTTTAGAAATGCTCAATAGTTTGTCATTAGTTGTATAACTGTAGTGGTACGTTTCTTTCCGACTGGGGATACTTATTAGATCTGAATTTAATATTATTTGCTATACATTTCAACGCGATGAAGTAACGATGTAGTGACTTTTTCAATAAAAAATACTTGCAGGGAATAAAAAAAATATGTAAACAATAGCTTGCAGCCAACTTTACTACCTTACGCGCTGTCAAAATCGGATTTTCCAACTGATCAGCATTGACTCCGCGCTAGACTTGTGCCATATAGTTCAATTTAGTGATCGCTCTTTTTAGTCCAAAGTTTGAAAATGAACCAGTTCAAAATTTAGTTCAAAGGCTTTCTTTAGTTCAAAATCTCTCTTAGTTCAACTTTCAACTTCTAGTTCAAACGCTTTCTTTAGTTCAAGCTCTTTTAGTTCAAATGTTCTTTTTAAAATATTATGGCAACAATACTGTAGCATTGCCATAACGAATGTTAAATTAAATGCGTGGCAGCACTAATTTCATGTCGGAAATAGTCAACAAGAAAGAAAGACATGGATTCTAGTTTATCTTGTCTGGTAGTTCAAATACAAAGTATAGTTCAAAAATGAACTAGGTGTACTTAAAAGTATGAACTAGATTACTTAGTTCAATCGATAGAATCGTTTAAATAAACTAGTTAGTTTATGAACTACACAAGTCTACTCCGCGCAATTATTGTTAACTTTTTCATTTTGTATGTACATGAGCATTTTTGGCAGATAGATAGCGTCTTACTCGCTAATTTAGGTATGGCTGATAGTGTGGCAACCGCGACGCCATTTTGAAACGATTTTAAAAGTTGAGCAGAATTTTGTCAAATTTTTGTATGATTAAATTGTACGATTGTGTATGACAGTGAATCCTGTCCCTAAAAGGCATGTTTTTTAAGCATTTTTGTTTTATCTTTCTTTTTCTTAGGATACTCTAAAGAAACCAGAATTTTTAAAAGGTTATTTTTATAAAGGTTTCTTTTAAATGGGAATTAAGGAAAGGAAAAGGAGTGGGGAGCATTTCTTTAAATGTTGTTTATTTATTACTAGCAGTGCCCACGACTTCGGCCGCGTATCTTTTCTAATTTTCTTAAAATTAAAATTTAGAAAAATATGTTTTTAAATATTTGTTGTAGAGTTCTGTAAACAGTGTTAAACATTTTCCATCTATAAAAATAAAATGTACTGACAACTGTTTTAGTATCATTATACCGGTAAAATTGAGTGCTTTTACATTTGTATCTCTAGTTTTTCTACGAAATGACATATTTTTATGAAATCAAAAGTATTCTATTTTTGAACCAAGTTTCTAAGGGATCTCCTCACAAAATTTTATACAAATCCATGCAGCAGTTTTTACGTGATACGAACACAGACAGGCAGATGGACAGACAGACAAAAATTCAAAAAATATGTGTTTTGCATTCCATATCGATTACTATCAACACAGATGACTTTATTTTATAGTTGATCAGACTTCTGTAGATTTGTTGCTTACAACTTTTAATAATAACTTGTTGGTAAAATTTAAAAAATCAAACTGAAATTCTAAACATTATTTTTAATTTTTTTTTTTAATTAGTTTTTCTTTTTTTTTTTTGTTTTGTTTTCCAGCCTGACAAATGTCTCCAGTGATGAACCATATTTAAATCCCCTGTAAATAAATCTAGTATAATATTTAAATTTAAATTAAAGACAAGTACATACGATTGTGTATGTAAATAATTTTTAGGAAATTTTATGTGAAATTGAAAGAGTCATTTTATTTTAACCTACAAGAATAAGAAAATGTATATGTATTTAATGTTTTGATATTTTAAAAATAATTAAAATTAATTTTAAATAGTTTATAAATTGTTATACATAAGAAATATAAGCTTATCTTCTCCTGGTATAAAATAAATATATATTTGATTTATATATTTTTCAGTTATATGCTTTAAATAAATAAATGTACTAAAACCTTACAGCAAACTTTTTTGGCAACACTAATTAAAAATGTGATGGACTTTGATTGAAATCCGATTCTTTATTAACATTTTGGAGTCAAGATGAATGGCAGTCACCATCAAAACTACTTGAAAACCCAATTTTACAAATCGTAGTAAAGGTGCATTTAGACGAAATGTTTTTTACATAAGACCTGTCAGATTTTCCATAACCAAATACATATGTATCGTGTAAACGGTTTAAAACATTTCTTACGTTAAATACAAATGTAAAAGTGATATGACAAATTTTTATTTAGAGCGTGTTCTATATTCGGCTATGCCGAATTTTATATACCCTTTACCATGTGTGTAAATCTAGTTTAGTGAAGTAACTCTAATCAAAAAAGCAAATATTGAGGTAACAGAGAATTAAGAAATTAAATTAAAAAAAAAAAAAACATAAAAATGTTATGGGTGTCATTTAAAAAATTTTGAAGTGATCTTTAAGAAAATACAAAAATTTTTTTAAAATGCTTAACCCATTAAGAGCCGATAATATTTTTATTTAAAATTAATATAAAACTTAATTTTGTTATTATTTTTCAATTATTGATAGGAGTTACTTAACTAGATTTACATACATTCGGCATAGCCAAATATAGCACTCTTACTTGTTTTTGTTTTAATTTTGCTTTTTTTTTTTTTGCTTACTTTGGCATTAAAAGTAAGTACTATAGCAATTTCAGTAGAAGCATTGAAAATACGTGGTATTTTTTGTTAGGATGATGGCTTTGAATGCAAGAAATGTACATATATTTGATAAACAGTAAGAATTAATAATTTTTTTATTAAAAAAAATTATATTGAATACACAAAAAAAGTAACTTTGGCAAAATTTATCATTCAATATATATATTTTTTTGCTAAAATGAAGGAAATTATACCTTTAACTGCTTGTCCTTAGGCATTAAAAAATGTAGATACAATAAATAAATCAATTTTATTTTGTCGCATAATATTTTTGGTTTGCAAATTGACCGCATTTTTTATATTGAAATTTTTAAATAAAAATTCACTTGCGTTATTGTTCAAAATATTTAAAAATATTTCTTTATATCAACATTCCTTATTTTATTCACATTTAATTATAAATAAACAACAAAGCTTTCCCTTGCTAAAGTGAGTTTTAAAGATTAAAAAAAAATATTTTTCAAACACTTTAAATAGAGTTAAAAAAACATTAAAACAGTATAAATATTATGAAGTAGTAGCGCCTCTGAGGATTGAGTTTTGATCTTTTCTTTTTACAAAATCAATTTAAAAACTTTAATGTTGATAATAAATAATAAAATTTAAATCTAAGGTCTATTGTAATTTAAGCCCAAAATATTACGTGCCTACAATGAGAAAAGAAAATTAAAGTAAATATTTTTTTAATCAAATATTTTTAAACAGCTACTGAACATACCGTTATAAAAGCTGAGTTAAAAGACCTTTGAAATTTATGTTTAACATCTTCTGTTTGTTGTAGCATCATTTGTAGTTGTATGGCTTCATTCATTCGGTTTTCCAAAAATTCCCACGTTTGAGAGTGATTTGGTGAGTTATCCTGCATCATATACAATTCGGTCATTTTCATTATTGTTGCTAGACCAATGCGCCTCGTATACCAAGCAATCTGGAAAGATTTTTATAATTTTCTTTTTAATGAATTTATAATAGAATGCTGCAATTAATTTATTATTTTGTCACCATTTACTTTATACTTGAATAAGCATTTCTTTGAAATTCTAAACACATGATTTTTTTAACATTTTTTCAAGTTTTACGTTACGTTACGTCACGTTTTGTAAATAAAACATACCGTCGCTTGGTATATAAACGTTACATTACTTTTTAGAATAAATGTTTCGTTGAGTTTTACTACAGAAACGTTAAAATAGAATTGCAATAAGAGTTTCAAATTAATTAAAAAAACAAAGCTTACTAAGAATTTTGTTGAAGAGGGTAAGAAAAAGTGCAGTAATTAATTGTGTTCTGAAGTTTACCACACACTTAAGTGCCTTTTTTTTATAGTTGTATTGCTGCAGCGGCGCTGCCACCTTATTAAATGCGCTTTGTATAGAAAACACTACGTCAAGATTTCTATTTAAAAATCGACACGTTGAGTTTTCTATAGACGAGACTTTTTGATGAACTAACGTCTAGACTTGTGTAGTTCATAAATGAACTAGTTCATTTAAACGATTCTATCGATTGAACTAAGTGAACTAGTTCATACATATAAATATACCTAGTTCATTTTTGAACTAAACTTTGTATTTGAACTACTAGAGAACATGAAATTAGTGCTGCCACGCATTTTATTAAATATTCGTTTTGGGAATGCTACGGTGTTGTTGCCATCATTAAACGACGCATAATTTTTAGTAGTAAAATAAGATTTAAAAATATTGCTATTATTAATTGAACTAATAGGAATAGGAACATATTTTAAAGATGTTGAAGGATGTTGTTTTTTAGCCCTGTGTATTTCTTATGGGAAGATGTTAACATCTCGCGAATTGATGGTAGACGTTAGATGTTGATCAGTGTAAAAAGCCTATTATGAACTAAATAAAGCGTTTGAACAAAAAGTTGAAAAGTTCGAACAACACGGCAACAGAACATTTGAACTAAGGAGAGCCTTTGATTGAAAATTTTAACTAGTTTATTTTCAAAATTTGAACTAAAAAGAATGATTACTAAATTGAACTATATGTCACAATTCTACTAACGTCTTGATATCTTTAAAAATCGTTACGTCATGTTATATAAAAATTCTCTATACAAAATGTTGTGTAAAATGTAAAAAGTTCTTTAGAAAACGTAAATGTAACATTTTCTATAGAAAACGTAACTATAACATCTTTTAATTCTTTAGGAAATATAATTTTCCATTGAAAATGTTACGTTTACCCTAGAAAATATTACGTTTCCCATTAAGGGTATTACTTTTTTCACATAAAATTTTACGTTTTCCATAGAGTTATTTAAAATTTTCTTCTTTACACAAATATTACGTCATGCTTTCTATATAAAAGATTAATTCGCTTTTTATGGAAGGCTTATGTAAAGTTGTCAACACAAAACTGGTACGATACATTTTGCATGGAAGGCGTTACGTTAAGTTTACATTGGTTTTGTTTCCTTTACAACATATAACATGTGCTACGGAAAAGCCAATTTATTTAAAATACGAAAAAAACGCGCAAAAAATTAATATTGTGCTATTATCTTGATTAAAATTGTTAAACCGATATAGATTATTGAGGGCGAAGGCACGTTTCGAAGGCCATTTCTCTACCGCTCACTTAGCTCTTCAAGAAACTTCTTGCAAACATTTTTAATTAACTAAAGATTTTTGTTCAAACAATGAAGACAAAAATAATCTACAAGTGATTTTATTTTTCTTTATCCACTGAATACGACTGACTTTTTTTCGGCTCTTTTATACAGACGAAAATAGTTTAACTTTCTTTTCAGATTTGCTTTCGATTTAATTGTTATGTTTAACTTGAGGGACCTAGATAAATAAATTAATAAAAGTATAAAATTAAACTTTAACTTACATCAATCGAACGATCGCCGGAATAGTAACATATGTCATCGACTAATGTCAGCACTTGTGCTAACGCTGTTGAGGCATTTTGTGGCATAGCAATTAAAGCCAAGGCCTGCGGCCATTGACTTTTATAGGGCACTATCATTTCTAAACGAATTCTAACAAAACGTACTAAAAACTCCAAGGGATTGCTAATATTTTTAGTGCCATTTTCTGTTTCCTCTTGCAACATTTTTAATAAATCTTCGTTGCATTTACTATTAAAATAGGAGACCAAACTGAAACCACCTTCCGGAAACATGCCATGGGCCACACTAGGAAAACCAGCCTCCTCAGCACCCTGTATTATGGCATTACGACTCCAGCCTAGTGCTGGAACATGTTTTAAAGCAGCCTCTAATATTTTCGTTCGAATAGCATTTGCCTTAGCATTTTTTTCCTCTTCATTTTGTTGTTCTTTGGCCTTCTGCTGTTGATCGAATTCTACTTCTCGTTTCTCTTCTCTAGCTCTAAATTCGTCAATACTTTGTGAAAAGTCTTTTGTTGACTTTGTGCAGAATGATCGGTGGTCGGGTGGCATATGTAATTTAAAGGTCAAAAAGCGTGTGGGTTGGTTGTCTTTATTCCAGATCTGTTGTCTTTTGACAGATGCTCTTGTTAAAGTCCGACAGGCCAATTCATGACTTGTAAGAATATCTAAATGTAAATAGTTAATTAATACATGTTATGAAATTTTTTTAATCTTTTTTTTCTTTAATTTGTTTTTTTTATACAAAAATAAAATAGATAAATAAAAATAAAGATAAAGATAATAATTACAACACGAATTCGTTAAGTTTAAAATTTGATTTCATCTATTTAACACTTGTTTGTTAATTTTTTGTTTCTTATTGCCACTTTCGCTAAATTTGCATTGCAAAATTCTTTTTTTTTACTTAATGAATAACACAAATCTGCTTTTTTTCTTTTGTGCAAATTCGCATAAAAAATAGATTGATTTAAAGATATTGTTGAAATAAAAAAAATAAGTTGTTAATGCTGCAGAACTTGTTTAATATTAAAAATATTATTATGTTGCGAGGGTCAGTCTACGAAACCAAAGTAATTTTTCAAAAATTTTAATCATCAAAAGAGGTCTGAAAAATAAAAAAATAACACGTTTTTCCAGGTTATTTATTAATTAGGTAAAGTAGGTCTGTTTAGTAACTAAATATTGTTACTAATTGTTGCTAGAATATCTTAACATACACAAAAAACTTGCAAGTAGAGAGTGAAAATTTTCGACAGCCTCTACCACTTCTCATCGCACGCCACCTAAAACCACCATAAAGTGAAAACTCAGAACAAAATCCTAAGAGCACTCGCTGGCATCTCCTGGGAAATAACTAAGGAGACAATAGTGACAACTTATAAGGCAATTGATTGCTCTTTACTCGTTCCTTAGCGATACAAACTGGCGAGTTTTACAAACTGCACAAAATAATGCAATCAGAATCGCCACAGGATGATGTGTTAGGATGACAATTATAGATCATGTCCATGAGGAGACATGCTTACGGCCAGACAACACAATGAACTACTGACCAAACAATTCCTAGTAGCTGGTCATCTGCCCACTCACGCTTACCACGATATAATAACTCGAGATCCCCCTCCTCATCACATCCGACAGGATTTCAGGCGTTATGAAATCCGGGATATTATTCCTTCTACAAAAAACCGGATGACAATTGCGGACACCCAAAAACTATTGCATCAGCAGACGGTATAAAAAGCTATAAATGGCTGTAGATCCAATAAAGTCCTAAATGAACAACAACCCCCCACCATCCCGCGATTTAAGAAAATGAGAGGCTTTTACCCAGGCAAAATATATCGCTTCTAGCACAATTAATAGCCAGTTGGTGCAGTACGCTCAACTGCTACCCCGAAAGAATTGTTCCTGGCACTTTCAAACGTTGCCCAGCCTGTCTCTAAAGCCCTCACGATATTGTGCATTTAATAATTGTTCCAGTAGTTCCATGAATTGATGCCCTAAAGTTGCGCAATTGTTTCAGCTCTCAGTACCACCTGATGACACACATAATTAAGTTTTTTTATCTTTTCAGGGAATAACTCTCGACAGCAGCATAGCTGTTACAACAACAATAATACCCGGTGCATTCTTTTGCAGATTAACGACAAGAAAGAACACGCGATTTGAGTTGCCACATTTGTTTTTTTCATCAGGTTTGAATAAGAATAAAGTTTTTGTATTTTTACTTTGGTAGAAACAAATTCGAGTTGGTTATGTTTTTAACAAGACATGTCACTTTGCAACATGTCACTTTGCGAAGAGCTTAAAAATGTTTGAGAATCACTGGCTTGAATAGAGCTAAGGGAATTAAAAAATAACTACTTCAAGGAATTTTGTTTTTTTAAGAGACATTAACTTCTCGTTAACCTTGTTAATCGCTTTTTGCTTGAGTTTATTTGAAAAAAAAAAAAATAAGAAATAAAAAAAGCATTATTTTTAATCACACAAATTAAATATTTTTTTATTGTTTAAGGCAGTTAAAAAACCAAATCAAATTTTAAACCAACCTACCTGCTGTTTGAAAGAAACCAGCAATATATTTTTATCTATTTAAATAAACTCTTCGAAAATTTATGAAAATAAAACAAATTAAAAAATTTATTGGAAACCTTTTTATTATTATTTCTTTTTTTATTTTAAACATAATTTACAGTTTTTTAATTTAATTTACTTCTTACTGACTCTGGAATATTTTCTAAACATTCAGAAGCTCTAGACAATAAACTACGCATTAAATCAAATGTACAAAGATTTTGATTTAGAATCTTTATTTTTTTCTCGCGATCAAATTGAAAATCTAATTTCGATTCTTTATCATTCGCAATATCAATTCCTAAGAGATTTAAATCTTTCAGTTGTGGATGTTCCACTCCCATTTCAACATTGCGTAGTTCGGCCTTAAAATGAGCCACAGACAAATCCAAAGCTTTTCTTAAAGGAGCTAAATATATTTCCTCAAGATCGCTGGCAAAGTCCCAGAAGCCTGTACGGTTTTCAACATCTTTGAGTGCGAAATAACGCAATGCATTTAAGGAAGAGATAATTTTATCGGAATTATCTAAAAGATCAGTTTCAACGCCCTGTGAAAGTTTGAAAATGTTGTGCAAGAAAAGTTGGCGAAAATCACTGCCACAAAAAGGAGAGGGCATTTTGGCAGTTTCTTTTAATGCTTCGGCTACTAAGTCTTTGTATAACGTGGCTAAATATCCTGTGATGCCATGATGATTAACAGATTTTAATAGATTTTTGATTATCAAATATTTGCCTTCATCTTCGAAACACAGAATATACTGGCGCAAAACCTTTAAACCCAATTGGCGAATTTGAGTATGTGCTGAATATCCAACTAGATTACACAAAGTTAAACAGATTAATTTGTGTATTTCTAATTCCAGAGATAAAGCAGAAATTAAATTATTAAGATTATTGAGCAGTTTCTGGAAAAGTGATAAAGCTTTTTCATGCAAAGGTGGCTCATCCTGCAGTAACAGTTCATAAATTAAATACAAACACGATTCCAAAATATACAAGGGGTTGTAAACTAAGGGTACACGTTCTGTATCTACACCTCCAGCAAATATCATATAATAGTATATGGCTAGACAATTTAAAGGCAGTTTTTCTTCGATAAGAAATATATTGCAGGAACTCATTTCGTCTACATCATCTTCTTTGTCTTTATGTCTCTTGAAACGTGCCCTAGATTCAACGAATGACAAAAGAAATATGGGATCCGAAATGCAATTGGTTGCTCCCTGAGTGAGAGATTTTGCACACTGCAAAGAGTACGTGTTAGTTTTTTTCTCTTCATCATTGCTAAGATCCAAAAGCGATAAAGGTTTTCCCAAAAGTTCTATTAGAAAGCAACATAAAACATTGCGTCTAGTTATACCCACAGGACGAAAGATTACTTCATGTTCTCGTGGCTGGGAACAAATAGCACTTATTAGAGGATCATAAAATAAGCCAACGGTAATGTAGTGCATTAATAGACTTTGTATCTGATCATCTTGTTCCAAAAGCCGTTCTTGCTTTGCATCATATCCCTCTTTTAAATAAGTTGGTACAGGCAATTGTTCTAAGCGAGTATAAATAGAATTTAAGCTCCATTCCAAGGCTCGTGGTTTTTCATTGCCTTGACGCAACAGAACAATTTGTAATGCTTTTAGAGCCGAAGTAAATACATATTCACTTTTATTGTCCTCAATCAGTTCTAGCAATTCAAGCAGTAATTCTTCAGCTGGTGCATGAGAGGCTACAATTTTTAACAACTCTTCCGCGCAGCCATACAATGACACATCGTCATGATTGATTTCGTCATTGAGATTTTTCAAACAGACATCATGATATATATTCATTGCAATCTTTGGCAAATATTGCAAATTGCGTTCTGCTTCTTTATTGCTGGTAAACAATAAGGCTACACCTTCATACTGTTTTTCTTTTATAAGCTGTTGGATTAGGGCAAACAATTGATCGGCACCATCATCAGTAACCGGCATAATAAAATCACTCATCATTCCAAATGCAGCTGTATGTTGTAGCAAACTGAACTTATTTTAAACTAAGTAATTTATTAAATTATTTTTACTTTTTTGCGTTGTTTTTTTAATTTATAAATTAAAACTTTAATTTTTAATAAACTAACAAACTATTCACGGTACAAAATTTTATTTTCATCTGTCAGTGCAAAAACAAACTACGCTCTCTTAACGAAAAGAGCAACAAAAATAATTTCGTAATACAAATGTCAAAGTGTGTTCTTGATTCATTCTGATATAATTTTTTTTACTTTTTTAAATTTCCTATATCAGTTGTTACTTACAAACACTAAACTTTATTACTTACTATTGTTGTTTAAAATTTTTTGAAGTTTAGTAAATCTATTTAAAGCACTATAATTAGCCATTATTTAGCTTAATCTTCTAATTTTCTTAGGACCTTCCTACAAGTAGAATAAATATAAACTAATAAAGTGTTTGACATTAGAGAGTATTTTTATAAAAAAAAATTAATCAAAACAAAATAACGAGAGTGAACACACAGAGATGATTAATCTCGCATGCAGTTGCTTATTTGAGGACCCTAAGCCGATACCAAGCTGCCACATGTGTTTGATTCTGCGTTTGTAAATCGTTAAATTTCAAAATAATTTTAATTTAACTGTTTTCCTTTTTTCATCTTGGTTTTAAGGATGCTAACGCTTGAAATAATATCTGAGTTTTATTTAGCGTTGGCATTTAAGTGCTTAAGCAAGTTTAATGCGTTTAGCTTAAGATGTTCTTCAAAACAATTATTTGTATTGTTAAATACAATTAAGAAAAATTCTAAAGTTTGTCCTGCCTCTTTCCTTTTTTATTTTAGCATATTTTTAAATCTAAAAATTTATTTTTAACAATAAAATATGTTTATATCTTTCTTTTATTTTTAAAAATTATTTATAGTACATTTGTTTAAATAGCTACATGTGTTGTTGTCATACCATCCGGTGAATAAATCTCAAAAGCTTAATAGTTACACACACTTCTTGATTTACTTTGAATTTTAATTTTTTCAAACGTGTATTTAAGTTGCTAAAAATATCAGAACAAAAAAACAACAACTAAGATTTTAATGCCTTTGATAAAATTGTTAAAAAACATGTTTCATCTTTGAAGGGATACGACAAAATATATCTATTTAAGCTGTGTAAAAAATCTAAATCTTAAAAATCAAAACTTTGATTAGAAACAAAGTAGTACAAGATTTTTGGTTTATTGATTATGTATAATTCTCATTAAATAATTTATTATGAGATGGGAGAATGTTTTATTTTTTATATAAAATTTGGTAGAACGTGAGTAATAGCAAAATGATCATATGACTTTTCTCGCAGTTATACACATTTTTTTTCGAAATAAATAAATAAAAAATTTTAGAAGAATATCTTAATATATTTACACGCCGTCTTAATGAACCTTTGAACAATATAATGTGCTCACGTCAAAATGGCTGGTGCAGATCGTCATTGTCGATATCATGTTCTTGTTCAAACAGTGTCGTCAGAAAACTTGTTCAGATAACTGTTTCTGCCATCAAACGTTACTCAGAAAACTCTATAAAGTATTATATTGAGGCGATATTTTAATTGATTTGAATAATAAAATTAAATAAATCAAAACACATTTTCTTCTAATTCAAAAATCATTAAAAACAAAACATGAACATCGACGCTTACTCCGCACAGAAAAACATGAATAAATTTTTGTTCCGTATTCTGCAGACGCTTTCTTCATGTCCAAAAAAATTAATTAGTCGTCAAGATGGTGTGTTTTTTGTTTATGTATTTTTGTATTATTGTTATTAAAATAAGAGTATTACAATATTAAAGCCAAGGGATAATATATATTGCGGAATAATTGCTTGACTGTGTTTTTTTTTAGATATTATTGTTTAAGAATTTATTTCTAATTATTTTATTCTATTGTTTTTACTTAATTAATTTTTGAATGATGTTTAACTTTTTCTTGTATGAAATTTTGTTTTTAAATATTCAGTCCGTGAAGACGAAGAAATCAGTCAACAAGTAAGAGTTCAACCATATATGTGCAACCACATGTACATACCATACTGCAGATTTCCCCTTGAATAGTTTAAATAAAAATCGGCATAAGAAATTTTTTTCTGTTTAAAAAAATTCGCTTTTTCGAAGTTGTAAGTACTGCTTAGGGTTGTTGTCCCAGTTTATTAATTAAAAGGTTGTTGTATCAGGTGAAAGCTCATCAATTTTGCGACATAAACATCAACCACATACAGGAATATAAACGAAGGTTGAAAACAAGAAAAGCTTAAGTCTAGTTCAGTAAAATAATTCCAATCATAAAAACAAAATTAAATAAAAATTAAGTTCTATATATAATTTGAAATAAATCATCGGCTCTTAATGGGTTATGCATTAAAAAAAATTTAGTATATCCTGAAAGATTTCTCGAAAAGCTTTTAAATGATACCCATATTAATATCTTGGAAAACATTTGCACAATCGTTCTTTTCTATAAAAAGTTCAGAGGCCCATAACTTGAAAAATATGAGCTTAATATTTTTGTTACTGTTTAATTCTCTTTCAGCCCATATAATTGTTTTTTTTATTGAAGTTACTTCACTGGAGGCAGGCGTAATGTTTGGTCGCTGCTTTGAAGGACATGGACTAATCTTGCTGATTTTCAATATCAAAATTTTTAAACTATGTTTATTTCATTGGCATTTTTAAATATTGTCTGGCTTATCTTGTTGATTTAAACACGAACACGGATGGACAGAAATGGATATTGTGGAAATTACAAACGGTATTAAAAATCTATACTTTTTCCATCAATGATAGAGGGTATAAAATCGATTTTTAGAAATTAAAATTGTAAAAATAAGAGACAAAAAATTCAGCTAGCAAGCAACACTTTTTAATATGGAATATGGCAACATGCCAATGAAATTCTTTGTTTATCAAAAATGACATTTGTCTCTCTTTTCTGCTTTCAGTCGTTTCTCAACTAGCGTCGTGGTGCAGGTTTTATATTGTAGAAGGCGGATGCGAAATAATTGCCGTTAAGAAATTGTGTTAATTTTGCAAAAAGTGAAATTTCTTTTAATACTTAATAGGATTTAAAGTCCATTAAATAAATGGTTGCTTTAATGCAACCTTAATTTAAGCTTCGCTATCAATATTGTAATACTTCTTATTCATTATTAATTTGAAATTCAATTAGGTGTAAAATAATTTGATTTTCTAAATAATATTTTACTCTCATTTTTTGGATTGTTCTATTATGCGAATCAACAAAACGGAATTAAAAAAGGTGATGTGATTTATTTAGTTATTAGAGGGTGGAAATAATACCAGGAAAAATCAACAAAAAATTATGGAATAATTTGTTTAACATTTAATTAGTAAATTTAAAAGTAATAAAAATTTTGCGAAACGAGTCCATATAAAAAATTGTGTTTTTGTAAGAAAAAGTGTCTACTGGATGGTGCTCTAGTGTTTTGTTTTTTATTAAGGCGGGTGGCGGCTGTATTGAATAACAATTTAAATACCTTAAAAAAGCTGATATGAAATATAAAATAATAAGCCTGTCTGATATGCTTCGTTAGCTTAGTTTTTAACCAAATTTCTTTTACATCTTAACAAGAAGAAAAAAAATCCAGTTTTTAACCTTACAATTTTTTAAATAATGTAAAAATAATGAAAAACAGTTAAATAAAAAACACCAACTTACGCTTAATGACAAGAGTTAAAAAACCTCAATAAATAATAATAATTTTTATTACTGGCTCTTAATAATTTCAATTAATGTAAACATCATTAATTGGACTTTCGCTCTTTTAAATTTATTAGAAAAAAAGGAAAACGAAACAGGCTCCAAAATGTCGACCCGTTCTCAGTTAACAAAGGATTTAAATGGTAAGTTTTTTGTTTTAACACGGGAGCATAAATTATTCGTGATTTGTGTGTAAGTCTATTTGTCCAAAATTATCTTATTAAAGAAATTTATTTTCATTTTTCTTTATTTGTCTTCTAAATTGTGTCCATTTGCATACAAATTTTTGTGTGTATGCTGCTTTTTCCTTTTACTTTGTCTCCTGTTTACTTTTTGAGTTTTTTCTTTTACCTCCTCCACCTTTGTTTTGTTTTCTTTATATTTGTGTTGTTATTAAGGTGCGTGTGTGCAATGGTTTTTATCCTTCTGTATTCACTACAGTGTTGCCATATTGGGTAGAATCATAATTTAGCCGAGGAATATAAAGTGAGAAAATCAAAAAATATTTTTGTTTTTCATATTTTAGGTCTGAAACTGTCCATTTTATACTATAAGTAAAAATAATCACTTAGACAAATCCAACCAAAAGAAAATAAAAAATGTAACAAGAAGATAAATGAAAAATTTAAATAACAAATCACTAATCAGAAATATCAAATGAAATTCCGTGATCAAAAAGTGTCTAAACCTAAATTTTTCTGCAATTTAATAAAAAAGATCCCTGCATAAAATTTTTTACACCTGTTACCTCGTTTTTGTGACTTAAGCGAAAAAATTTCCTGTATGTGGCGAAATCGTATTGATGTTTATGTTCTGCTTGACCATAATTTTCTGTTTGCTCGCACTGTTAATCAATAGAGTCTAATTTGATGGCGAATATCATTGCTCAGACAAATGTTCGTGCAACGATGGACACTCATAAACGAAACATGAACATTTAGATTCTACATTAGCCGAATTAATGTGCGACATGATGTTCATACCAAGTTGATAGCTAGTGGTGACGAAGCGTAACACTGACAGTGCAAAATCGAATAGTGACACCGGCATAAACAAGCCAGCCATTTATGCCGATTTTTTGCCTTTAAATTATAATATTGCCGATTTTTGCTCCATAAATTAAGATTTCGTCGATAAACTCTTGAAGAAACTGATGAAGAATGTCGGATTAAATTAAATAGTGATACATATGACCTCAGAAATGCAAATGATTTCAGAATACATCGAGCTAAAACCAACGCAATGAAGAGATGTCTGCTTTACATGGGTCTACAAGTATTTAATCAATTACCTAATGAAGTAAAAAATGAAGAGAATATAAATATTTTTAAAAGAAAATGTATAACTTATGTTAAAAATAATTGTTATTAGAGCTAATTTAATTAATTGGTCAAAAATTATTATATGCTTTTTATAAAGTATTCTTAATACTACTATTTTAAACTAAATAAAAAAAAAAAAAAAAATAAAATATTTGTTAGAGCCACCTTACATCTAGACATTTTCTCCATTCTGCTATAATTATGAAAATTTGTCTTTGTGACTATACATTTAATGAACCAAGCGGCGTAAACAAAACAGTGTGGCTTAAATTTTGAGGAGATACTTATACACTTAACACAAACATCTAATATATTGAATGTCAAATTACAAGTGAAATGTGAAAAATTCGATGAAATGTAGAATTTTATATTATAGGGATGCAATGAAACTCGCCAAAAAGAAATGGAAAAAAGGGCTTGTTGTTAATATGGACAACAAATAATTATATTCCAAACAAGGTAAATTTATTTTCTGGGTAATAGCGGCACAGAACATTGTAAAATAAACAATTTTATTGTTGTTTTGTGACGTTAAAATGTCATTAATAGAAGGAGAAATAAGAGAAAATAAAAGATAATTGCTCTAAAAATAAAAGCTTACTTTGTTTTGCGTGTTTATTGTTGGTGCTTTTGAAAATTCCTAAACAAACGTTGTAAAATGTAAACAACTTTTGTCATAACTACAAACCAACTAGGCAGACGACACTACCTAGTAAAATAAATGTATCTTGATTCCAACAAAAAATTAAATAAAAAGCAGAGCGAAAAATACCGCTGAGGGATTTTTATCTAAATCCAATAAAAAAGATTCTAGAAAAATCATATTGTTTTTTAAAACTGCTTAAAGTGACTCTAGGACCAAAATAGAAATATTGAATTATTTTCGCTTCGTACGATCAATAGACCAATAACGGAAGCAATTTATTTGTACCGAATTATTCGGCAATGTTCCGTTAATAAAATATTTTTAATTTTATTTAAATTTTCTCTTTTTAATTTGTCGATTTTAGTAAATTTAACTACCGATAAAAACGATTTTTTTCGGCAAATATGACGATTTTTCATCAAAATAATTTGGCAGCCCTGACTCCTTCGTAAACAATTTTCGATTTACTTTGTCTATCTCTCTCTTTCTCTATTTATCTACACGATTGAGAAATTGGTTTCTCTTGTTTTCCTTAGAATATTATTGTTTCTTTTTTTTTTTGTCCCTTTAATTCCTTTTTGTTAATGTATTTTTGCACTTTTGACACTGAGGTGATTATAAAGAATAAAATTCTTTTTTTTTGTAACAACTCTGATGCTATCGAATAAATTCTTGAGTATAAAACTTACAGTTGTTTGCAGTTATAGCCGGATGTGTCATGTTTTATTGCTAGAATTCCTAGTTTTAAATTTAATTTCTACACTTGCAATATTTAATTAATTATGGCATGGGTTCTCATCAAAATCCTGCTCACGGACCCCTAGTAAACCATTTTTTTTGCGGACCCCTCTGAAGCCCAAGTTCCAGATAAAACTTTAATTATTTTTAAAAACACTGTTTCTTCGGTTCTTCATGCAGACCCCTTGGATGGTTGCCACGGACCCCTAGGGGTCCACGAACCCCCATTTGAGAACCATTGAATTATGGCAACAACGTTTAGATAATTTAGTTACAGTGCTAAAAGGCTTAAGGCCGGGGCACATAGAATCCGTCATACATAAGTAACGACGGATGAAGTTGGCACAATGAATACTTTGCTGACGGATGTTAAATCAAAGTTTGCTCTCTATTTTTATTCACTTTTAAATTTAATTTGTATGTTATTCAGTTGCTAATTTAATTAAATTTGTATTTTATTGTTTGCCACCAAAATAGTTTTATTAAAATCACAAAACACAATTGAAACACAGCAAGAGTTAAAAGAAAACAGAGATGAAGAAGAAGGAGTTGATAGTTGTCAAAGAATTCAACATACGTCAAAAGTTAAAAGTTGACCAACTTTCGTACTTTACGTTGACGGACACGTATTGATTGTGACATATGTAACCATAAATAAGATTTTCTCAATAATACTCGTATAAAGAGGGAAATTAAAAAATCTAAATACCTTTTTTTCTAAAAAAAAAAAACGATTGAGTTGTAACCTGCGATATGACCGATTTCTAAGTCTCAATTATAAAATCTTTCGATTTATTAAAATGGTATTATTCACAGTCTTTATTTATTTTTGGAACAAGCTCACAAATATCCAAGTATTAGAGTAGAATTAGCATATAAAAGCTGCATCAAAAAACGTCACAAAAAGTTTTGAAAAATTATCAGGGAAAACAAACAAAGACACCGAAAACGCAATCGCTTCTGGTTGTGTTTAAAAGAAAACTCATTTTATTAAAAATTGTAGAATATTAAATTTTTTTAGCATAAATGCGGCGATTGGTTGGCGCCAAGTTGTCACATATGATAATGTTTCTAATATTACGGCTTTTTAATTTTGTTCGTAATAAAATGAAAATATATAT
This sequence comes from Cistogaster globosa, assembly GCA_937654795.1. Classification (NCBI taxonomy): domain Eukaryota; kingdom Metazoa; phylum Arthropoda; class Insecta; order Diptera; family Tachinidae; genus Cistogaster; species Cistogaster globosa. Next base: position 94,636,316 of record OW569407.1, on the reverse strand, counting down.
AATAATTATTTTACAACATTTAAATTAATTGATATGTAAATAAATCTTTCATGTTTATGTTTTTATTTTTTTTTTTCTTTATAAAATTTAAATACATAAAATTTATATTTATATCTTGTTTTATGTTTAACAAATTTCCAACACACACAAATTGAGGTTAATAGAGCGCAACGTTAAATAAATAATAAAAAAAAAAAAAAATAAAAATAAATAAATAAATAAAATAAAAATAAAAATAAAGAATCTAAAAATTAAAAAAGAAAATTTGCCTGTTGTGGTACAGTAAAAGTGGCGAGTTTCTATCAAAAACTTATTCTAAAATCTGAATTAGCTAATGGTTTTCTAAGTAGGCACTGTCAGCTACCTATAGAGTCTCACATATAAATTTTCTTTCTTTACTTTAACAACATTGACAGTCTACTTACTGTTCTTTTATTATTGTAATTATTATTTTAATAAAGTTATTTATGGAACCACTTGTTTGCTACAGTAGTCTTGAATGCATTTATGAAAATCTTAACACACAGTGTGGGGATAAACTGACAGCAAACAATAAAACAATTTGTATGAACGCGTGTAGTATAAATGTGCTCGTATGTCTTTTTATTAAGATTTGTTGCTGACATAAATATGCCGGTGGTATTTAGTAACACATTGTAATGACATTTGGCTGACTGGCAGTACCACCAGCAGATTTTAATAGTTAGTAGTTTTTATTTTATTATAATTTTATTCCCCTCATTTTTTTAATTTGGGTTTCAAACAACTTGTTATTTGAAATTTATATTTAGTAATTGTCTAAAAAATTAGGATAATATTTAAGCAACAAAACACACATAACAGCATTTTGTTTTTATTAAATGAAGCACCCACCCTTTGGACTAAAATAATGCAGTAAGAAAAGAAAAACACTTTAACAGGGACTGGTAGAATTTTACCGTTCAGTTAGCCCTGAGTATATTTCTTTCACATTTCATAACTTTAAACAGTTTATATACACTCATACCCTTCACCTGGGGTTGCCAGATTAAAACTTTTATAATGCTTTACATTCATAGAAAAGAAAAAAATGCTGATTAACTTGAGGGTTACACGATCTTGTTTTACCTTTCAAATTTTTATACTTTTAAAAATTAAAACCAACTTGATATCAAAATTTCTTTCAAGTTGAGTGTTTCAATTTACGTTTAAGAAAACAGCTGATTACAACTCTTTTGAACTATTCTTCGTTTTTGTTTCTACAAATATTTTGCCGCCATAATGCTCTAAACTCATAGACCACAGCAGGCTACACGAACACACGGCAGAAAATTCTGCTAGCTGCATTTGCCGCCATATAGCCAGCTACACAATTATTTTGAACGCAGCTGCTACATAATAAAAATATGTCGCCTTATTATTTTTTAGCGTTTTTTAAGAAGCAGTTCTTGTTTACGATTTAATAGATATTTAGATTATTGTGTAAGAGGCTTATAGAAGACTAGTAAAATATTTTTGAGAGTACGTCGATTTTTCGTTTGGCTTGTGTTTAAAATTGAAAATATTTTGAACTATTTTCTTTAATTGGAAACGAAGTTACAAATCCACTGCAAAAAAAAAATACTAAAAACAACAAAATGTTAAAAGCTATACAATTATATGATATCTCCAAAAAACACAATCGTGTTAAAAATTAACAGGTGTCCCATATAAGAAATCTTCTACTTATAAACAGCCCAATCATGAATATTTTCACGGAAAAAATTTTTCTCGAGAAAAAATTTATTCAATTTTGTATTCCGTGGGAGCAAAAAAATAAAAAAGTGGCATCACCGTAATTTGAAGGGAGCTATTTTGCTTTTTTTAAATTAAATTTCGCTTTCATAATTCATAATACCTTCTTTTTCCCCCGAATTTTTTGTTATTTCTGTAGGCAATAAAAAAGGGAAAAAATTTATAATAGGAGAAAAGGGAAAAGTGAAAAAACTCGCACGGAATTTCTGTTTATAGTTGGGCTGATAGACAAAATGAAATAATCATAAGAAAAAAGTAAATACATATCATAAATACATAATGTTGTCCACACAAAACATTCCTTTGAAATGTTTAGAGTAATTCTTCGTGTATTTTGACCATCACGATTGATGTATTTTTTATTAAAAAAAAAAATACTTGAAACTACATATGCATACACCTAAACTTAAAAAGCCTTCAATAATAAAATGACTAATATAAATCTTTAAATAAATCAAATAATTCTTTAAATAAATAACACAAGATTATTTTAAGTTTTTATTGTTTTTTTTTTTTTTCTTTTTCCGAATAAGAGGTTTTTAAGCACTTATTAGTTTACATGACTTATAGTACTGACATCACTCAACTGTGTATTGTCGCCAACAAAAATAGAAATTAGTTTAAACTGGCCTTCATATGAACGTGTGTATTTTACTTTTGACAGATTGTTGTCTGTAGCTCGCTGTGGTCTATGTGTTAAGAGCATCAGTTTTTGCCATCTTGACAAAAAATTGCTTTCAAGTTGCGTGCAGCCTACGTCACAGCTCTCAATTTAAACAAATTTTAACAAGCAGTATGTGTAGAAAACCTGAAGAGTAAAAAAAATCTTAGAAAAGTATAAATGTTGCCAGATTTCCAAACAAATACACTAAAAGAAAAAAACTTAACCGCACCTAAATGAATTAATTTAAGAAAATTTTGACTATCTGGCAACCCCATGCTCACTACTTATTGCCAAGCCCAAACAGTATACACATTTCATAATCGAGTTGAAATCAGTTTTGCCAAGGCCCAATAAGAATTGTCAGAAGTAGTTACGAAAAAGGTTTATTAAAATTGAGCCACGATGATCCATATATTTTGGAAATTTGGACCTAAAAAAGACGAGCGCTCAAGATGATGGTTTTGTTTATTTTATGTTATTTTTGCCTTTTCTTTGTTGTATATAGATTACTAAAGAACAGAAATACCAAAACCACTAAAATTTTAACAAAATATATTTTCGCCATAATTTCACAAAATACACAAAAAACCTGTTAGAAAAAATTATACTTGCGATAGCAAAAAAAAAAAATTGAAACTTTAGCCAAATTATATAAATACAACAACAATCTGAGTATAAATGACTTTGGCATGTGATCTTAAAGACCTGGAAAAATAAGCTTCAGCGGAAATTAAAAGTGTTTTAATTCAAATAAATTATCGATTGGAATCATTGGAATTCTTGGTATCTTTAGAAATACTTGTTTCGTAATGTAAATTATAACTTTTTTGACTCGGCAGTTAAGGCATCACTTTGTGAAAAATTCGGTTTGTTTAAAAATTCTGTAGCGCAGTTGCTAGTATCGCTTTGGCTTTAAGCGTAAAGGGGCTATTAGATGGTCAAACTTGGTATGTGAACATGATGTGATGGCATACCATCACACTCGTTTAATAGTGCAAAATGCGTGTTTGTCAACTTGGTTGGATGGTTTTCAAAAAATTTGAATATTGAAATCCTTCTCATCAAACCGCTCTCACATGCAATGTTTGACCGTCTTATAGCCGCTTAATCCATAGATTTGTATTTTGTCATTTAAATACGAAAAAATTTAAAATTTAGTAACTTTTTTCTTACAATATAGACGTAAAATTTTACTAGGATTTTTTTCCAAAATCAACTACATAATGAATAAGTAATTGATTTGAAAATTTTGCAATTTTATTAAATTTTTTGTTTGCATTCAATAAAAAAAAGTCCATCATTTAATTATCCTGCAAAACGGAAATGATTATTTTATAAATTGAGTTCAACACAGCCATGTCATAATCATAGAAAACACACATCATCACAGGCATTATTGTTCTCGCCAGTAACTTCGTTTAACATCATCATCAAACATAACGAATACAATGTGAATGATTTCAGTCACCTAAGCTTTTTAATCACACCTACTGCTGTGTTTTTCTGCCTTCATACACTTACCATCATCACATTTTCTATGTTTATGTCCTCGACGGATGTAAGTGCTGTTTTTCTCTTTCTCTCTCCCGTTCTCTAATTGAAACACTTGAACACTTGTCAGTACCTACAGTTTGTAAATGAATATACAGAGCTTAAAAGGTATGAAGTTTTTATAGATGATTAAAAGGGTTTTTCGTTATTATTTAAAATAAATGAAAACTTTGTCATTACTTCCATATTAACTGAGGAAATAACAACTCTCTTATAAGATTCAAAAAGTAGGGACAAGCAGTAAAAAATTATTTAAAAAGTCTATCACATTTTTATTTTGTTTGCCATTTCATTTGTAATTTCTATAATATACATTTTCGACCATTTCAGTACTTCTACATAGAACATTCGCCGGCGAAGTAAAATAACTAATAAAATGGCTATACATCTGTTTTTTTCACTAAATTAAATTTACAAATATGATGAAGGGTATATCTATAAAGCAGACGCGTCAATGATATTATGTACGCTATTGTAAAAATTAGAAAAAAAAATAATTCAAGGGCGTTCCAATATTGACATGATTTCACCTGTATGACTTTAATTTTCAACCGCACTAGGAAGAAAAAAATCATAAATATATTTTGAAATTAAAGGGTGTTTCCCAAAGGTCGTTCATTTGGTGAATATGGCCTTATCTTTTAACTGTTATCGGTAGACACTTGCAATTTGTACAAGGAATGTACTGTTATGTCTTCTTATGACAATGGGCACAAAGCGAAATAAAGTGTTGCCGATAAAAATAATGATTTTCACATATGTGGCCTAATTTCTTTTGAACTCTATTAGGCTGATACTATAAATTTACGCAGGGTATGTATTGAGAAGTCGCTATAAAAGCAAGTATAAAAAGTTACAATTAAAAGGTGTCCGAATATGATGTCATCATTTTCACAAGGCATTATTCTAACTTTACCCAAAGTATATTTTACTATGTCCGCTGTAAAAAGTTAATTAAAATAAAATTAAATATTAAAAGGTGACATACATATGGGATTGAAACATGAGTGTGTGAGTCATTATTTAGTTCTTCATAGTTTCATGGATTTTCATTTTAGTTAACGATATGGGTGTCCATTTACAACCTATTGTAAATTGTATGATGTATTAAATACAACTAGAGTATTTGTGAACACTCTATTCTTTATAAAAATAAAAACATTTAGATTTTAATTAAACAATTAAATATTGTAAATGAAATGACATTTGGTATACACACGTAAAGTAAATATTTACATAGAAATTTCAACAAAAAAAAAAAATTGTACTATAGCGGCTTACAACGGGTAGTAAAATGGGTTATTATTTAATTGATCAATTAAATTTAAAATTTTTAATTATGCTTTTTTAAGTTATGTTACATTTAAGGATTTCTTTTTGTTTAAAGTCTCAACCCTCTTAGAATTAAATGCCAAATTTCGCTTTTATTAACTTGAAGATACTAATTTTTTATTCGTACAGAATCAGGCTACCTTCTAATTTATCGTTGCTATTCAAATCTAGTCTTTTTAGAAGAATAACTTTGCAAGTGTTCATACAAACAGTCAAACGTGTCGCTTTAAGATTGTGTTTGCAGATCAAATACCATTACCTTTTCTAAGGAAAATATCGTTTAATGCTAATTTTTTTACAAATAATTCTAAAATTGGTTGTAACTTCTTTTTAATTGTTTACAAAAATCATAACAAAAGAGCTAATCTATCAATTTGGCAATTGAAATGGATGCTTCAACAACAATTTTTTTTATTGATTTCATTATTTCACATATCTGTTGATAAATTTATATTTTCGGATGCTAGTGATGACAAACTTTTCAAATATTGTCATCGTTTTCTATTGTTTGTTTTGTAGAATCAAACAACGTTGCTTCTGCAAATGTTTATATTTGTTTTTTTTTTTTTTTTTTGTATTTTTTTGCAATTGAACGCCTACTTTTTGTTTGTTGTACAACACAATACCGCAAACATTAACGATTTTAAAATTTACTTAATAATTCTATGTATATTATATGCATACATACATTCACACATACATACTTAGATATTTATATTTCTTTACATTCAACTTGATAAAAGTGTCAGAAAGATTTAAGTAACTTTATGCAATTAGACATATAAAAGAAATATAAAAGTGTGTTTTTTTGTTGTTTTTTGTAAGTAGTCACAGAGAACATCAAATGATAAGAATTACAATAAATGAGTATATTTTCTTTTAGTGTATGACAGCAACTTTACAAGTGGTAATAAAATCAACAAGCATGTTGTAAGTGTGTATGTATGTGTGTATGTCGTCGTCGTGTGTAACTGCTACAATATTTAAGTTATTTTTTTTTATTGTTTTTTCGTTTGGAAAAAGTGCAATAACCTTGTTCTTATTACTTATTCATGATAATTTATTATATGAATTTTATTCTTTATTTTTTTAGTTTGAATCATTGTAAAACATTTCGATGATTGAACTCAAAGTGTGTCTGTTGTGTATGTTGTAAACCATATTACGAATATGTTACGTTTATTAGCCTAATGGTTGCTTATGATAAACTAATTCTTTAGTAGATTACTAGTGGTATATTTTTGTGTAACATTTATTTTTTTTAAATAATTTTTTAATAACAAAATTGTTTATTACTGATAGATAAATAAGTTATCACTGTAGTTCTGGCTTTTAGTAAGTTTTTATTAATTTTTTAACCCCATGTTGACGGCGACACTTAAATTATTTTGTTTATCTATATCTATACATATAATAAAACAATAACGGGGTCATTTCTATACATAAAATATTTTTTTATTTAGTCATGGAATACATTACACCTATTTTTGGAACTTTTGTCTGTCTGTTTATGTTCGCATCACGTAAAAACTGCTGGATGGATTTGAATAAAATTTTGTGAGGAGGTCCCTCAGAACCTTGGTTCAAATATAGAATACTTTTTTTTTTTTTTGTAAAAATAAGTATTAATGACTTAATGTGGAAGCAGCTAATTTTCCGGTTTAATGGTACTGGAAAATCTGTCGTCACAATCTGTAGTTTGAAAATTTTTAACACTGTTGAAGAACTTTACAATAAATATTTATAAACGCATCTTTATAAATTTGAATTTTAAGAAAATTAGAACTGATACGCGGACGAAGTCGTCTAAAGATTTAAGATTTTGTGAAAAAACCGAAAAGTTCAAGTTAAGTTAAACGAATTAGCTTCATGTAGCAGATAATAAAATATGTGTAATATAACTGCAGACTAAAAACACCGTGAACGACTAAGCGTTAGCAAATTTGGCGGCGGGAAGTTAAACAATAAGACAAAAAAAATCTGCTTGGTGACCATTAATTTTTATTCACTCATCCGTACTTCAACAAAACAAAACTTACAACAGCGAATACTAAAGATCAATGAATGCAAATTTTTGCCTTAAATTTAACGTTATTGACATGAATAAAATGTGTTACTAATAGAACGTTGCTACGTATTACAAAGCGAGCGTTAGTAAAGACGTTTTTGTGAACACTTTGCAGATAGACTTAGATGTTGCTGAGGTGCATGAATTGACAAAGAATGTTATCGCAATTGCAGGCATTTGACAATAAGTAACAATGGTCAATATAATACAGGTCGTTTGTCACACAAATACAAGCGAAAAATTGATTGAAAACAGAATATCAGATATATGTAACCTTGCGAAATCAAACAAGTAAGAGTGCTATATTCGGCTATGCGCAATTCTAAATTCCCTTCACCCTATATGCGGCAAAGAATTAAAAAATAAGAAAAAAAAAATTAAGTGCAATAATGGGTTAAGTATTTTTTAAAAATTTGAGTATTTCCTGAAAGACCTCTTCAAAAGTCTTTAAATTATACCCATATTGATTTCTTAGAAAATATGGTGCATAATTGTACTTTTCTATGAAAAGTTCAGAGGCCTATAACTCGAGTAATATGAGCGAGCATTAAATATTCACTTGATTTATTTTTATTATTTTTTAATTCTTTAACGCCCCATATAGTTGTTTTTTGATTGGAGTTACTTCACCAAAGTAGGTTTGTTCCAAATGATAAGGAAAAATTAGAGGCAAACGTGTTGTTTTGCCTGCCGCCTCAAATAACATGGACCGGTCTTTCTGATTTTTAATATTACAATTTTTGAAACTATGTCTGATCGATTTAAATATTCTCACTCTCATCTAGTGCCACGACAAAGTTGAGTTCAACCCGAACACGGACGGAAAGACGGACAGGCGGACATCGCTCAATCGACCTCGCTATACATAAGGTCTCCGAATATATGTACTTTATGGGGTCGGAAATGGATATTATAGAAATTACAAATGGAATGACAAATTTCGACCTGTTATGTAGGGTATAAAAATATATTCACACACATTAGTTTTAATTAGTTTTTCGAAAATAGAAATAAATGTCTTAATATTATTTATTATATCATTGAGCCGACCTAGTTAAAGACCTCTTTATATATTTTAAGCATATTTGGGGATTTTTCATTGCCATCGAAATGTCATTGGCAGTATTAGAAATAATTTTAATGTCAAACAACTTAACTACAATTTAATGATAATGAATTTTTTAAATAACAATTTGTTTACAAATAAAATTACAAAAATAATTTGTTTTATGAAAACAAAAATTTATGATTGCAGTAGCTTCAAAAACCTATGTATAAAATAAACAAATCTTAACCGTTTTATAAATAAATTAAATAATTTTTATTGGTTGGGTTGATATGGGAAATCTGAAACGTCGGAAATGATACTTGTTAATAGTAATGTTTTAAATAAATCCATTTTACAATAAGCTAATGATAATGATTTTGTGTTTTACTAAAAAACAATGAAACCTTTTAATTAAAAAGCATTATCATTATTGAAATTAATGGTAATGCTATAGATAAGATAATTATTATTTAGCATTCAATGCTAATGACATTGACAGATTATTAAACGATCTAATTAATTACTCCCATTTTGAGTATTATTTTTATTGTTTTCTTTTGTTACAAATACTCTTTTAATTAAATAGTTTGCTCTTAATCAAGGTAAACGTTATCACTCTGGCTCTCACTTTTACAGTTTTATCAATTGTGAATGAAGATTTTATATGGTCTTTTATGAATGTATGATTCTCTACATATACAAATGTATATTCATTAAAAATACTTACTAACCTTTTCAATTCTCTAAGTAAGAAAATATATATCGTTTTACTGATAACAGTAAAAAATAAAAAACATAAAGAAATACTCAAAAATGTAGTACAATCAAACATAAAAAAAGTTTTCTCAAAGAGCGAATTCTTAGTCATTCATTGCAACTTATCGTTAACGTACACACTTTTTGTTGTTGTTTTTGTTTTTAAATAAAAAACATTTTTATTTTTTCAATTACATATAAAAAAGTTCATGAAAAATCATATAAAATAATTAACAGCAAATTACTTTTTTTCGTTAAATTGATTAAAGAAATTTTATTAAAATAAAATTTATACAAACGTGTTCGAGCATGGAAAATTATTAAAAAACATAAAAAAACAAAGTAAAAAAGTGTCTAATAAAAACAAAATGTATACAAATGAGTTGATGAATCACATAAGTGGTTATTTACGCCGCATAATAGAGTTACAAGTGTTGGATGTAACTAAAACTAAAGATAGAGGTAAATTGTTATTTTTGTTTTGTTTTTGTAAAAAGTAAGATTAGTAAAATATGACTAAATGGGTGTTTGTTGCAAAGATGGAAAAGTTGGAACAAATATAGTTTGCGGATGCAGCTTAAAAATTAAAAACGGGGTGTAAAATTATTATTATTATTATTTGATTTTTTTATATTGTTCTTTTTCAATTGAATAGATATTGAAATTACATTTCCAATGATACCCATAAAGCCTCACTACACCCTAAATAGCCGATCTATGCCATACTGTACACACAAACTTTGCAGTCCCGTAACTCCGAAACTTAGGATCAGCCCCAAATTATCCATTTGACATTTTGGGCTTAAAATTAAATTTTACACCCCGGAGACAACTTTTTTTATTTTTAAGCTGCGTCCGTTAACTAGAATTAAGCCATCGAGGAATATAAATCTTTATAAAAATGTAAACACAAAATTGTATCTCCCATTGTAAACAAGAATGTGATTACAGTTCCATTAAAAGGAAGAAAATCTTAAGGCCTCATTAGTCTTTACTTTCTGCTGCTGTTATGTTTCGTGCCGTTATGCTTTTTAAATTATTGTGATTAGTTTTTCGGTAACAACATTACAGCTGTTCCTTTTTTACTAAACAAATAATTCTTCCGTCATTCATTATTTTTTTCACTTTTTTAATTTCTATTTAACAAAACTTTAAATTTAAAACTTAAAAAACAAACGGAATGACAAACTTAGATGCACCCTATTTTTACCTGTGGTGAAGGGTATAAAAATAATACAACTGAATTTCCCACCTCTGATGTTTATGATTAACGTTTGTGCGTGTGTGTGTGCATGTTTTTAACAGTGTCTAATGTAAATTATGTTCAAAATCTATTATATTTTCATTTATGAATAAGTAAAAGTATGTGTGTTTCCAAGTAATTAAGTTTTTTATTTGATCACACGTATGTATGTATTTAAAACACACATGATTCAAATGATATCCAGAGAGGGTTGTTGCAGCAACAACTAAATAGTATTTAATTTTCCATGCGAATTTTCTGTTTTTGTTGTTGTTGTTGTTGTTTTAAACCTAAGCTTTTCGTATTAAATAAAATAAAATAAAACAAATTTATATTCCTTGTGTAACTTAACCGCACCCAATTTTTTTGCCACAAAATCATTTACGATACAACATAAACATTTGTTTTGTTTTCTTATCAGTCAATAATTTTTACTATTTCTTAGAATTACAAATGAATAAATATAAAATAATACACTATTTATTTTAAGATTCTATCGATAATTGATATTTTTAAAAATTTGGATAAAATATTTAAGGACATTTTAGTGAAGGAGATTCTATTCACAGGAAACGTGTAGTAAAACGGTTTTAAAAGCAGAAATTATTTTAACCCTTTCGCTATTTTGTTGCCATATGGCAACAGCCACTTTTATGTCTAATATTTTTGTTCATATTTAATATATCTGAATTGTTTCTTGTTGATTATTATTTTTTAATATCTAAAGAAGACAAAAAATTTTAAATTTGGACATTTTAGATAAATTTTCATGAAAATAATTTAAATCTAAATAACCTTATATATACTCCACAATTTTCAGTAAAAAAGTTGACTTTTTGTAAAATTTTTTTAAAATATTATTCCAAAATCTTAAAAAGATATTTTAATAAGAAACTAATAAAAACTCATTGGTTTATGGGATTTCGCAAAAAAGTATGGTTTTTAAGCCCGCATAAGTGTGTAGCGATTTTTTAAAATCAACCTGTTGCCATATGGCAACAAATTTATCTTACGTATATAATTGATCAATAAACGTTACTTTTTTGTATATGAATTTCACTTGTGTTTTGTTAACCATCATGACAAGACGTATGAAAGAGAGTGATATTGAAAAAATACTGATAAATTTTGAGGACTCAGATTTGTCAGATATTGATGATGATGATCCAGAAGATATTGATGTTTTACAAGATTTAATAGAAACTCTTGACCAAAATGACTCTTTTGTAAGAAAGGAGTTAACACGAGAAAATATCTATGAAGTTAATCTGGCCAATACTGAAATCGAAATAGAAGAACCTGTTGAAGATGAGTTTGTTGTGAAAAAGACTGAAGACTTCCGTTGGAGAAAATGTCCTTGGGCCACTCCAGAAACAGATTTCAACAGTGAGCATCCTCTTCAATGCCAAAAAACTCCTGTAAAGTATTTTTTGGAATGCTATACGGAAGATTTTATTGACGAAGTAGTTTTAGCGACGAATCAATCAGTTATGATTAAAAACGGAACCTCATTCAATCTTTCTCGGGAAGAGTTTTTAAAATTTCTTTCCCTAGAGATAATGACTGGATCAATAGGGTATCCCAGACTAGAAATGTACTGGAAGAGCCCTACAACTATTCCAGCTTTTACAGAAAACATGGCAAGGGCCCGATTTCATTCCATTCGCAGCAATTTAAAATTTTCTGTGAATGAGGTAGCTAATGACAAGCTGTACAAAGTTCGGCCCATAATAAATATGTTTTCAAGAAAGTCTTACATGATACCAAAAGACGAAAACCTTTGCATTGATGAAATGATGATTCCTTTTAGAGGTAAAACTGAGCTTAGACAATATATGCCTAAAAAGCCCATAAAATGGGGCATAAAAGTTTTCTGTTTGTGTAGTTCATCTGGCATATTGCACGACTTCGAAATTTACCAGGGCAAAAACACAATTTTATCTGGTACAAAATTGGGATTTTGCTCAGATATTGTTATCCATTTGGCAAAGACAATCCCTGAAAAACAAAACTTCAAACTGTTTTTCGATAACTACTTTTCTACTCTAAATTTAATCTTACTTTTAAGGCAAAAAGGGATTTGGTCTACTGGAACTATAAGAGCCAATAGAATAAATAGGGTCCCACTGAAGTCAGAGAAAGATTTAAAAAAAGAAGGAAGAGGCAGTTATGACTTCCGCATAGAAAGAGAAAATAATTTATTTATTATAAGATGGTTTGATGGAGGCATAGTTCAAGTAGTGTCTTCAATATATGGTGATGAACCGCTGAATGAAGTTTCGAGATTCTGCGCTGAAAAGAAGAGAAAAATTACAATACCTCAGCCCCATGTAATTGCAATGTATAATAAAAGTATGGGCGGAGTGGACAAGCTAGATTTTTTACTTTCGCTGTATAGAATTTCGATAAGATCCAAAAAGTGGACCCTCAAGGTATTCGACCATTTCATTGATATGGCTATATGTAACTCTTGGCTTGAGTATCGCAAAGATTATGAATATACCAACGGAAGTAATAAAGGTTACATGGATCTCTTAAGTTTTCGAAATGACATTGCCGATGGGCTTTTAGCTCAATCCAAACAAAATACTTGTTCCCGTAAAAGAGGACGGCCGAAAAATTCCACAGGAGGTGAGGAATTGGATAGCCCGTCAACCTCAAAAAAGGCCTATGAAAGAAAACCTTCTTCTTCTGTGCGATTCGATGGAAATCAACATTGGCCAGCTTATATAGAAAACAAAAGCAGATGCAAAAATAACGGTTGTCAAGGATATTCCAGGTACAAGTGTTCAAAATGCAATGTACATTTATGTATGCCGAACAAGGATCGAAATTGCTTTTATGATTACCACAATCTATAAATAAATGAATTCATTTGCTTATGTTTTTTGTTATTTTATTAATTTTTGTAGAAAACTTTCTCGTTGTATGAATTATTTGATTTAAGTTTTATTATATAATTTAACTTTATTTTTTATTAATATAAATTTTTTATCGTAAATGAATTATTAAAATATTATTTTCTATAAGTTTGAATAAAAAATTCAATAAAATTGTTAAAAAAATAACTTTGACTTTTTATATGAAAAAATTTCTTTAAAGGAGATGAAAGCGTGAATTTTCTTATACTTTGAGAAAAATTGTTGCCATTTGGCAACAGTCTTAAAAACCCACTTCGAAAAATTTTTTAATTTTTTTTTCTTTTGATTTGAATTTTTGTTATTAAAACTATTAAAAAAATATAAAAATAAAATTTTTATTGTCCTTGAGTAAAAATATGTAGCGAAAGGGTTAAAAAAACCCTATAATTACTTTAAAATATAAGTGAAAGTTTTAAATCGAGTGAATTTTAACTTTGGAATAATTTTAAAAATTTTAATGCTGAACAAATCAGGGATTGTCAATTAATGCTTTAAATTGTTATTGAATTGTAATATTTCGCACCAGTACTGAGGACTTAGAGTTCTTCTAAAAAAATTACAATTGCGTACCCTTATGTCAGAACGATATACAAATTTAACCGACTACTATTTAATTAATTAAATTTAAAAAAAGCTCTTTGCAAAAATCATAATTTTATAAAAAATTTTAAGTTAATGTAAAATAAAAATTAAATTAAAATGTTTTTTTGACCTTTATAATTAATATAAATGTAAAATAAAAATATTTAGATGTATTTCACTCAAAAAATAAAAAAAAAAATTCATTTTACATGAAAAAATTTAAATATGGAAATCTTTAAATAATCACCAAAAAAGTAAATTTTCGCAAAAATATACAAACGAATCAACACATCCAGTGCTTTTAAAATTATAACTAAAATAAATTTAATCTGACTAATTTAACGTACCAAAAAAAAAATCAATCATAAAAAAATCAAATTCTAAAAACTCACCAAAAAAACCATCAGAATTTGCTTAAAAAAAAGATTCAAACTTTAAATAATTCAAGAATAATGTCAATTTTATTAAATAAAAAAATTCATTAAACAATAAATCACAAGACTACTAAAAATTAAAATTCATTAGAGAATAATAACAACAACAATAATAATAACCATCATGATATTGGGTATAAAGTTGGTATAAATGTAATTTCTATACAATTTCTTAACCCCATTATTTGGCCTGAACTCACTCAAATTAAAAATATTCAAGAAAAAGCATAAATTCAGTATCCCTAATTCACATTAAAAAGTTAATATTACAGTCACCATAAATTCAACCCACCACATTAAAGCAGACAGAGTCACAACTTGAGGCATAAAATACAATGGATTAATTTTAAACGGTAAAAATATTTAGAATTTTAAAGTCCACTTATCATTCCACTTGTTGGCATGTTCCCAGCTTTACTGGTGTGAAGATAGCTCCGTTAGTTAGCATCGTTTTTGAAAACCCTGTTTTAGTTTACACAACCTTTTTGGGTAATTTCATAGATAATTTAATTTTTTTAGTAGGAACCTATAGAAGTTTTAAATATAACGTTTTAAATATAAACTTCTAAAATCTACAATGCCACCCTTTTCATCTTTAACCCATTTTTGTGAATTTAAAAAATGTCTATATAGGAATTATATTATTATCTATGCGTAATTTCAAAAGTTTCTTAACTCCATTATTAACAACCTTTACAAATTCTGAATAAAACCTATACAGTTCTAAAATCTGCAATGCCGTGGCTTTCGCCCTCTGTAGTCGGCTAGGCCGCACCTTTTCATTTTTGACCCATTTTTGGGCATTTGATAAATGCCTGTACTAAGAAAGAAAAGATCCATGAGTTTTTCGACCTGATTTTATAAATAAATTTCCCCGCTTTTTGTAAAAGATTCAGACGTTTCCAAAAAATATTAAAAATAATGAATTTCAAATTATAAACGAATTCAAAAAAATAAAAATGACAGTAATAGAAATTTATTTCACCTCATACCGAAATTCCATCAAAATTTCTTATTAACCAAAAAATCAAGTATTTAGTAGTTTATGTATTTTGATAAGAATTCTCAAAAGAAATATTCTGTTCTGTTTGAAACCACCGTTTACAAAACTTTTATGACATCGTTTAGAACGTTTCAGAAAATCCAAAAAAAAAATTGTTATTTTTTAATGTCATTAACAAGTTTCTACAAAATTAAACTTTTTATTGATGCCCAAAATAAGAGGAAAATTTTAAATTTTTGGAAAAAAAAACCGCCAAAAGCAAAAAATTTTTTAATTTTATTGCTAAAAAAGAAATACAAAAACAAACAATTTTATTTAAACAGTAAATATATTTGCTTTGTTGTCTTTTTCATTTGCTTAATACTGGCCTTTTTTTCCTCTTTAATTGTAAATTCAAATTTGAATTGATTTATTTAATTTAAATATTAACCCAGTTCTACATAAAACATGCAAACACAAGTTTTTTTTTTTATTTTTTACTTATTTTATTATGAATTTTTTTCTTGAACGAAAACTGAATGACTTGAGCATAAAATTGTTGTCTATAGATTTATTGTATTATTTGTTCATTTTTTTTTTTTTTTGCTTTCCTAGGAAACTTGTCAAGTAATGTACAAATGGAATGTTATGTGGGTATTGGAATTCAATAAAATCTTGCTTTTCAAGTGGCACTTTAATTCAATTGCTTCCAAATAAAGTATTTGTGCGTTTTTTTGATATTTTTATTTTTTATTTGACATAATTATTTTTGTTAACAGATTTGCTGTAATGAAATTGGAAATTAAGGTTAAAAAAAAATTTATGTGTCAGATGTGGTTGGATAGGTCAGGCAGCTGTATATGCTTAGTTCCCTTTGGAGTGATAAACACAGTCCTTATTTTTGTCACCTGAAAGCAACGTTACAAGAGAAAATTATAGACTTGTAGTTTTTCAGTATGGCAACTAAAATATTATTTATGATGAAGACTCAAATGTAAGGGAAACAAAGTTTGATTCAAGCAAAGTTTAGATTCAATGGATTTAGGTTGTAATTATGAAAAAAATAATAAAATCAGTAGTTTCGGCATTGTCTTCAAAAAAAGCAAAGAAGGCGTAATTTTTATGTTTGCTTATCTAATAAATGGTTCAATCCAAACAATAAAAGCTTAGTCATATACAGATCCCGATGGATCAAGACAAGTTGAAGACCTAGCAGAATTCGTACTAGCTCTTCAATGGTTGTGTGGAAAAACTTTTTCCGCCAGAGAACTCAACTAAGACCAAAATAAGAAACAAAATAAGGATTCAAACATACTTTCAAAAAAAACCTATTTGTTAAGAAATACCTAAAATGATTACATTGGGATTTTTAGGGATAATAAGTTGCAATTCTGGGGATTCGACTCGAAAAGAATCTAGTTTCTGCAAATTTTTAGGAACAATCAGTTTAAAATTGAGGAATCGACCCGAAAATAGTTTTATTAATTCCTAGGGAATTTTAGGAATAACAACTTTTAATTTTGATTTGTTAAAAAACGTTTGATCCATTCCTAGAAATGGTCATACTGGCTTCTAGCAATTTTCGGGGATAACCATTTTTTTTTTAATTAGGACCAGCACTCAGGGGACGACCCCTATTTATGCAATGCATTGTGTCAGAACTAGGAAATTAGGTTGTTGGAAAGGTGATAGAGGGACTAGTGCTTGTGGACATTTGATTTGAATCTTTGCACATTGAAAGTGGCAGGAAAGATCTCTGCAGGGAGTTTATTCCAGATACGAACTGTTCGGCTAAAAAACGAGTTTTCTCTTTAAGGCGTAGTGCGATTCACTGGTCACTCAACTACAAAGGATTGCGCTCTTGATGCGCGTTGCTTGCACGAAATTACGGTTTTCAGGAACAAGTTCCCTGATTTACTAAGAGCACATTTCCTTGTAGTAACGATAAAACAGTAAAACACACCCCACATTGCGTCGATGCTCTTGTGAGTCAATAGAACTGGATACCCTACTATCACAGATAAGCTTCTTCGCTAGCTCCTGCACGCGGTCGAGTAACTCCAAAATAGACTTTGAAGCACCGGCCCATACATGAGAGTTGTATTCCATTTTAGGTCTGATAAAGGAGACATAGATAGTGAGGAAATCAGATGGAGTTAAGTATTTTTTACACCGGTTCAAAAAACCTAGGCACTTGAATGCTTCTTTTGTGACATGATAAATATACTGGGTACAACGAACATCGCATTAATTTTGCATGCCAAAAACATGGAGAGCTTCTGATTCCTTAATTTAATTTGGGAATTCAACTGCATAAGAATCTGATTACCCAAATTAATTTTCGTTCTTTTGCTGTAAAACTAAATGCCAAACTCATTAACTGGCAATAATTATCAGAAAATATTTGGGCAGTTGGCGTTAACATTGAGACAGCGTCAAAAGGTTAATTTTTACAGGACTCCAGTGTTTGCTTTTTAGATATTTTTCTAATAGAACAAATACGAATGTTTGAATTAGACTCATGTCTTAAAATAATTTTTCCTTTAAAAAGGGGGAAAAATTAAAAAAAGTTGAGCAATGCTGTGAGCACTCAGTACTTTTGTGATATACACTTTTTTAGAATCTACGCGCAAGACATTTATTTCACAAAACATCGATATATATTTTTTAATAGGATCAGTCAATAAGTGTAAAAAAGCTATCGACAAGATACATAGATGTTGTGTTTAATGTTGCTTATGATTTTTACATCAGAGTTTCCTCGCAGTCCTTAAGATTCTTTGCCGGTATTCTTCTCCTACATTTCGCGAGAGGTGTTTTTAAAAGCCCATATAAGAAAAAAATGCGAAATTTATAAAAAAAATATTTAGTTGCTCAAGTTGTACGCTGTTAATTTTTAAAGTTTCAAAATGCTTCCCGGTTTTGTTTTGGTAGTTTTCTCAACTGTTAAAAAATATCAGTGCACGCATTTCGTACGGCTTTAAAAAAGCACCAAAAAAATGTTGCCTACTTAACGGCAATAAAATAAAAGTTTCCTTTTAAATCGTAGTATTGGTATCACTTATTAGCTGTCAAATTTTCAAACGGAATAGGAATAGTTGCTAAATAATTTTCGCAATTTTAAACCGAGCACTAAGAAGCTTTTCTCTGCAACAGCAGCCTAAAAAAATAAACATGTGTTTTTTGTTTGAAAACGTTTTTGTAACTTCTACATGTATTTTATGACTTTTTAAAATTCCTTCCGCCTTAAAAAAATCATTATTTAAGTCACAAGCAAAAATTATTCAATAAATTTTAATTCAATTGCGCTTCATTTAAAATGATTTAAATAAATAATCTTTTATTAGATATAATTTTATTTATTTTTATTACAATGACAATTTGATAACAATTAAATACAGTTTTTTGTTGTGTTCTTCCCTTGACAATATTTAGCAACGTTTCATATTTCACTGGTTTTTTTTTGTGTTCAAATATCAGAATTATAAAGCTTGTGGTGACTCAGTTTAAACATTTTGTTTATTTTTGATTTAATTATTTCAAAGTTTTATTTATATTCCTCAGCTTTTTTACATTATTTTGTTTTGATACGTTTTTTGGATACAAAGCATTTTAACAGATGTTTATTGAAGTACATACACACATACATACATACACATGTAACTTAACCTCACCGGTACGGCTTATAAATATTTGTTTGTATTGAAATTTGAATCACTTAATTTTTACGATTTTTGCAAGATCTCTCAAATACTAAAGTTTTAAGGTTTCTGAGAAAATTATCTAATGATATTTTAAATCCGTGTAAACATTCTTTTTTTTTAATATAAATCGAGAATTATGCAAAACATAAAATGCGGCTGTAGTGGTTTTGCAAAAACAAAAAAAGAGCGTTGGTATTGATACAAGCAGCTCTTCAAATCACTTAAAATAGACTCCAGCTTCTTTGCGCAAATCAAATCATCCTTTATAATTTTTTGTTATTCATGTTCGAAGTTTTTTCTTAACTCAGGGTTGGAAAACTGAATAATTTACAGCTTTTATTTATGTTTGTTATTCAGTTAAATTTAGGCTACGTTAATAAAACTACTGGTCTTTTTAAAAAAGGGTGTCCCAAAATTAACTTCTAACTTGAATTAAAAAAAAATAATATTTTCTTTTTTAAGATTGATAGTTTTATTGATTATAAAATTTCTAGGGATTTGAAATAAATTTTTTTTTAATTACATGCCAACATTATCTAATGCGCATAAAAGGATCTTTACTATCACCAATTACTGTTACTGCTTGTTTATCTTCATTTTAAAGCCATTATTTCCTTCAGCACATAGTTTACATCGAACAGTTATAGATTGCGTACATTTCATTTTCGCAAATCACATGTAGGATAAAAGATTTTTTTGCTATTCAAAGTCAGCAAGATTGGTCAATGTCCTTCAAGGTAGCGGGCAAAACACAACGCATGGCTCTAATTTTTCCATATCACTTGGAACAATAAAGTAACTCCAATCAAAAAGACAAATATATAAAGCGATAGAGAATTAAAAATGAAGAAATAAAAAACATCAAGTAAAAAATTGTCGCTCGCCCATTTTTTCCGAGTTATGGGCCTCTGAACTTTCTATGAAAAAGTA
The DNA here is from genome assembly GCA_937654795.1 of Cistogaster globosa. Lineage (NCBI taxonomy): Eukaryota > Metazoa > Arthropoda > Insecta > Diptera > Tachinidae > Cistogaster > Cistogaster globosa. Next base: position 94,616,328 of record OW569407.1, on the reverse strand, counting down.
CGAATCTGCTCTACATTTTTTAAGATATTAATATGGGTGTGATTTAAAAGCTTTTAAAGAGATCTTTCAGGAAATACTAAATTTTTTTAAATGCTTAATCCATTAGAGCCGATGACATTTTATGTAAAATTACATAAATTTTAATAACATTTTTCTTATTTTTTAATTCTCTTTCACCCCAATATTTGTTTTTCTGATTAGAGTTACTTCACTAAACTTGATTTCCATTCATGGTGAAGGATATACAAGATTCGGCGATTTCTTACTTATCTTAATTCTAAACTGTCAGCTGTCAAACACATGATCTTTTAAAAGATATTGGCAATGGTTAATGGCACAAATAATGGAAAAAAACAAACCTTCAATTTTTATATTTTATTTGTGTTTAAATACAAAAAATAGTTGTTTATTTTTAATTATAAACACTATTTTTCCCATTGCGATGTTCCTATTGTAATGTTCTGTACAATTATATTAAATTTCAATTATTTTCAGTAAAAATTGTTTATTTTAAGGTTTTTTTTTCTTTCGTTTAATAAAAGTTAATATTTCATTAATAACATGAAATTAAATATTATTTAAAAAAAATTTTATTAGAAATGAAAGGCTCCAAATTATTTTTTCTATTTCAAATAAATACAAGAAACAATACAGTGAAAGCAATAGCTGGCATGGGCTTTATAATGGCATTTCTTATTGTATTACCTTTTTTATTGTTGTTGAATAAAAAAAAATATTCACCCCTTTCGTGAATAAGAAGTGAAATTTTTGTTCCTATAAAATTTTCATTTCCCTCGAAGTAAAAATTTCTGTCATGGATTTCCTATGAAATATTTGTTCACTTCATTGAACCGCTGTCACAAAATTAATAAGCTATCAGTGCACATTGAATGTAAGTAAGAAGAATAAGTTTAGTGAAAATTTGTAAATTGAAGTTCAAAAATCAATAAATGAAATTTTTATTACAAAAACGAGACGTGCAAAACGCATATAACCCCTTGAAGTTACCCGAGACATTGCTGACTTATTTTAACAAAAAAAAAAAAATTAAATTTTAATTTTAAATTTTTTATATCTCCAGTTTTCATTTAATGACATTTTTAATAAAAAAATCTTTATAAATTGAAAAGCAGTGGATTTCTTTGTTTTGCATCCTGTCAAGTATAATGTCAGTCTGCGCTGCAGAAATTGATCCTGAATTAAAAAAAGTATTAATAATTTTAATAATCTAATTATTAGTGATAAAAACTTGCATAATGTATGCAGTTCCCCAGAAAAATTTAAGTTAACAAATCCAGGAGGAAAATTTCAAGCAAAGAATCAATCACGTTTAGGGGAGTTTTTGTTTACGTGAAAAATTTTTCATGTGGATTACTCACGATTGTAATGTGGGAAAAAGGGAAAACATTTCAAGTTGAAAGATATTGATTAATTTTAATTCTTTTTCTTAAATTTTTCATTTTTAAAAGTTATTTATTGGTCCAAATTATTTTAGTAATTTATTTGGTTTTAAATGAATTTGCTAAATTTTATGTGTAATTTAATTCCTAAATTTATTTAGAAAGAAAATTATTGTTAAAAATTTTTTAAATTATATTTTTAAGAAATCAGTTAAATTTAGACAGTAGCAGAATGTAATGCCCTATTTTATCTATTCAATTAATTTCATAAAAAAGAATACGAGAAATACGCATACTATTTTAATCAGACAAAATTCAAACACAACCTAAAGCTTTTCTACGTTGTTCTCTTTATAAATCGTAACATGCATTAGTTCTTGCTTTCTGATAACTTTGCTTCTTTTGCATTAATTGTATTCCAGGTTTTTTTTTTCTAGCGTCAGAAAACATTTCCCTGTCTTTAACGTCTTTTGAGATAATTTCGTGAAGTCACTCTGAGCAATAGCGTCAACAAAAAATCTTGACTTTAGATCGGAACTTTACTCAATTCCGATGCGGTTGAATCACCTCGCATATATTCTTTTATTGTTTGCAAAACACAATGTCACAGCAGATGCAAACGATCACCATTTTTATTTATTCCAATACAAAAATTTATTTTACAGCACAAATTGCTTTTTATTCAAGTATTGACGGAGTATTGACAGTAAAAGTAAATAAAAGGTGTTAAGGTTGAATAATTTAATTTTAAATACATAAATACATTTCTTAATTAAAGAGAACATTTTCTATATATCGTCACAAGAATTAAAGAACGCTGTAATTGACAAAACATGAAGTGTTCACCAGAGCCAAAAAACCCTGTATGAAAGTAAAAAAAAATTTATATTACAAAAGCTTTACAACTAAGAAACCTGATTTTAAAAACGTATTTTTATTTTTTCTCGTTTTATATATTCGCTGTAGACATTTTCTTTCAAGTCTAATATTCATGGTAATTCTGCGGCTTACAGCAAACGATTTTTCTTCCATAGACCTATAAAATGCTGTAACTACAATGTTTTTTTTATGGAAACGAAATTTTAGAATTCTAAAACGCTTTAAGTGACACATTTGGGTTTTTTTTTTTAAGTATAACTTAATAGCTGTAAGTTAAATAAATAAAGTGGGAAAAATATTTTTTGGACAAAATGCAAAGAATGGCGTAAGTGTTAGTTTAAAAAGTTTAGCTGAAACAAGAGTGTCCTAAGTAACAAATGTAAAAAATACTAGTTTTTGTTAGGCTTACGACAAAGAAGACACTGGTATTTTTTTTTCATCATACAAATATGGGACAGACACCAATTGACGCAGTATTTTCTTCTAATAAAAATGTTGCAAGAAATGTGTTTTCGATTTTTTTTCAGTTACAGCGCACTTTAATTCTTGCGACGATATAAAACACGGCCTTGTTCTAAAATTATTGTGAAAATATTTAACTTTTATCATTCACACTATGAGTATTTGTTGGGATGATGTGACATCAAACGGTTTATTACGTTTCAAATTACAATCTGTTTAAGATTATATTTTTTAATTTTTTTCATACTAATGTAATTTTTTAAACGTATGCGTAAATAAATGGGAAAATCAATATATAATTATTTTAAATATTCATAAAATACTTTAGTTGCTGATATAATTTTACTATTTGTACATAATTCCATAAAATGTTTGTTTATTATATTTCTTTATATTTAACTTTAAACTTTGCTTCTTTGTTTTTAACCAGTTTATACTTTTAGAAATTAACAAAAGATGTCAAAAGCATTTTATTATTATTTACTTTAGAATGTTAGTTATTCAACTTTCATTGTATGTTTTATTTCATACAAAAAAAAAGCAAAACACAGATTAAATTAACATTTGTTTTATTGTCTTTCATTGTCGTGTGCTTTTTTTTAATATTTTGTAGGTTATTTGATCATTGACTTTTTTGTGATACTTAACCCTTAAACAATACAAAACTTTAAGAAAAAGAAAGAGAGAAAAACTTATCTATATCTCTACATGTCTATAATAAAACAGTAACGGGGTCATTTCTGTACATGAAATTTGAAAATTTTGATGTTGGTGTAGATAGTAGTCGATAAGGAACACAAAACACCTATTTTTTGAGTTATTGTCTGTCTGTATGTATGTGTTCGTATCACGTGAAAATTGCTGGTTGGATTTGAATAAAATTACACGAGGAGGTCCCTTAGAACATTGATTCAAATAAAGAATACTTCGTAAAAACAAGACATTTCGTAGAGAAACTAGAGATACAAATGTGAAAGTTGTCAGCACATTTTATTTTTGTAAATAGAAAATTTTTAACACTGTTTACAAAACTCTACAATAAATGTTTAAAAACACATTTTTCTAAATTTGAATTTTAAGAAAATTAGAAATGATACGCGGACAAAGTCGTGGGCTCTGCTAGTAGTTTATAGAATCACTAAAACTAGCACCCGGTAAGTTATGTTACCTTTAGTTCGTTGTCTTCAATGTTACTCACACACACACATACACACACACACAAAATGATAAAGGTAAACCGCAGATCCAATTCAACCCGATGTTTGTCTGTCTATTTACATTTTTTTTAAAGTTCCCCATACAAAATTATAAAAATCTTCCTATTTTAGTTTTCCAGATATAGAATAAAAAAAAAGAGAGCTATTTTTGTCTCCCTCTATTTTTGCCTACGAAGTAAGATATCGAACAATTTTTATTAAGAAAATAAGCTTGATTTGTAATCAGTCATATTATTTTTATATTCTTCACCACAAAAAAAAAGTGGAAAAAAGATAAATTTAAACTTGTCACTCCGTAATCGTTGAAATCAACTTTGCCAAGGCACTAGATAAGCTAGCGAAAGTGTAAATACGCCAATCGATCAGACACAGTTTCGGAAATTTTTCTATTAAAAATCAACAAGATCGGTCCATGTCTTTCGAGCCAGAGGTCAAAACACCACACCTGCCTCTTATTTTTCCATATCATTTGGAACAATAAAGTAAATACATGAGGCGATAGATAACTAAAAAATAAGAAGAAAACATCACGTGAAAAAATTGGCGCTCGCCCATATTTGCAGAGTTATGGGCCTCGAACTTTTTATAGAAAAGTACGATTGTGGACCATATTTTTTAAGACATCAATATGAGTATCATTTAAAAGCTTTTAAAAAGATCTTTTAGAAAATGATAAATTAAAAAAAATGCCTAATCCATTAAGAGCCGATGACATTTTAATGTAAAATTTTATCACTTTTAATATTTTTTTCTTATTTTTTAATTTTCTGTCACTCGAATATTTGTCTTTTTGACTAGAGATTATTTACTGAACTAAATTTCTTACTTGTTTTCTAAATATATTTTTTTTTTTTTGGATATAAAAAATTAATTAAAATCTTTAATCCTTTGTAACTCCGCAAATATAGAATTTTTGAGAAAATAAGCTTGATTTTTGATTTATTTTTTTAAATATATTTTTTATATTAAAAATTAATTAGAAACTTTGTGTAGCAGGTATCCGTCTTCCTTCTCAAGGCACTTTATTCTTAGATGAAACTAACATCTAATTAAGAAAGTCTAATTGTTTAGTTCTCTAGATATTAAATTATTTATTATGACTTTGTATTGAAGCTAACCATTTTCTCTTCTTTTACTTTAAAATTACATTTTATTCTCATATAAACCAACATAGAACTGCTTGCGCCTGACTATAATAGTTTGCCTGTCTCCCTTCTTCTATACCCCTAGTGCTTTGCTTGAAACTTGATTTTCAAACTAAGCGATATCAAATCTAGAAAGTCTAAGAAAGTCTATTTTACTTGATATTTATTTACTTACTGCCATCCCTAAATTAGCGCGTAAAGCGCAAGATATCTGTCAAAATTTCTCATGAACATACAAAATGTATGAAGCATCCCTAAATAGCACGGTGTCAACGCTTAGCAATTGGAAAATCCAATTTTGACAGCGCGTAAGGTAGTGAAGTTGCTTGCAAGCTACTGTTGTTTACATATTTTTTTTGTAGTATTCAGAAAACGTTACAAAACAGTAATGACATTTTAGCTGTTTTCGGTTTTATCTAGCGTTTTTATCACTGTTTTGCATTTCATTTTATAGGGTCTTATTAAAAATGATAAGTTAACATTACTTTTCACAACAAAACGTTGCGCTTTTATTTAGGTATGTCATTTCAGCGTAAAAGCTATGCGTTATTTTGCGTCGCGTCTCACGCGCTAATTTAGGTATGGCTGTTATTTATATACTTTTATTCTAGTAACCTCGCCACGCTTTATTATAAAAAATTAGTCTATTTAAATTTCTCAATCGTTGGAAAAAACCTTAAATATTATTTAAAAGAATTAGTCCTACCGTTTGGTTTCTTATACTTTATAAACAAACACTGATTTATTTGCATTAATTCTTGTTTATGTGTGATTGGAAACAATATCGAAAATGAGACCAAAAACGCGAGTCATAAAGGAATCGTTCAGAAAGGTCGCGACTAGGACACCATTTTCTCTCGACAAAACAATCATTTTCATAATCGCGCAGAAGAGTCATTAAAAGACTTTAATATTGTCAATAATATAAAAAAATGTTAACTGGGTACTTGAATATAAACTTTTATTTACGCAGTGCTGTATGTCCTCTCTGATGTCTTTAATTGCCAACTTGTATGGAAATAAAATTTTTAACCTCAACAATTGATTTAAATTTTTCATGCAAGTTTTTGTTTTTTTGTTTTTGTTTTGTTTTTGTAATTGTTCATATTTATTAATTAATATAAAAATATTTTTGTTGTAGGAAGAAAAAAATAAAAATGACCAAAAATGGTAAAAACACAAATAATCGTTGAAATTTTATTTCACCATAAAATTAATACGAAAAATAAATTATGCGTCAATTTTTGTTTGTTTGTGTGGACAGTATTTTTTCTTGTAATTATTTTGGGTTAAATAAAAGTCAATTAAATTAAAAACTACAAAATTTTTAATTGCTTTGTTATTCTACTACTCAGTTTATGCGGGATCTTAAGCGAAAGATTGCTTCCAAAAAATTATCATTAAAAAGAGAATAAAAATGGTCATGACTTATGACAAAAATATGCAAATTTAATAAAGTAAAGCAAATTTAGTAAAGAAACTCCCATCAAAAAAAAAAGTTGGATAATAGAGAGATAAAAAAAGAAGAAAACACTGTATAAAATGGGTTAAGCATTTTATAAAAAAAAATTAAATTTCCTGAAAGATCTCTTCAAAAGCTTTTTAATGATACCCATATCGATATTTTAAAAAATATAGCCCATAATCGTATTTTTTTATGAAAAGTTCAGAGGCCAATAACTCGGAAAATATGGGCGAGCGGTTATTCTTCACTTGATGTTTTTTTATTTTTTATATCTTTAATGCTCCATATGTTTTTTTTTTGATTTGAGTTACTTCATTGTTCTAAATGATATTGAAAAATTAGAGGCAGGCGTGATATTTTGCCTCGAGCGACTTGGGCCAATCTTGTTGAGTTTTAATAGCAAAATTTTTGAAAATTTATTTGATCGATTGGCGTATTTAAATTTTCTCTAGCCCATCCAGTGCCTTGGCAAAGTTGATTTCAAGGTACGGACAGGCGGGCATCGCTCAATCGACTTCGCTATGCATAAGAACTTAGAACATGGTGATACATAAAGATAAACGTTGCCTTTAAAGCTATTTTTTTACCGCAATTGTATTGTGAGTATGTGTGCATGGTTAAGAAAAAGTATAAATGATATTTAAGTGGTTTCTGCCTTTTTTGTTGTTTCATTTTGTAAAATTGTTAACGTGGTTATTATTGTTGGTGTTATTATTGATGTTGTCGTTGTTGTTGTTCTTCTTCTCAGTATTACTGGTACACATTTGTGACACAATTTCACTAGTTTTTGTCGCCAAAAAGGAAAATCTTTTTTGTATCATTTTTTTTTTATAAAACTCGTTTTTCATATTCAACAAGCCATCTAAAAAATAAAACAAATTAAATACGAGTAAAAAACCATACAAAATAAGCCAACGTAAACCAAACGACAATTACACACATCAAAAACATAAAAACACAAAAAAAACCAACAACTAACGCATGATTATTCTAGTGATGTTGTGTCGGTTGTTTGAGTGGTTGGTGTAATAAACGTATCTAATGTAGCTTAAAGTCAGTAGCAGTAGTGCTAATTAAGCGTCGAAATAATGTTAATGGTTTTTGGCGTTTTTTTACACGCAAAGAAACAAACATGATTTGGGCGTTTTTAAAATAAAAAAATCGTAATATTTACAGAACTGAAGACAAATATGATTGGAGCAACAATTTAAAATTCAAATGTATATTTTTTTTCTTTAAGACTGCAACAGCCTGAATCAAAGCAACAGAAAGATAGAAGATAGGAGATTTTTTTAACTGTTTAATAAATTAAATTGGTCATTATGAAGAAAATTCTCGATTTAATGTTTTGTTTTTTTTTACAATTTGAAATATTTTTTGAATTTTCGGAAAACTCCTTTTCTTCCTTCTTACGATTGAAAAGTATTTGCTTTTTTTGGGGCTTGAAAGGCGGTAGCAGTTTTATATCACTGCAGCACCGCTATGGCAAAGAAACAAATAAATTTCGAAGAAAGAGTTTTACACTGCTATCACAACACCTAGCATTTTTTTTTTTTATAAAGTTCAAATCATTTAGATCACGTGGCATTTTTTTCTACTTGTAGTTTTGAACGAGATTAAAGTTTTGTGAAAATGTGAAACGTTCTCACTGATATTTCCAAAATTTCATTAAACTTATCGTTAGTTTCTTTAAGTATCTTTCCTTTAAGTCGGATGTGTTTGATAACAGCAAAAATGTATTTCTAAATTTTTCACTCTATAAAAAAATAGATAGCAATAGGAAATAGGCAATACCTTTTAGACTTGCTGGATCTGTGAGCAAAAAGCCATAAAAAGTTAACTGAAAAGGGTACTTAACAGAATTTGTAGTACTTTAAGCTTAATGAGCGCAAATGTCCACCAGAGGCGGTCAACAAGCTACCGGCAGGCACACATTCCATGTCGATGTCATAACTAAACACGGTTTCAGACAAAATCTAGAGTTTCTTCGTAATCAGCGATTAAAATCGACAGCCAGATTTTACTAAAGCTTAAATTGAGTAGGACGTATATGATGAGGATTTTACCACGGGAATCATGAGTTTTATAAGATTCTTTTTTATTTGTTTGCTAACATTAACTAATTTTTAGTTGCTTAATAGCTAACTCGTATTAATGCTAGAAATACGTGTTAGCACTCAGTCAAGTTTTTAGTCTAAATTTATATTTTTTTCCTTTTTTACTTTTTCATACTGTTTTACACACACACCATTAAATTAAGAAATTGTTGTTTAGATTTTTGCATAAACATAAATACTTGTACCTGTATCAGAGATGGAAAATTTAGCACTATTGTACTTTTATAGTCGTGATTTAAAAATAAATCTTTATGAAATAAAAGTAATTTTAAACCTTAGGATAAAATTGCATGCAAGATAGTAATGGTAATAGTTGTTAATAATTGATCTGGACTTATTGCTCAATTTAATTCTAGTTAATGATCTTAATATTTTAAGAAAGCGGTCGCCCTTGCAATGTTAACAGTTGATTGTGATCATAATCTACGAATTATAAATAACAATTGAAGAAATGAATTTTTTGATGCTACTTTTTCAATCCCAAATTATTTAACGAATTTTGATGTATAGAAAAATAACTTTTAATACTTTTAAAAAATTGGAGCACTTCAGGGATAGGATCTTCTTACAATGGCTGACAGGACGTCTCAAGCTATTTTTTTTTTTTTAATAAATTCATTTTGAATAATTTTAGAAAATTTCAATTTTCCACTCCTGACCCTTATCTAGATTTTTACATTTTAGTGCGAATGTGTATTAAACTTGCGAAAATAAAAAACTGAAATTAAACCATCGCACCTAGTTAGTTTACTAATACTTAATGTTGTTGTTTTACTTGTTTCCGAATAAAAGCGTAATTGGGTCGCATAAGAATTTGTAACACGTAATATTTTGTTGTTTTTTATCATAATTTTTATCATAACTATTTAAGCTGTTACAGGCAAATATACAGTATAAAAAAAGAGAGAAAAACAGATTTTGTTTATTGAAGCTTAAATTTCAGATCTTTAATATTGCTTACCAAGGTAATGGCGGAAAAGTGGAAAACTTTTGAATATTTTACAGCCTTCAGTTTAAAAAAAATAAAATAATAAAAAAAAATTATGAAAAACAGTTTGGATAAAAGTTAAAAATTAATCAAAATAGGTCGTACATCTGGAATTCGTTTCTGTTACTTAGGTGAGAAAAATCTCACATAAAAAATTTCACATAAAAAATTTTATATTTATTTTGTTTTAAACAGGGTAGAGTTAGAGTTATTTATATTCTTTATAATATAAAATAAAAAAATTTTTAGCTCACATGGCAGGCAAGATGACTTAAATATTTAAATGTGAAAAATTTCCCACTTGAGTTATACCGCATTCAATTGAGAAAATATGCCTCAAAAAATTGCGTAGTGTAAATCTGGACTTACAGAAACGACGAACTATTAAATAATTAACTTAACCCCTAAAATATAAAATATCTAATAATAAACTCTTTTTATTCCTTAAATATTAGAAATAAAAATTTGAATTCGGGCCAGTTAAAAACTATTAAATGTCTGAAAATTAAAAAAAAATTTAATCCTAAGAAAATTTTTTAAATTTAAAAAAGAATTATTATCGATTTCAATTTAATAAAAGACTATTTCAAAATTATATTTTGTTAATTGAGAATTTAATTAAAGGAGTCGATACTGTGCTACCACGCATATAACACCTTCTTTAAATTGAAACTGCCTAATATAAGCAAAAAACCAGTTCATCATTTCGTGTTCTGTTTCCTTTTTAACATGAATTAAAAAAAATAAAGAAGTAAGAGTGATAAATGTGGCTATTGCAAATCTTATTAAAACATTTATTAAAGTGACGGAGAATTGAAAAATAATAAAAAAAATTTACATGAAAAAAAAATTTTTATTGGCTCTTAATGGGTTAAGTATTTTTAAAAATTTTTGCATTTAATGAAAGATCTCTTCCAAAGCTTTTAAATGATACCCATATTGATATCTTAAAAAGTATGGTTCAAAATCGTACTTTTCCATAACTCAGAAATTTTGGGCGAGCACCAATTTTTTTCACTTGATGTTTTTTTTTTTGTAATTTTCTATCGCTCCACATATTTTTGATTAGAGTTACTTCACTGTTTCAAATGATATGGAAAAATTAGAGGCAGGCGTGGTGTTTTGCTTGCTGCCTCGAAAGATATAAACTGATTTTGTGCAAGTACTTTTATATTTCACAAAGCAAAAACTGATGCCAAAAACTTGTCTTTTAATATCCTGTAACATTTTCTATAAATTTCTATTAAAAAAAATACTTATTGAAAGTTTAAACTTCGAGCACCATTAAAAAAATCTAAAATCCCTGCAACTTTTCGAGAATAAGCGCAATAATATCAAGGATATTGAGCATTTTCAAGGCTTTTAGAAACGTTTTGCATTGCTTTTGAATCGCCAATACATTGAGTTTGATGGCACTTCTGTTTTATTCACCGGATTTGTTTCACAGCATCTCTTTTTTTCCAAACGCATATTTAATTTAATTTCTAAGTTAAATATTTTTGTTGTCTAATGCCAGACTTGTAAATTAAAGTATTAAACTATTGGAATCATAAACTGCGATAATACTACAAGAAAATAATAAAACAAAGTCCCGAGAAATCCTCCAAAAAATTTCTAACCCCCATATAAAAATCCTCTTATTAAACAACATTGCAGCGGATTAATTTGGTGTTTCGTTAAACGTTTGAAAAATAAATTTAAAGACATTACTTTTGAGTAACGTTGACAGTAAGCAGCAGTCATTTAAATGTATTTCTAAAAGCCTTTCACACTATAATACTGAGATTTAAGATTTTCATCGGATTTTGAAAGAAGGAAATCAAATGAGAATTGTTGTGATTGTTAAGAAATCTAACGTAACATTATATTTTGTTTTTGCCTGATCACACTTTAAATAAAATGAAAATTACCATGCTGGTACGAAAATTAGACAACGGCGACTAAAGTATGGTGCGGAGGTGCCGCCTCATGACAATTTTTGGCCGTTCAGCTTCTTGGTAAATAAAAATACAAAAAAAAAAGTTATAAAAAATGGCAGCTATTTGTACTTTATTGTAAACAAAATCCATATGTAAACGACAAGTATAGGGGCAATTTTAAGCAGTTGCAAGACAAAGAAAAGATAGCGTAGACGACGGCGCGCTAACGTCTGCAATGAAGTCGGCATGTTTCTTTGCTCAACAGCTGCTTTTGTTATTTTCTTCACTTGCTTTTGAAAAAGAAAACAAAACTGATAAAATGAAAAGTGTCAGCGCTTAAAAAATTTCTAAAAATGTTTCGATAATATGGGATGTCAAATTTCTTTCCGTATTCTTTCATACTTTGATAACATATTGCTTTCACACCATCACACTTTCTCATAAGATTTAAGTTTTTGACAAGTCTTAATACTCTTATCACAGGGTGAAAGGGGCTTAAATGGTTCAGTGTAAACAGTCAAGTAGAAGTAAATAAATCCATTCTTTATTTCATATTTTTCTATAAATCTGTTTAAATAAATCGCTTACACATGCAATCGAATTTAGAACAATGAACTCTAACTAACCATCACATTTTCCAAAACAGAGAACAAAAAATCTATTTAGAATCTATAATTGAATTGTCACAAACGTATGAATTCGCGTGCAAAAGAAATTTGCACAATCTACTGAAAAACTAAAAATAACAATTTGTAAAAGATTAAGATATCGTTTTGCTATTCTGCTTATTTTTTTTAGCTTTTTTGCTTACATCGAGAACACAAGTGTGACCTATATTTTTAAAAACATGCTGTAAGCCAACGTAATCATTATACCAAACACACTTTTAAACAACATCGAAGCGGAGCCACTGCCACTGTAGTCATCAATAAACTAGTTGTATTATATTTGTAATAGAAAAAAAAATTAAACAGAAATAGAAAAAGAAATACAAGCGAATGAACAATAAGAATTCATTGTATCAAATAAATAGTTGGTGTAAAAGCCCTCCAACTATAACAATGTTACTTAGAAATAGACAGCAAGACAGACAGACAGACAAAATGATACATTCAACTCATGTCAATGAACAACGAGAATTTCAAAACCGATAATAAATTTTAACTCTTGCTACTGCATAAAACCAATGACGCTTTTTTGTTCCTTTAATTAAAAAAACAAACTCAATAAATGTTATTACATGGATGATGGTGGGATGACTAGAACTAGAAAAGAACTGCAACTACACATAATAACATACTTTTAAATGTACGATGCCAGTGACAGAAATACTCAGGCGTAAATAAAAATAAAATCTTTTATTTTAACATGATTTGCTTTTATCACGATACACTTCTCATGATAACTTACTCACTTAAATAAGCCATCATTCTCAGATGAAAATTGTCCACTGTTTGATTTATTTAATATACAAATAGATACGGAGGAAAAGGAAAGTGTGAAAAACTTTCTCAAGACAGCGTATAAATACAATGGATTTATTTGATATCAACAATTATACTTCTAAAGCCGCTAATAATGAATAAGGAAGAACTATATTTGCATTCACTTTAATTTAGTTTTATTAGGGGTTAGAGATTCTGTGTGAATTAGAGTTTGGTGGCATCCCAATGGACCTTAAAATTCGGCGTCCTAGAGCTTAAATAAAGAAAATCTGTGATCACATATAAAATGTATAAAAATGAGATTTTGTAATAAAAAAAATGCAAAATTAATAAAAATTCGTAATAAAAAATGTGACACGAAAAAATTTATTTTTATTTATTTTTTATTATGTATTTAATTTATTTATTTTTTTTTTATAAACTATGCCGCCCAAAGTGGCTTTTTTGTGCAATAAGTAATCTTTTCGACACATAAAATTTTAAAATGTAATAATGCAGTTTTGTGAAATTTAATTCAGTATGAATAATCCATAAATTGTATCCAAAAAAAAAAAAAAAAAAATCGTTTGTCTTTAAGATAATAAAGTAAAGTCACATGTAAATTTTGGTCTAAAATATTAAAAACTGTTTACGCACTGTTTGCTCGGATTTAAATAGTGACTTTTTTCAAATATAGCCTTTTCTGCGTATTTAAAAAATATGATATGAGAAAAATTTTATATAATATGCCGTGCTTGCAAACTTTCTTGGAAAAAAAGTTGTTCGGTCGTGCTAGGTACTTTCGCTTTAATAAAACAAAAGGTAAGACTCCTTACTGCCAACTAAAAAAAATTTTAATAATTAATTATTTTTTATTAAATTTATCTCCAAATTCATAAAAAATAAACTTCGAATTCAGGAGGCCTTAAAGGAACAGTTTGGTATACGAGTGCATGCAATTCAACAAGGAACTGGGTCTACTAGCGATGGAAATAAGTCCAGGCGTTTCTGTTCTAACCCCGCACTTGTTGCAGAAATGATGGATGATGAATAAAACCCTATTTTAAATTTATTTGTAAAAAATTATTTTTGGTGTAAAAAAAAAACAAAAATTTTTGGAAAAAATATAGTATTGTTTATATGGGCGGTAGGAAGTTGGCGTGGCCAATTTTGATGAAACTTTATATTTTTCTTAATAGAGCTAATCAAGGGCTCAGAGCAAAACTTCAACATTCTACGAGTACTCCTTATATTTTTTGCCAAACATTGAATGAACAAATCCCATTGTACGGCCTAGGGCTTAAATAAAGAAAATCTGTGAAAAATTAAAATCTATAAAAATTAAATTTTGTAATAAAAAATACAAAGTTATTAAAAATTCGATTTTGATCCCAAATAATTAATTTTTTTGTTAAAGACTTTCAAGCTTGATTTTCTTGTAAACTCTGCGTCCTAATAAAAAAGAAAAAAACTGGTATTTACATCTGCTAAATTGAATGCATTAATTTAAGTTTTAATTGGCGTTTTTTTTTAATAATTAAATAAAGTAAACGATTTTGTATGCAGACGAACTTGGCCTTTTTTGAACACTTTTTTTTGCTATAGTTCCCCTTTATGATTGTCAGGCGTGAAACAGTGCTGCCAGAAAACGCAACTCTTAACAAGCGCATACATTTGTTATACCCAAACTGCATGATGAGATTTCAGAATATGTATTGTGTGTGTGTGTATGCAGGGCGAAATTTACTTAGGTTGTTTCTAGGGGACGTAAATATTCAGCCACTGTACAAAAGATTCAACGGGTCGCTAATGAATAGAATAGATAAGAAATGCCTAAATTATAAGTAAATGTATTAGAAAAAATGCTCTGTGGGTTTTTTTTTTTGAAAAAATTTTTTGAGTTCGTTTGACAAATTTTTTCATATGAATTAATAATTTGTATTTTAAATTAATCTAATGTGAAATATCATTATTAGCTTTTGTTTTCTTTAAAACTTCTATCGATGATATTTTATATGAAATAAGACATCAAATAATAGTAGCGGTTGTGCCGGAAATATTATTTATTATTCTTTGACGCATTAATTAGATTGATCCGTTCATTAGTATTTTTTTAGGCCTAAAAGTAACGGTAAACCTCTTTCTCTCTCGTCAAGAGCAACAGAAAATACATGGCAGATAGTGCTTCACATTCATGTCATCGATATTAGCGCAAACTTGGCTGCCCAACTTACACTTACTCATTCTGATGGACAGTGATAATATTTTTGGTTACTGTGTGGCATAAATTGGCACTTTACAGTAACAGTAAAACTCTCCGCTTATATAATGGGTGAAATATTGAACGCTTTTTTAAGTAATAAAATTGAACTTCTTATAAATGTTAATTTCCATGAGCACAACATGATTAAGTTGTTTTGGATCTAACCTCGTTTATCTGAAGCTACAGATTAAACCTTCAAAGTTCACTTGCTCATTCGTTCAGCCGTTTATGATGTTTGAATTTATGACAACATGACAATGCAATGTAATTCTCCAACATCATGTCAAAATTGTCAGTTAAAAAAAACACTAAGAAATAGAACACGGGATTTAAACTGTTGCAAAAAGCCTAAAAAATAAAATAAAGAACAAATGTGTCATTCATACATTTATTTTTTTTTTCTATTGTTTTCTCGGTGCCACAACTCCCCAACACAAACACTATTAAAAAAAAGCCGGCTTTTATGCGAATGAGAATATAAACCATGGTAAAGGTTGCAATAGTAAATGTGGCGAGTGTTTATGGTGAAGTACACCAGGCTTTTGTTAAGGTTTTTTGTTGCGAAATGAAAAACAAAAAACAAAACAATGAATCATAAATGTGCAGATTACTACTTCCTTTATCATGAGCAAATTGTAATAAACGTATGTATAGTCTTTTTTGTATCTATTTTACAACATGTTACTTGGTTTTTGTGACACGTTATAAAATTAATTTATTCCTAGGCACACCTGCTCTACAATAAATTCAATATTTTTTTTTTTAATTTTGCAATAAGTACGTCATAAATCTTAAGCTGATCTCCTCTATCATGAGTTTTTTAATAATTTTTTTACAAAATACAAAAATTTTGAAATGGATAGAGTTGCTGTTCTACTCGTATTCTTTAAATTAAAATTTTAAAAATTGTTATTGATTTTCGAATGGGAATGTGTGTGTGGGTTTTTGTACGAAATAACAAATCTAAGCGTTAAGTAAATAAGCCACTTACTTATTTTACAATAGAGCAAAACATAAACATAAGCATGTTCCACTTAATGTTTCCTCGTGTGTAGCAATGTTTCTCTTTGAAATACACGTTTTCTTTTATGTTGCCTGACATATAAATGTTTTCCTCAAACGATGTACCTGCGTCTGTATGGATATTTACAGTTCTTTATGTGCTATTTGGTTAAAAGAAATCGTTGTAAAAATATCATTTTATGATTTTCAGATATTCGTATCTATTTTAGTTATTTTGTATCTAACAGTATCTGACAACTTTTTAAATGTTTTGTTTGTCTTTTTTCTTGAAGTTTTGGTAGCTTTTCCGCTCATTGTATTTTAATTATTTGCAAAGACTTTCTTCCTATTTTAAACCCATTTCTTTTTTCTTTTTCTTCGTTATATTTCGTCAAGAAGAATATTTTCTTGGCTTAGCTCGGATTTGAAGGTAAAAACGTAATATTATTTTTATCGCTAGAACCTTTATAACAATTAAGAATTTTTACATAATAAATTACCGTGAAGCTCCGTATATTCACGTATATGAATTTATTTTCTTTAACTGTTAAAACTAAAAGGTGTCCCCTTAGACACTTGATTTACACATCTATGGTCTCATCTTTTACACCTTAAACATGGAGTCTTAAACTTTAGATTGTGTGCTCTCCTTAATAACAAGATGAAAAAAAATTAAAAACGACAATTAGAGGATGTTCGAAAAGAAAATCTGATATTGACTTTTATTGTCTTGTTTTTGGAACCTTAAAAGGAAGATTTTTTTTTTCAATTTTCAACAAAAAATAGATAATGAAAATAATAATTTACACATTAAAGGGTGGTCCTTAAAAGGCACCGAACTTTCAGTAACTTAAACAGAACTCGCACTTAGAGGATTTATTTGTATTTTTTTAATAAAGTTCGATTTAATGAAGTCTTATATTTTTTTTATTTTTTTTTTTTTTTTTATTATTAACTTAGTTTATATTTCTTGATTATTATTTATTGATTTTCTTCTTAGATTATTTAGTAACTTTTATTTTTATAGAGTTCCGAACCTTAATGCTTAATGATGTATTCAAAGGACTTGCAGTGTATTATTTTGCTACTTTGTTTTTTATTTAAACATTATGTCATTATTAATTACCTAAGAACAAAAGAAATATATATAAAAAATTGTATTTCCGTTTTATATCTGTAAAATTTTTATTATTTGGTAGTGTGTACGACATTTTATCAAAATAGCAGTAAGTTTTAGAACATTTATGTGTGTGTGCGTTCATGAATTTTTAAAAGAAAGTACAACGAGTGAGTGCATCAAGCGTAAAATATTTATACGAATTTAACATTGATGTAGTGTGTTTGAAATTGCTGCATTTCACACACACGCAGTTTAATACATTGATATTATACAAATCAAAAGTTATTATGACTTTAGTTAATATACATTATTTTATTAATTTAATTATTATTATTCATCCCTATATTTTCCGTTGAAATGTTTTACCTTTTACCTAAATTGTGGCCGTGAATAATTCTCGTGAAAATTTTTGATGTAAACAAAAATTCCCCTTGAATATTTTTTCCTTAAACTTCTTTTACATTTCATACATTTTGTTCGTTTCCATTTATTTAATTAAAATACTAAACTTAATAATGCAGTTTTTTAATTTAAGACCAGTTATTACAGTGCTGAGTGACATTATGCTCAACAAGCCGCAAAACATGAAGTTCCATTGCCGGTATTTTTGTGAAAATTTCTACAGACGTAGGAAAAAGCTAAGCTTTTTATTAAAAATCTAAAACTAAAAATTAATTTTATTGAAACGAGTCAGTAGCAATGTCTCGGTAACTTTAATGAGTTAGATGCGTCTTGCAGACCGCGACCATAAGTTTGATGTAATAATTTTCACAGAGTTTATTTTTGTTACTTGCATTCAGTGCGCTTTGATAGCTTAATGCTTTTGAACAGCTGTTTAATAAAGAGAACTACTTTTTCACGGAAAATTCATGATACCAATTGGTCGTCACTGGCTGTTTGTTTGGTACGATTGGCGAGCGCTTTCGATGTAAAGACATCATTTTCAAGCCGCGTTTTGATTAGATAACAGCAGTGTTATATTTACTGGCGGAATAAATTTTATTTATTATTTACGATAGGGGTTATTATTATTGTGTTTTTCTATGTTTTTATAGGAAACACTTCCGGTAACAATGTCCAACAATTTCAAAGACGACAATAGCGATTACAATAAAAGTAATCAACATTTAAAACAACAAAAACGAATTCTTAGATAATAAATATATTAAATGAATTGAAAGAATGAGTAGCACTGAATAAATATAAAGAAACAATTAATAATAAGACCATCAATATATATTTTTCAAAACCTATCTTTAAAAAAGTGCAGTCTAGGCAGCACAATTTTATGCTCATTATTTTTATTTTCAAAAGAGAGCAATAAATGAAAAAACCGAATAATGACTAACTTTACGAGCTGCAATTTTGGAGTAAACAATTGTTTAATTAACTTTAGCTGGCTAATACAATTTAAATAACGAATAGCATGCAGTATCATATGTCAAAAAATAGTATATGTAATAACGAACATATGTAATAAAATTTTTTTTCAAACGCCTTTGATAATCGATAATTTCCTACAAAATACATTTTAAACAATAATGAAATAAAAGAAAAACAGCGGTTAAACATAAAAACAATAAAGCACTTTCGTACAAGCGGCTTCAAATTGCATTACCTTTTTCATAAGTTTGTAGCAAAAAAAAAATCTCTATTGTTGTATTCATTTCTTTACACAAAAAAATTAAAAATATCCTATTTATCAATATAAGGAGGTAGCGATGGCGAATTCGTTAATTTTTGCCTTTAACCAGAATCTCAAACTACATATAAAACAAGTAAGAGTGCTACATTCGGCTATCCCTTTACCATGCATTTTGAAAAAGATGGAGTATTTCCTTAAGGATCTCTTCAAAAGCTTTTTAATGATACCCATATTTATAATTTAAAAAATTTTGAAAGTTCAGAGGACCGTAACTCTTATTGTTTAATTCTCTATCGCCCCGTACATTTGTTTTTTTTTATAGAGTAAATTCATTGTTCTAAATGATATAGAAAAATTAGAGCTAGGCATGGTGTTTTGCCCGCTGCGTCAAAGGACATGGACCCATATTGCTGATTTCCAACAGCACCTCTTTTTACACTATGTCTGATCGATAAGCGTATTTAAAATTTTTCTAGCTGATCTAGTGCCTCGGCAAACTTGATTTTAACACTAACACGTACGGCCAGAAGAACATCGCTGAATCGTCTGTGCTATGCATTAGGACCCTGAATATAAACATTTTATAGGGTCGAAAATGGACAAACGTAATGACAAACTTAGTTATACCCATTTTCAACTTTTTGTGGTAGAGGGTATAAAAATAATATACAGATCTTTTATATAAGTGTGTGTGGCAGTTAGGAAGTAATGAAAACTTATCACAAATGAGTATTAAAAAATAATTGTAGTTGGGGTCAAATTTTAACATAAAAAAACTTTAATTTAAAAGGGCGGACTAGTTAGTGCGTTATTGCTAGCGGTGCACAGTTAATATATTTTTTTAATAATTTAAACTACAAAATTTTCCAATTGCGTCCCAGAACTTTGCACTGACATTTAAAAAAAAAAATCTTATAGAATTATTTTCTTTAAACAACACACACTTTACAAATGCTCATACAACTACCCCATATCGCTGCCAGATGCAATATCTGTTTATAGGCGATTTAAAACGTCTATATTGCACTAATATTGCAAGATCTGGTAGCTTGTTTTCTTCATTTTATAGTTTTATTTATATGCCCATGCTAGTGAGATAATCTAATGAGTGTTTTTTGTAAGTGTTAAATTTACTTTCGTAACAATATGGTAACATACGAAACCACGTCGTGCGTAATTTTAAATAAATAATTTTTTTGGAAATATCTTGAGTTAAAATGTTTCGATGTTATAATTTAGGAAACAAAATACTTGGGTATGAATATATGTATGTAAACACGTAGACACTACGTAAAAAAAATGTTTATTGAATTTACGAAAATTAAATTGTTAATAAGAAGCAGCAACTTAGCAGTACACAATTTATATTAAACAAATAAAATGCTTAATTAAGATTTTTTGGCATTATATAATGTCGGAAATATACACATAAATATACTTTCAATTTTTACCAATAACCTTAAACTATATTTTTTTTGCTACGTCATATTACGTTACGTAAGTATTCCGTAAAAAGATTTACATCTTGGCATTATTATCTTTACACACACACAATCATTTGTTTAAAAAAAAAAATAAACTTTGACAACCCATTTGGTATAAAATATATTTCATAATCTCTGCATTTCTATATTTTACGACTATTTTGTATTTTATTGTTTTTTTTTTTTTTATTACAATATTTTTTACGATTGTTTGTACGAGTATCCATTGTCGGATGTTATTTATTTTAAATTTAATGTCAGATGTTATTAATTTAACTTCTTTTATTATGTGATTTATTTATAATATATTTTTCTTTTTTGCATAATTTATTTTCAGAGAGCGTTAAATCAATGTTGGGTCGTCATACCAAAATATTGGTCAAATATATGGTTAAATTGGAAACCAAAAATGATAAAACAGAAAACAGAGTATTGGTGAGTAAAAAAAAATACTTAAAAAAATAAACTAACATTATTATTATTTTACTTGATAACGTCTTTGTTGATACGTGTTAAGTTGAAGAAATTTTAAAAGGCTACATGGCCTACAACATGCCAAGTAATTGACTAACAAAGGGAGATATTTAACAAACTCTTTGTTTCTCGATGTGGTTCTTCATTTAGTTGGAAATTAAGGCCTTTGCGTTATTTATCCTAAGATTATGTAAAACCAGCAACTTGAAAGTTAAAAATTTGACATTCAAAATTGTCTACTTCCGAGTCAGCTACAACTCCTACAGGCTTGAAGTCATTTAAAATACCAAAAGTATAAAGTTTTTCTTCTGCAATTATGTAATCTCTGTTAAATTATTCGATTCAGAGCTGTAAACCTTAAAAAAACACATGATTCCAATATTTTAACAAACTGTTTTTAAGTCAAGCGTAAAGGCATTTAATGCTTCTCTTTTGGTATGGTGGTCAAGAAGAAGATTTTAGCTTTGCTTTTTTTATGCTCGTTCTCTTTCTCCTAACATAAACACTTTACTAATTTGCTAAACAATTACTAAATCAAGTGTTAAATGCCGTAATCTTGTCAAAAGACAACAACAAAAGCAAAAGTTACATACAAAAATAGATGTCAGTGTATAAACTCAGTTTCTACAGGGTGTGTGTTAAACAGTATGTGTTGGGAGTATATCGTTAACTCCATTATAAGACTAGGACTTGTTTATAAGGATAAACAAGAACTAAAAAATTATAATAAAAAAGCAACAACAAAAAATTAAAAAAATAAAGGAACTCAGGTGTTAAATAAGGAAAGACACAAATTACAAACAAACTTCAACACTAAAGCGCAAAACAACAAAATATCATATTACAACAATTGGCTTAATTAAAAATTTAAAGTTTTTTTTACCTAAAAAGGAAAGTAAAAAAGCAACAATAATAAAAGCCATTGAGCGGATTTTAATTTTACTTCAAACTTTTTTTATTTACTGTGTTTTTCTTCTTCAACTAATTTACTTAGCTGCTTGTGAGTTTAAATTTCAATGAAATGTCTGTTGAAAATGTTCAATAAAATATAAAAAAGTTTTACTTTGTTTCTTAAACTTTAAAAAAATTTAACTTGGAAATAAATAATGAGTGGTTGTTTACTGGTCTATTTGACTTCTGTACAGTACTGTGCAATTAAAAAAAAACATTTTTCATACTTTTATACACAAATTAAACTTTAACACTTTTTTTTAATTCTTTTATAATTTAATAATTTTAATTTTGTTAGCAGAAAACCCATCAGAACTTTTAAAACAACTTAGCGGTTTTTCTTTTCGAGGAAAACTTGATTTCACAAAAAAATAAACGTGCAGTCGATCAGACATAGTGTCGAAAGAGGTGCTGTTGGAAATCAGGATTATCGGTCCATGTCCATCGAGGCAGCAGGCAAAACACCACGCCTACCTCTAATTTTTTCACATCATTTGGAACAATGAAGTAACTCCAATCAAAAAAAGAACAAATATATGAGGCGATAGATAATTAAAAAATAAAAAAAACATAAAGAGAAAAATTGGAGCTCGCCCATATTTTCCGAGTTACCGGGCTCTGAAATTTTTAAATATTTTAAAATATCAATGTGGGTATCGTTTTAACGCCTTTAAAGAGGTCTTTAAGGAAATACTAAAATTTTTTCAAAATGCTTAACCCATTAAGAGCCAATGTCACTTTTATGTAAAATTATATATATGCAGTACCAATTTTTTTTATATTTAATTCTCTGTCACCCCAATATTTGCTTTTTTGATTGGAGTTACTTTCCTAAACTATATTTACATTTTAAATGTCTTTATATTATTTAGTGATAGGACAATACACTTAAAAATCAGGTCTTCTATGGGGACACCCTGTAAATTTGGATTTTATTTTTTATTTAGCGAGGAAACTATTTGTGCAAAATTCAAATATCTTAATGTTGCAGTACAAAAAATTAGTTCATATACGCGTCTTGTATAAGATACCTCTTATTATAGCCTTCATTACAGGTGGAAAATGGTATATTTAAATTTGTCATTTCGTTTGTAATTTCTAAAATATCCATTTCCTACCCCTCTAAAGTATATACATATATTCTGAGTTCTTATGCATAGCGAAGTGGACTGAGCGATGTCCGTCGGTCTGTCCGTGTTCATGTTGAAATCGACTTTCCCAAGGCACTAGATGACCTAGAGAAAAGGTAAGTACGCCAATTGATCAGACATAGTTTAAAAACGATGGTCGGTTCATGTCCCTCGAGGCAACGGACATAACATCATGCCTGCCTCTATATTTTCCATATCATTTTCGTTAATTTTCGTTTGTATTCCTTCAGTTGATTGTTATTTATGATAACAAATTAATGAAAAAGATGAGAAAAATTGGTGATCTTTTCACCACGTACTACTTATTCACCACTTAATAATACTAGAATCCCATACAGTTAACTTTTCATTTATTTAGCTTGGACAACAACACTAAGCAAAACTTTCATTTCTCAAGGATCTTTCTGAACAGAATTTAATAATAGTTATAAATATATGTTTAAGGGTATATAAAATTTATATCCGAATATAAATTTTATACTGCTTGTTATAGCGCAAATAGTGCTACATACTGTGTTATCTTTAACTTCTGCATAAAATGGTTTGAAAGATAAAGCAATTTACGTGAAAATCACATCTCCATGTGACACCTTTTAATATTTAACTTCACTTTATTATTTGTTGTTGTAGTGGTTATAATAATTACGTCCTTAGCTATTACATTTCCATAGAAAAGGGTCCCGAGAATTCCCGGAAAAAGCTATCCACAACAATTTTAACAGACAATTGAATTTTAAGCCAATATATTTTCATGTGCCTAAAAGTATGCTATGAATATTAAAAAATTATTTAAAAATAATAAATCACTTAAAATATTAAAAAAAAAATAATTAATATAATAATACATTTCTAATAAATTGCACAGTACTGTTATTTACTTCTATACTAAAATACAAAGACACAATTGTTATTGTGTCTTTCCTTTATCATGTCAAACGAAGAAGTTTTCTTGTTTCCTTTGAATATTAAAATTTATTTTACAATAAATAAAAAAATACATTTGTATCATCGTTCTATTTAAACTGTATTTGTTGTTGTTGTATTTTTTTTTTTTTTTTTGCAACATTTCAAACATTTTCAACGTCTATTGTTTTGCTTAATATACAGAGTTGCGTTGGTATTATTAAATGAAACATCAAAACTTTTGATAAGAACTCTCTAGAGCCTTTTATCATTGTAAAAAAAAACTTTAAACAAATTTTATTATTTATAACAGAAAATAAAAAAATCAGTTTATACGAAGCTGTCCTAATTTTTTTGTAGGAACGTGTAGATGTTAACAATGTCTTTCTATTTCTGGTCTTTAAGACTACCAAAAATCGGGTTTTTAAGCCTCAGGTTCTTCTGCATGCCCTTAAATACAGCGAAGACGATGGGTTTTTAATGGGGACGATTGGAGAACAAGGGGTTACCAGAAAAGATACCAATGAGTCGACTTATCTGAATTTGTGTGATATCAAAGATAATTCGAATTTTCAGATAAATTTAAAAATATTTCTTACTTCTATCAAGGGTTTTAGGTAAAAAAATGTTTGTTTTAACTGTTCTAAAGGAAAGGAACTAAATCCATCTTACAGAAAGCTTTTTGCTAAACAACTTGCCATTGAAAATTTATTTACTATGAAATTCTGATAGGATGCTCCTAAAACGGATTCTCATCTATCGGCCTTTTTTGAAAAGGTATTGAGACTTAAAAAGACTCTGATAAAAGAGAGGCAAATGCTTTTGACTTCATTATAACCCCTATTTGCTAAATGAAATTGGCTTTTCCTGGATCTTCTGGCCAGACAACCAGCCTTGATCTAAACAATTCGATTTATGGCTGAAAGTCCATTTTATAGAAGGGATTTTAAATATTTTAAAAATCTACTTCGCAGCTATTTTTGGTGATGTTGACAATAATATTCAATTTCTGTTAAGGACTCAGGGTCGTTGGCGCTTAATCCATCTTCTGTGAGCGTTAAAGTTTCAAAGGAGTGTTTTATATGGGGTGAAAAAGGTAACGAAGACATTTAAAGACTTTTTCTTAGCCAGTTGGCCTTCGGTTAAGGTATTGTAAAATATCAAAAGCTTCATGCTGACAATAGAGCACCCATTTCATCTTTAAAAGGTGTCTTTACTACATTTTGTTTGCTAATGGGCGTCGGATATTTTAAAACGAGAAGTTTAAGAGACTGTCCTGCTAACTACACAGCTCGTAAGGTTGCTGGACAGGACAATTTGTTAATGATTGACAACTAAGAAAAGATAACCCAACTGACAAGTGCCTAGAATAATGTTATATAAATACAATTGATGGGACATGTGCGATGATAATGACAAAATTTTAATGACGACTGTAGGAATTGTAACATTAAGGAGAAGAAGACCATATTTCACCTTGGTAAATGTGAGATAAAAAAATTTCTTTACAAGCTTTTAAATTTTAAATTAAATACGTTTTCAAAATTAATGGCCTGTTCGTAAGTAGCGCCACCTATCTGTCGAAGTATTAGTCGCGCATAAAAGAAAACAACTCTACATAACACAACTGTATTGCTGATTTTACAGCGGTAAGATCTAACAATTGATGCGTATGTTTTTACGTCCCCAATTGAAAGACTCTTATTAGTAAACGACTAGCAATTGATGGAGACGTTTTTACATCCCCAATTGTTAATTGTACAAATCAGTTACTGTGGAAGTCTCTATACTGGCTACTGTAGGGAGACGAGCAATTCCGACACGAGGTTATACCTCCAACTGGTTTTCTCTTACTCTCTGTCAAGAACTGACTACTGTGAGAGAGACACGCCAATCCGACATGAGGTTATATCTCCAACCGGTTACTCGTGCTCTTTATCGAGAGCTGGTTTTACACAACTATTGTGTGTATTGCTAACTTCTCAGCATTAACTGACAGTCGTCTTGCTGATTTCTTAGCGCGTCACTACCACGAGCAGCTCACCACAGGATCAAACTGTTGGCGTTACCACCAGTGCCCGTTGACTAAATAAAGATAAGATACGATTTATAACGTAAAGAGAAAGGGAGGTCTTTTTATTCACCGTCGAGCTACTTTAGCAACCAGCGAAAACGTGTCATTAAAACTTTATCGATAATTTGTGAAGAACTTGCCATTAATGAACGTTGTGTCCATGCTAAAATTTTGTGTTTACGAATTACCTTCGTACAAAACTTTGGTCCTAAAATTATCAAGCTTTAAAAAAAAATACTTGCAAGAAAGTATTCACATTTGAATTAATTTGTTAATATTAAAAGAAGAACAAAGAAACAATGTGAATTAAGATGCAGTTTAATTAAATGCAGCACATGCTAAACTTTACATTAATTTCTGACTTTTTTTACATACTTTACTCCAAATTGTGGACTTTAAAGTCTGCGGACGTTTAGTTGTTTAAAAATTTTTTCAGCCATGACCGAAAATCATTCATGTACACAATTTGTTCGTTTCGGTTTATCTGATTGTCTACACCAATAGACAGACAGACAGAGGCATACATTTGAATCAGAGGGTGTTAATATTTATAAATAAGATTATATTTCATGCTGTAAAAAACGTACAACAAATATGCTGAAATTTCAAAATTGCATGCAACAATAAAACATAATTTCAAAAAACGTCTACTTTATTGTTAGTGTTTCTAACTCATCTGCAATTGGTATACGTGTTTGTTAGAAATTGAAATTAAATATTTACGAGTTTGATGGATGATCAATTGAAATGAACATTTGATATTTTACCACGCAATCTTAAAATTGATACATGCATGTCGATTTAAATTTTACTTCATTTCAAAAAATCACGAGGCTTATTTTATTAATAAGTTAAATTCATTTTCAATTGGTTGCAAAATAAACGAGGGGTATAAAGAAGTCTTTAAGAATTTAAAACAATGCAAATTTGTTGTTTTAGAAAAATTATTTATTTAGTTTTATCAAGCAAAACGTTAACGAAATATTACAAAAACAATATATTTCAAAGGCATATTTTTGCAATATTAAAGCGTCTCTTTAGTTCGCAGATAATTAAAACGTCTTTAAAAAGCTAGAAAACCGCTCGATTAAATACATCAATCTTAAAGACGACAGATCAAAAATTACCCGGTAAAGTGTCTTCATATGGCTTAAAGACTTATTTTCGTACCCTTCACCACAGGTAAAAAAGGGTACATCTAAGTTTATCATTCCGTTTGTAATTTCTACAATATCCATTTCCGAGCCCATAAAGTAAAAAAAGGGTGTTTTTTAAGCCCGATAGAACTTTAAATTGTAAAAAATAGCACAAAAAATTAAATTGTAGTGGAAAAGTTTTTTCATACGAAAGATCATACATAACAAGGTTCCGTCCTTTCCCCTACCCTATTTCTTATTTTTCTTAATGACCTTCTACGTCAGACTTCCAACCCTATCTATTCTTTTGCAGATGACAGTAGCATATGCCATTCATTCTTGTTTTGCAGTAGACCAAGCCTTCAGGAAATTGGGGCTGTGAGAAAGCACATGGACGATACCCTTAATCGCGACCTTTTAGTAATTTCCGAATGGGGCCTGGCGAACAGGGTTCAGTTTAACGCTAATAAAACCCAGTGCTGTGTGCTTTCGCACAGGCGTACTACTGAACATGCTACGTCATCTGTAATTATGGGTGATATACATACTAAAGAATTAGAAGCTCTCGATGTTCTTGGCATGAAAATTAATGCGATGTTCTTTGGAACCAGCATATTTTTGATGTCGAAAAAGAATCATTCATGTGCCTAGGTTTTCTGAAACGGTGTAAGAAATACTTCACCCCATCTGATCTCCTTACTATCTATGTCACCTTTATCAGACCGAAAATGGAATACAACTCTCATGTATGGGCCGGTGCTTCAAAGTCTATTTTGGAGTTACTCGACCGCGTACAGGAGAGAGCGAAGAAACTCATCGGTGACAGTAGGGTAACCAGCTCTATTGACTCACAGGAGCATCGACGCAATGTGGGGTGTGTTTCGCTGTTTAATCGTTACTACAACTGAATGTGCTCTTATGAAATCAGGGAACTTGTTCCTGAAAACCGTAATTTCATACGCGCAACGCGATCTGCATCAAGAGCGCATTTCTTTGTGGTCGATTGGCCAGTGAATCGCACAACGCATTACAGAGAGAATTCGTTTTTTAGCCGAACAGTTCGTATGTGGAATAAACTCCCTGCAGAGGTCTTTCCTGCCACTTTCAATGTGCAAAGATTTCAATCAAATGTTCACAAGCACTACTCCCTCTATCCCCCATCCTAAAACTTAATTTCCTAGTTCTGGCACAATGCATTGCATAAGTAGGGGTCATCCCCTGAGTGCTGGTCCTAATTAAAAAAAAAAAAAAAAAAAAAAAAAACATGGCATTTATAGTTAAAAATGGATACTGCGGCTGCTCATGACAAAGCGCATTCTAGACGTCCAATTTTAGGTCACTTCTTCAAGTACTGCTGGCCGTATGTCACGAACAACACGATCAATGTTGGCCTCCAAAGCGTAAATTGTTGCTGTTTATCAGCATAAACCAGTAACTTCAGTTCGCCCAAGAGAAAATAATCGAGAGGTGTCAAATCACACGACCTTGCAGACCAATTGACAGGTCCATTTTTCGAAATCAACTTATTGCCAAATTTTGATTTTAATAACTCAATGTTTGCGGTCGCTGTATGACACGTAGCGTCATCTTGCTGAAACCACATTTTGTCCGGATCAATGTCATATGGATGACAAACAAAAAATCATTAATCATTGTGCGGTAATGATCTCCATTGACCGCAACATGAGATCCAGTCTCACTTTTGAAGAAATAAGGTCCGTTGATGCCACCAGCTTGTAAACCACACCAAACGGTGCATTTTTCTGAATGCACTGGAGTCTGTAGGGTATGTTGTGGATTAGTCTCACTCCACATGCGGCGATTTTGCTTTTTAACAAACCCATTAAGCCAAAAATGAACTGATGACTGACTTTCGAAGTAAACTTGGATGGTTTGATAGCGTTGTTTAAAAGTCAGTCTATTCATAAAGATTCGGCAGAGTTTACTGAAAATAATTACCCCTATCAGAAATATCTTTTCACTTGAAATGTTTTCTCCCGTTCCAAAATTACAATCGTGAATAATTCACATGAACAATTTTTCACGTAAACGAAAATTCCCCTTATCGTGATTGATTTTTTTCCCTCGAAATTTTTTCACTTTTCCCTTGGATTTGTTCACTTAAGTTTTACAGGGGAACTGCATACATTATGCAAGTTTTTATCACTTATAATTAGAATATTAAAAGTATTAAAACATTTTTTTAATTCAAGATCAGTTTCTGCAGCGCAGACTGACATTATACTCGACAAGATGCAAAACAAAGAGATCTACTGCTTGTAAATTTATAAAGATTTTTTATTAAAAACGTCACTAAATAAATAATGGAGATATAAAAAAAAAATTAATAAATTTTTTTTTTTGTTGAAATGGGTCAGAAATGCCTCGGGTAACTTTAAGGAGTTATACGCGTCTAGCATGTCACGTTTTTGTAATAAAAATTTGATTTGTTTATTTTTGAATTTCAATTTTACAAATTTTCACTAAACTTATTCTTCTTACTTACATTCAATGTGCACTGATAGCTTATTAATTTTGAAGAGCTGTTTAATGAAGTGAACAAATATTTCATGGGAAATCCATGATAGCAATTTCCAGTTCGAGGGGAATGAAAATTTCATAGGAATAAAAGATTCACTTCTTATTCACGATAGGGGTGAATAAGAAAAACTTGTTTATCAAAACTTGCTAAATAATTTAAAGTTCTATCGGGCTTAAAAAAAACACTCGATATATTATGAGCTTTTATGCATAGCGATCCGATTAAGCGATGACCTTCTGTCGCTCCGTGTTCGGGTTAAAATCAACTTTGCCAAGGCACCAAATGAGCTAGAGAAAATTACACCAATCGATCAGTTATAGGTTTGACAATTTTGTTTTCGCAAATCAACAACATCGGTGCATGTCCTTCGAGGCAGCGTGCAAAACACCACACCTGCCTCTAATTTTTTCATATCATTTTAAAAAAAGAAGTAACTCAAATTCAAAAAACCGAAAGATTATAGTGAGATAGAGAATTTTAAAATAAGAAAAAAAAAACATTCATTGAACAAATTGACGTTCCAAGTTATGGGCCTCTGAACTTTTCATAGAAAAGTAAGAATGTGCATCATATTTTTTAAGATATCAATATGCGTATCATTTCAAAGCTCTTGAAAAGATTTTTTTGGAAATACTAAAATTTTTTTAAAATGCTTAACCCATTTAGAGCCGATGGCATTTTTATGTAATTTTTTTTTTAATCAATTAAAATTATTTTTTTCTTCTTTTCGGTTCATTTTGTAATTTAATTTTTACAAGGAAAAATTATTTTTCAAATGTATACGGACGTTTTCCAAAGAAAACAAGAAGAATTAGACGCTGGCAGAATGTTATGCCGCATTTTCAGGAGCGCAAAATCCTTCATCAGCATTCTTCGCATCTATCTACCTCAAGTTGTGTACATTGTAAATATCATCTATTTAACCAACTAATCAATATTAATTTGGTTATTTCGTAATTTTATTCTTATTTTTTAATTCCGTCACTAAATTATATTTACATAAATGGTGAAGGGTATATAAGATTCGGCATAACCTAATATACAAAATTTTTGTTTTTAAAACTATCTTAATGCCTAAATAAAAAAATAAAATAAAAAATAAAATAAATTTTAAAAATTTTACAACAATTGGCAACAATTTAAAATTTTCTTTGCATTTAAATAAATACCATCATTTAATTTCCTGACCCATTTAAACTAAAAATTTAACAAAATTTTTTTTAATTCCGTTTAACACTTTGCGTACAACTGTCATTGGAGGAGAAAAACCAGTTGAGTATTACTTCAAAGGCAATTATTACAAATTATGTTTTTAAAACAGAAAGAAATAATAAAAAATGGGTTACTTTCAACTGCAAAGAGAGTACTTAAGAATTCATTTAGAATATTTTAAAAATTATTGCTTAAAAGTATTTTTTTATTTTTCTTCTTTTTGCAGGTCTTTACACCAGTTCGCATTTATTTGCTGATTGCAAAAGTTCCCACAAAGGTAGTTTGATGCTTTTTGTCTTCTTTGTTGTTGTTGTTGGACTTAATTTTTTTTATATTTTTCCGTAGATTGAATGCCATTTTCATTATTTGGACATACATGCGGTAGAAAGTAAAAAGCCAACACATTTTTCTATAGTGACCAACGATCGTCCTTATAATTTTGCGACAACTGGTGATGCCGGAAATTTTAGTTCGGTGAGTTAAATTTTTTTTTTTTTTTTGTTATTTAAAGATTTTTAATTAATTATTTAATTTATTATTGCAGAATGCAGATGTGATTTTAGCCGATTTAGCATCGGCTATAAAACATATATTTCCAACAGTTCCTTTAAAATACATTATAAGGAAGGTAAGTTAAAGTTCTGCAATTCAACAGTTTATTAAGTTTTGACAGCTTGATTTTAATTCATTTAGTTAACTAAAGTAGGAGCCATTTTAATTTACAAATTAATTAAAAATCTATTACAAATTTTAGAAATTCAATAAAATATCAAAAGTTAAGAATTAAAATCGATAACTGAAAGTAGGCTTAAATCCTATAAATATAAGTAAATAATACACACACAAAAATTCGGTGCAATATTTTGACGGACCACCCCTTAATTTAAAATTTTATTTTTATTACTTTTTATTGAAAACTAACAGTGCTCCCCTTTTACGATTCAAAAGATAAGACAATAATATACAATAGAATCAGGTTTTCTATGGTGACATCCTTTACGTTTCAGCTTTTTTTTGTACTTGCTGTTATAGCGGTCACATACTCTGTGTAAAATCAAAAAGTCTGACTGGAGTGGTTCAATATGCTCCAATAATTTGTTGTTTGTAAAAGTCATATTGTTTATTGGGCATCCTTTAGCTTTATGTTTTTAAACTTGTTGTTATAGCGTAAATAGTTGTATATAATTTGTGTACATTTCGGTTTAAAATATAACACAGATCCTTTAATTTTTTTTATTTAATTTTATTATTTGTTGTTGCAGCAGTCATAATAATACACCTTCTGTAAAAATTTCAAATTTCTAGCTTTAACGGTTTCAGTGATAGAGACCTAAGAGATCTTTTACAAATGTAAAGTCACTGTAGCAAAAATATTTGAGTTACATACATATTTACATTTCGTATACCCTTTACCACAGATGTCACTCTGTTTGTAACTTCTACAATATCCATTTCCAATGCCTACAAAGTGTATTTATTCTGAGTTCTTAATTTAAGCGAAGTCGATTGAGCCACGTCGGTCTCTCCGTCCGTTTTAGAGTTGAAATCATCTTTGCCAAGGCACTGTATGAGCTAGAGAAAATTTAAGTATAACAATCGATTAGACATAGTTTCAAAAGTTTTGCTATTAAAAATCAGCAAGATCGGTCAATGTTTTAGGCAGCGGGCAAAACACCATGCCTGTCTCTAATTTTTTATGCATCTTAAACAATGAAGTAACTCCAATCAAAAAAAATATACGGGGAGATAGAGAATCAAAAAATAAAAAATAAAATTATCAAGTGAAAAAAATGGCGTTCGCCCATATTTTCTGAGTTATGGGCCTGTGAATTTTTCAGAGAGAAGTACTATTTTGAACCATTTTCTTTAACATCAATATGGGTAGGTATCATACAAAAGCTTTAAAAGAGATCTTTAAGGAAATTCTTTTTTAAAATGCTTAACCCATTAAGAGCCGATGACATTTTTATGTAATTTTTTTCTTATTTTTTAATTCTCTGTCATTCCAATATTTGTTGTTTTGTTTGGACTTTCTAGATTTACATATATGGTGAAGGGTACATAAGATTCGGCATAGCCGAATATGGTACTTTTACTTGTTTTTTATGTAAATATGTCTATGTATAGCAGCAAAGAAAATTTCAAAGACATTTCAACAACATTTACCTGTCTAAAATCAGACCTGGATATTAAAATCTTTTACAGCATTATAGCAGTAAATAATTACTAAGAAACATGTATTTTTAAAGAAAGGCAGACAATTACAACTTTATTTTTCATTTAAATATTAATGTAATAATGTTAAATCAAATAAACTTTATAACAATGTTTTGTGCAAAGAAAAAACGCAAGCTGACAAAGAAATGATAAAAAACTATTTTTCATACTTTGCATCGCAATGATCACACTTTTTTTTAATAAACTTTCTTAAATATAGTGTACCGACCCTTAATTTCTTTCACTTTATAAATGTTTATTAGCATAACTTTGTATCTGTCTGTCTGTTTTTAACATAAAGACCTACTTAAGCTATATTTTTCTTGCATTTGAATTTTAAATTTCTTTGAGATTTACGCCTGAGAATTTGTTTTGCTATATTTACAACTAATTTCAGGCATTTCAAAGTAAAAAAAATATTGTTACGTTTGACATACTTCTTGGACAATTTTTAATTGCAAAATAAATTAACGCCAAGAATTATGTTCTTTGATATCACTTTGATTACTCAACTGTGTTTAAATTTGGTAGCAAAACTGTTAATTAACGCACAAATTACAGCTGTACGTACAAATATAACTGCAATATTTATTAATAGGCGAGTTAAAACGTCTAAATTTTACTAAAGTGGAAAAGTCAGGCAGATCGTTTTAGTTGTTTTTTTTTTTAATAATATTCTTGGACGTAACAAACTAATTTTATTATTAAAAGTTTTTTTTTTTATGAAAACCATAAGGATTTGAAGCAGAATTTATAAAGAATGTTTTTATTTCTGCTGTGTAAAGTTATTTAGCTTATTTTTATAACAAAATTGTTTAACGAGATCCACAGTCCTAAAACAAGTCTTACAAATTTTTGTGTGGTTTAGTTTCCTTAAATTGTCTAACAAAATTTACGATGTGTTTGTAATTCTTATTTTTAACCTACGGATTGAATTCATGGATCCTGAATAAATTATCGGCCTTACCATAGGGCAATAAATAACATTTTGAATCATAAATATTTAACCGAAACTGAATCGATCTTAACAAGACAAAAACTTTTCAATTCCATTTCAAAAGCTTTAGTTTTTTTACCTACTTCAAGAAAGGAGGTTGTCAAATCGTCTGAGTGCTGCTTCTTTAATGTTTGTGCCTCCAGAACTTAGTTATTTCTAAACCGATTATGATTTTTTTATTTAAAAACAGATCAGAATATTAAAAACTAAAGGGTGTCCCAATACAATATACATGATTTTTACGTGTATTATGTAAGGGGCGGCACCTAAAAATTTTGGAAACTGCTTATTACTATAGCACCCAAAGGCATTAAGTAACACAAAAATAAATCTAAAAATTAAAGGGCATCCCACATGTGACGGTTGTCTTTTGAATCGTTATAGACAAATACTTGAAAATAGGATAAAATGCCAATAACTATGATCGTTATAATAAATAGAAATATTCAAAATTATAAATTAAAGGGTGCCCCAATAGTTCATTTAATTCGATATTGTTTTGACAGCTAAAATTTACAAAGAATCTGTGTAGCTTAGTTCGCTTTAACATGAAGTAAAAAATTTGGATATGGAAATTAAAGGGTGACCCAATATTTGATGTAATTTGATGTATATAGCCATACTTTCGATCAGTCGTAAACAGACAACTTACCTTTATTGCTAAGTTCACTATAACAAAAAGTATATAATTTTAACTTGGAAATTAAAGGGTGTTCCCATAGTTAATGATATTCGACCTATACGGCTCATCTTTAAAACCGTTAAATGCTACTACTTTGTCTGGAATATTAAGAAGATATATTATTCAAAATTATAAATTAAAGGGTTTTACAATAGTTGACGTAATTTGATGGCCAAACTGTTGAACAGTTCTAGACAGACTGAAATTTAAAAAAAAAAAGAAGTATAAAATTTAAATTTGGAAATAAAAGAGTGCTCTTATTGTTTATGCTTTTTCATCATTGTATCTGGTATCTGTTTTAAAGTCGTTTTTTTGCAAGAATGATTGTTGGCAAAAAAAAAACAAACAAAACAATACCTTTATGCAAACAAAGAGATGTTACAGCTTAACTACAATTAGTTTGTTTCATTTGTTATCTTGTGGGATGTTTTGCGTGACAGTGAATATTTTCTCATCTTAAACAGTGTACAAATCTTAAACAAACGCGACGAACTCTTAGAAAATTTATTATCATTCACAAATTATTGCACACAAACATGCACTTGAAAAGGAATTACAATTTTTAAAGATGATGTGAAATGCGAGGCAAAATCAATAAGTCATTAAGAAATTAGCTAAAAAATAAAAAAGAAGAAATTTTTAACAAGCTCTTAAATCACCCAACGGAGGCATGATGTTCGTCTTGACAACCCCAGCCTTTTTGACGCTATTACTTCTGTGGCATAAGATGGCACTAGTCGCCTTTGCCTGCAGCAGCCTAAAACTAGGAGATTCGGACTTTTGAAGTTTGGCCAGAGAGTTTCTACTGGTATCGCTTTAACCGGTAGCCTACAGGGACTTCTGTTCCTATATTAGTTATGGATGATGCCTCTCAGAAAGTCATGTGATGACTGGGACTTAATCACAAATCACGAGAAGGACGCTTGCTGTTACATTGCAACAGCTACCGTCAGATGCTTACTGCGAACAGACCCTCAGGACCGAAATGATACAAACACAGATTCATTTTTATTTCGTCCTTTTTACGTTTAAACGTTTAAACATTTATATTTATTTAACTACTTAATAAGATTTCTAATTAAACAAATATATACGAATATGTATTTCTTTTTAATTACAATCTTTAATTTTAGTTTCAAGTGCAAGAAACAAAAATGTTATAAAATTACAAAATTTGCGTGTTTGTATGTTTTAAGTTGTTGTTGTGTGCGACTCATTTTAGCCAAAAGTAATAAACATCTATTTACTTAAAAAAACACAAAAAGAAAAAAAAAAAAAAAACAAAAATCACTTCAACACAGGTCAGTAACTTCTCAAGTTGCCATTTAACAACCATGCTTCATGCTTAGCCAAGACGACTGAGGAAAATAATGCGCATAAAAAATGTAATTAAAAACTTTTAAACAATATAAAATTGTGGTCAGGAATGGAACCTTCAGTACTTTTGGTAGTTTTTTGTAATATAAAAATAAGTAGTCTTCTTAAATTCTTTTTTTTTTTAATCAAAATTAAACAGAGTCGCTTTTAATACCCTTTGCTACAAAAAGTAGAAAAAGGGTTGTAACTAATTTTGTTATTTAGTTTGTAATTTCTACAATATCCAGTTCTGACCCCATAAAGTATATAAGCTGATAGAGCGATGTCCGTCTGTCCGTCCGTGTTAGTGTTGAAATCAAGTTTGCCGAGACACTACCCTAAAAGAACAGTGACTATCATTTTATCCACCAAATGACAATCACTGATAATGGAAATATCCATCACTGCGTAGAACAAAATTTCTATCACATTCTTAATGGGAAAATTAAAAAAATGATGTAAAAATTTGTATACGTGTGATGTCTGTAGCAAACAGTGTTCCCAATTTGAAAATTTTGCCTGATCTTTGGAACAAATTTAATTACAAAATTTTTTATAAGCTGCATTTTGAAATTTGCTAAAAAAGTTTGTATAAACACAAACTTAAACTTAGATTTAAACTTAGATTTAATTAACAGCAAAAAAAATGTTTAAATTTAATACGAAAGCCGTACAACGGCAACGCCGTTTCAGTGGTGAAAAAGGTGCTATTGGAAATCAGCAAGATCGGTTTATGTCCTTCGACGCAGCGGGCAAAACACCACGCCTGCCTCTAATTTTTTTATATCATTTGGAACAATAAAGTAACTCCAATCAAAAAAACAAATATATGGAGCGATAAAGAATTAAAAAAATGTGAAAAATACGTCAAGTGAAAAAATTGACGCTCGCCCATATTTTCCAAGTTACAGGCTCTGAACATTTCATAAAAAAGTACGATTGTTCAAATCGCTTGGCCCATTTAGAGCCCATAACATATCTATTTAAAATTATAATTAGTACTTAATTTTTTTTTCTTATTTTTTAATTCACTGTCACCCCAATATATATTTTTTTTAATGAAGTTACTTCACTAAACTAGATTTACATGAATGATGAAAGGTATAAAAAAATTCGGAATAGCCGAATACAGCACTTCTACTTGTTTATGATAAAATGTAAGAAAACTTGGTAGCACTTATTAAGCCGCTTTCAACTTTCGATGGTATTTCTGGATGTGGTTGTTGGGTATGATAAAAAAATATTATAAAATGAAGTTGGAACAACAACCCTAAGCAAAAATTAAAGCTTTCGGAATTAGTTTTTTTTTTACAGAAAAAATTTATGGTTGTAACAAATTTCTTGTGACGATTTTTATTTAAACTATTCAATGGGAAATCTGCAGTATGGTACATGTTGTTATTTAACACAACAATCGCTAAAAATAACATGTCCGACGTGTCCTGCTTTGGATCTTAATGTTTAAATTTGAAACCTTAGTTCGAACACTCTTCTGCTACATAAAGAATTCTTGTTTTAATCTTCTTAAAATTTTTTATTTATTTCCTAAATATATAAAACATTTTTGGCCCACTGTGCACAACAGATTTAAAGAAAATGTTTTTAAAAAGTTGAAGTCAAATTTAATGCCAATTTGCAATCATTTTATGTATTTAAACACGACAAACCACCCCAAATGCCCTACAGTTTTCCTGAATTTTACAAAAAAAATTAAAATAAAAAACAATGAAGTAGACCCTAAATTACAAAAAATAAATCAACTAAATTATATTAAAGTAGTAAGAAAGAAACATTAAAATTAATTAAACCTTAAAATTAATTCAAAATCTAGTTTGTTTAAAAATCCCATTTAGAAATTTCTGTTTGCCATCTCTGGCATAAGTTTTTATTTTTTTTTTCTAGCTTGTAATGCAATTCAAAGATATAAAAACGCTTGTAAATATAAATAAAATATATAATTTTTAATTTTATTTTTCTTTTCACGCAGATTGATATACAACCACCGGAAAGAGAGTCAATATTTTCTGAAGAATTTCGTCCTTCCGATCCCCGCAATGTTGGACCATGTGGTGGCTTTAGTACACAATATGCCTGCATGTGTGATTTTCATGGTGTCCCCTATAGAGAAGAGGTTGCTTGGGATATTGATACAATTTATTTGTCACATGATACTCGTATTTTAAATTTACGTGATTTTGATCATTTAGAACCAAAGTATGTTGATACATTTTTTATAAATTATTTGTTTTAGTAACAGTAAAATTATTGAATATCTTACAGAGACTTAATGGCCATCGTATCGGCTTTGGAATATAATACATTTTTTCGTGGCTTAAAAGCTTCGCATATGCGTTTGTCAAATGAAACATTAGAACGTATATTACATGTGCTCAAGCGTTCTATGTGGCTCGAGGAGTTACATTTGGAAGCCTTAGGTTTAAGGTAAGTAAAATAAAAATATTTTTATGCTTTAAAATTAAGTTATTTTTAACAGCCTTAGAGCACTCTAATAAAAAGGTGTTGATTTATTTTTTAAATTATTATTGAGCTACAGATATTTCTTAATTTTTTCTTTTTTTTTTTTAGATCCGATTTTCTACATAAATTGGCTGTATCTGTGATTACAAATAATAATCCTGCAATACGTACGATTGATTTAAGTCATAATATTATTGAGGATAAAGGTAAATTTTAATTTCTTTTTAATTTAAAACTTCTAACTTCAATCAGTTAAGCGAAAAAAAAAATTAAATTTTAATAAAGTTTTGCTTAATTTACCACAATAAAAGTTTTGTAAAAAGAAATTCTTAAAAATATTTATTTTAAATTACCCTTCTTCGTTTGTTAACAATAATTAAATCCAATTGTTATAAAAACCAAAAATTATACATCCACCTTCCTTATTTTTCTTCTACTGTATGTTTTATTTTTTCCAATATATTTTTTTTTTGTATTTTTTAAAAACATGTAGGAGCAAGCTCTTTATGCGCCCTACTTGGAAACATTGTTCAAGGTTTGATTAACTACAAAACAGCAAAACAAAAAAAATTAGAAAATCGAATAAAAAAAATTAATTTCAATGTTAAATTCACAATTCATTTGAGTTAAAAATTTTGTTAAATGCTTTATTTGTTGCTTTATATTCATGTCATTATTCTCTATACAATTAATTCTATTATTTTTATACAAATTCTTCAAATCAAAAATTTAGTTTTCTACAAAAAAAAAAAAAAAAGTTACAGGCTGCGTTTTGTTTGCCGTTTAAGTTTCCTTTTTTGCATTTTTGTGGTAGTTACTGTTAATTTAATTGAATATTAATATTTATCTTTTATTGAAGAGGTAATTGCTTTCATATTAAACTGAAACTACATGAGAATTATACTTTAGTGCATCCACGATTTAAACAGATATAAAAGTGAACCAGAAAGTAAGGAATTAAAAAAGAACTGCTCTAAAACTTAACTAGAAGTAAGCTAGAATTGAACTAAAGCGAGTTAAAACTTAATTGAAATCAATCTTGATCTTATGAGCGAGTAAAAAATGAAATTGTATTAAAACAATAACTTTAGTGGAGTTTTAGCAAGAACGGTGAATGGTTTAATAAAGGGAAGGCTACCCGCGACTTCGTGTGTGTGGTCTATTAACAAAAGTCAAACACTAATTTGGAAATAATTCCAAAATATTAAATTATTCTATAAATATATGAAATAAATTTATTTCTAACGCCTGAAAATATGCTTGAATTTAATTTTTATCTAAAAGTTATTTTTCTATATTTTGAAGATTGTATTTTTTTTTTTAATAAAATATACTCTATGTCCTTCTCTATACCGCTTATCGGTTAAGTAGTAATAGCACAACAAATAATTATCAGTCGAAACTAAAAAACTTGCTAAGATCTTTTTTAAATATTTACGAATTATCCCTTGTAAAACTAAACGAGAATTATACATTCACCCCTATAATGAATATCATTTCACTTGCAATGTTTTCCCTTTCCCCAAATTACAATCGTGAATAATTCACATGAACTATTTTTTACGCAAACAAAAATGCAAGGGGCGATTGATTTTTCCTTCGAAATATTTTCACCTTTTTCTTGGATTTGTTTACTTAAATTTTACTGGGGAACTGCATACATTATGCAAGTTTTTATCACTTATAATTAGAATATTAAAATTATTAATACATTTTTTAATTCATGATCAGTTTCTGCAGCGCAGACTGACATTATTTTATTATTATTTTTTTAATTCAAGATCATTATACTCGACAAGATGCAAAACAAAGAGATCTACTGCTTATAAATTAATAAAGATTTTTTTTATTAAAAATGTTATTAAATGAAAAATTTAAATTTAAAATTAAAAATCTCATTAAATAAAAAATGGATATATAAAAAAAATTTTTTTTTTAATGGGTCAGAAATGCCTCGGGTAACTTTAAGGAGTTATACGCGTCTAACATGTCACGTTTTTGTATTAAAACTTTGATTTATTTTTTGAACTTCAATTAACAAATTTTCACTAAGCTTATTCTTCTTACTTACATTCAATGTGCACTGATAGCTTATTAATTTTAAACAGCTGTTAAATGAAGTGAACAAATATTTCAAGGGAAATCCATGATAGCAATTTTCACTTCGAGGGGAATAAAAATTTCATGGGAACAAAAATGTTACTTCTTATTCGCGATAGGGGTGATTGGATATAAAATACTGACGAACAACTACTTAGAAATGCAATACATAAAAATAAAATACACATCCGTATATAATGATGTATTATCTAAGCAAAATAATAAAAATAAATTTCCAAAAAAAAATCACAAATCGCTAAAACAAACTATAAAAATTTAATAAACAAAAAATTAAACAAAAATCGCTTTGAATGTTTCGAAATAGATATGTATGTGCACTAAATCTTTTGAAAAACTGCTTTTATTTTATGCAAATAAATAATAAACAAAATAATTATAAAAAAAGAAGAAACTTCTAAATTTTATTATAAAAAAAAGTATATTTTTTTCATAGCTGTTTAAAGCAACAATTTAAACGAGTTGTTCTTGATGGTTCAATATAAACACAAGTTTTTATGCTCTTCACGATAGATAAAAAGAGTTCATATCTAATATTGTCATTCCGTTTGTAATTTCAACAGTATCTATTTCCGACCCCATAAATTATGTAATCTGAGTCCTTATGTATAGCAAAATCGATTGATCGATTCCCGTCCATTTGTCCGTCCGTGTTAGTGTTGAAATCAACTTTGCCAAGGCAATAGATGGGTTAGAGAAAATTTATATACGCCAATCGATCAGACATAGTTTCGAAAATTTTTCTATTGAAAATCAACAAATTTGGTCCATGTCTTTCGAGGCAGTGGGCAAAACATTACGCCTGGCTCAAAATTTGCAATTTAATTTGGAACAAATCTAGTGACTCCTATCAGAAAAACAAATCTATAAAGCGATAGAGAATTAAAAAATAAAAAAAAAGACATCAAGTGGGACAATTTTCGCTGTCCCATATATATTTCGAGTTATGGGCCTCTGAAATTTAAAAATTTTTTAAATATCAATACGGGTGGCATTTAAAAGCTTTTGAAGAGATATTTTAGAAAATACTTAAATTTTTTAATAATGCTTAACCCATTAAAAGCCGATAACATTTTGATGAAAAATTTTTTATCGTGCCTAATTTTTTCTTTCTTATTTTTTAACTCTCTGTCACCCCAATATTTGTTTTTTTTCTGGTGAAGAGTATTTATGTAAGATTCGGTTTAGCCGAATATAGCACTCTAACTTGTTTGATCCAATGTCTCAAAAATCTTGATGTTTTAAACAATTTTTAATGTTTTGCATGATCAATCATTTTATAATATTGTACAATATAATTTTTTTATTCTTCTTAATTGCATATAACAAATAATATATTTGTTAAGCTTGTTTTATTTAATATTTTCATTTTTATAGATTTTATTTTAATTACACAGTGAATTTTGGTGAAAATGAGTTTCAATTATTTCAGGTGCAATACATTTAGCAGGACCCATTGCTAAAGTTTCAAAAGGTTTATGCAAATTATCATTAGCCCATTGTGGCCTTACCTCTAAGGGTGTCAATCAGATGTCACATTCGCTGTCGCTCAATCAAAGTATTTCAAATTCTTTAACCTATTTAGATTTAAGTGGTAACAGTCTGAAAGATGATATTACAGTAAGTTTATTTTATAACTATATTTTTTACCTTTAAAGTTATTTTTTATTTTCTTTTAGAATTTACATAATTTTTTAGCACAACCAAATGTTTTAGAATATTTAGATCTCTCTTCGACTGACATAACTTTAGAAAATGTAAGTTTTTGTTATAATTGAAATATTTTTTGTTTAACATTTAAATTTCAAGATGATTTATTTTTTATAATTTTAGTTATTTGGTGCCCTTTTACGTGGTTGTGCAACGCATTTAGCTCATCTTAATGTTTCGCATAATTCTTTTAGCACAAAGAAAGGCAAAGAGATACCACCGTCGTTCAAACAATTTTTTACCAGTACATTAAGTTTAAAGCATTTAAATATTGCCGGTTGTAAACTGCCAATGGAAGCATTAAAGTAAGTTCTTAAATGTTAATAAATAATTAATAAATAATTTAGTTCACAAATGTTTATAATTTTTTGGAAAATTATTTTCAAAATTTATTTAAATTCCTAGGGTTCCGTATTTAAAGTGTTAAAACGTAAATCTGTTATTGCTATCGTACTGTTTGACCGTCTGCTACAACCGCTACATTAATCAAAACTTAAAGCTAAAGGGTGTTCCGAAAGTGCCGTTATACTCAAAAAAAAATAGTTTTTTAACTGTGATTGGCAAACACCTCAAATTTGCCGTGTCAGTAAAACTATGTGCTCTAGAGCAACAAATAAAAAAATAAAACTTTAAATTAAAGGTTGTTCCACTATTGACGTAAAATTAACTTGAATGTCTTTAGTTTTTCAGTTGTAGTAGACAGACATTTAGAATTTACACGAAGTATGTAGAATAAGCAGAAAAAAAAACTTTAAATTAAAAGGTGTCCTCATATTGACGTGATTTTCACTTAAAAGTCTTTAGTTTTTTAGTTTAGCAGGCAGACATTTAGAATTCACACAGTTTATATACAAAAATGTCCGCTATTAAACTAAATTGCAAATAATAAGTTTAGAAACTAAAGGGTGTTTCCAAAAGACCGCGAGTTTACCGAATATGGGCATACCTTTTAAATCGTTATAGGCAAACGCTTGTAATTTGTACAGAAGATGTACTGCTATGGCTGCTATAAGAATAAAAAATTAATAAAAGGATATCCCCATATGAATGGCCTTAATTTTTTGAGCCGTTAAAGGCTGAGACTATCAATTCATACAGAAAGTTAAGTGTCCTAATAGTAACGCCATTTTCATAGGGTCCTACGGCTGCTGCAACAAGTTTAAAAACTAATGTTAAAAATTAAAAATTAAAGGGTGACACATACATGCTACGGAGCCCTTTGGCCGGCTTATTTTACATTTCATATGACAATAGAAGTTTCCAATTAAAATATAAAATTAATGTTAGGAGAACACAACTTTATAAAAAAAGGCAGTAGGACTGTGTTACATTCCTCTTTTTGAATTCAGCTTAAAGTTAGAATTTTTGAGAACTATAAATTTTTTGTTAAACTCAGATTTTTAGATTTTCGTTTTTTTTTAAATTTTTTTTTTCAATTCTAGTGAAGTTTATATTGTAAAATATCGAGTTTTTTAAATTTTAAATCTTTTTTTTTTTGTTTTTGTTGAAATTGCGTTTAATTTTAAACTTTTTTATTTGTTGTAAAATTAGGTTTTTTAAGGGAAATTCCAATTTGTCTTATTATTTCGCTTTTGTATTAAACCAATATTTATGATTGCATTAAAAATCTATTTTGTGTGCGTAGGCGAAGTTTCAGTTTTTTATTGAAATAACAGTTTTTTTCTGTGAAATTTATATTTTGTGGTGATTTTTTTTTTCCAAATTTCTGCATTTTTTAAGTTTTCTAGATTTCTGTTGAAACTCCCGTTTCTTTGTGTACATATTTCGATTGCTGGAATCTTGTCGAGGCACAAGATCAGCTAGAAAAAATTAAATACGCGAAACGATTAGACATAGTATCGAAAGAGGTGCTATTGGAAATCAGCAAGATCGGTCCATGTCCTTTGAGGCAGCGGGCAAAATACCACGCCTACCTCT
The DNA here is from genome assembly GCA_937654795.1 of Cistogaster globosa. Classification (NCBI taxonomy): domain Eukaryota; kingdom Metazoa; phylum Arthropoda; class Insecta; order Diptera; family Tachinidae; genus Cistogaster; species Cistogaster globosa. The sequence goes on along the minus strand of OW569407.1, from coordinate 94,571,859 downwards.
AATTTTTTCACATCATTTGGAACAATGAAGTAACTCCAATCAAAAAAAGAACAAATATATGGGGCGATAGAGAATTAAAAATAAGAAGAAAAAACATTAAGTAAAAAAATTGGCGCTCGCCGATATTTTCCGAAATACGGGAATCTGAAATTTTCATTTTTTTTTAATATGAATATGGGTATCATTTAAAAGCTTTTGAAGAGTTCCTTAAGGAAATATAAAAATGTTTAACCCATTAAGAGTTGATTGCAAAATTTTCTTCTTATTTATGTTTTTGATTGGAATTAGTTCACTAAATTAAATTTACTTACTTCTTACTTACTTCTTTTGTTTTTTGTTTTTTTTTTTTTTTAGAAAATTTGGTAAATTTTTTTTTGTGGTGAAATTTCAATTTTGTTGTGAATACGATCGATTTTTGGGTGAAGTGTGTTTTCTTGTTTATCCGGGTTGGTCAATAGTCATTTCCCTTAATAATAATAAAAATAATTTTATGATGAAATAATATCAATAAAAAATAAATAATTACATATATGATAAAATCTGTTCGTTTTGCCGCCCCAGTAATGAATGGCACGGATAAGCAATATGAATCAAGCATATTTTTAATTAAATATCTGTAACAAAATTGTAACTTTTTATTTTATTACAGAAATTTACTTCTTGGTTTGGCATGCAACGAGTCAACAGCTGGGCTGTACTTAGATTTAAGTAGCAATGTCTTAGGTGCCCAGGGTGCACATGTATTAGAATCATGCATACATGGTGTTCGAGTTTTACAAAGTTTAGACATAAGTGACAATAGTAAGTTCACGTTTCAAGTTTAAGATTCTGTTATTAAAGTTAAGAAAATATTTATGCTTATTGTAAATTTTTTTTTTACAGATTTAGATGTTGAATTAGCTCCCGTTTTACTTGCTATCTCTAAGAATCCCTCGATACGCACACTTAACATGTGCCGCAGTTTAACCGGCATGAAACTAAAACATGTGCCCACTGTTATGGATGCTTTAGTTAATCTTATTCAAAAGGATGATTTCCCCTTGGCAGAGTTGGTGTTGTCGGAAAATAAGCTCAAAAATGATATACATGATTTTATAAACGCTTTGGGAAGCAATCAAAGCTTACAAAAATTGGATATATCTGGTAATTTTATGGGTGACGTTGGCGCCCGTCTTTTGGCTAAAGCATTGCAAATTAATAATAAACTACGTACAATCTACATGGATAAAAATAATATAACCTTACAAGGTTATGCTGATATTGTTTACGCTTTGGAAAATAATTACACCATGCGTCACATACCGTTTCCTGTATTTGATATAGCACCGCATTTAAAAAACCATCCCGATAAAACTGATACTATAATGCGTAAAATGCAAGAACTCTTACAGCGTAATGGCAACGGTCTAAAACGGACCACCGGCCAGGGTTTTCGTTTGCAACATGGTTTCTTGCTCTCTTCTACTCACCAATTAGTTGATAAACTTGTGGCCGAAACACAAGATACAATTTCAATTGCTAAAAGTAGCAATGATTCAACATCATCGTCAGCTGTTCATCGTCTTATTGAAGATGCTGAAAATTGCAAACAATTAATGCCAAAATTACAAGAATCCGTACGTTGTGAAACACATCCAGTGGAGGTAAAACTTACCCGTATTGCCAGTGATTTAAGCTATACCATACAAGGTTATTTAGAAGGAACATTAGAGACCATGATACGCACAGGTGTGGAACACTGTCCCAAGACATTGGGAAATCAAAATGTTATACAAGATTTGCGAAAAATATTAGGAGACCGTTTAGTTATACCCGAAGATTTTCTACAAAATTGTTTACTCAACAATGCCGGCAGTGAAATTATGAATAAAGTCAGGTGAGTATTAAGTCTGGATGATTTATTCAGAAATAAACCTTAATAATGTATAAAATATATGTTACACAAATTGAAATAAAAAAATTTTTATTTTCAAATTAACATGAATTTAGTCGTAAGTAAAATCAATTAATATTTATTTTATTGAGACCTAATTATGGCTTTAATTTAAAATGAAGTTTATAGTATTAAAATATTAGGAAAAAAATTATTCAAGTGAAAATTAATAAATTCTAATTCTAATAACACAACCTATTCTTTTCTGTAAATTTTAAAACTGCAGCCATGATCTTTATTTAGGACTGCTAAATTGTAAAAATTAAGTTGCAAAGCAAAATACAACTCTGATCTAGACTTTGACTAACAACCTGCCAAATATATTTTAACAACAAACAGCTGTTCACTGTCAAAATTATTAATTTTAAAATAAAAACAAAATTTATACGCAGAAATAAAAAAGTGGAATCATGGCCACTTTGAACAAATTAGATTATTTTAAACCTCGTAGTAATAAGTCCATTTCTAGAATATACGGATGTGGAGTTTCGCCTTTAATGTAGATTGCCAAAAGAAAAGAGCAAAAAAATAAATGGTTGGTGCAGGCAGAACTTAAAGGGAAAGAAAAAAAGAAATGGAGCTAGTATTCCGCCGTCCATATAAGTTCTGACAACGCTATGGCGTTGGGGAAGGAATCATGTACAAGATGATTGTGCAGAGTACCATGGTTTTTTACAGTCAACGATGAGCAGAATTTGTGTAAAGGTTGATCAAGCGATTGCCCGATAAAGCAGGACAGTGCTTTAAAAAAATCTAATTTTATTTATTGTCTTTTGTGTTTCGGCTGAATTGCAGGAATTCCCGTTATTTACGTGTCTTTAAATAAGCTAATGACGGGAACTCCCGCTAATGTTTAAATGAAAATTTCAACCGTTCACATATAAGTTTTTTTTACCATTGCACAGAATTAGAGTTTCTATGGTGCTAAAATACTACCAGTAACAAGCAAATCCCAATTCAACATATTCCAAATATGAATATTGTGGTGTAAAGTGGTAGCAAAATAATTTTTTTTTATATGAAAAAAAAAATAAATGATTATCTGGCAGCCACCTGCTAAATTTAAGTGAAGCCGAAAGGGTTAAAAATAATTAATTTAAGATACTGCCAAATTTCTATCCGGTATTTTTAACATTTTTACGACAATTTAGTTTCATAATCTATTCTACTTAGATTTTTACTCTTAAATAATTCCTCGATATTAAAGTCTAAAAGGCCCTTCAACAATATTTCACTCCTTCCCGTCATTTTGTTTGCCATGAAACTGTCTCTTTGATTACAACTTTGAGGACTTTTTATAGAGAAGAAGCCAACAGAAAATTTGTTAAAGATTACAAAGAAAAAATAAAATATTGCGTCTTTAATTTAACATACATAAAATGTCTCATCCTTCCCAACCCCTAGAAAATTATAAAAAAAAAATACTAATTATCGTAGCGTATACCGAATGTAACATTTTGCTCAAAAAAAAAAAAAAAACTCCACCCTAATGTCTCTTGATTTTACTTAATATTATTAAAGATTTTAATTTAAAAGATGACAATTATCATTGAATATATTAACAATAACTTGTTATATTATTATACATTTGCAGTATTTATATACGATTTTCTTTACAAGTAGATTTAATGAATGAATTTATTTATAATATTTGTAAAATATAAAAAAAAAACAAAATACAACTTTTATCTTCTTAGACTATTCTGAATGACCATGATATATTTTTGTTCTATCTGAATAAACAAACTTGTTCACATAATATGTAACTGATATACATTTGTTTATCTGTACTAACATATAAGCCCGTCTTTTAAGATAAAAATTTATTTGTTTTTCTCTTTGTTAGCCTTTAGTTATTCTCTCTTTTTCTCTTTGCTCGTTAATCTCTTTGAGTAACAATCAAATAGCTTGCTAGCAAAACAAACAATAAAATAGAGTTTAGTTTAAATAAATATTTTTAATACCCTTCACCACAAAAAGTGGAAAAAAGGGTATATTTAAGTTTGTCCTTCCGTTTGTAATTTCATCAATATCCATTTCCGACCCCTAAATTATATCTTCACAGTCCCTATGCATAGCAAAGTCGATTGAGCGATTTCCGTCTGTCCGTCCGTGTTAGTGTTGAAATTAATTTTACCAAGGCACTAGATGAGCTAGAGAAAATTTTAATACGCCAATCCAACAAACATAGTTTCGAAAATTTTACTATTGAAAATCAACAAGGTCGGTTTATGTCCTTCAGGGCACCGAGCAAAACACCACGCCTGCTTCTAATTTTTCCATATCATTTTGCGCATTAAAATAACTTTAATAAAAAAAAACACAAGTATGTGGGGCGATAGATAATTAAAAAATAAGAAAAAACATCAAGTGAAAAAAAATAGCGCTTGCCGATATTTCTCGAGTTATGATCCATTGAAATTTTAATAAAAAAGTTTGATTGTCAATACGCTCAACATCGGTGTCATTTAAAAGCTTTTAAAGAGATCTTTTAGGAAATATTAAAATTTTTAAGAAATACTTAACCCATTAAAAGCCGAGGAAATTTTTATGTGAAATTATACACTAGAGCCCCGAATTGCGTCGCTCCAAAAAAAATTCGATTTTAACGGCGTTGCAATTTCAAAAGTCGTTTTGTTTCCGATTTGCGTCGTTTTGATTTCAATTTGGGTCGCTAAAAACGGTTAAATTTTTTACTGTACATTGTGGATTACCACTTTTCTCATTTGTAGTACCTGATTTAGCATCTTTTCTATCTTATAGATTTTTTACAACTTCTGGCAACACTGATCGTCACTTGTGCGTAAAAAGGTTTTTTTTTTAATTGCGTGAAATAAGTGGAATATCCTAGGTCTTTTATGTTTTTTCTTAATGTATTGTTTTGTTCTTTTTTTATAATAATTATAAACATTTTTTAAGTAAATGAAATAAATAAAAATGTATGCAGACTTGTTTTTTATCAATAATATTTTTTTTTCGTTGTTTTGAATAGTTTCCCCAATAGATTAAATTTCAGTGCATTTTTATAGAAAAATGGGGACCGGAGAAACGACGCAAATTGGGGCTCTAGTGTATATCGTAATTAATTTTTTTTTTTAATTCTCTGACTTGATTTACATAAATGGTGAAGGGTATATAAGATTCGGCAAAGTTAAATAAAGCACTCTTACTTGTTTTTATATTATTTCAATCACATTTAATATGAAATGACTCATGAATTAATTGTTATGAAGAGAAAGTACAAATTAAAAAAAAAAATTCATGCACTTTGTCAGATTTTTAAAATTTTTGTTGGGCTTTTTTCCAGCTGTAATTTAATTCAATGTAAAATTACTTACCATATTGATATGTGTAAAAATATCATACAAATACGGTGTTTGTTCCTTTTATTTTCCGACTGTGTTTTTTTTTTCTCTCTTTAAGTGATAAGATTAATAATTACGAGAAATTTGTTGCACTAATGTCGTAGTTACTCAGTTTCAGCGTTGACAAGTAACCAAATCTTTATTTGTTTTTTTTTTTTAATTTTAATAAACTACAATGCTTTACTTTAACTAATAATTTATAATCACAATTTTATTAATATTCTCAGCAACACAGGTTTTTTTTTAATTTAAAAAAAAGCTAAATGCTGCCCCAATGGAAGACATAGCTTTTTCAACTTGATATTTGAGAATAAAATACTCTTTAAAATTAAAGAGTTTCCTATATAAGACGTTATATTGATGTACATGAGCTTATCTAATGAATCCTTGTAGACAGATACTTTAAATTGTGTACAATGAGTTATAAAAAAATTTGTTTTAATAATTTTTTATGAAGAACTTAAATTAATTTCATGTTATATGCTTTAATTTGCGCGTTTTTACCCGGTCTTTTACATAAAGTAATATTGGAATATTGGTTTTAGCCGAAGTAACTGTCTCAGCTAGTCCTGGTTCCTAAACTTGATTTATTATCTGTGAATATGAAACATAAACAATAGTAACATCTCCTAAAAATTCAAGCAATACCATATTGCTCACCCCTTTTGCTTCACCAACAAACAATAATTTCATGCTAGTTGCATGCAAAATTGCATAGTGTAAATGCTGTATTATTTGATTTTTTAAGGACATAATGACTTATCCTTAGAGCTGTAAATGAATCATTCTTTTTTGAGTTTAATTCGTTACGAATGAAATTCGAATCAATTCAAACGAATTAAGCAGAAATGAATTTCAATTCGTTTTTATTTCAAATGAATTTGTAAAAAGAATTGCAATTCGTTTCTAATTCAAATGGATTTTCCGAAATGAATTACAATTCATTTCCAATTCATTTGAATTGAATTTATTTTGAATTCATTCAAGGAATTGTAACTCGAATGAATAAAATCAAAAATAGTTGCAATCAATCGAATTAAAAAGCAGATCTTGGGTTAATGAAAAATGGAAATTTCTCCTACTAAAGTGAAAATATTCAATGATCAAAGGAAACTCAAAATGCTTACTGAGTATTTTTTTACAAAATCAATTTAAATTTCAATCAATAAGTTGATACTAAATTGCTAATTGTTTTTTATAATTTATTTGAATTAATTCAATGTTAATTCAATTTAATAGAATTGGAAATGAATTGCAATTCACTTTGACAAATTCATTTGAATTAGAAACGAATTGCAATTCATTCTACAAATTCATTAGAATTGGAAAGAATTGCAATTCATTTGAATTAACTTAATTTTCATTCAATTCATTTTTGTGTGTGAAAAGAATTAATTCAAAAATTGCTAATTCAGTGCATGAATGGTTCACGAATTAATTTAAAAATAAATAATTAATTTACAGCTTCGCTTATCCTCAACACAATCTATATTGGAGCTTAAAAAAAAATATAATAAAAACATTTATGTATAACCTGGTTTAATGAAATATCTTCAATTGTGATCACACCTTGATTAGCAGCTGTTTATCAATTTAAGCGCATCTTATTTGTTCCGTTTTTAATTAAAGACTTTGTAAAACTAAGCTCAACTTAAAAGTAAATTTTTCTCTTTTGTATCTTATTATAATTTTAAATCAAATGAATTCATTCTTTTGCAAACTGCTAAAAACTAATCGACAAATAAGAAATATTTTCAAACAAATTTTATTCTCAATTTTTAATTAAAACAAATAATATACAACAATACAAACAATATGCATGTATGTAAGTATGTACATATGTATGTATTTATGCCTGTATGAGGAAAAATGCAAACAAAAAAATTGTCTTTTTAAGCTAAAGTATGGCTGGGTATATGAGAATTAAATAACAATATATTTTTTTTTGCACAATCAGTCTTTGAACACAAAACAAACTCGAATGGCATCGCTAATTAATCGCTAGTTAAAAAACACAAAAAAAAATAAAAATATAATCTAAAGAAAGAAATATTGAAGTAGATTTATTATTTTTTTTTTAATTTTTTTGCAACAATGGGTCGTTTTAAAAAGACTTTCTGTTGCTGTTTTGGTTCACCAAACTATGAAATAGCATCCCAATCAGATGATTTCAATACTGTGATATTAAAAAATAATAATCAAACCGATAACGATTTAACGGAAAAATTATTACAAACTGAAAACGTGCAAATAGAAATTAAACCAAAAAATCTTCAAAAAGTTCAACAACAAAATCAAAATTTTCGTAAATTTTTAAATCTGCAAAAAACACAAGATTTTCAAATCAAATTTAAGATTTCTGATACAGAAATCTTTAAAGAAATTATTCAAACTAATCAAAATAGTATAGAATTGAAAAATGAAATTCCAAAAAAGTTTACAAATCTTCAAGAAAACAATGTTGATGATAATGATGACGATGATCTAAAAATCAATTTTGATCTTAAAAAGTAATTGTTTATATTTATATACATATCGACATATATTAACTTATACTAAAATTCTAAAAATTAATTTTAATACATTTTAATTGTAACAAATATGATTCATTTTATGCGTGTTTTTATGTAAAATTCTAGTGAAATTGAACAATCATTAGCTGCTACCATTTCCGATCGTGCTACAGATGAAGTTTTAGAAGCTTTAACCCGTTATCGCCGTGGTTTGGGTATAGCAGATTCCCCCTCCGTTCTGTTGGACGAACCACAAACACCCGACATTGTGCGCAGTCAATCGAGCCATGTAAGTTCAATTGAAATATTTTTAAGTATTTTTTTTTTATGTTAAAAAAAATATAAAATAGACTCTTCAAGTTTTTATTATTTTTATTTTTATACCCTTCACTACAAAAAGTGCAAAAAGGATATATCTAAGTTTGTCAATCCGTTTGTAATTTCTACAATATCCATTTTCGACCCCAATAAGTATATATAGCTCCTAAATTCTTATGCATAGCGAAGTCGATGGAATGATGATCGTCTGTCCGAACGTATTAGTGTTGAAATCAACTTTGCCAAGCTACTAGATAGGCTAGGGAAAAGTTAAACACGCCGATTGATCAGACAAAGTTTCGAAAATTTGTATATTGAAAATCAGCAAGATCGGTCCATGTCCTTTGAGGCAGTAGGCAATACACTACGCCTGCCTCTAACTGTTTCATATCATTTTGAACAAGGAAGCAACTCCAATATATATATATATAAATATATATATATATATATATATATATATATATATATATATATATATATATATATATATATATATATATATATATATATATATATATATATATATATATATATATATATATATATATATATATATATATAGAGAATGATAGAAAATTAAAAAATAAGAAAAAAACATCAAGTGAAAAAATGGCGCTCGCCTATATTTTTCGAGTTACGGGCTTCTGAACTTTTAATAGAAAAGTACGATTTTGCATTATAATTTTTAAGACATTAATATGGGTATCAAATTAAAGCTTTTAAAGAGATCTTTCAAAAAATTCTAAAATTTTCCAAATATGCTTAACCCATTAAGAGCCGATGACATTTTATGTAAATTTATATATCGTACTTAAGACTTTTTCTCTGATTGAAGTTACTTCACTAAACTAGATTTACAAACGTGGTAAAGGGTATATAAGATTTGGCATAGCCGAAAAAGAACATCCACAATAGCGTTTAATACAATTTAGTAAATGGACCAGGTATCCGCCGTCAACATAATAATTACGAACGGAATTTTTAGAGACATTTACTTCGGAATGATATTAGTCATGATGAATTTGTTGAACTATTAAAAATCACAGCAATTTTAAATGTCTCAGTGAAATGTGAAAAAGCTATTGGCAAGATTTACTGTTGCTATCCCTATGGTTAGTTATCGCTGCAGTTTTAAAAGAGTCCCCAAATTGAAAATCCTCAAATTGAGAATTTTTATCCCCAAAAACTTTAATGAAAATTAAATTTTTAAATCAAATTCATTTAAATCATTGTATTTTCAAAGTCTGTTTATATTCTTATTTTGTTTTTTATTTTGGTAAAAATTCATTTCAAAATAAAATTAACACTAATTTTGAAGATCTTCAAATAGTCTTGTTAGAAAAATAATTAAATTGCAGTAATGTTTAAAATTTCTTCGAAAACCCCAGTCCTTAAGCAATATTTTATGTGCACAATAAAAAAAATATCCCAATTTTTGTACAAATCTTCCAATCTGGCAACACTGGATTTCTACGCTTAAAAATTCAAATAGATTCGAAAGGGCAGCGTTTTCACAAAACTACTTATCAGACTGATAAATAAAATTGATTTAGCTCTCTTAGAAGATCGCTATGCCTGACCTTATCTCTTCAAGTTCAGCCAACGAACCAGCATGCCTTGAGAGTCAAGGCAGTAAATTCGCAGATAAGTTGGAAGACTGTCTTTTTCTCCTGCCATCCCAGTATGAAAACGAATTAGTCAAACATTCAATTTAATATATTTTACCCGATAAATCTGCCCCTCAAAAGCAAGGACAGCAAAATGAACTGGTCAGGAGTGGCCACAATACAGTGCAAGTTGGAACTACTAAAATGTAATAGTTCTAAAATAAAAAATATTATATTTTAAATTTAAATGAATTTTTTTTATTTGCATTCATCCAAAAATAGCTCTGAATGACTTTCCTATTTGTCAAATTTTTAAAGTTATAAAAAACACTTTATCGTTGCATTTCTTTACATTTTGTTTTATGGACTTAGTCGGTTTTTGCATAAAACTATCTGCTTGAATGTGTTTAATTACCTGTTTTGTTGCTCTTATCACTAAAAATCTTATCAATATCGAAACAACATTTTGTTTTCTTCTTTTTTAAACACATTTATAAATAGAAGCGCTTATAATGAAGATATTAATGTGCTAAATGTTAGAAGGTTACTTTTATTAGTTTTCTTTTTTTAAACAAAATTCAACTAAGAACCCTGTATTTATTATCAGATCACTATGGAAAAAAGTATTGGGTTTGTTTCTTTAAGACATGCCTCAACACAAATCATTTACGGTCGATAAAGGTCTTCTGTAACCATCCCGATCAGCTGATCATTAAAAAAATTAATTACATCTGTATCGAGATTTCTTCAATTCACAAAAAATTAAAATATAAACGAGACATAATTAAAATTGCTCTTAATCACTGTAAATTTCGAATGAGCATGAGCGTGAGAAGCGAAAGCAAAGGCGTTACCAGTGTTGCCAGTTCTTTTTCAAATATCGCCAATATATAAAAACATATAATATTAGTTATACCAAGTAAGAGCACTACATTCGGCTATGCCAAATCGTATATACCCTTCACCATGTGTGTAGATCTAGTTTAGTAAAGTAACTCCAATCAAAAAACAAATATTGGGGTGACAGAAAATTAAAAAATAAGACAGAAAAAATTAAGTACTATATATGATTTCACATTAAAGTGTCATCGGCTCTTAATGGGTTAAGCATTAGTATTTCCTGAAAGATCTCTTCAAAAGCTTTTAAATGGTACCCATATTGACATATTGACAATCAAAAATTTTTATGAAAATTTCATAGGCCCATAACTTGAAAAATATGGGCGAGCGCTAATTTTTTCACTTGATGTTTTTTTTCTTAATTTTTAACTTTATCGCCCCATAGCTTTTTTTTCATTGTAGTTACTTCACGATTTCAAATGGTGTGGAAAAAATTAGAGGCAAGCGTCTTGTTTTGTTTGCTGCCTCGAAGGACATACACATCATTCTGATTTTCAATAGCAAAATTTTCGGAACTCTGTCTGATCAATTACCGTACTTAAATTTTCTCTAGTTCATCTAGTGTCTTGACAAAGTTATTTTTACACTAACAAGGACGGACAGACGGACATCGCTCAATCGACTTCGCTATGCATAAGGACTCACAAGAAATAGTTTATGGGGTCGGAAATGGATATTGTAGATATTACAAACGGAATGACAAAGTTAGATATTCCCTTTTTTAAAAATTATCATAGAAAACGAAGTGTACGCAAAAAATGAAAAATGGTTTTGAGGAAAATTAATGATGCAAAACTAAATATGAGAAAAATTCTCGTATTCTTTTTCTGCAAAATAGTTGCTGATAGCATTTGTCTTTTATTATTCACATCGCTTTTATCCATATAATAACAAACTTTATAATTTATCAAGGCGAATTAATTTTACCAGGTGGCATCGTTGCGGCAACTGCAAAGTTTTTGCTTAATTTTGTAATGTCAAAAGTGAATCATTTTATATTACAAAAGTTCTTTTTTTATTATTCTTTCAAAAGGATTTGTAAGAAGAGTTTTAAATCAATTTAAAAAACGAATCTTAGTGAAAACGTTAATTAAAAGGATAAGAAACAAGTGCAGTAATTAATTGTGTTCTAAAGTTTACCATACACTTAAGTGCCTGTTTTTTTTTATTGTTGTAGCGGCACTGCCACTTTCTATGAATTCGCTTTGATAATTTATTATTTATAAAAACATTTTAAATAAAAATATCATGAATATATTTAACGTTTTTACAGGATACAGACGGGATGATCATACGACCAGGTCGCAATTCCATTCTACCCAAACTTGGACATGAATCACCCACTGTAAGTGTTACTAAAAAAAACTACCAATGTGGCAAAACTGAATTATTATAAAAAAATAAATTTAGAGAAAACACATAAAAATACTCAGTAGTTCTACAAACATTCTACTTAAATACATTTTACATATCACCCAACATTATTTACATAAACTTTCATAGAGAGCTACTGTAATTTAGTCATGGAAAAAATATTAAAAAAAAGAAAGAATTAATATAACATACACTTAGAGAAAAACATTCATAATTGGAAGTGTGTATAATTTTTATTCATAAAAAGGAAGTCAATATTGAATGCACTTAGTGAATTTAAATGTTGTTAAACAAATACATACGTTCTTTTTTGTTTTTAGTTATTTATTTAAAACTATTATTAATATAACATTAACAACATATTCATTTATTTATTTATTTATAATGTGTGTCTTTCCCCCTTTTCTTTTCGCAACGAAAACACAAAAAATCAAACAAAATTGAAATAAATAAAAAAAAATCATTTAATCATCCGTTACATAAAATTAACATTTTATCGAACAAAATTCAAAAATTTACACTCAAAAAATGTTTAAAAAAATATCATAAAATTAAAAAACAGAAATTGGAATATCTCAACCTTGTAAGTAGTTTGTCTTGGGAAACCAAAAAAAAAAAAAAAACATAAAGCATCATTATTCATTTATTTATGCATTTGTATTAAATATAAATTAAAAAAATCTATTTTTGTAAGCTTTTATTATTTTAAATCAATGATAAATAAAATTTATACGCGCAATAAAAATTTTTATAATTAAAGTATCACGCAGCACTCGGAATCGATAACGATAACGATCCATAAATATTTTTTTCGCAGTTATTAAATCTAATTTCGCACAGAATTATTTCGGTTTAAAAAATTAACCAAGATGTGTAGGAAAATTATATTACAGCAGCTTATTTGATTTGTATGTACTCCCAAGAGTGGAATCCTTATCCTTAACCGAAAGGTTGAACTTCTACAATTAGAAGGTCATAGATTAATAAAAATTAAGAAGAGAAAATTTATTGATTTAATTTTATTTTTTTCTTGTTATCATTTCAAAAAGTACTCGTTGCCGTAACTCTTCCTTAAGTGTATTAAATAAATTATGAGATATCGAAAGCAACAAATTGCGGGGAAAAGTAAAAATGTCATTTCACTTCCCTAATGTGTGACACATTTATAAAAAGTATATTTTAATATTCTTTTAATAAATGTAAACAATAAAATATTCCTTAAAAAACTTATATTTGCTTTTTATACCCTTAACCACAGGTGGAAAAAAGGCTGAATCTTAGTTTGTCTTTGCGTTTATAATTTCTACAATATCCATTTCCGAGCCCATAAAGTAAATAAAGGGTGTTTTTTTAAGCCCGATAGAACTTTAAATTGTAATAAATAACACAAAAAATACATAACATGGCATTTATATTTAGAAATGGCCACTGCGGTTGCTCATGACGAACCGCATTTTAGACGTCAAGTTTTTGGTCGTTTCCTCAAGTACTGCTGGCCGTATGTCACGAACAACAGGAACAATGTTGGCTTCCAAAGCGTAAATTGTTGCTGTTTGCTGGTCAGCACAAACCAGAGGTGTCAAATCGCACGACCTTGGCAACCAATTAACAGGTCCATTTCTCGAAATCAACTTATCGACAAATTTTTGTTTTAATAACTTAATGGTTGCGATCGCCATATGGCACGTAGCGTCACCTTGTTGAAACCCCATTTCGTCCGGATCAATGTCATCCATATTTTCAAACAAAAAGTCATTAATCATGGTGCGGTAATGATTTCCATTGACCTTAAGAGTTAGTCTATTCATAAAGATTTGGCAGAGTTGACTGAAAATAATAAGAAAAATTTTTTTATTAAAATTTACTTTTTAGTGTTATTTTTTATAATTAAAAGCTCAAACGGGCTAAAAGAAATACTCGATATATTATGAGCTCTTATGCTCTGCGATCCATTGAGCAATGTCCGTTTGTCCGTCCATGTTCGGGTTAAAATCAACTTTGCCAAAGCACTAAATGAACTAGAGAAAATTTAAATACGCCAATCGATCAGTAATAGTTTCGACAGTTCTGCTATTGAAAATCAGCATGCTCGGTACATGTCCTTCGAGGCAGTGGGCAAAACACCACGCCTACCTCTAATTTTTCGATATCATTTTAAAGAATGATGTAACTCCATTCAAAAAACCGAAAGAGAAGAGTGAGATAGAGAATTTAAAAATAAGAAAAAAACATCAAGTGAAAAAATTGGCGCTGCCAATTAAAAGCTTTTGAATAGATCTTTTAGAAAATGCACACAAATATTTTTTTTTTATTGGAGTTACTTCTTTAAACTAGATTTACAGATATGGTTAAGGGTATATAAGATTCAAATACAGGACTCTTACTTGTTTGTTTAACGATTAACGAAAATCTATATAAAACAGAAAATTATTTAAGAGTTTTTTACATCATTGATTTTAAGTAATAAAAATACAAATTAAATAAATCCTCTTTAAAATGCTTGATAATTATTAAATAGATATTTTGATTTCATTATTTTCATTAAGAATGAATTTTAGTTTCGGTTGAAGTATTTTGTAGCATCTAGTAGATTTTTTTCTCGTTTTTCTAATTTTTTTTTATTAAATTAAACATACATAATTGTTTATTTATTTATATTTAGTTGTCATATTGCATTGTTACATATCGTGCATTGTTCTGCCCCTCCATCCCCGTTTAATCCCCTTCTAATCATATTAATTTTTTAATATAAATTTCAAATTCTTTTCACGCATGCATTTTCATTTAAATAAAAAAGAAAAATACATTAATTAAATTTATAAATTGTACAAGGAAAAAAATATTATTAATTTAAAATTCTGTATGTATAAATTTAGGCAACTCCACATATGCCCACCAAAAGACGTTCAATAGCGCAACGCAAAGTGCGCCCTCAATCGGTGGTGGAAAATTTAAGTTTGGGTCATATACCAGATTTACTGGAGTCCCCGTCCTCACATCGCTCTACATCGCAGATGTCGAGACGTGATTCATCGGTAAATGGTGATAATGGTACGACTGATAGTAATATAGACTATGACGATGGGGTCGGCGATGAATGTTGTGATTCTATAACAGAGCTGCCAAGTGCATCGTTTCAACTGCAGCATCTAGTCAAAGGACGACCGAAACGAGCCAAGACACGTGCACCCACCCGACCTTTGGTTGGTATAGAAAGTGGCGGAACTAAGGAAATTGGTGAGGGTCTAGATCAATTCTTTCGACCTGGTTCCGTAACTCCAACAACCCTTACACCCTTAGTATCACCCACATCAGAGGAATGCAGCTCCCTGTCATTTGTTGATAGCCCGACGATGAGCCGTAATGGCAACGATCAAATGACTTCAGAAGAAACCACTCCCATACTTGAAGAACGTAGGCCCATTAAACTAGAACGTAGTTCGCCATTATTAAGAGGTGCTGCCTGGGCTACACGTTCCAGATCTACAGACAATTTAGAGAAATATTCACCCTTAGTAGGTCGCAAGTCACCGCTTGTTAAAATGCGCAACGAAAGTGGTGGACCCAGTGAAGGCATGGACTGTTTGCCCAATCATGCGGAACGTTTATTAAAAGCTTCTTCGGGACGCGAAAATAAAATTCGTTCACCCAGCACTGATTCTATAAAAAGCCACACAGAATTGCCAAGTGCTGTGTTAAAGACTGGTAATGGTATTTTGCGTACACCCATTGTTTTGCAAAAACCTCGACCCTGGTCTGTCGTAGGCAATGAACCAAAGCAGTCACAAAGCACAAATTCTACAGAATCTACCAAAACTACACCAGAGAAACTGGACGAAGGTAGTTAAATATAATTTGTTTTAAAATAAAAATATTCTTAAACTTTAAATAAAATTTTAGAAGTTGAAATTGTAACGTTTGGTCAAAGTGGTGTTCCAATTGTGGGTAAAAGTTCGGGCATAGCATTAGCTCAAGGTGTTTCAGGTGGTGGTAGTATTGTAGGCATAACACCCGGTAGGTCTCTACTAACATTTTTTTTACATTATCTTTTTTTTATTTTATTAATATTATTATTTATAACTTAAATTAGAAATTATTATTTATAAGACTTTTTATTTTTCTAGGTGCTGCCTTGGAAAAAAAATCTGTTAGAGAGCTGGCAGCCGGTCTTAACCGTTTAGGTATGGCATAGAATAATGTAGAAATCATTTGATTCACTATGTTGTTTAGTTTTTATTTAGTGTTTTATTTTTATAGATAAAATGTTGTTTAGAAGTTAAAAAAACATTTTGTAGTGTCAATTTTAAGTCAATAACTTTGTTCGATTTCTTTAACTTAATTTCCTTTCTTAATGCACTCCTTTTAAAAGTACTTTTAAAAATTTTTATTTTAAAGAAGCTAAAGTTAGAAACTTTATATAGATTTTTTTTAATTTATTGTACTATTTTTTAATTTATATATTTTTTATTTATTAAATATTTCTTTTTATTTATTTATTTATTTTTTTTTTCATTTTTGTTATTCATTTCAACGCAAAATTACCTCCACCTTAGATTTACCCTTAAAACCTCAAGTATTGCCAAGATCGTTACTAACATCGTCCTCATCATCATCAGCCATATCTAAATTAAGCAGTCACAGCAACAGCAATATCAATAACAACAACAACAAAACTTCCTCACAGACAACCTCAATGACAATAATATCGTCATCATCATCATCATCGTCTTCCAATGAACTTCAAACAAAAGTAGTTAGCACCAGTTGTATAAATAGTCAGATCAGTGAGACAACTTGTAGTAAAACAAGTATAACTGAGAATGGAAAAAGCGAATTATTAAATATACGCAATAGTAAAAAAATAGCGATAACCGATTTTTTAAATAATGAAAATCGTCATGAAGTCGGCGATAAAACGGTGCCATCCTCAGGAGCTGCTGGCTTAAAACGTATTGCCGGCAAAGAAATTTCAACAATGTTTGAGGTTTGACATCTATAAAAAATCATCTCTCTCAGGAGAACGTTGTTGCCAATATAAACTACTACTATTGAATAGTTATATGCATACATACTCGTACATAATTTAAACTGGGCTTTTCATAATGCTTTATTGTTGATAATAGAAAACTTTATTTAATTTATTTAATAGAAGTTTCCATTGACTGGACAAATCTATTTAAATGCCTTAAAATTCCTTAAAAGTTTTCGCTTTTTTTTATTATGTTGTGGCATATAAAATTTTTTGTGTCTTCCCTTTTCCTTTTTAGTTATTAATTAATCGACTTTTTTATGTTAATTAATTTTGTTTAGCATTTTTGTGTTACTCTATTTTTTTAAAACTGTTCATTTTTACTTTTTTATTATTGAGAAAATTTATTGACATTTTACGTGCTCTGTGTTATATGTCTTTTAAATAATTTTCTTCTTTTTAACAAAATCAAGAAGCATGAAGTAAAATTAATATAAGAAAATTTTATAAAAGTTTAGTGATAAATACGGAATGTTTTCAATTTAAAAAGTAAAGTTTTAATAATTTGCAAAGAAAATACTCATCATTTTGAGTGGCCATTTCTGATTTAAAGTAATTAAATTTAATTCCAATTGAAATGACAACAATTATCAATTGCAAATGCATTTTTAAAAATCTTGTTTTTTTCATTTTACTTGTAATTCACTTATAATTTTTAGTTAAATATTTATTTGTAGAATTTAACTTCATTTTTGTGTGTTATTTTTACTCATTTTAGCGGACGATAATCGCCCTTTAAATTTATTGCAAAATGCAAGGTTGCCAACTGGTACCATTTGTAGCGATATAACGTTAAAGCCGTTTCAAACGTATGTTTGTTGTCAATGCTGGCTCTTTTCTGTTAATAAACTTTTTTAAGACTTTAATAACACATTAAATTTTTTTGTGTTCTGTTAAATATAAAAGAAATTGTTTTCATGTTTTTTTTAACATTTTTGTTTTAGTTTGTATTTTGAAATCGATCGAAACTTATCACACCCCTAAAAACCGATCGTTTTCCATCATCATGTATTTACTAGGGATGCAACCGATACCGATGTATCGGCGATACTTCTGGTTTTCCGGTATATCAATATCGGCGATATTTGATTTTTCTTTAGAGTTTTTTGAACAAAATATTCAATTTTCAACTCTTTTTTTATGACAACTATAAGAAATAACCTATTAGAAGCAGAACATAAAATTTAAATGAGTTCTGTCGAATCTGAGAGACAATTTTTCACTGCAGGTCTGCTTCAAACAGATTTGAGAAATCGTCTATCTCCGCAAAATTTGAGAACACTCTTTTTTTAAACAAAAATCTTATTAATATCAATTTTAAATATTAATCTTTTGCAATGTTGTTATTAAAATTTTAATTTAGTTTTAACCTGATATCAAATTCAACTAGTTGTCTTTTAAATCTTATATCAATTTTAAATCTTGAGCCAATTTAAACTGAATCATAAATATTGCAGACGTTTTGTAGTTTGAAAATTTGAAAATTAGAAACTTAATGATTTTATTTATTTAAAAATTTGATGATTTGAATGGCTCATTAATAAACACTGTTATTTTGTATAATAGAAGAATTACTCTACTTGAGTTTTGTTAATTTTTCTTAAGCTCAATTTCATTATGCGTATCGGAATCGGTATCGGCGATATTTATTTTTGAGTATTGGTATCGAATCGGCAAAATGGCGTATCGTTACATCTCTAGTATTTATTGCAAATATGACTAATTACGCTTGGCTTACATAAAATCATAAAAATGTTCACTTCATTTCTCGTCTTCAATACAAAATTTATTTTTGAAGCTTTTTTCCATATTTTTTTACTTTAAAAGTTTTTATCCGAACTTAACTTCAACGAAGCTATTTTCACAAAATACCTATTGTTGAATTTATTTTTGGAAATTGATTGAGAGTAAAATGGAAGAGAACAGCCCTTATTAACTTGTGTAATTTATTTAAACTTTAAAAAAAGAGAATTAAAATTTTAAGTAATACGAATTTTTTTTTTTTTTTCAAAATTGAAAGTTAAAAAAATGCACTCAATTTACTTCCGGCCAGGTAAATTAATAATAATAAATTATTTTCGCTTAGTTCCTTTAAATTTTTCCACATTTCGTATTAAATTTTCTTAAATTTATATCTACAGTTATAATTATTTGCAACATTTATTTATTTGTTTTTCAAACCTTTAGCCGTCAGATTAAAATCATTGAACAGTTTTTCCACATATTGTATTTCACGTGTGTAATGTATTTTTGTCAGATGTAAATAATAATTTACTTACGAGGAAAAACTGATTTTTAGTGTATCTTTCAGATAATTTATGAAATTTTTTTCTTTATTCAAAAATTTGCAATGAAAAACCGGGTTGAACTTAACTTAAATTTGCGATTTTTATTGAAACTCATCTGGCAGCTCTAAAATGACTTGCATTACTATAATTTTGTTTAGTTATCCATTTCCATTCTAAACAAAAACAAAAAATCATTACCTATTTGAATATGTAAAGAGCAACAATGAGTTTCAATCGACATATAACGGGAAACAAAACTATTGACAGATATTTTAGCCATATTTATCAACAAAGTTACAATTTCATATAATCTTACAAATTATTTCACTTTGTGTTTATTTTGTTTGCTTTTTTGTTCTTTGTTTTTTCTGTTTATTTTGTGAGTTTAAAATATTATAGGAATATTTAGAACTTCTTTAACATATGTATTAACAGCTGCATGACATATTATTTTTAAATAAATGATTTTTTTTTTTGGCTTTATTTTAAAAATAACAGCTAAAGCTAAATTTGTTTAAAATGAATTTCTATTTTATAGGAGACATTAGTTGAAGGCCTACAACGATCCTCTCTACGACGGACTTTTAGAGATACACAATATACCAAAGAGGATGTCGTTGATTTATAAAACCAACAATTAAAAAATTATCTCCCAAGAACCAAAAAAAAAAAAAAAGTTTCAAAAATATATTTATTTAGAACTTAAACGCCTTATATTTTGGTTTGTTAAATTTTTTATTTCTTCAATAACAAATGGTGTTTCTAAAAGTGTGCAATTTTCTTTACAATTCTAAATGGCGTATAAATTTTATTCCAATGTTTTATTTTTTAATCTTTTAGTTTTTTAAGTATAAAATGTTTAAGTAAACAAAGTATTCCATTACTATTTTTTGTATATACAAATATATTATTTATAAAATATCTTAAAACCATTTATATTTTAAAGCAACAAAATATAACATATTTTTATACTATTATTTAAAACTTCTTCCCCCCGATCATAATTTTTTACTATAATATACATGTTTATGTACATTGTCAATAAGTCTACTACATCTATATATTTATAATTATAATAAATTACAAAAATCAATTTAAAAAAAACCAAACAAAAATTAAAACCAGTTTTGTATTTTAAATGTAAAAAAAATTATTTAAATTATTATTATTCTTCTATTTTATTAAAACTGCAATTAAGTGCCAATATTTTTATACTTTTTTTTAAATGAAACTAAATCAAAATTTAAAATTATAACTTGTAAGCCATCCCAGGATAATTTTTGGACCTACTGCATAATCACTGGCTCTAGAACTTAAAATTGCGAGAAGAACCCCAGATATTGCTTTTTTATAAATTTTATTTTTAGAATCCTTTTTAAGATTTCTTATTCTTACTCAAATTTTAATTCTATATCAAGTCAGTGATATTAAAAAATATGTCTTTCCATTAAAAATATATAAGAAATTACGAAGGGTTTAATAACTATTTGAACTAAACAAGAAGCGAGGTGTATCAGGAAATTTTAATATTGCTATCAAGAGAAGAAATTGAAATGTGAAAAATATTTAAATATAAAATCAAAACATAAGAAAGAGAGTAAAAAGAATCAGAAACGCCATTTTTTAAGCAAAAAAAAAAATTATATAATTTTTTGACAGTGTTTAAAAATGTGGTTCTAGCCTGACTGCCTTAAGAAATTGATTTTTTATATTTTAAAGGATTTGAATATTTTTCACACATAATAGTCATATTCTAGTTATAATTGTGTTAAATTATTTCACTTTGTGTTTATTTTGTTTGCTTTTTTGTTCTTTGTTTTTTCTGTTTATTTTGTGAGTTTAAAATATTATAGGAATATTTAGAACTTCTTTAACATATGTATTAACAGCTGCATGACATATTATTTTTAAATAAATGATTTTTTTTTTTGGCTTTATTTTAAAAATAACAGCTAAAGCTAAATTTGTTTAAAATGAATTTCTATTTTATAGGAGACATTAGTTGAAGGCCTACAACGATCCTCTCTACGACGGACTTTTAGAGATACACAATATACCAAAGAGGATGTCGTTGATTTATAAAACCAACAATTAAAAAATTATCTCCCAAGAACCAAAAAAAAAAAAAAAAGTTTCAAAAATATATTTATTTAGAACTTAAACGCCTTATATTTTGGTTTGTTAAATTTTTTATTTCTTCAATAACAAATGGTGTTTCTAAAAGTGTGCAATTTTCTTTACAATTCTAAATGGCGTATAAATTTTATTCCAATGTTTTATTTTTTAATCTTTTAGTTTTTTAAGTATAAAATGTTTAAGTAAACAAAGTATTCCATTACTATTTTTTGTATATACAAATATATTATTTATAAAATATCTTAAAACCATTTATATTTTAAAGCAACAAAATATAACATATTTTTATACTATTATTTAAAACTTCTTCCCCCCGATCATAATTTTTTACTATAATATACATGTTTATGTACATTGTCAATAAGTCTACTACATCTATATATTTATAATTATAATAAATTACAAAAATCAATTTAAAAAAAACCAAACAAAAATTAAAACCAGTTTTGTATTTTAAATGTAAAAAAAATTATTTAAATTATTATTATTCTTCTATTTTATTAAAACTGCAATTAAGTGCCAATATTTTTATACTTTTTTTTAAATGAAACTAAATCAAAATTTAAAATTATAACTTGTAAGCCATCCCAGGATAATTTTTGGACCTACTGCATAATCACTGGCTCTAGAACTTAAAATTGCGAGAAGAACCCCAGATAGTGCTTTTTTATAAATTTTATTTTTAGAATCCTTTTTAAGATTTCTTATTCTTACTCAAATTTTAATTCTATATCAAGTCAGTGATATTAAAAAATATGTCTTTCCATTAAAAATATATAAGAAATTACGAAGGGTTTAATAACTATTTGAACTAAACAAGAAGCGAGGTGTATCAGGAAATTTTAATATTGCTATCAAGAGAAGAAATTGAAATGTGAAAAATATTTAAATATAAAATCAAAACATAAGAAAGAGAGTAAAAAGAATCAGAAACGCCATTTTTTAAGCAAAAAAAAAAATTATATAATTTTTTGACAGTGTTTAAAAATGTGGTTCTAGCCTGACTGCCTTAAGAAATTGATTTTTTATATTTTAAAGGATTTGAATATTTTTCACACATAATAGTCATATTCTAGTTATAATTGTGTTAAAAAAAGGAATTTTATTTATAACATGCAGAGGTTCTGAATTTGAAAAAAAGCCATTTGCTTATTTAGATAAAATGCAATATAGGCAGCTTCTGTTCCAGAACTAGCGCGCTTAGTCCTGAGATCATAAAAGTGTATCTAATAAAAATAAACAAAATTAAAACAGAATAAAAATTTACTAAGTTTTCCAATTTAACATGCGAGCAACTTTTTTTAAATTAAAAGAAAAGCCAATTATTATCTTCTAATTTATTTAGAAACCGACAACTAATAAAGGAAGTATTTTTTTTTTATTTTAAACAAAGTAACAAAAATCTCCTTTTAATAGAAAAATAAATAAATTTTCTCGATATTGGTAAGTTTTTACAATCACAATAGAAGTAGTTTTTGCAATCAATAATTAAAGAAAATAAAAACAAAAGGAACACCAAATTATTTTAATTGCAATAAAATCTTTTTAATTTTAATTTGTAGCACAAAGTAAAATATAAGTGAGCAAAAATATTTAATTAAGAATAGAAAAAAATGGAATTTAAAAAATTAAAATAAATATAAACTAATTAACTGTCTCCCCACCAGTTACAAGAATAAAATATTAACAGATTTCAACGACTTCAATTTCAATAAAACAAAGAAATAAAGCGATTTAAATAAGTTACCGTTGTTTAAAAGAACATAAGAAAAGCAGCACACTCAGAAAAAGAAAAATAAATTCACATTTAGATTAAAGATTTTGAAATAAATCGAAAAATAGAAATAAAGACAAATAAGAACACATTAACATAAAATTTGTTTTATTTTTAAGGAGATGATTATAATGACACATTTTGGTCTGAAAGTTTCTGCAAACAATCGTATTAAGAATTATTCTAGGCCTGTTCATTAATACATGTGATGCGCAGTACGTTCGTAAATGCAAAAAGTGGCAGCACTACAAAATTCATCTGTTTATAACACGCCGTCTTTACGAGACATTGATTTGTTCAACCATTGAACAATTTCATGTGCGCACATTAAAATGGCTTGTGTAGACCATCGTTGTCGATGTCATGTTCTTGTTCAAACAGCGTTGTCAGAACATTTGTTCGAACAAGGATGTCTGCCATCAAACGTCACTTGCATATTAAAAAATTTAAAAAGAGTTAAATTAGGGCAATATTTAGACCAAAACGACTGTAAATTTTGTAATTCATATGTAAATGTATATGATTTAATAAAAAAATCATAATAAATAAATAAAAATATATTAAAAACTGTGAACAAACATTACATGAACATCGCTACGTTTTCTCCACGTAGAAAAACATGAACAAATTTTTGTTCTCTATTCTGCCGACGTTTTGTTCTTGTGCGAACAAATCAATGCCTCGTCAAGACGTAGTGTAAATCCATCACTAATATGCGCAAATAAAAGCAAAAAACTAATCAGAAAAATGGCTAATGTAATGAATGTAATGAGTTTAGGTGTTTATTATTTATTTCGTTTTGTTGAAAATATTATTAATTTTTGTTATTGGTATTTTTAAACTTTTAGTATCACGTAGTTTACAAATCGAGTTATTTTTTTTTTCATTTTCACAGTATTTCTTCGTTCGTAAATGCAAACTAAAATGAGCAAAACGAAGCACAGTAATTTTTCTTCTTAATTAAAGGGAAAATTGCCCAAAAGTACGGGAACACAAAAACCGAAATTTCTATCTCAAAACAATATACATGCAGTTCTTCAGAGTAAACATAAAAACACAATTATTTTGTATGTTTCTATATTTATTTTATTATATTTTTGAGATAAAATTTTGAAATAATACTTTTGGGAGACATTTTCGTGCATAAAACATAGAATTGCTTGCTACTATTTACTTTTCATTAAGCTGATTGTTTTGCATCTTACACAATCTACCCAAAGAAAAAGTCTGGGCTGTTTCGTGCAGAAAGAAGTAGAATTTTGTATTCTCAAAAGCTCTCTTTCTACCCAAAGTTGTAGTACGGGAACAGCTTTTGGTAACATTGGGAGTCCGCGGGTTCCCAAAGTTGAGTACGAAAACGCACCTTTTGGAATTAAAAAACGGCCATGAGGAAAATCAAAGAGATTTTCAATCATGTAAAGTATTTTTAAAGAAATAGATAAAGAAACTACTATGCTGTAAAAGGTGCTCAAATTTTCAATAAGTTTCTAATCATTTAATTAGTTATAGTGTAAATGTTGAAAAAATGTATGCGTATAAATATATGTCTGTAACTTAGAATTGGTTTTGGCGTGATAAAGCAGCAAAAAACGCAAACACCATAGCAATTCATGTACCAGGTGGTGACAGTGGCTAACTGGTTCATTTTTGTCGTTGCAGTATACGTCAAACTCCCTGGCATACCTAAACAAAAGCGGAAAACGGAACGTTTTCTTCCGCATAGCTTTTATGCTGAAATGCCATACCTAAACAAAAGCGGCAACACTATGTCAAAACGATAAAAACAGGGTTATTAAAAAAACATATATAATTTCCCTGATAATTTTAACATGAATACCAGTTCATTTTGTGTTGTATAAATTAAAATTTTATATAAAAAACATTAATTAATTATTTGAATATAAATTTTTTCTTAAACACCTTGTCAAAATTAGATTTTCCAATTGCCGTTGCGGTGCCGCCGCGTTATTTCGGTATGCTGCATACAAAATGTACGAGCATGAGAATTTTTGACAGCAAAAAAAAAACGCCTTCCGCTTTTGTTTAGATATGGCTGTCAATGTATAAAAAAAATCTGCGTAATTTTTTTTTATATGAAATTTTAAAGTTCTAGCAACGGCGAAAATGAAAGTATTTGCCACTACTACCACCCGTTAGACGATTTCACTATGGGAAATACAAAACTTCTTTGTTCACAAAGTTTCAGCTGCGGCGTATTCCAACTAAAAGAAACTTGCACAGAAGAAATGTGTCGGCTCTACGTAATTTTAAATTAATTGACTAAACAAGAAAATTTATTATTTGGAATCTGTTTTATATTAATTAACTTATTGATTCAATGGAGTTCTCAGTTTTCTTTACAAAATTTGGGTAGAATCCACTGATAAGCTATATGAGCAGTACTGAAATGGCCATATGGATACGCTTTCCCCGCAGTAATACATTTCATTTTTTTAGTTTAAAATAAGGAATAAGGCTCAATTAAAGTAAATTTATTGAAAATATTTTATAAAACAATGCCCTGCAACAAATGTATAAACGGCCTATAGTTGCCTTAAAGCACAACATCTCTCAGGTATGAATATTAAAAGCGTTGCTAATTTATTATTTTTCATCCAAATTTAAATTCAAACATCCGCTCATATAGAATTTTACAATAAACATATGATTAGCGTGATAAGAAGTTAAAAAGATGCTCAAAGACTTATACCTGTAGGTCAAAAAAATCGTTATAAATAAATGTTTAAATAGAGCAGGGGTCTAATCACCGCGTACCAAATTAAGTGTACTATCGTATCAAATAATATTTCGATACGTGTCGGGTTGATTACTCGATATCAAATGTTATCATCCCAAATTATGATACTTTTTATTTGATAAAAAAGAGTAGCATGATATCAAAGTAAAAAATTACGAGAGATTTTACTCGATATCGAATGCGGCGATTAGGCCCCAAATTAGGAAGGATTATACTGAGCGTGAAAGCTTTTATAAATATAAATTATTCATTAAAATATAAACCAGAATATATCAAAAGTTTTATTGATATACCTAAACATAAGCGTTAAGCGGAACGTTTTATTCCGCATAGCTTTTACGCTGAAGAGTTATTAAAAAAATAAATATAACTTTTCCGATAATTTAACATGAATAACAATTCAATTTGTGTTGTGTAAGATAAAGTTTTACATAAAATAAACAAAAATTACTTGAACTTGGTTGAAATTATTACATTTAACGACTTGACAAAATTGCAGAGTTGACGTTGCATTGCCGCCGCGTTTTTTCGTTGTGCTTCTTACAAAATATACGAGCATGAGAACTTCCGACAGCAAAATAACGGTTGTGTCTGTAATATAATTCAGAGTCCGAACAATTTTGAAATGTCAGTTTATTTAAAATAAAGTCTAATACAATATTAAAATATTATTTATGTTTTAAATTATAATTAAAATCTTATAGTAAAACACAATTTTTCTACATTCAAATTGTTCAGTTTGTATGTACTTCAAAATTGTAAATAAAACCTCTTTAAGGAAGAATCTTAATCGTCTATGTAAAGCTGACATTATATCTGTTACCTACCATTACTACATTAGTATTACATTTAAATAAAAATTTTATATTTAATGTTTCAGTTTGGCAATAAGTAAAAGTCTTGAATACAATATTATTAATAATTTGAATTATAACTTACATCTTCCGTGTATAATAATGAATGAAATAAATCTGCTGTGAAGAAAAAAATTACCGAAGACGGTTACATATTAACAATATATGGTCTTTGGTCAAGCTTTTGGTAAAGTATATATTTGCTAAAAACAAACTACTCTGGGAATAAATTTTTTGTTTAAAAATAAATTTAGTATTAAAAAATGTCAGCTTCCGCCCGCCTACTTGAACCGGTCATTTTTCTCAGTTGCCGCCGACAAAATTTCCAATGACTTTGATCTTTATTAAAAGAACGCTGTTTTTCGCAAAAGTTTTACAAATTCTAACAAAAAATAATTAAGTAAATCATTTATTGAATACTATCCAAAATGGTGAAACTAACACCCGAACTTATTAACCAATCAATGCAGTTTATAAACCCTTGTCGAGAACGGGAATTAGATTTACGCGGCTATAAAATTCCACAAATTGAAAACCTAGGTGCTACGCTTGACCAATTCGACACAATAGATTTATCCGACAATGATCTCAGGAAATTAGATGGACTTCCATACTTACCACGTTTGAAATGTTTATTATTAAATAACAACCGTATACTCAGAATTGGCGAAGACCTAAATGAGTGTGTGCCTAACCTAAATTCAATTATATTAAGCGGTAACAATTTGCAAGAACTGGGCGATTTGGAACCTCTAGCTCAATTAGCACATTTGGAAACTTTATGTTTGCTTATGAACCCAGTATCTACAAAACCTTACTACAGAGAATATATGGCTTATAAATTTCCACATCTACGTTTATTGGATTTTAGGAAAATCAAACAGCAAGATCGAAAGGCCGCCCAAGAGTTTTTCCGTTCAAAACAAGGAAAAGAAATATTGAAAGATATAGCCAAAAAGTCAAAATTAAGTGCAGCTGCAGCGGCTCTCGCTGATGCAGCGGGAAAGCCAGCAGGCAGCACGGGTAGCAGGTTTGCAAATTCAGAAGACTTACAACGCATTAGAGAAGCAATTAAGAATGCCAGCTCTTTGCAAGAAGTAGAAAGACTATCACAAATATTGCAAAGTGGCCAAATTCCCGATAATTTTGTTTTAGTTCAAAACGGTTCTGCACAGAATGGTAATTCGAGTAATAGTACTATGCAAGAGGTTGCCATGGATCATTAGTGATTTATTTTCTTGTTTCGTTTTTTATGTCTATTTTTTTAATGTTTTTTAGTACGAAGTGAATTCTATGAAAATGAATAAAACAATTTTTTGGATTTTAAAGTAAAATATTTTCTAAATTTTTCATAGAAAAATAAAGATTAATATGTATTGGCTATATTAAACAATTCGCTGTTTTGTAACAAACTAAAAACGAGTTAAGCTAACTAACGAGTGAATAAATAATGATGTACAAAAGATCAAGTTTAATTTATACAAAAATTGTTAGAAATTTATTTATACTTTTTGTTAGAAATGTAATTTCTTTGTCGGGCATGAATTCTTAATTTGGCTTTAATTGTGAAAACAAGAAACAGAAATCAATTCGCATTATCTACTTTTTATATTCATTAATGATAATTGTTTAATAATTTTTTTTGTAACATATTGGCTAATTAACGTCCCTTGGCTTCCATAATGACATCATAATGAAGACCTGTGTAGAAAATTATCCACGTTACTAGAAAACCAGCAAACGAAGTCATAAATCCTTCTTTAACTAATTCCCAAGCACCGCCATATGCTTCTTCGTCAATGTTTTGAAAATTAATAGCGTATATGTAAACGACGCCACAGCTAATTCCGGCAAATCTAAAATTAAATCAAATTATAACAAATTTAATAAATAAAATCATAGCTGCATACAATACTAAGCCTAAGAATCCTTTAAGTGGTATTACACCCCAGATCACTCCTAAGATGATTCCAAATATTTGACGGGCCCAGTATATTACATCCAAAAATTCATCCTAATTGAAATAATGGGAAATAAGAAAAAGGTTAAATTAACCAATTAAATTTAATTTAGCAATAAAAGTATGTCGTCGCATTAGATTTAATCCTTAAATAATTATTCTACAAATTGCAAATCAAAAATCATTTAGATTGCCAATTAATAGGCGGAAGAAGATCCATGTTGATACGTAAACATACATCGATAATTTGTAATCACTGGACGTTTCCACTTGTTGGAGCATATATATTCGCCAGAATATTTTGATATTACCCACTTGTTACTCAATTTATATACAAATTTGTTATTTTATATTACCTTATCTGACCATTCAGATTTTGCCGTCAAAGCTCTGTTGCAAATTTCCTTAATTGAAGAAGACTTTGCGCTGCCGCTCGTATTATGTTGAATAGTATTTGTTCTTGTGGACATTTTTATATTCGTTTATTTCAACTTATATGATAGAAATAAAACTTTTAAATTAAATACAGAAATTAAATGCAATTTTACAATGCAATAGAAAAGCACTGAAAAAGAAAAGACCTCGACGTGTGATTAGTGTTGTTGTACCGCAGAAAATGAATATAGAACATAAATGTCACAATGACATATTAACAACAATGTTATGATTATTCTGCGATTTTGTTCATTAAAACAAGCGGTTTTTAAAACCACAATCCTTAAACTATTACCGGCTGACTCGTATTCACTGTAAATCTAGCTTTGACACACCTTGTTTCTCATTAACCTTCTCAGTGTTGCCGTTATCAAAAACTATAACATATATATTATTTTAATACAATCCATACTTTGGTTTATAAAATTTGTAATTAATAAGGTAAATTATTTGGCTATTATAAAGTTTTTAATAAAATTCTATTTTAAAAATATTAGTCGGGCGGCGCTACTGTAGTATATGTAAATTTTTTCACTGCATTGATGAAGTAAACAGTAACAGTTTAGCTAAGTATTTACAATTAAATACACAACAAATGCAATATAAAATGACAGTGGAGAATTAAGACTATTTAAAACGTTAAATTTTCTAAAAAGTTTGGGAATATAACAATAAATATTAATGTGTTTAATTAATTAATTTTAATTATTTTTTTAGTTACTAAGCACATTGTTTGTTATTTTTTATTTATTCCATATTTGACCACACCGTTGGTTGGCATCTTTAAGAAACAAATTATAAATTCCAATAAAAAACTTAATTTTTGAGAAAAATACTCTGCCAATACTTTATGTATGGGAATGTCGGCAAAAATAAAACGGGAACCCTGTACCCTTTAATCTTTGACACATCAATAAGCAAATGAAAAGTAGAAAAAAAGCAACATTACGTCAAAACAACTAATTTTTTTCCTAATAGACGAAGAACTTTTAACATTTTTTCGCGATTAATTACAAGTAAAAAGTATAATTTTAATTGCTAAGAAACAGGAAAGTTAGACAATTTATCAATAAACTGCCGTTTTCGTTGATGAACAAAAGCCATTGTGAAAAATAATTTAAAGTGTTTTGAGTGCTGAGAAATGGCAGAATCAATAGTCCAAGATTGGCTGACGGACTTTCAACGTATACAGGGTCAAACATCAGAGGTTAGAGAGTTTGCCAATGATCATGACAATGACTCGGAAATAGCTGAAGCAATTTTTACAATTTTACATGATAGACAAAGGCATGAATCATTAGTTCATGATATTTGCCAACAGTTGTTGGCCTTTTATCGCAGCACGGAAAAATCATTACAAAAGTTCCCATTACAATTTATACCTGTTCTAATATATACGTACCTGCATGCTGTAGCTGGTGGTGATAAAAAAGGGGTACGTAGTTTGGAAACCCTTCTAATTTGCATTTATAATGGTGAAGTGTCTACTGCTGATGGTGGCGAACGGGTGGTACAATTTCGTATGCCAATTTTAGCTCAAGCTTCTGTGTATCATGAAGAAAAAAATTTACCATTAACAGATCTACGGCGCTGGGAAGAGAATTGCAATCGAGAGGTTAAATGGGGTCCACATCCCCGCATTGAAGCAATAACAGCCCAAAATCGCCTAAGAATAATGACAGCTTTATTGTTTTGTTACAATCAACAAGTTAGCTTAACACAAAAATCAGCACTAATTCACTTGTGTCGAGTATCTTCACAATTGGTGACAGAAGGATTCAATACAAAATTAACTCATGCTCATAGGATTTCATATGGGTAAGTAAGCAAAATAAGGTTAATAGGACAGTTATAAGAAATAAATCAATATTTTATGAATTTTCCATAAGTACTTTTTCATAAGTTTTAAATTGTAATATAATGTCGCATAAGATTTCTTCATTTCTGTAACAAAAACCAACCATTAAACTGCACAAGGATTACTTTACATTTTGCTTTGTTTTTGTAATATTTAATCCACTATTTCATTAAGTTAATAATATAAAAAATATTTCTTTTTGATTTCAGCTCAGATCCTTCACTTATGCCCAAATCGATGATACCACGCATTCCATTATCCTCGGCATTCCTTGTGGAATTGGTGCATGCCATTTACTTTGCCATGTTCAATGGATTTGGTACAGTAGCCATTCAAACATTGGAAGACATTCATAATAGAGCCTGTTTCGAAATGTATACAGAGTTAATTTTAGTGACTAGTGCGGTACGTAACTCTCTGCATGCCAATCCCTCAGGCCAGCCAAGTGATGGCCCAATGGGTCTGAGTGTAGCTTTGACACCATCCACCAATACTGTTACCACCGCCGTATCAAAATCAATGATAACAAACGCATCATTCCGTACGAAAAAACTACCCGATGATATACCCATCCAGGTACAAGATCTAACAATGCCCCAGGCACCGCAACAGCTGGCCAGTGTTGTAGAAGAAACTGCCGAACAAACACAAAATGCTAAAGATGGTAAGGAATCTGGCCAACAGCCAGGATCAAGAAATTCGATAATACGACCCAGCATGGAAGGCATTAAAGCCCAAGCTCATAAGGCATTAATAGCAGGTTTCAAGAAATCAAAAGGCAAGGAAAAGGACAAAGACAAAGATGTTAGTGAATCTTCAACAGCTGTTCATCAAACAAATGGCAATTCAGCTGTAACTAATGTAGATAGTAGTACTAAACCACCGCAACGAAAATTAGACAAACTTATGCAACGTAATTCTCTTATGCAAATGCAAATGGACAGCTCATCGTCCGAGTTTGAAAAGAGTCCAGGGCCGGTTAAGGGCAAAACTTATGAATCATTAGATACCATGGAAATGTTACCAATGCAATCGTTATTAGTCAATGAAAGCGGTAGTGGTAATTTTAGCATTGACAGTGACTTGAATGGTGGTGCTCTTGTAACAGTTACAAATATTAGTGGTGGTATTGGTGGAGGAGGTAGCATTGTAGGTGCTTTAACCAATAACAGCAATAACAATAGTACGGCAACCACCACCTCTTTGACTAGCAGTGACCTGTTAACTACAAAAAGTTTTGATTCCAGTATTGAACTACCACCCCTTAGTGCAACGTCTAGTATTATGGGGGTAAAAACTAACGATACTCTTGTGGATTAGTGTTTCTAAGGCTTCCAGTGGCCTAGTCTACCTGTATTATGGCTAATATTTAATTCACCTGTTTAATAACATACATACAATGTTTATTTCGTTTTGATGAACATTGATACAAACAAGACTTTTTTTATTTATTTCGTTAAATATTTTTTTTTTTTTGTTTTTTCTTAAAAGTGGTAAAAGTGTTTTTATTTCCGTTAATGTTTTGTATCCATACAAATATATTAAGTTTAAAGCACGTGTTTGTTTTTTTTTCTAGTGTGCCAATGAATTATGATGGTATTCCATACATTTGTATGTGCATTTGTTTTACTTTACTTTTTAGTTTTTAATTACGAAAAGAATAATGAAAAAAAAATATTTACTTGTTGCTAAAATAAGATTGTTGAACTTAAATAAAATGCATAATTAAAGATAAATTAAAGATCAATAGTAAATAATATTCTAATAATTACAAGTGAAATTTTTGTTTTTTTTTATAATTGACTATAAATTTATAATTGCTAAAATACTTTCCGTATATTTATATATATTTTTATTTCAATTTCAGTTTATCTATTTATTGATCACTGTTATTTAGGTATATAAAAATTCAAAGGTTTTAAAAAATTCAATTCAATAAACTGAAATTAATATAAATTGTTTTTGTATAATCAGGATGTGATAGAAATCGATTTCCAAACGAAAATGGTGCTAATATTATAACTATTTTGACATCTTCAATATAGTTTTCTATATCTTTTCCTTCAATTCATACAATTACTTTGGGGTAACTTCTTTATTATTATTTAAATTATATCCCAAAACGACTCGTTTTCAAATCGATTGATTTCCATCACATACCTGAATATGTTATCTTATGAAACGAGTTTTTTATTGTTGGTGTTTATTTTCTTTTTTATTATTATTATTTTAATTTAAATAAGATAAATTATTTTTAATAAATAACTATAAAATTTTTCGAATTCCATATTAAAAAAATAAAAAATTGTTAAATAATCTTTACAGCCGATTTGAAAATAAAAAGAAATTAAAATTCTAATTCTGAAAAAGTTCATAGAATTTTTGGTCTTCAGAAATTACCTTATTTATATCTTATATTCTTTTATTTACTTAAAAACAAGTTGGAAATTTTAACCGATTTCAACAGAATTTTATTAATTAAATTTTCGTTTCAATAAAAGAGAGTTGTATTGCTGTTTTATTAGTAGTTCCTTAAACTAGTAAAGTATCTGTTGGATCTTTTTTATTTATACTTTAGTTAAAAAAAATTCCTGCTGCAACAAAATTAATACACAACTTCCAATATAAATTTAGGAAAATTTAATATCTACTTTTTTTATCCCAGAGTGTTTTTCTACATTTGAGAAGACTTTAAAATTTTTATTTAATATTTTTTTTTAGAAAAATTAATCAAATTAAAAAAAAACGAAGCAATAAACAAAAAACTTTGACTTGTCAACTTTAATTAAAAAACTATTTATTAAATTAAGTTACTAAACACTTGATTATTTAATCGAATCCATTTTTAATCTTTAGGACATGTGATAGAAACTGATCGGCTTAAAAACGATAATTTTAAAACGATGTTATAAAGTCTGATTGATTTTAAAATACAAACCAAGGACAACAATTTTGGGAGTTCATAGTATGAAAAAACCCCTAAAAATTAAATCGATCGATATCTATCATGTACCAGAAATTTTCTGTACATAAATACATACATACAGTATGCAATTGTGATGTAATTTTTTTTATTTAAAAAGTTTTAATAATTTTAATTGTAACATCCAAATTTAATTCGATTCAAAATTTTAAAAATAGGTAATTTATTAGAAAAATTAGAAATTGCTATATTTAAAAACCTTTGTCTAAAACATTTTTAAAAATATTAAAAAAATTTTAAACTGAAATCTTTTAATTTTTTATTAGCAATAAATTCAGATAAATATTGTTTGTTGTTAACTTGTCACTTAAGCCAGTTGAGCCATAGCTATTATTAAACAAAATGTATATTAGTCTAGAAATAATACACATATTAATAACTGAAAAATAAATTTAAACTAAATATATACTTATTGTATTATAAATAAATATATAAAATTAAAAGCAGACTTACGAAAATTGAACGTTAAAGAAAATGTTATTAGCAAACTATTAAATATAAAGAATAATACATCACATATCGTTACCTTAATGTAGAAAGGACATTTGCCCTTTACAGGAAAAGGAAAAAACTTACAGTTTTTTAATTGGAAATTTGTTATTAACACATTGTGTTATTTAATTCTCTAAGCAATTTAATACTGTTAAAACTTTTTTAATCTTGTAGTAGTGCATTAAACAAACATTTATCGAAATATGTATAAAACTTGAATTTAAAATAAAAAAAAAAACGAGTTAGGGCCTTTCTATATTAAGGTAACAATATATAAAACTACTCACATACCTATTCAAATAAAAACAAATAATGAAACTTTCACTATATTTTTAATTACACGCAACTAATTATTTGCTTTCTAATTTACAATTTCTTAAATTTACCCTGTAGAAATATTCTAGGAACATCTATGCCCTCTTTAACGTTTAAGGTACGACGATGTACATAGCAATTATTTATAATTTGAAAACCATTCTCTATAAATAATTTTGCCAATTCATGTTGGGCAAAATAATAACTTCTGGTGCCATCCTGACGCATATAAAAATTCTCAGAAATTTTATGGCCCGACTTAAATCTCAACTGAGCCATGTCATAGCGGCCATAATCTCGAAAAAGTACAATTCCACCAGGTTTTAAGATTTTATAAAAATTCTTAACAACACTATCAAACTTTTCCGGTGCTATTGCGGACAGCACAAATATCATAGATATTATATCTATACTGTGTGATGGAATATGATCATGTATGGAATCACTTGTTATGTCACATTGAAAAGCTTTAATTTTTGTTTCATCATATTTGGGATTAGCACGAACAAATTCTATGGCTCTTGGAGAAAAATCGCAGGCATAAAAAAAGTTATTCAACTGGCCTAACGTTTCAAGTTCATCCATTAATGGGTACACAAAGTTGCCAACACCGCAGCCAACTTCTAATATTTTTCGACATCCCAACAAGGACTGATCAATATCACCCTCCTGTATAAGTTCTTGAAATTCTCGTGTAGTCCATCTTCGATCTTTAAAAAATCGTGTTTCATTTCGTTTATAAAACAAATCCCAATATTTTTGTGCTTGTTCTTCTAGTTGTCTAGCCTTAAAATCGGAAATTATTCTTTTGTTTTGCTCTGCAAGTTTTTGTTTTTCATCATCAGTTAACAATTTTTCACTTGAGGTAAAAATATCATCTATTGACCCGTTGTTATTTTGAGAAACTTCCATATTTCTTACAATTAAATAAAAAATCTATTTTTCACGTTGTTAGTGCGCAGTTGTTTGATTTTTGTTGCGGTTTTTTTATAATCGATAACCAACTATAGGAATATCGTTGGCTGGCGTGAAAAAGACTTAAAAAAGATTTTTAAGATCATGTACATTCAAGTAAATGAGAGTCAAAAAAGTAAAAACACAGTTAATTATAATAATTGCTCTTTAAAAAATGTTCAAATCGGTATTCTAAGGTTTTCCCGTAACTGCGAAAGAAACATGTACATCCCTACAAGAACAGTGACCATGATTTGATCCATCAAATGGCAATCACTTCCTGCAAGAACAGTGACCATCATTTGATTCATCAAATGACAATCACTGATGATGGAAATATACATCACTGCATAGAACAAAGTTTCTATCACATTCTTAAAGGGAAAATGAAAAACTTGCTGTAAGTATTTGTATACATGTGATGTCTGAAGCAAACAGCGTTACCAGTGACTTTTTACAAGAAATATAATAAAAACTTTGCTTGATTTTTGAAACATATTTAATTACAAAACTTTTTTTAAGCTATATTTTGAACTTTGCTAATCAATTTTGAGCAAAAACTTAGATTTAATTAACAAACAAAAAATTCAGTTATATTTAATAGGAAAAGCCGTACAACGGCAGCGCTGTTTCAGTATAAAATTATTGCAAATGTGTTAGTAGATAATTGTGTATGTATAAGTTTCCCTCACTCATTTCTTGCTGGGATTTTATTTTACTTGAGGGTTACACAGTCAAGGTTTACCAAGGCGCATCAAACAGGTCACTGCATCAGATCATGTGTTCATCATATGTTTTAGCTTTTGCGTGTATTTTGTTTTTGAAAAAACTAATTCGAGCTGTCGAAAACGTTTAGTAATATGTGTATGTATTTGTGAAAAATAAGAAAGCCACTAAATATATATTGGATACATACACACACATTGCCAGACGTTTTTGACAGCTCAAATAAGTTTTTACAAAAACGTAAGATGTAATGCATTCACATGGTATTATTGCGTCATGAGGTTTACCTTTCAAGTTTTAATGCATTTAGACTTTTTTACCAACACACTCATACTTTTAAAAATTAAAACTAACTTGCTTTCAGTTTTTCTTTCAAGTTGAGTATTTCAATTTACGTGCAAGACAACAGCTGGTTACAATTCTTTATACTATTTATTTTTGTTTTTGCAAATAATTTACTACCTAAGTTATTGCCATCTTGGTAAAAAAAGTGCAGCTTTCGTCAATTTAAATTAATTTTAACAAGCAGTATGTGTGATAAACTTGAAACGAAAACTGGATCGTGTTGCTGCAGGGTAAGGTACTAAAACAAGTACATTATTTTGCATTGCTGGTACATATGGTAAATTGCATATGTATTCAGTTTGCTTTACATGTAAACAACCGGTAACAACAGCTGTTTTTTTTCTGATTCTCTTTTGTGGCTTTCGCAAACTGTTGCATTTATTTTCTATTGTTTAGGTTTATTACTCAATTGGTAAACATAAATAATACCAACTTAAAAAAAATTGACTAATAAACAAGGACTTGCGCTTTAAATTGGTAGTAAATTGCATGTAAGTTAACAAAAGAAACCATGTAAATTGAAGTCATTGTTAAAAGAAACGTTAAAGGAACAACATTAAACAAACAAATACGCGAAGTCTACCTTGCGGTCTGCCATAAAAGGTATATGTATAAGAAGACCTGACAACATTTTTTTTCGGCCAAAACACAACATAAAAAGTAATATATTTGCAAAAATTGGCAAAGATTTCTGAAATTGTAAAAGATTTTACAGAAAAAAAAACTTTTTAATGATTTTCTTTTTTTCTCGTTCGCTTTACAAACTTTTAAGTCTTGCATGGAGGAATTTAAAACTATAACATCTACCACTTCGGTGGTAAAAATATCATCATGTTTAGAAAAAATCTTTAAGAAAATCGTTGAAAGTCGTGGAAAGAAAGTGGCCGAGCACAATATTAAGGAAATTGAATTTTTAAAATCACAATGCAAAGCAGAAAATGTACAATTAAGCCTTATGAGCTGTCAGACGTTTGTGCGTTTGGTGGAGCAGGGCATACTAGAGCCCACTAGTGTCTTAACCATGCTAATATCCATGTTACCAAATTCCAAGTAAGTGCAAAAAAAAACAATTTTCTATCTATATTACAAACTTTTTCGATTTGGTTGTTGTTGTTGTTGCTAACTCATGTGGAAAATTCTTAGATTCAAGGATAAAAATCAACATAAATTACACTCCTATTTCCTATTACACACCATGCTCTTCATGCATTTTACACAAGATTAACGATTTTATTTTTAATAGTTGATTACAATTTGAAAGTTCCTTTAGCAATTTGTTTTTCTTTGTTGTTGTTTTCAGTATTTCATTTTTTTATGCCCTACACCACAGGTGCGAAATGTATTTGCATTTAAGTTTCTCTAAAGGTTTGTAATATCTAAAAAATTCATTAGCTACATCGTGTAGATTTTTATAGCTGGGGAAAAAGATCCTATATCGTTGACGTTTACCAATTGAATTGCCATGATCGTTAGATAACTAGCAGACATTTATGTGCTATGAATAGTTTCTTAAATTTTGGTACCTATTGAACATTAGCGAAATTTGCATCAAATGATTTCAAAGTTAATGCTTTTTTCAGCTTATTGTTTTAAGAACCTTGAATTCTGCTAAAAAAAATAAATCGAAGCGAAATTTTATCGTAAAATCAAATTTCAGAAAAAGGACATATGTATTACAAAAAGTTTTAACCTCAAAAAAATAGACGTAACAATTCGAAAATTAACAATAATAAAGTAGCTTCAAAAAGCTTTTTCACAAAAAATAAAAAGCACAGAAAAATTACCAAAAATAAAAATTTTAAAAATTCTTTAAATCTTGAAGTTTCGCTAAAAAAATAAGAATTCATTAACATCGTTAATTCACAAAAAATCAAAATGTTAAAAAATCTCAAAATTTCCCCTTAAAACACCAAAAATAAAACAGCCAAGGAGTCATTTTTTATATTATAGAGGTATAAATGTAATTGCCAACTAAAAGAGCATTTTAAAACTTAAAAAAAAAATTAATAAACAGAAGTCGAATTTTGCAAATAAGTAGAAAAGTTTTTTTACTATGCTGATACGTTATTGTTGTTAATTTTTTATTTATGTTTTTACTTATGTGTAGTTTTTTTTTTAATTGTACAAATAAGATCAGCAAGAATATAAAAGACAAAATTAAAAAATCTGAAAAGAATAAAAAATTTACGAAAATTATCTAGATTTTAAATTAAATTAAAAAAAAATAATAATATTACTAATTAATTTTAGCATTAAATGATTAATAGCTAATAATTTTTTACCATTATTATTATTTGTAATGGTAATGATTTTTAATGAAAATGTTTCATTGATAATTAGTTAAAAAACAAAATCATTACCGTTGACCAATATTAAATGGTTTCAAATCATTATCATCAATAAATTTATTCCTCGTCTTGGTGGATTAAATTCACACCTTAAAGTATAATAGAACAGTATTTTAAAATGGCATTTTTAGCATAAAAATTTAATTGTTTTCTGCATAGTTCTTTTTTAAAGTTCTGCTACCAGAAAGTTATTTTGCAAAAAAAAAAAAAAAAATTTTCCAATTGTAATTAGTAATTAAACACCTTCATTAAAATTTCACTGCCTTTTAAGAAAATAATTATAATTAAAATAAAATCATTAACATTTTTCATTGTCAGTATTTCAAACAATGCCAATGAAATTACAATGGCAATGAAAAATTCCCAAGTGATTTTCCAATGCTGTAATCAAAGTGATAAACACGTTGACTACTAACCTGGTTGACCAGGGTTCAACCCCTGCGGCAATCAAAAAATAAAAATGTTTTTTCTGTTTAATGGTATAAATACATATTCAGAATTAACATTAAAACGTGCAGCCTCCTTCGTCGGTACTTCTTCATAGCATATTCGGCGGCGAAGTAAAATAACTAACTCTCTATCTTTCTGCTTTCATCACTTGTCTTATCTCTCATCTATCCCTTTCCTAAATAATGTAGCACGGTTACAAAAATAACTAAATAGGTAATAATGCCTGAAGTGCTACTTCTCTTTAAAAAAATATTATTGTTATTATTATTATTATTATTATTATTATTATTATTATTATTATTAATTTGTATTACTTACTGCTTAGGGTACTTTTGATTCGCTATGGCTAAATGCAGCATTCCTACTTATTTAACTGTACTGTATACGTTAGTTTTTTTCATGTTGTTGTTAAAGCCTACAACAATAGCTGCTTCCTACTTCGGTCATGTTTTATGGCTAGAGTTTCCGTTCTTAACTACTTCGCATACCTTGACCAACAATGGTCGTTGGCTTTTCTCAGTTAATAGTTTTGTATTTGCTCTAATTTACACCACCACCAATCAAAAGTGGGTCATTTGACATGAATTAATTTTCATCAATCAGTGTTGATTTACGTTTTCACGCGGTTTTCAAACTTAATTGTAGTCATGAATTTTTTGAGGAAAAAAAGACACGTGAGAGTATAATTTTTCTTTTGAGGGATTTTTTTACACGTAACCATAGTTGAAAGTTTTTTTTAGCTTTGAATGAATTATTGATTTTTTTAATTATTTGAGGTATTATTGTTGTCTCCTGAGGCGATTTTTTTTTTGTTAAATCGATTTTTGCTACAACTTAGATTTTCTTGGATTAAATATAATATTTTTTATGAAGTTAATAAATTTAATTGAGAGTGACCTTGTATTCTTCAATTATTTTAAGAAAAGAATTTTTGTGAAATAAGGTAATTAGGACACGGAACTTTTTGGTAACAATCTGCGGAAATCTTTAGTTGTACCCAAAAATTTTAATTAATAACTGACCGTACTTAGCAAATATAAGCGAAGAACCCTAATAAAAGATGCATCCAGACAGAAAATAAATTACATTCGGTTGGTCTCTAGAAAATAAAAATCTCTTCAAATAATATCAATCCATATCGATTTTTATTTTAATTTCAGTATATTCCTAAATTTTATTACATTCTTCACCACAAAAATTGGAAAAGGGTATATCTAAGTATGTAATTCCGTTTGTAATCTTTACAATATCCATTTCCAACCCTTTAAAGTATATATTCTGAGTCCTTATTCATAGTGAAGTCGATTGAGCGATGGCCGTCCGTATTGGTGTTGAAATCAACTTTGCCAAGGTACTAGATGAGCTAGAGAAAATTTAAATACGCCAATCGATGAGACATAGTTTAAAAAATTTTGCTATCGAAAATCAACAAGATCGGTCTTTGCCCTTCGGGGCAGCGGGCAAAACACTACGCCTACCTCTAAATTTACCTTTTTGAACAATAAAGTTATTCCAATCAAAACAACAAGTATTTAGGGCCATAAAGAATTAAAAAATAAGAAAAAACACCAAGTGTAAAAATTAGCGCCCATATTTTTCCAGTTATTGCCATCTAAACTTTTTATTAAAAAGTAAGATTGTGCACCATATTTTTTTAAAAACCAATATGGATATCAATATGTCGCCATAATATTTGTCCTTTTATAGAAGCTACTTCACTAAACTAGATTTACATATATATGAAGGGTATATAAGATTCGACATAGCCGAATATAGCACTCCTGTTTAACATTCGTTTGTATTCCTGCAGGGTGTTGTCTGTACTTTTTAGTAATTAGTATTCCTGCTGATGTCGTACTAAGTTTTTTTTTTTGGTAATAAGTAAAGACAATCATCTGCAGTTATACAACAAGAAAGATCGTACGAAGTACCATATCGTCGCAAGAATTAAAGAACGCTGTAACTAACAAAACATGAAATTTTCACCAGAGCCAAAAAAACCTAAATGAAAGTAAAAAAATTTCATATCACCAAAACTATACAACTAAGGAACATGACTTTAAAAACGTATTTTTATTATCGCCGTATATATTCGCTGTAGACATTTTCTCTCAGGTCTATTATTCCCGGCTTACAGCAAACGATTTTTCTTTCACAGACCTATAAAATGCTGTAACTACAATGTTTTTTTGTGGAAACAAAATTTTAGAATTTTAAAACGCTCTAAGTGACACATTTGGTTTTTTTAAAGCAAAACTTAATAGCTGTTAGTTAAAGTGAATAAATAAAGTGGGAAAAATATTTTTTTAACAAAATGCAAAGAATGGCGTAAGTGTTAGTTTGAAAAATTTAGCTGATGCAAAAGCGCCGTAAGCAAAAAATGTAAAAAAATTTTAGTTTTTGTTATTCTTACGACAAAGAAGACACTAGTATTTTTCAAAACGCAGACGGCGTAAGTTATTTTTTTCATTATACAAATATGGGGCAGACACCTATCGACGCAGTACTCTCTTCTGATAAAAATTATGTAAAAAAACGTGTTTTCGATATTTTGTCAGTTACAGCGTTCTTTAATTCTTGCCTCGATGTATAGTTATATAATATATAGTGAAAAGTATATAAGATTTGACATAGTCATATCAGGGAAAGACATACTCTGAGACTATTTCCGACTACCATTAATTACAAGCATTAAAGAGTCTTTGTCATTATTAAAAAACTACTACTACTATTTAAACGTTTTATGTTGTTGCCTATAATTTGGGCTTTTTTCATTACCACTGAAATGTCATTGACATTGTTTCCAAAAAAAAAAAAAATAAATAAATAAAAAAAAATATTAATGCCAATATTTTTTATTTTAATTATAATTGTTTTTATTAATGGTAAAGAAATTTTAATAAAATCGTTTATTAACTAATTATAATTGAATAAAAAATAATAGTTTTTATGAAACACAAATTTATGATCACGGAAGCTTTAAAAGAACTATACGTAAAACAAATTAACCTTCACCCTTTTTAGAAGGATCTTAATTTAAAAATTTTAATTATTTATTAATTTTAAGAAAGATGGGTGGAAAGATTAATATTTCAGATCTAAACTTATCTAACAGCTGAGCTAGCAGATCTTGTTAATTACACGAAAACAAAAAACATGTTTCCATATTGTCTCATTTTTTCGGAGAATGTGAAAACACATATGTTTCACAAAATTTTTGTGATAAAAAAATGTTATTTTAAAATTATGCCATACTATACTTTAAGGTGTTTATTTGGTGTACAAGGACAAGTAGTGACGTTTATTAATAGCATTAGCATTAATTATTTAATTAAATCATTAGTTAATGATAATTACTTTGTTTTTTTTACTAATTATCCATAAAACCTGTTCATTGAAAAGCATTACTATTATTGAAAATAATTGTAATGCTAAAAAATCATAAACATTAGATATCATTCGGTGGCAAAGAAATTGGCAATTAATTGCTTTATTAATTAATTACATCCATGTATGCTGCATATTGCTTCATCACTTGTATTTTCGCTCAATATTTTATAAAAACATTTAAACATCCATTATTACTTTCTTTATGTAATTAAGTATTTTCTATTATGCAGATATTACATCAATTGCTCTTTCATTGTTTCGTTTTGTATCACGTGCATTTATGTTAATTTTTATATTTTACACCTCACAAAAGAAACAAGTAATTGTTTGTTTTTTTTTTTTTTTTTTTTTTTTTGTTTCTTTTCACAAATCTCCCATTACAAAACTAGAGCAATTTTTATTTATTTCAACAAACGTCTAATACGCGTTATTCTTTAATTGCCGGCTCTTACCTTAAACGGTCATTATTATGCAATTTGATTTTGATTTTTTTCCTTTTTATTATTCATACTTTTTTCTGTGCCATTTCTTAAAAAAAAACTCTCTTTAACACTAAAGTTTACAGTCAAGGACTAATTGCAAATGAAGTTACTTTACTTTAATGTAGATTATTAGAACTTAGAAGGTCCGTTATTAATTTAAAGACACAAACTAATCAAGTTCAATGTTAAAAGGGCGAAAAAACAAACAAACAAACGGAAAACAAAAGCGAAAGCAAAAGAAAATAGGATTTTTTTTATTAAAAACATTTGAATTTTAATATTTTATGGAATGAAAAACCATAAAATTATAATTCTGTTGCAACCACAACCATTTTTCTTCTTTCTTTCGAATTTTTTTTATTCTTTTTGTTTTTTTTTTTTTTTTTTTGTCCTTTCTTTAAAGATTTTAATCTTCAGCCCTTGAAACAGGTTGTAGCTTTCATAATAAAATATTTAACTTTAGATATTTTTTGCATACTAACAGAAAAAAAAATACAATAGGAACCTGTGATACTTAATTTATTTCAAGTCAACAATTTAAGTGGGTGGGCAAATTCTTCCGGTACTTTTATTTATTCCAAGGTCATGGGATATGTATTTTTGTTTTTTTCAATTATTTCGTATCAGATTCAAATAACAATAATATTCTATGCCGGAAATTTTTGTGAAATTATAAATTAAATACAAATTTAAATAAAAAAATTTATTAAAATGAGATCAAATAAATTATTTTATTTTTATTTCACTTCAAGAAAAAAATCTTAATCAATGCATTAAAAAATAATTTTTTCTACCGAAAGCATACTTGAGATTTTTTCATTACTATTAAAATTATGAAAATGAAAAAATTAAACTACTATTTAATGCTAAAGATTTTATTTTATTTATTATTAACTTTACTAATGGTAATGAAATCAATAAATAAAAAATAACGATTTTTATGAAACACAAATTTATGAGCACAATGGTACCGCTTTAAAACTATTTAATCATTATTCAATGATAATGACTTTGTTTCAAACTAATTACTAATGAACCTTTTCATTAAAAAGCATGACCTTTGAAAAGCATTACAATTAGTGAAAAATAAGTAGCGCAATATGACAAATTTAAAAAGCTTTGCAGTTTTTCCATGCTCAGAAATCCCGCACGTTTTAAGCGGTGTGATCAATTAGGACACAATGGTTTTTAAGTGC
Organism: Cistogaster globosa; assembly: GCA_937654795.1. Classification (NCBI taxonomy): domain Eukaryota; kingdom Metazoa; phylum Arthropoda; class Insecta; order Diptera; family Tachinidae; genus Cistogaster; species Cistogaster globosa. The sequence goes on along the minus strand of OW569407.1, from coordinate 94,527,076 downwards.
AAGACGATGTGTAAAGAGGATTCCATGGTCTCAGTAAATTTATTTCGTTCATATTTAGCCCACTGCATATATATTATTAAACATTTTTTTAAGTCCTTTTACACTCAGAGCAAAAATATTTCTTTTTAAATTTTCTGTAAAAAAGCAAAATTAGTTTTTTTCCTTTGATAAAAAGATACTCCCATGTATGACCCAAAGTAATTTTTTCAAAAATGTATTTTTTTCCAAAATCTAGTTATTTTTTTTTACCGAACTTCTCTTTTTGCCTTTAATTTTTCCATTTCATTTGGAACAATGAAGTAACTCAATCAAAAAACAAATATATAAAGCTATAGAGAATTAAAAAATAAAATTAAAAAACAACAAGTGAAAATTTTGGCGCTCGCTCATATTTTCTGTGTTATGGTCCTTTGAACTTTTCATAGAAAAATACGATTTTGCACCATATTTTTTTAAAACATTAATATGGGTGTAATTTAAAAGATTTTAAAGAGATTTTTAAGGAAATACAAAAATTTTTTATAAATCCTTAACATTTTAGGAGCCGATGACATTTTTATGTCAAATTATATAAATTTTAATATTTTTTTAATATTTTTTCAGTTTTTTATTCTCTGTTACCCCAATATTTGTTTTTTTTTTGCTTAACCCATTAAGATCCTATGATATTTTTATGTAAAATTATATCAATTTTAGTAATTTTTTATTAGTTTTTTCTTAGTTTTTAATTCTCTGTCACCCCAATAGTTGATGGTTTATTTTTTTTTTGCTTAACCCATTAAGATCCGATGATATTTTGATATAAAATTATATAAATTTTTTTTATAAATTATTTTTATATTCTTTTCTTAGTTTTTAATTCTCTGTCACCCCAAAATTTGTTTTTTTTCGTATTTTGCTTAACCCATTAAGAGCCGATGATTTTTTTATGTAAAATTATATCAATTTTAATAATTTATTAAATAATTTTTCTTAGTTTTTAATTCTCTGTCACCTTTTCTTAACCCATTAAGAGCCGATGACATTTTTATGTGAAATTATATAAATTTTAATATATTTTTTTAATATTTCTTTTAGTTTTTAATTCTCTGTTACCCCAATATATTTTTTTATTTACATATAAGGTGAATAAGATTCAGCATTGCCGAATATAACACTCTTACTCTTTTTTTTTACAAAAACGCACTTTTTTTTAGAAGAACCTTATTTTTCAGGTCTCTTTTTTTATTAAAATAAACTTTCCTCAAAAATCTCTTTTATGGACGATTTTTTACTGTTTCTTCACAATTAAAGAAATGAAGTGTGTACATTCTTACGTACAAACTTAAGTATGTGTGTCAGATTAATAATAATTAAAAAATCCACTTGATTAAATTCTTAAATTATATTTTTTTCAAAATATGGAAAAGTATTTGCATGACTGCGAAACAAACATTTAATTAATTTAAGCATAAAATGAACCACAGAACGAACAATTTACATGTGACAAAATTAGTGGTTTAGTTTTTATTTTTTCGTGACAGAAAATAAAAACAATACTTCCGTTCTAAGAAAACCAGAAGTAAGTAAAGAGAAAATGATAACGTAGTCAGTTAGTAACAAATTAAAAAAAGGACATACATAACTATTTACATTTAAATTAATAAGATTTAAATAAATTTAATTTTTGTGTTTAATTTTTTCAACTTATTTTCTATACGTACGAATGTATTATTTAGCTCCTCTCAATATACCGCCATAACTGAAGGAATTGTAAGTCTGTTGCTATTAAATTTAAAAAGAAAAGCAGCTACTTTAAAGGATAAAGAAAAATTTCAATCACATTTTGGCCTTAAAATACAACAGCATCCCATGATAACACTGTTGCAAAACTCTGCAGTAAACATGAATGATGTAGGGAATAAGATGAATAGCATTTGCAATCATTATGACAAACAGTAAGTCATTTACATTAAAATACAACTCGCTTTAATATTTTAATTTTTGCTGCTTTTCTTTTTGTACAGAATTAAAGACAACAGCATTGAATATCTTCGACCAGTTTATCTTTATATTTTATGTAATCCTCAAACCTTGCCAGATTCTAAAACCATTTGGTCGGGCCTGTTGACATTGAGTAAAAATAACACAGAAGCCAAAGAATTAATGCAAGAAATTTTATCATGGAGTAAAATTACTACCTCGCAAAATTGTCTTTTCACTAGCACTTTACTTATTGAAGCCATCGAACATTTTCTTAACCAAAAGGATTTTAAACAATCGATTGAATTGACAATTTTTCAAATATTGGTCATAAATCATTTAGTAAAATTTGGCATCGATCCACGACCAAGTTTACATTGCATTTTAAGAGTTCTACACTCGACTAAGGAGCAAGCTCAAAGTCATTATAATGTTATGTTAATACTTCTATCGGAGAGTCTACATTTATTAACACCGAGCTATTTACCAGATCTAATGCGTATCTTATCATTTATAATTGTTCAGGAAAACTGTGGGCATCAATACATTCTGAACATGTGTCTTGATGGTATCATCCAGTGGATGTCTCAGACTGCATTTATACCTGCAGATGGTCTGTCCATAGCTCATCAGATTGTACGTAAAATACTGGACGTTGCAAAGGGAGCAACTAAAACAAATTCTACTTATACACAAGATTTTGAACCAAATGGTTTACGTTACTTACATCCCGATATAGCTTTAGCATTCGATTTGGCTAAATTAGTTGAATCATTCGATGATTCTGAAGTGAAAGATGTTTTTACATTTGTCGATATACTGAATGTTAAGACCAACTCAATGTTTTCTCAACGTTTGCATTTATTTTTAAGAGCTCTATTTTTATCGCGAGAACCTTCTGTCGACTGTTGGTTTAAGATTTATGAAGTCATTTTGGATATAATAAAGGTGAACAACAACATTGCGTATGATTTTCTCATGACATACATTTTTAAATTAGCTGGTGAACACAATCCAGAGTTGCAAATGGAATTACTTCGAGGTTTGCCAAATTTCGCGATATCGAAAGTGAGTACTGATTTTATGTGTTGAAAAAATTATTAACTAACTTTTTACTTTAATTAAATACCTATCAGAAATATAAATATTATTAAATAAATATAAAATTGGAAAGACTATTTCGAGTTACTCTACTTACCAAAAAAAAATACATTTGAGCCGTTTATTTTAAAAGTGGCTTAAGTCACTTTTTGAAAAATTAAAAGAAAATAATTTAAATGTTAAGAGCTGCTACGATTTTATATTGACTAAAGTTTTTATTAAGGAATAAGTATCCTGAGATTGAAGTGCAAGTAAGTCTTTTCGAGATTTAGATTCAATACTTTTAAAACCTTTGAAACACAATCCTTTAAATATGTGTATTAGATTAAAAGTCAAGTGAGTTATGTCACTTTAAAAATAAACGGTTCATTTGTCTCTATTATTACTAGTCTTTTAATCAAGTTAAACGATAGCAAAGAAGAAAATAAATTAATACCGCCTCAAGTCATCTTTAAACCGTCATATTTGATTTCTCAACAGACTTTAATTCTATTTTTTTATACCATCCACCAGAAGTTTTTTGTTCTGTTCCAATTTTCCTTTTACAATATTCTATTAAAAGTTCCTAAAAATTTTAAGTATTGTTTTTGTGTTGCAGACGAATAGTACGTGTATGAAAAGCTTTTAGCTTTTGAATTAATTTTATACATAAAAATTTTATAGATTAAAAAAACAGCATCTTATATTTTGAATCCTAATTTTTAGAAGGCTGAATGATATTTTTTTAACCGGAATTAAAAAAAATCTAAATGGCAATAACATGAAATTTTCAAATTTAACTATAAAATTTAGAATTTTTTAATTGCTATTTTAAAGAAAAAATAATAATTAAATTAAATATCAACAAAATGGAATATTAAAAAATATTGCTTAAAAACTGTAAACATTACCAAAAAAAAATCTCAAAAATCGAAAATTCAACAAACATATCAGGTGGCCTTAATAGTCCAGCTGATTTTTGTTTATGTTTAACGTTGATGTCAAAATTTTAAAATAATTTCAAAAATAAAAAAATTTAAAATGTAAAAAATTGTAAATTTTATAAAATTAAATTCCAAAAAATTAATGAATAGGAAAAAGAAACCAACTGATTACAACTTCATTTAAAGTACCAAACCCTGATAGAAGGATAAATTGAATTCAGCTTCCTTTTGCTTAGTCAGCTACAATGGCGAAATATACCGAATTCGCCATTGCGAGCACCTAGTAATTGATTCGCCTTGCTTGTTAGCCAAAAATATGATAAAACAAGTAAGAGCAGTGTTGCTAATTATGGCGATAAAAATCCTTTTTGGCGATACATATTTTAAAATGGCGAGAGACGTGATATCTGGCGGTTTTTAAAATATTTGGCGAAATTTTTTATGATTTTCTCTACGTTAGCATTGCATTAAAAATAGATAAAAAATTTAGCATCTTTGTTTTATAGGTTGGCTTCTACATTTGTATGTACATTTTTATCCGCCACAAATATTTTTTTAAATGCAAATATCAAAACTATTGAAGTTAAATGAGAAATGGTATCGAACATGGAAAGTAATAATAAAGAAAACAGCGACGAATTATTAAAAAATTTAAATAGGAAGTGCATTTGCAAAATTTGTTTTTAAATATGAATAACTTTCATTTTGGAAAAGAGTTTTAAACTGAACTGAACAAGAGTGCTTTAAATGTAACTAACAAGAATTTTTTTCTTTATATTTAAAACAGTTGCAAAGAGAAATGTTTAATCGGCTTGCAAAAAACATTTCTATTTTTGAAGTTTATTGTCAATTTACAATTTCAAAATGTTGCAACTCTGTATTTTAAATTAAATTTTCTGCAGTTTAAGAATTGTATTGTTGGCGATATTCGATAAGTCATTTGGCGAGAAAGCTCGAAAAAGAACTGGCAACACTGAGTAAAAGTGCTATATTCGGCTATGCTGAATCTTATATACCCTTCACCATGTATGTAAATATAGTTTAGTGAAGTAACTTTAATAAAAAAAAAAAACAAAATAAAAAAATGGGGTTACAGAGAATTAAACAAAATAAAAAAAAATTAAGTACGATATACAATTTGACATAAAAATGTCATCGGCTCTTAATGGCTTAAGCATTTTTTAAAAAATTTAGTGTTTCTTCAAAGATCTCCTTGAAAGCTTTTAAATGATACCCATGTTGGTGTCTTTAAAAATATAGTGCACAATTTTTTATTCTATAAAAAGTTCAGAAATTAATGGATGAGCGTAAATTTTTTCACTTAATAGTTTTTTTCTCACTTAATTCTGTTTTTTTTTTTATTTAAGTTACTTAATTTTTGCAAATGAGATGAAAAAATTAGAGGCAGGCGTAGTGTTTTGCGGCTGCCGTGAACTAAACTTGCTGATTTTCAATTTTCGAAACTATGTCTGATCGATTGGCCTTGGAAAAGTTAATTTTAACACTAACACAGACATCGCTCAATCGACTAAGGACTCAAAATATTATACTTTATGGTTTGAAAATAGATATTGTAGAAATTACAAACGGAATGACACAACTAGTTAGTGAAGGGTATAAAAACTAATAAATAAATTTTCACAAAAAAAAAGAAAAAAAATTATTTTACCTAAAAGCCGAACACATACATAACAAACTTTAAAAAAAATCGAAAAGTTCACTAAATCTCATAACGAATCCAAAAGTCAAAAAAAAAAAAAAAAAAAAAATAATAAAAACGTCCGCATTCATTTGATAAATAATTTTGCTTTGGAAAAATTAAATTAAAAAATGAACCAAAACCGAAAAAGTAAATTTTAAAAATAAAAACTTAACACAAATATCGTATTTTCACAAAGAATCTAATGAAAAATTATCGAAAATTAGAAATTTTACTATAAAAAAATATTTTTTTTTTAATGCTTAGAAATTAAATTAATATGTAAACTTCTATTTCATTTATAATATTCACGGTTAAAATCCCAGTTGGAAAAAAAATAAAAATTATAAAATACGCAAGGCACGGCGCTTATAAATTTATAATTAACAACAGTCAGTATGATACTGGAACAGCATCTATAATGTTGTGAAGTAAACAAGTAAGAATGAATAAAAGTAAAAAAATGCATTCGTGATCATCAGTTGGCTGATACAAATGTACGGGACAAATGAACCAAAGCCGAAAAAGTAAATTTTAATTGACTTATGAAAATCCACAGTTCAACTTTACTTTGAAACTTAAAAGTGTCTTCATTTTGGAAAAACATTACGCTTATCATCTCCTGAAGATCCAATTTGCAAAATTTGAAGCACTTACAATCGTGGTTGAGTTCTGTAGCATTCCTATCCGAGTCATTTAATTGAGGTTTGATAGTATGTTTATAGTAATGCTGTAAGCCAATTTCTAGAAGGATATATAAAATAATAAAATAGAATTAATACACATTTATTTATTTATTTACACTACAATATAAAAAATAAATTTATAAAATACATTTTCTTTTGACTTCAATTTCTTCTTTTTTTCTTTAAGGACAACATACCGATGATATTAAACACTATACGTAATCTATGTTTTGATAATCCCACATTTTGCATGGATTTATATTTGCGTTTGTGGCGCGTTGAGTCCCGTACATATCCATTTTTAATTAAACTGTTGTCTCTGCCGTTTAAGGAAGGCACCACTAAGAAGTGGGAGTTCGAAATCGCCAAAACGTACACCATACGTGAAATATGCTATGAAAAGTAAGTAATTTTTTCTGGGTTTTGATTTGGTAAATAATATTAATTAAATTGCAATATTTTTTTCTACTACATTAAGGAGTGTCCTTCAATTGCAACTAAAAAAAAAATCACATCGTAACATTTTTTATTGACAAAACCTTTTTATTTATGTAATTTATGATTTAAGAAACCTTTTGTTTTTGATTTAATACTTATTATTTATTAGTCATACAATTTAACAATTAGAAGCAAAAATTATTGTTTCTTTACACGTAATTTAACTTACTTCATTTAATAGTATCATGCAAATCACCAGTTTATATTTATTACCAATTTTTTTTTTTATGTGATGCTAGTTTTTTTCGCTTTTCACTAGTTTATTTATAAACCATTTCATTAAATACTATTTCAATATTTACGAAAAAAAATAGGAAAAAATTATTTTCTTATGCCCTTCACCACAGGTGGAAATTTTCTACAATATCTATTTCCGAACCCATAAAGTACAGAGAAACCTCTCATAATGGGACACTCACCGTTGCGGTGTTTTTGTCTGGTTATTAATGGTGTCCGCTTATAAGAGAGGTATTCATTCTGTTACTTATTTCGTTTTGTATTTATTTTCTGAGTAGCCTGCTTTAACTTACATTGTTTCAATTTCAGCTGTTTGGTTTTAAACTGACTTTCAATGTTTCTTATTTGTAAAAATGCAACAAAGTCTTCTGTAGCAAAATGCTTCAAACGCGCAATTTTCTTCAATGTTTTATCGTGTGTTTAAGTGTAGATGCTTTCATCCAGATTATAACAATCTGCTAATAATACAGCTTTCCGAAAGCAATTTTTGTTTGTTGCTGCTTCAACTTTATTCCAAGAGGCTTTGCTGAAATATAAAGCTGCTACAACGTCAACAGCTTTTACGAGACTTGATGCTGAAGTTGCAGTATTGGTCATTGATAGTATGTGCTTAAATAATACTAAGCCTCTATCGTAAACCTTTAAATTTTGGATTATACTTTGGTCAAGGGATTGACACACTGCAGTTGTTTTTAAGGCAAAAAATTGTTATATTTGTTAAATTCATTTCTCTTGAATGAAATGCTGTTGTACAAAAACAAAACTATTTTACGCTTCTCAGATCTCATTTTTCTGTTGAACTGCTACAGCTATTTACTTATGATGCCTCGAGTCTTTCATATCTTTTTTGTAAATTTCCAATTTACTGAAAGGTCTATAACAAAAGATGTTTGAATGCTCGATGGAGGGCTGTATTACCTATGACTAACAGCAGCTGTTTCTCTTCAGAAGAACAACTATTTAAATACAACTTTTGTTGCTGTGTATTTACGCGTCTGTTCGCTTATGAGAGGTATTTTTAATGAATATTTGTGGAATTCAGTGTCCGCGTACGGTTTTTAGAGTGTCCGCTTATGGAAATGCATTTTGTATGGTTCTAAAGATTTGGCCTATTATTAGAGGTATCCGTTTTGAGAGGTTTCACTGTATATATATTCTGACTTCTTATGCATAGCGAAGTCGATTTAGCGATGTCCATTTGTCCATTCGTGTTAAAATCCACCTTGACAAGGACCTAGCTAGAGAAAATTTAATACGCCAATCGATCAGACATAGTTTCGAAAATTTTGCTATTGAAAATCAACAAGATCGGTCTATGTCCCTCAAGGCAGTGAGCTGAACACCACGCCTGACTCTATTTTTCCATATAATTTAGAGCAATGAAGTTACTCCAATCAAAGAAGAAATATATGAAGCGATAGAGAATTAAAATAGGAAAAATACGCCAAGTGAGAAAATTGGCGCTCGCCCATATATTCCGAGTTGTGGGCCTCCGAAATTTTTATAGAAAAGTACGATTGTTGACCATATTTTTTAAGATGTCAATATGGGTATCATTTAAAAGCTTTTGAAGAGATCTTTCAGGAAACATTTAAAAATGTTTAACCCATTAAGAGCCGATAACATTTTTTATGTGAAATTATATACCGTTTGATAGGAGTTACTTCAATAAACTAGATTTACATAAGTGGTGAAGGGTATATAAGATTCGGCATACCCGAATTTAGCACTCTTGTTAAAAAATAAAATACAATGAAAATTTCACAAAAAATAAAAATTTAGTAATTTCAACTTCCTTTTGATACTTATACGTTATGCCAACACTAAATTCAGACTAAAGAACTAATAAAAAATATTTTACTTCCATAAGAGAATTAATGCATTATGAACAACAAGTTTTGAGGCATTAATTATTAATTAAATAGCCAATCAATTGTCTAGATGGAAGACATGTTTTAGAAAATTTTTTATCTGTTTTTTAAAAGAACATATTTATTTGCATTCAAAAGTTTTAGTTTAAAATTAATTTAAAAAAATTACATCTGCTTTAACACATTCCATTGAAATGATTAAATCTATAAAAAAGAAATATGTAAATTATTTTTACAGACCGACACAACATGGCTCAGATTTAGTTTCGCATCTGTCTGATACCCTTAACACTTGTACCGATGAATCTGGCGATCTGGCAACATCATTGGCACTAGATGCCATTGTAGCTCTTTGTGACAGTCATACAGTAAATATAACGTCTACTTGGCGAGTTTTAAGAAATAAATTTCGTCAGGAAAAACGACCACGTGCTTTAAAATCTTTATATAGATTTTTTGCTCATGTACCGCTGCTACAAACGCCCACCCTCGAATATGAGCAATTAGTGGACGAGGCTTTAGATCAGCTATGGACGACCATAAGTCGTTCGGATTTAGATACAGAAATGGTTAAAGAAGCCTTGACAGCTTTAAAAAACTATGAAATTGGAACCCTATTGACTTTGAAACATATACCGCCACAGTTCAGACAAGATTTACATGTAGCCAGAGAGTATACCGGACCAGATGGAAGGGAAGTGGTGGACTTACAACAGGAAATGATACCGGGTGAAGTTTGGGTACAACTTCTTCAAAAGATAAGACCCGAATGTGGTTCAGCGGCAGCCGATTTAATATCACATTTTATTTGTGCCGAAATAAATGGTTTTCGTGGTGGACTTTATCGTTTACCCGAAGGCAAAGCTGAACCCCGTAAACTACAGGGTCTTTATCCACAAAGTCCCTTAAGAGCGGTGGTAAGCTATTTGGTAAATCAGGCACGTTATGGCGACCATGTGGCGGAGCCCATCGCTGTTACAAATGCCTTGCGTGCCATATCGAAAAAGTTTCCAAAACCCATACCACCTCTCGATTGGAGTTTTCTGCATAGTTTCTTCCACTTATCTTTCGATACTAGAAAATATTGCATTCTAATAGCCAAAAATCAATTGTTACATTCTGGTACGGCTCGCCGTTTGTTAGAGAATTTTCTCGTCGAGTTCGAACCCAATTGTTTTGAAGAAGATTTATTACTACTTTTTTCCTTGCTGCCTGAAATATCGAATGGTGTTAGCTTGACTATATTGAAAACGTTTGCCGAAAAGGTAGCGTTATATTGTTTTAAAGAATCACAATTGGACGGCTTTAACGAGGGTTGTCTGTTTGAAAAATTTATGGACAGTGTCAAGTTCATATTCACTGGGAAATGTGATGTACCGGAAGTATTGGACATTTTTACTTTAATAGTGGAACGTTATATGGATTCAATGGATGTGGACTCGCGTCTATTTGAACGATACACAGAAGTTGTAGCAGTTTTACCACAAAATGCTATTGAAGGTTTGACAACGCCCGCCAATTGGTGGGAAACCCCCATAGGAAAACTGAAAAAAGCCACCATTATTCGATCATATTTAGTGTTGTACAATAACCAATTAAATAATCCCTTGAAATGGTTCAACTCTATAATTGATGCCTACGCCACTCGAGGAACAGAGGAACATTTATTTTTCTTCAGACATTTATCTTCCACCTTGTATGCCTTCAACAATGATGAGCATTCCTGCAATTGGATTATGGAAATGTTCATACAAATACAAGCACTATTGGCGGAGTCATCGAATAAGGAAAAACTCGATAAAGTATTGTATCTGCTGGATATATTCATTTTGTCGGTGGATGTTTTGTCGGGCTGTGCAGTGCTATTAGGTAACTTGGACACAGTTGCCACACAACGTTCCGAAAGAAATCAAATATTTCCCGAAAGTTTGCAGTTTTTGTGTGATCATGTTTTTTGGAAAGATCAAGAACCTAAAGTAAGAAATGCTTTTCGTTTTAAAACTTTTTAAAATTTTCCTTGGAAAATTATTCACTCATTTCTCTTACAGATCTATGAATTCCTGTTTAATCTTTACAAAAATAATGCCATTCCTGATGAGTACAGCCGTATATTCAAAGATTCCATTATCTGTTCCCGTAATAAACCATATTTTGATTCTAAAGGAATTTGGACCAAATATGTGGGCATGCGCAAATAAATTTGAAGAGATTAGAATTCTTGTAAATTATTGTTTTTTAAAAGCTTTTCAGTTTTTCGTTTATTAAGCGCCTTCAGGGAAATTGCCATTTTTCTTTTGAAAAAAAAAAAAAGCTTGTAAGTTTTGTAATAATCTCATTAAGTGGAGTTAAAAATTAAAAAAAAAATGTTTTGTAAAAATTACTTATCTCCTTTTCACAACACATTTAAAAGTTATACGAAAATGAAGTATGTTCAAATTTGTTAGTTTTATTTTGAAAGGTATGAAACTCTTTTAATGATAAAATTATAAGTGATATTTTGTAAATCGAAACGATTTCAAAATCCAATAATTTTTTATAACGAAATACTTACAAATAGCTGTTAGAGCGATTCAATGTATAAAAAGCGAAGTTCGGTTAAAATAAAGGGCCTGTTCGTAAATAAAAAAAGTGGCAGCACTGCAAATGTTATCTGTTCGTAAATGCATCACTAAAGTATATAATGCGCAAATGAAAGCAATAAACTATGCATAAAAATGGCTGAAGCAATGAACGTGTGAGTATAAATTTTGTTAAGTTTTCATTATTTATTTATGTTTGTTTATTATTTTTATATCATGTAGTTGACAAATCGAGTTTATTATAAATTTTTCCATTTTCATAGTATTTCTTCATTCGTAAATGCAATCTAAAATGAGAAAAAAAAGCACACGCAACAGCTGATTAGCAGTGGCAGTGCAGAATAATCATATTATGCGGAGTTTTAATGCATTTACGAACAGGCACAAACTTTATCAATTAAGAGCGCTATATTCGGCTTAGCCGGACTTTATATACCCCTCTTCAAAAGAAGTGTCGTATTTATTTTCTTAAAATTTATGGCTTTGTAGAAAACTTTAAAACTGTTGATAGTTTGAAGTTATTTTTTGTGCATCTACAATTTTTGGTGAAAATTGTACGAAATTTTAATGGTTTATTAATACAATTTATTACTGCAAGAACAATTTTTTTTACTAAAGTTCAGAATTTATGGCAAAATGTTGAAGAAAATATAATATTTTGGTGAAATGAAAATGGTTTAGTGATATTCCAATTACCTGGTGATTTATGGTTCTTATACCACAAAAAGTGGAAAAATGGTATATTTAAGCTTGTCATTTCTACAAAATTTATTTCCGACCCATAAAAATATATATTCTGAGTTTTTAGGCATAGCGAAGTCGATTGAGCGATGTCCGTCTGCCCGTTCGTGCTATCATTAAAATCACATTTGCCAAGGCACTAGATGAGCCACTGAAGATTAGCAAGATTGGTCAAGTCCTCTGAGGGAGCGGGCAAAACAACACGCCTGCCTTAACTTTTTCCATGTCATTTGAAATAAGGAAGTAACTCCAATCAAAAAACAAATTTTTTGGGCGATTAAAAATTAAAAAAAACAGAAAATACTAAAATTTTCTAAAGTTGCCTAACCCATTAAGAGCTGGTTACATTATTATAAATTATAATTTTTTTCTCATTTTTTTAATTCTCGTCTCCGCAATATTTATTTTTTGGTTGGTGAAGGGTATATTAGATTCGGAATAGCCGATTACCAAGTGGGCTGATGCCTACCCTAACCTTTATATTACCTTTTTATCCTTGGTGAAGGGTATAAAAAAAATAAAAAAGGAATATTTCGATTCCCAACAAAGCACTTTCGTTACATTGCCTAAACCATAAATATTTGAATGATTTACTTTTCGATTTGAAATATTTATTTTTTTTTTCAGCTAAACTATCAGCTCCGTTTTGTTGACCCAAAGCGAGCAAGTTTTTCGATTTTAAAATAAATTAACTTTCGTATTTAAATCAAGTAAAATAGCATGGCGAAATTATGTACCAATTGATGACAGTGGCGAATTCATTCATTTTCTGCAGCGGTTTTTCGTTTTTTTTTTTTTGGTAGCAGATTTTGGTTTTCGGTTTGTGTTTCGAAACTGATAGAAATTAATCAAATTCTTTCAAAGCGATCGTTTTCCGATAGATCGGTTTCTATAACGAGTTCGAAATTTTCATAGAATTGTTCAAAATTTTTAATTATAACAATACTTTGATGAAATTGATTATAAATATTTCTTTCTTTAGGGTTGAGAGATTAGCAGAAAGATAAGAAAGGAATAAGGAGTAGAGAAAGAACAGGGGAAGACAGAGCTTTCTCCTTTCTTTATATATTAACACAAACATTTTTAAGCAATTTTTGTTTCTTAATTTAGAAATTATAAAAAGCATGAACTTAAGCCAAATTATAGTTATTCATTTTAATAAATTTAGTGCAATAAAACAGTGATTTAATAATTAAAGGAAATATAATTTAAATATTAATTAAACATATAAATTAAATGCGAAAAGACAAAAACAATATAAAAAACTAAGTAAAAACTACGAACAAAGATTTTTTATTCGAACTTTAATTCGAATATATTAAATACACAGATTGACATTACAACAATTTGCAAATTTAACGTTTATTTTTTGTACCATTCGATTTTAAAATTGAGATGATCTACACCTATATATTGCGACCTTGTAATTTATTTAAATTAATAAACACTTTCAAGCATGTGCTGACGATCACAAATCGTTTAAAACTTGCGATGCGAGTTGAAATCGCATGACACGTGTTCTGTAGTTCACTTTGGCGACTTCAAATCGCAGCAAGCACATACTAAAGTGAAGTGGTGAATTTCAATTAAAAGAAACTAAAAAACAATAAAATTATACACAAATAAAAAATTGTTTTTTTATTTTTAACAAAAACTATTTTTTTATACACAATTTAAATGTTAAAGAATAAATTTAAAATATGTTCTTTGTTTTATCAATTGATTGTGTTGGTTTTTTCTTGAGTACTGGCGATTTCATTAAAACAGTTGTTTTATTTAGTGTTCGAAAATATATTGGTATTAGTGCGGTTAAACTGTAATCAAAAAAAAATGCGGTTCTCTTAATTTTAAATTCTTAAAAAATATTCGGTTCTTATTAATGGGCGAGATAAGTGTAAAGGTACCTCTTTAGATTTATTTCAATTACTTTTAGGACGACCTGCGTTTCGGACGTGTATATTATAACTAACAAAATAAACAAGAATACTTTTTAAGAACTGATAACTCACTTCGAAAGCAATCTTTTTCTTTAAAGATGCCAAATGCAACATCCATTTGCCGCCAAAATATTTCTTGCTTTGTGTTATTTTTTTTTTTTTCATTAATAAATAAATATCCATTAAATTGAAAAATCCATTATAGATTCAAATAATCCGTTCTTTTTTTAATTGGTTTTTTTTTAAGAAATTAAACTAAGCAAGAAGGCTGCTGGCATGTTTTTAAATTTTTCTTTTGCTTTTTTATGTTTTGCACCGTCAAATCGTATGTTTTTGTTTTTTGAACATAAGTTTGAGAAAAAGCAAAACACGTGAGTTTCAGAACATGTAAATTAAAAGTTGGCGTTTTTGAAATCGCATGTGTGCGAATGTTAGAACATGCCTGTTTATAAATTAAACTTTTAAAAATTGTGTTTTTTTTTTTCATTTTTCTTTTATTATTTTCAATTATTAAAATTTATTTTTTTGTTATAATCTCGATATTTTCCTTTTTAGAATGAAACTAATTTTAATAGCTAGAAAAATAGCTAACATTTTAAAATCAAAAGTAAAAAATAATAAAAATAAAAGTATTTACAATAAATGAACTCGAAATGCAAAATGAGAAAAATTGATTATTAATGCAAATTAATTCTTAATAAAAAGTTACTGACACAAAAAAAGACGTCTTGTTTTTTTTTAAGTGTAAATTGTGAAATAAATAAAATTAGAAAATTTTTTATAAAAATTTAAAGCACTTAGATTAAAAAAAGTCAGAGAAATGAATTATTTTTTGAACATTACTAAAAGAACATTTGTAGTTTATGTTATGGTTGGTTGTTATTTACCTTAAATAATAAAATTATTAAATTAAAAATTTACTGTTGAGTAAAGTAAATGGATGATATTTAATTAATTTTATATTTTAAATATTAAAAACTATTTATGCAAATTATTAGCATAATTTAATTCCTATTTGTTAAAATTAATATTACAACAAAGTTTTAAACATTTCCATTGCTAGCAGATGTAGTGATTTCTTTCAATTCAGTTGAAGGTGTTTCAATTGACAGTTCTTTGCTGGGAAGAACTTCCGTTATCGAAGGAACAAGTTTATTAGTTATTTCTTGTACGGCGATTGGAAGATAATCAGCTACAACATTATCATCTACTGCATCATCATTATTTGCTTTTTCTATATTTGCTATTGCTGCTGGATGTTCGACATCACAATTTTCAGACCTTAGCAATATTTCCGGAGTTTTTGTTTGTATTAATACGTTTTCACTAACACTATCCAGACATTGGATTAAATTATTATCTTCTTTACCTTTCTCTTGATTTTCAACATTTTTACTTTCATTCACAGATATCTCTTCACTGTTGTTTTCTTCGGGCTGCAACAGTTTATCAACATTTTGTTTAGCTTCTGTTTCTAATTCATTTAATTTAGTCTTATTTGCTTCCAGTGTTGTTGTTGAAGAAGATTCTTTGTCATCAATATCCATTGCTTCATCTGTTGATTTGGCTACTGGGCTTTCGTCTGTTTTCAGTTTTTCTGTAAGTTTGTTCTTATCGCTTGAACCATTTGTATGATTCTCATTCTCTACAACTTCGTTGTTCTTCGTTGTATCTTCATCAACAGTTTTGAAAATTGAATGTTCTTCAGTATCTTGATGTTTTTTTGGTGAAGACGTATTGTCATCAATATTTAATTTAGTGTCTGCTCTTGCTTCAGTATTCCCATCATTTGTTTTGGATTCTTCATATTGCACAACTTTTTCTGTAGATTTGTCTGGCACATCAATTGTAATATCGACCGACAATTCTTTTTCAGAACTTTCCACTGACGTATTTTTCTCTTCCTCATCTACTTGACTTATTTCAGTGCTGTTTTCAGTAGTTTTTGTTGAAATTTCAACGACTTCTTTCGCTTCAGGTGTGGTCGCCTTGTTTTTCTCGTCATTGCTTTCCGTTTCATTAATTTTTTCTTCTATGAAACTGTTAATCGTTTCAGTTTCGTTAGCCGGTTTCGAGGAGGCGGCTTCTTTATCATTTTCATCTAATTCCATTGGAGTCGTATTTTCTTCTTGACCCTGCTCCTCCTCCTCCTGCTCCTCTTCTTCATTTTTCTTGGTTTCTTCTGTTTCTAATATCTCTTTAGCTCTGGCCTCTAACATTTCCTTAGCATATGGAAACACTTCTTCGGCTTTCTTCAATTCAACAGAACACTTCATTTTTAGCTTTTGATCGCTACGTTTCATTTCCTCCATACGTTCACGTTCCATTAAAGCCTTCTGCTTAAGCAATGTAGGATTGGGTTTATTGGTAAGCTTTTTACGTGGCTGCTTCTTCTGACCCGATGAATCCGATCCAGGAGAATTTAAGGGACCCGGACCTTCATGTATATCGACTTCTAACATACTCGCTAGAAAACTTTGAGCCATCGACATAAGGTCCATATTTTCCTCTTCTGGAGGAACAGTTGCTATAATTGGTGGAGCAGATGGTTTAACCACAGCTGCTGGTCTATTTGGGGATGTCAATGTAAGTGGCGGAATTCCAGGTTTAATTTTAACATCGGCAGTATGTTGTGGACTTGGATATGCTGATTGAGCTTTGATTTGTGCAAATGGCTGTTGAGTTCTCGTTGGTGTCGTGGCATTGGGCTCATCATCATCCGAATCCAAAGTAATCAAATCGGTTTTAGGTTCAACAATTTCAATTTCATTATCTTCATCATCACTGGCCTGTTTATCTAAGATTATAATGAAATGAATAAATGAACCATTAAATTACTTTCTTAAAACATTCTATTGTGAAAATTTCACTCAATATTTTATTAAAAGAAAACGATACGAAACATTTCGAAAAAAAGTGTTTTGGTCTTAATTTAAATTTTATTAAATAATTAAATTATATTTTATCATGTTAATTAGTTAAGTAAAATGTCATGACACAAGTACATCTTTAATCTTAAAACTATTGAAATTTGCTTCAGAAATTGAAGTCAGAACGCGATGTATTAAAAACTATTGAAGCAATTGCTGTATGTATGTAGGTATGTATGATTTATAATATAATTATATATATTTTTATATATTATAATTAATTAAAATTAATCCAAAAATTTCATTTCTTCTGCCGGTAAATTTTTGCAATACTGTTCCATTTTGGTATTTTCGATAATTTGACCCTTTTCGCGTTTTAAACGATAATAACTAAATTTGGCCAATTGCCAACGCAGTTTTATAGATTTAACGTCCCCTGCAAAATAATAGAAAAATTAAATTAAAAAAAAAACTTTATGAAGCTGGAAAATTTTATTATTTCACTTACGTTTAAAGTTGTGCAAATTTTTATTTATTTCTTGCCAGTAGTTATCGCGCACCATTATATCGTTATAATCTTCATGATGAGTATCCCAAATGGCAGGATATTGACGCACTAATTTTACTAATTCCAATAAAAACTCCTTATCATCTGGCATATCTTGGAGTTTTGTGTGTCCTTCTTTTTTGGGCTCATCATCGCTATCTTCCGTTTCATGCTCGTCGTTGTCATCGTCGTCCTCCAGTTCAAAGCAATCCTCAAAGAGACCATTGTTTTCATTTCTCAATTCGTCCTCATCGATTTTATAGAGGAAATAAAGTTTGGCCAAATATTTCGAATATTTAAGTTCTAAATTCGAACGGTCTTCAATAGATTTAATGGTTTTCAAACGGAATGTTTTATACATTTCATACAAATGCTGCCAGCGATCTCTAATTTCGTCACCAGAAATGTCTGAAAAATTTAACCATAATAATAAAAATTAAATGTTTTTGTTTTTTATATTTTCAAATACCATTTTTTGTGTGTTGTTGAAACTTACTGGGCAAATTTCTTTGTAATTGTCTCCAAACAGTTCTACGAGTTTCTTCATCTATTTTATCCGCTTCGGGATCCATAGATTTACGCCACAGCACTGGATTACTTTTGACAAATGTTATAATTTTCATATCTAAAGGATCCACTTCAATTGGTTTTATTGCCTCCTGGAATCGCAGTGAAGAGCGTTCATCTGTATCTTTTTCATAATCTTTGGTTCGATCTACAAGTTCATCTTTACCCTGAAGATGTAGCGATTGTTCTATAGCATCCAAATTGTAACGATTGTAGGTATCATTATCATCTTCACCACAATCAACGGCCACCCATTGATCTTCGGGTAAGTCTCGATTAGCCAAAAATGCCATAGCTTTGTCAAAGTGGCCATTAAAACGTTTTCCTTCGGCAATACGCTTTTCAATGCGTACAAATCGTTTGCGTATATTTTTCCAACGTAATTTTATATGTTCATTGCCATCGAAATGCGATGCTATAGTACGCCATTGCCTGCGTGTGACTTCGAAATTTCCATAGTCGGGATGGCGGGTGCACCATATTGAGGGATATTGCGATACGAGACGAGTTAATTTGCGATCAAAAGCATAAGTTTCTTCATTTTTCTTCATAGACTCTTCGGTGCCTGGCATTAAACTATCACCGTAAGCTCCCCTTGCTGAACTTCTAGTAAAACCTTCGTCATCATCGTTATCAAAGTAACTTTCATCAGGTTCTTCATTTTCTTCGTTTTCTTGATTATAGCTAGAGGGAATGGGTGAGTCATCGCCACCCCCTTCCATCCAACGTCCTTTTAGACCTTTGGGCTCTTCTAACAAACTATCTTCGCCATCCAGTTCATCATCCACCATGTCCTCAGATTTACCTTGACCCAAACTGAAAATGGGTGGCAGAGGAGATTTAGCGCCATCTTCACCTTCTTTCAAATTTGCGTGTAGACTTTTACGATATTCGTAAACTTGATTGTGAAAACTATTTGAGCCGGTATTAAATAAATCCACATCATCCAACTGACCATAGCAAACGTAGTCAACGGCTTTAAATGTAGAAGGAAAAATATTAGAATTTTTAATAATAAAAAAAGGATAAAAATATGAGTTTAATTTCATTGCCTTCAGTCATTTTTAAACCATAATTTCTTAACGAAATTAAAGAAAACACATGGACCCAAATAAATGGTGTGTTATTGTTTTATAACATTAACTCTGTATTTTCCTTTTTTTGTTACTTTTATATTTACTTTTTATTTTTATTTTCAATTTCTTACTTTTAAGTCCATGTTGTCTTCTGCGTTACACAAGTATTTTTTAGCCGGAAGTCAATGAAATGCAAACTCATAGATTTATTCTTCTTTTATTTCTAGGGTACTTACATTCCGGTATAATTTTTATTTTATATAAAATATTTTTCACATAACACTTCAATATTTATTTTATTATTGAAAAACACTTATTTTAAGTCCATGTGTTGGGAAAAAAATGGCTTAAGACAATGATTCATTATTTTAAACTATGATTTCTTATTGGAAACTCTAACTACTTTCACAAATATCAAAATTAATAAAATAATTGTTTACTTTTACTATAAAACATATAAAAAACAATACAACATTTTAATAAAAATGAAAAAAATTAAAAATTTGTAGGCGGCTTTGTCACAATATAGAAAGGCCCTAACTTTTTATACACATTTCAATAAATGATTCTCTAATGCATGACTAAATTGAAAAAGTTGTCACGGCATCAAACTGCTTAGGGAATTTAATAACACAATGCGTTAATAAAAAAAGTGTCCAACTACAAAACTGTACTTTTTCATCAATTTTTTTTTTATTTTCCTGTAAAGAACGACAAACATTAGTTAGGGTCTTTTTATATTAAGGTAACGATATATTTATACTAAACAGAAAAGTTCTAATCCCGGGTGAAAAATTAAATTTAAAGTCCAAAATCATGGCGAAATAATACAGGTGAACGCACGGGCGAAAAGGCTCATCAGCTGTGTACGTTGTAGTTGTCAAAGCGAATTGTCTTGTTTATGAATATTGTCAAAAATAAATTATTTGTTTGACAAAATTTTAATGTGTTTTGATTTTTAATAATAAATTAATTATTTAAATTTCTGAAAAAAAAAATTGTAAATTTTTCTAAATTTTAATTTTAAGAAAATTAGAAATTTAACGCGGACGAAGTCGTTGGCATTGCAAGTCATAAATAATTTTATAGTTGAACAATTTGAAATTTCTTTTATGTCTCCATACACAAAGGGCAATCATCGCCTTCGTCTAAGCAATCCAAAATACAGTTCCAACTAAACAATGTTTAGGAGACCGTTCTTCCAAGTTTCGTTTTTATAGAAAGAGAAAAACTCACTTGTAGAAAAGTTACAATAGCTATATAAGGAGAATTCTGGCCGAATTCAATGTCGAATAAGAACATAATTGGAGCCTGTAGCTCGTTTAGAAATTTGATGTTTATCCGCACGTAAATAGAAAAAAGGCTTTCAAGTAGGTGCGTGAGCATCGCATAAAGTTTAAAATCATTTTCAGTTTCTTTTTTGTATCCGGTAGTATTTCATCTTGCTCTTCAATATATTTTTCCAGTTTTGCAACACGAAACTTCATATATGTAACTACACCACAAACACTGCAATCTGTTGTACAACCTTTTCAAGTTATACAAGAGGTCGCAACGTGAAAATTAAAAAATACTTTTGTCAAATTTTTTTTTTCAATTTCTTATGTTTGTTTTTTTTAACAATTTTTTTGACAACATAACTAGATTTTGTAGCAACAAATTCCCTCTAGTTTTTTGTGTTGTTGCATTATTGTAGCCGTGCAATCACCTGTATTAATTCGCCTTGACCAAAATCCACTTCTGTTTGCACATGAGAAATTTGTTTAAAAGAAGAAAAGTAAATGAAACCCTACCGAGCCATTTAAAGTTTTTATCTACTACAGTCAAGGCAACTTCAACTTAGTTGTCAAAATTTAAATGTAATTATAAAAAAGAAAAAATTTCAAATTATTCGAAAGAGTAAGAAATTGTAAATTTTATAAAATTAAATTTCAAAGCCATAAAAAGGAATATGAGTTACTGCTTGAGTTACGGAGGAGAAACAAACTAACTGATATATCTTCATTTAAAGTCCCAAATGATGATAAAAGGATAAATTAAATTCGGCTTCCTTTTGTTTCGTCAGAGATGCTTTGCAAATACAAAATTACATAGAATGTTTGTTTTTGAAGCCGTGCGACCACCTTTTATTGATCTCGCCTTGACTACAGTGACGTCATCTAATTTATATGGAAAATCAAGGCGAATCAATTACCAGGTGGCAGCGTAGGCGAATTCAGTATTTTTTGCTGGTATACACGACTGTCAAACTCCATATATAAAAAATATACAAAACTTTTTTATATATGCAGTTTGACAGTAGTAAAAAATACTGAATTCGCCTACGCTGCCACCTGGTAATTGATTCGCTTTAATGGAAAATCATGTGAACGTAAATACAAAACACAAACAATGTGAAGTATTTCATACTGTTTACTTATCCGATTATATTTTTTTTTTTTGCAAAAATCAAAGCGTATTAATAACCAGGTGGTATCATCAGCATGAAGTACTGTTATACCGACTTAACACACGTCAATTTTTCTTGCAGCAATTCTGAATTTTGTGAAAGAGAAAGAAGTACAGAATAATTTAGTTTTTCGTCTTCTCATCCAAAAAATTCAGAATTGCTGCAAGAAAAATTGACGTGTGTGAACTCGGTATTGGAATGAACGTCAAAGTATGTTTGTTTAACACTCTCGATCAAATGATTAGAAACACATAAAATCTCAATTAAAAGGCCAAAACCCATCTCTGTTTGTACATGAGAACTTTGTTTAAAATAAATTATATGAAACCCCACCGAGCCATTTTATGTTGTTATCTACTACAGTGATGCCATATAATTTTATATGGAAAATCATGTATTTCACATAGTTCACTTATCAGCTTAGTTTTTTTTTTTTTGTAAAACCTATTTAGGCGAATTTATATAAGGTAACAGAGCCGCTACAACAACTTAAGTGTATGAAAAACCTCAAAACACAATTAATTACTGCACCTTTTTCTTATCGCTTTTAGTAATTTTTTTTTTTTTATTGAATAAAAACTCTTATTACAATTCTACTTGAAAGAATATTAACAAACGAAATTTTGTAATATAGAAATATTCACCTTTGACAGCTACTTTGCACATAAAAAAATTAAGCAAAAATTGTCAGCTGCCGCAACGATGCCACCTGGTAAAATTAATTCACCTTAAAACCTATTCCTGGTTCTCAACAATTGAGTGCTGAAGGCAACTTAGAACAGGTGTTAATTAAAAATAATCGTTGGGCGGCAAAGCCAGAGAACGAAGCTATAATTTGCAAATTTTTCCAAATTTAAGGAAAATAATATTTTTATATAACGAAGGATAATAAATTCAACACAGAAAGACACTTACAAAAACATGTAAAAATATGTACACAAAATAAAAGAAGAAACAAAATAAAAATAATTTTTTAATTAAATAAATACGGAGATTTCGTTTTAACGAGCACATATTGTACATTTATAATTATTTATAGTAATTGAAATTATTAAAAATAAATATAAATATTGATTTAAAATAAAGAAAAAATAACGAAAATTATGTTTACTAAACTTACCAGCTGCTAATTGTCCGTTTTCCAAACAATCGGCATCGTTGCCGAAACCAAGCGTACGCATATCACCCAAACATTTATCTTGCAAACTTTTAAAACGTCCGATCGCATAAGTCAACAGATATGACAAATGTATATAAAGTTCTTTAACTTCCAAAAAGTTGCGTGCTTGTTTATAAGCATTTGAATTAGTAAGTGTTTGAACTTTATTTGTTAGATGAGTACAAATTTCCATGGCATTGAAGACTTGATCTTGTAAGCCGGAACGAGCCTGACCGATGGGATTGTCGGGAAAGACATGACGTACCATAACAGGCCGTATGGGGCCGGATTGGTGAACAGGTTGTTGTGGGTGTGTCGGTGCTGAAGAAATTTGACCATTTAAAACTTGTATAGTTGGTCCATTGTGTGCTATCGGATTGATGGCTGATGTTCCTAAAACATTATTATGATAACGAACTACTTGAGGATGTTGACCCTGTTGCTGGTGCTGCTGCTGTTGAACACTGATATTATAGGGATGCTGTGTTATTTGTACGGCTCGCGAAGCTATTGTTTGCGGTATTACTCTTTGTGGCTGAGGACTTGTCATTTGTTGCCAATTATTAGATGACGGGTTAGAATTTTGGGGTGGTGGAGGACCTTGCCGTTTAACTTGTATCAGCTTGCCATTTGGTAAACGGAAAGTTTCTTGTTGGGCTGCAGAATTTAAGTCGATGCGATATCCATTAATTGTATGATAAACGGGTGTACCACTGCCGCCAGGATTAGGGGTTCGTGGACCTATAATGGTTCGTCTGACAACCGGTGGAGGGGCAGCTGGTCTCAGCTTAATAGCTGTGTTACGTAATACCAGTGGCGGCGGTACAGAATTTTTAGGAGTTGAGCTCATTGCACCGTAACCTGACTGTGGTTGTTGTATAGACATGATTTTAGGCGTAGAAGCTGAAGGTGTTCCTATGGGTCTGCTAGGTTTGGGCGGTACAGTTATCTGACAATCGGGTTCAAGCATGCTTAGTAAATCTGGCGTACAAACAACTTCATCGTTGCTTTTAGCACGTTTAGCAGCATTCATTTGCTGAGGCGAAGGAGTCGCTGAATGCTTTATAGGTTTCTTGCTTGAAAAAGAGCTGCTATGGCTGCGTTTTGAGGCCACTGAATCCAAGCTTTCCATCGAATCTGACATATTGCCACATTTTGCTTTTGCTAAACGACAGCATCTGCTACGGTCTTTACTTAAATTCATTTTTAACTCTGATTCACTTAAATTAAGAGCATACAACTCTCTGAAAGTGCAGAAAACAAAAATCAAATCAAAAATTTATTTCCCAAATATAAACAGTGAAAAAGCTTTTAAAGAAATATAGCAACCTTAATGTTATACTCACTTCTTCTGCTGTTCTATATAATTCATGAGTGCCCAATGCTGTGCCCTTAGAGGCCACAGTATTTTCGGAGCACAACTGAAACAATTCCAATTTTCATTTTGTTCAATGTCAGCCACTACCCCTCTTGACAGGTTCTTTACAATGCAAGATTTGCAGAAGACATATGGGCAACTGGAACAACAATAAACTTCACCGCCTTGACCACACCAACGACAATACAGTTCCGAGCCGTCTTCACCTTTGCTGAACTCTCCGCTATTATAAAAATCATGACATTTATTGCAGTGCGTCACCCTCAATATAGGATGCATTTTAATGCCAGTCTCCTGTACTGGTGCTGTTCCAATATGAATTTTACACACAGTACAGTGGGTCTTACGTTCTCGCACCACATCAACTGTAGGATAAGCTTTTAGATAAAAGCGCCTCTCTTCTTCCGAAATACTGGGATCGAACTCAAAGTTAGTGGCTTTAAAAAGAGAAGAGCAAAAAACTTTATGTGTTTTTTTGGGCGAAGGAAGAAAATTAATTAATAAATTTTGAAATTTTGAGAAAAGAAAATAGAATAAATTAAATTAAAAAAAAAATTATTGGCCAAAATGTTTAAAGGGTAAAAGAAGTTTTTAAAGAAAATAAACTGCCGGTTTCTCTACATGCGAACGAACATTTCTTTCGCATATTTATATTGAAAACAAAAACAATTTCTTTTATATATTTTTTTTTTTTGCTTTCAATACAAGTATGCGAAAGAAATATTCGTTCGCATGTAGAGAAATCAGCAGAAAATGTAGATCGATTTTAATCATATTTTTTGTTATTAATGCTTCGGTTTTTTATGTTAAATCAGTTAAAAAAAAATACTTTACAGTATTTACACTATGCAATTTTTCATGAAACTAGCATGAAGTTTTTTTTTTTGTTGGTAAAGCTAAAAAAAAATACTTTACAGCATTTACACTATGCAATTTTTCATGAAACTAGCATGAAGTTTTTTTTTTTTTTTGTTGGTAAAGCATGGTGGTGGGAATGTTACTGTTACTGTTGCTTATGTTTTTTTTAAATAATAAAAAATTGAAAAAAAAAATGCATCAAAAAATTGCATAGTGTAAATCTGGACTTCGTTTTATAAAGTATTGTGATATTTGAAAATTTTTTTCAAGAGTATATTATTCATTTATTTTTATGGTTGAAAGTATTTAAAAAAATGCATTATAAATTAGGCTAATACCGCATTTAGACTAGGCAATTTTTCATGAAACTTGCATGAAATTTTTGCTTGTTGGTGAAGCAGGAGGAGTAAGCAATATGGTATTATTGGGATTTTGAGGGTATATTATTTTCGCTTATGTTTATTTTTAAATAACGCATATCGCTGCAACTTAAATAAGGAATTGAGAAAAAAATGCCTAAAAAAATTGCATAGTGTAAATCTGGACTAAGTTACAGTAAAAATTTAAATATGTCAAAAGATATAAAAAAGATTTAAAAAATTATTCATAAGAAGTAAGAATGCTATATTCGGCTATGCTGAATTTTATATACCCTTCGTGACTGAGAATTAAAAAATACGAAAATTAAGTACTATATATAATTTTACATAAAAATGTACCGGGTCTTAATGGGTTAAGAATTTTTAATTTTTTTTTTTTTGTATTTTCTGAAAGATCTCTTCAAAAGCTTTTAAATGATACTCATATTGTTATCTTAAAAAATATGGTGCGCAATCGTACTTTTCTATGAAAAGTTCAGACGCCCATAACTCGGAATATATGGGCGAGGGTAATTTTTTTCACTTAATTTTTTTTATTATTCTTTAATTCTTTATCGCCCCCATATATATATATATATATATATATATATATATATATATTTTTTTTTTTTTTTTTTTTTTTATTGGAGTAACTTTATTGTTCCAAATGATATGGCGAATTTTCAAAACTATGATCGATTGGAGTATTTAGTTGATTTAAACACTAACACGGACGGGCATCGCTCAATCGACTTCGCTATGCATAAATCAGAATATATATACTTTATGGGGGTCGGAAATGGATATTGTAGAAATTACAAACGGAATGACAAACTTAGATATACCCTTTTTCCACCTGTGGTGGAAGGTAAAAAAGTTGTCAAAACAACGTAAACTTGTTACACTAACAATTTAAAACGTTTTTTTTTTTCTCCCCTGTAAGCTTCTTTATATATTTTTTTCTATATTTATTTTTGTACATTCTTTTACGAAAATATCTTTTTACTTTTCAGTATTATTTAGCTTCAAATGTGATTTTCAAGTAAAAAAAATATTTTGATTGTCAAACCTGATGCACCATAATCGCACAGATCTATTTTTATCTACAAGTGAATTATGTACATTAAAAATAAGTCAAACTAATTTAAATGACCGATGAAGAATGCATATTACCGTTACGACAAATAGAATTAGGCAAAAAAAGCTTAATAGTTCTCTATCTCTGTGGTCCATTTATTACATAAAGTGGACATTTTGGAAGAATATTATTTAAAAGTTTGGGGTGAAAAGTTAAAATCAGCAAGATGATATTTAACAACGTACAAAATAAATTTAATTCCTCACATATTCAGTTAATTAAATTTTCAAAAATGGATGATTTTAAGCTAGCGTTAAAGCTTTTGTGTTTTTGGCGCTTTAAAGCTTTTACAAAGCGTTAACTAGTTAAAATTTTGTCAACGGAAAAGCTTTGAAAAGTTTTATTATTGCACTGAAATAAAAGCAAAAAGCTTTAAGTCAATTCACAAACCCGAAACGAATAACGAAGAGTAACGTTATACAATTAAAATTTGAGACTCAGGTACACAAATAGATGTCTAGCGTACCAATACGTTATTTGCCTTTAAATATAACACTACAAAAACCTTTATTAAAGAACTGGAAACACAAATAATGAAAAACAATAAAATATATAGACAAATAATTAAAATTAAATAAAAATTTCATTATAAAAATAGTGATAAATTTGGCGGGCTTTAAATATAATCGCATACGATTATATTAATAATCGAATACATGTAAAAAAACTTACCTTTGCTGTTGTCGGCCGCAACTGACGGTGATGGCATGGCTGCCGCCGCCGTAATTGTGGAGCTGGGGCTGCCTCCAGTTGACTCCATCACTGTAACCACAATTTAATAATTCTTCCTGTTAAAATTTATAACAAATATTTTAAATACTTTCGATAATATGCACGCACACTGTAAAAATGTCTACAATTCTTATTTGTTGTAGTTTTTTTTTCTTTTGCTTGTCAAGATGAAAAATCCCGTTCTCTTGCTTTTTACTTTAACTGTTCTTTCTTTAATACACAACACTGTATTCTTTCATTGTTGACATTTTCATTATGAATTTCAGTTAAATTTATTGATTAAAATAAAAGAATATAATTTTTTCACAAAAGCCTGTTTTTTCAGCAAAATATCTTTTCTATCCCTCCGATTCCATGAAAAAATTGTGTGTGTGTGCCTTGTATGCGAAAAAATATTTTCTACAGCCAATCGCCAATATGGCGGCTTTACTCGTTTTTATTCGTGTTGTTTAGTTAG
This sequence comes from Cistogaster globosa, assembly GCA_937654795.1. Taxonomy (NCBI): domain Eukaryota; kingdom Metazoa; phylum Arthropoda; class Insecta; order Diptera; family Tachinidae; genus Cistogaster; species Cistogaster globosa. The sequence goes on along the minus strand of OW569407.1, from coordinate 94,499,252 downwards.
CTTTTTTCGTGTGAGAGGAAAAGAGCAGTTGGTGTCGTTAATAGAGGAAAAGAGCAGGCATGTGTTGAAACGTCAAATAAGCTGTCAAACATTTGGTCGCCATTTTGACTTTAGAATCTTTGATATAGTATTTCAGAATATACAGCTAAGTGGAACCAACGAGTATAAGTGGAACCGCTTTCTAAAACTATGATATATACATGTATATATAGTAATCGAATGAGGTTGCAAAATCTTATTAAATGCTAAGAAAATCGTATGTAACAATTTTAGGTCCTACAGATTTTAAGCTTGATGCTCAATACAAGATTGCATACAAACATATACACATATTTATGTTTGTACAATATGTACATATATATTTAATATCTTTTATTTTTTTTTTTGGATTTGCGTGAGAAGTAATCAGATTTATGTCCTCACCTGATGTATAGGTTACACGAATTGATTATTAAAAATATTTTTAATACTATGTTATATACATAGAATTTTCTGAGATAGTGGTTATAACAAATACATTTACGCATATGTATGTAGGCTTTAAAAAGTTAATATTAAATCTGTTAATATACCATCCTATTATTACATGTACTAAAGGGCCAAGTAACCTATACAAGCAGCTTGCCTAGCTCTCCGCGATTGTACCTTTAAATCCTTTTGTCATTCATTAAAGTATTAAAGTGAATAAAATAATTTTACAATAAACAATTCAAGCAATTCATAAAGTTCAAAATTTTTAATTTTATATTAAAAATCAGTACATAAACGGCTTGTAAGCCACTGCTTTGTTTTAATTTTCTGCCTGATAAGACAGCATCTGAATAAGTTCTTTAGTTTTTTTTTTAACATTATACTAACAGTTATCAATATAGAAGAAACAAATACTCGAAACCGAATGCTCAATTATGTTGTAAAAGCAGTTGTAGGTATAAAATGAAAAACATATTCTACATTTTTTTTTGCCATTATAAAATGTTAAAAATTCTGGTGTCGAAAAATTTTTTTAGATGTATTTGGGGATATTTTATTACTAAGGAATTTGTTTTTTTATTTATAGGCGTGGACCATCTGTACTTTTACTACAGAAACAAAAGAAATTTTGGTACAAACAAAAGTTCTTGTCAGAGATTCATCAGAAATGTTAAACATACACAAATTTAAACGAATTTCTTAATACTATTAAATTTTCCATCCCTGATGTAAATCCACGTTTATATTTGACAATGCTGTCATGACAATAAAATAATACGTATAGTTGTTCAAAATACTGACAATTGCTTCTGTAGTGTAGACCTCCAGAAAGTAATTATGACAATTTTGAGCAAAAAAAAAACCTCAGGCTTTCGGAAACAAAAAAAAAACAAAAAAACAAATTGTTTTAGCGTTTCAACCTGCTTTCTTTTCATTTCTAATATAATTCAAATATCATTTCCTTAAAATACTTATAATAAACGTCAAACACTGTCTTATTTACTATCTTTAAAATATTCAAGACAGTTATTCAGGCTAGTGAAAAGCTGTGTATGCATTGTTATTGTCATGACAGCTTTGTCCAATGTAAACAGGGGGTAGGTAATGTAATATTTTAAACTTATATAATTTATTCCTAGAATTGACAAAATTTTTATTACATAACATAGAACATAACATAAAATTTCTAATCAGGCATATTCTGAATTCCACACAAAATTTTCACTTTAGTATTTTTCAAGCCATTGTTTTTGTAAAAAATAATTTTATAGCAATAATGCTTTGAAAATTATGAAGTGAAAATTTCGTGTGGATATCAGAACATGCCTGAATAATAGTTTTAAACTCATTAAATATGGCAAAAAAAATCTAGTTTGCTGTTATGCTGAAGTAGCATTTGGGGTTAATAAATAATTACCGCAGTTAAATTTCAATCTGGCAACAATATTTGTATTTGAAAGCAAATAAACAAAAAAAAATGTTCGGCTTTAAAATTTTTCATTAAAAATCGCTATTATTTTGCATAAATTACTTCAATGTTGTGAAATCTCTGTCTGTAATAAAATATAATTTTATTTCAATATTAACAACTCAATAATTTAAACAATAATGTCTACCGCATCAAAAGATTTCTTTTATGGCTGGGATTTGTTATACAGGACTATAGAAGATGTGCTTAACAAAAAGGATGACTTGCTTATTGCTCTGGCCCACTTTGTTTTAACCAAACATTCTCAATTCAAATGCATTGGCATTGGAGACGATGTAAGTATTTTGAAAATATGGTAAAGGCACGTATGGGCTCGTAAACGCCCAACAAATATTAACTTTTATACTATGTTCATATGTATTATACCTTTACACTCTCTGGCAAATTGATGCAGAATGTAATTTTAAATTTTTTATTAAACTTTATGTTTTGTAGAAAACTTTGCCGGAGGATGAGGAAGACAGTGGCTCTGAGTTGTTACCTAAAAATTGGAATGATGATGATAACAATTATGCTCTGCGCTATACAAATAATAAGCAATTATTTATACTTTTGGGTTTAAGGACTGAGGGTTCTTTAATTATTACCCTGTTAGATGTTAAAACTCGAAAAGTATCAAATATTGGCTTAGATCCTGAAGAGTTGGTAAAAGCAACCAAAGGAAATTTAAAAACGATGATACCAACCGCTTCGCAACTAGCCGATAGGTATCGGAAAGAATTATTAGAACCGGTAATATTTTTTTAAAGAAATTTTAATGACAAGTTTAAACATTTATAAATTTTAGGTATTTGCTGGTACTAGCAAAGCTGTTACAACTCAAACGTCCTCTACATCACCACCAGCCCAAGGCGCAGATAGTTTACGTATTGGAGAACCAAGACTTCCACCTTTTGGGTAAATGTTTAGCTTATTTCAATTTCTATTTTTTATTGCTTCAATTGATTTATTTTTATTTAGAGTATATACTCCGTCGTCGCATCTTCCTCCATTCGGATTTCCCGTTGGTCGCGGCGACTTAGATCCTTTGGGTCGTGGTGGCCCTGGTAACTTATTTCCTTTTCCCTCAGCTCCTGATTTTCGAGTAGGTCCCAGTGCTAGTGGTATTGGTCCAGGCGCGCAACCACGTTTTGATCCCTTTGGGCCACCCGAACGTGGCAGACCAGACCCCAATCCGGATCATATGCAACCACCTGGTTTTGGTGGTGACTACTACATGTAAAAAACTCAATATGTAAATATATAATATATATAAAAACTGTTAAATTTATAACCAAAAATATTTTTTAATAAACGGTCAAATTTTCTAAAGCAACAATGAAAATAGTTCTTTTAAGCTCAAAATTATAAATTTAATTATTCCATATTTGTTGATTTTAGGAAATGTAGTAAAATGTACGCTGCCGGTCACGTTACGAATTATTAAAAGGTAAATAAAATCTTCCCTGCTGGCATAAAAACTAAATAAAACGTAGGCGGATGAAAGGACGCCGGACTTAAATATTAACTATAATAGGATGGCAAAAATTTTAAAAAACAAAGCTTTCAAGCTTTCTAAAGGCTATACAAGTTTCCAGCAAAAAGTCTAAAAACGCGTTAAATTGAGAGATACGAATTGCTAGTAATTGGACAAACTTAGTGTTTTGTATAAAATGTAAAAACTTTATTTGCACTCTAAGCAGTACTGTAATGATATTATAAAAAATATCTAGGTTTCTCCTCAGAAAAAAATCTCGTTCCCTACATATAAATTTTTTCTCCTACTACCTACTGTATATATACATATATTTATTTAAAATAGTAATATAAAAGCTGTCATATATAAATAAATAAAGATGTCAGCATGGCGAAATCATGTACCAGGTGGTGGCAGTGGCGAATTTCATTCATTTTCGCCGTTGCAGAAAATGTCAAACTGCCTATAAAAAATTTTTCGCTGATTTTTTATATATGGAATTTGACATTTTCTGCAACGGCGAAAATGAATGAATTCGCCACTGCCACCACCACATTTTTTATCTATGGACAAGGCGAATTGCAATTCGCCTTGAACAGTGGTGTACGCCAGCAAAAAATACTGAATTCGCCTACGCTGCCACCTGGTAATTTATTCGCCTTGGTTTCCTGTTTCCTAAAGATATCACCCAATGGTTTGACGAAAAAAAACATTTATCTTTTATTAAACGTACCTTTGCTTAAAAATTGATTTTTAGATAAAAATAAATTTTTTCAATTTTTCTTTTATTGACATATTCCGTACTTTTACATAAACAGGCATGTCACAGAACTCAATTCCGAACGAAAGTGGGTTGAAACCACTTTTAACTTTCAATTTATTAAATTTAATATGCTTCCCTGCTTAGTTTAGCCTTGTTGTTGTTGTAACAGATCTGCTGCTGACGAGAGTTCTTTCCTAAGAAAAAAACCTTCGGTTTGTATAGCTATTGCTGGGTTGACAATCTTTGGCCGAGAAAGACTCGGGTCGTTCCGGAGCGAAGATCCAATCATCGTGGGAACGACAGTCATGTTGTTTACTTTGGTGTTCGCAAAGAGCGTAGATTCAATTTTTTTTAGGAATTAACTAAATCGATCAAAAAATAAAGAAGGTAAAACAAAATCGATGCGGAATTAAAACCGATCCGATTGGAATGTGTGATATGCCTAAAAATAAAAACACTCCAATTCAGTTAAAAACTCTGAAATTGATTTGTAGCGAAAAATTCCATTATTATTTTGTTTAATAATACAGTATTTGCAATTTATTGAAATTAAATATTCAAAGGTCTTGTTTATTTTAAGCCGTTTAAAGGGTAATTTAATTTTAAATTAAAATATAGTTTTTATAATTTTTAATATAAAAAAAGAAAGTTTTTTTAGACTAAAATCTTAATGTAAAAATCTTTTTTTACTAAATCTATATTAAACAAAAATGTAAAGAGAAAACGCAAAATTAATTGAAAACAGTTTACGCATAAACATCTTCACGATCAGCTCCTGAACCATCACCACCATCCTCCAAATTCGCAAATAGTAAGAAATGTGAAGGTCGATGTACTTCATGGTAGAATTCTTTGGGATTTGCTAATTGCAAGTCATATTTCATATTGGGATCATGGCGCACACCCATAAAATTATAATTCCAGCTGCCCTGCGAGGGTACCATAAAGAATCCCAGGAATTTGTTAGACAACAACATTTGTACTCTTTCATAATGGGAGGGTAGATAGCCTTTCGGATTGTTACCCTTGTCGGTATTCTTAGAGCCCCATTCAAAGCCGGATGGTGTCAGTTTGTAGGCGGTTAGAGAACAGGAACCAGGAGTAAAGGAGCACGTTATAATAATGGTCTTTTCACCGTCCCATGTAGAATTTTCTTGCATTATTTTCGCATGTGTTGTGATGTCCTGCGGTGATAACTGAGGCAGTTCATTGGGTTGTGTATGAATCCAGCCCAACGGTTCCATATCTTTGAGATATTGATGCGTGGGCAAGCTATTAGGTAGATTTATAGTTTGATGTGTGCCCCATTGAGGAGGCATGACAATGCACCGAATTTCCTTTACTTGTGGATTATCCGGCGGGCTAACGCCGTATAAATATCCAGCAATTTGTGCTCTTAAATCCGAAATGGTTACAAATTTCTTGAGAATATTTTTCGGCAATATGTACGTGTATCCCGTTTCCTTAATGTCATCGGAGCTGACATAAATGTGGTTTGTTCGAAGATGAAGATTTGTTGCCGATATCGCTCTGACACGCCATTCCGTCTTTGAGCTGAATGTCTGAGTTTCATAATTTGAGGTGGTGGAGGTAATAATTTCATCACCATGCTTGTTGGTTGTTCTCGTAGTGGTAGCAGTAAGTTGATTTTGTTCCTTTGTTTGCTTTTCAATTTCAGCTATCTGCTGTCTTTGAGCCGATGGTGCACTTATTTCCATACCTAAAATAATATCACGAATTTCCGACTGTGTCAGAGAGGCCACATTCACGTTATTCTTTTTGCCATAATCAGCTAATATAAGATCTTTCAATTGCACTTCCACTTTAATCCATTCTTCGTCAGTAAGCGTTGGCCAAATGTGATGAGCTTCAGTAATGGTGGTTTTATCCGGTTTTAGTATGATTTTGGTTCTTTCCGTATTCACATGCAGAGCTCTTAATATCAAGATTAAACGACTGAATGCAGTATAGGAGGATATTGTCTTAAGCCAATCGTCATAAAGATTGAATAGAACCATTTGAGGCTCGGTAGCCTTGAGAATTAAGTCACCGAATTTCTCAACTTTCAGACAAGCTTGGAACGGTAATTGTAATTCAGAACCTTTTATCACAATATTAGGAAAATCCAATAAATGCACTTCCAAGGGATCCAACATACCCTTCCGGGTAACAATAATTTGCTTGGGTTGTTCTTCAACCGGCAATGAACGAATAAGGGCAGCAACTTCTTCAGCTGTTTTCCATTTAGCCAACTGACCTAAACGTTTTTGTCCAGCCCATACAGAAGTATGAATTATTTTCAAAAAGAGCTGACCCGTTCGAGGATTAAAAATGAAAATTGCACCGTTAATCGGCTTGGTGGTTAAATTGCCTTCAAAGGTCTTGTGTATAGTAACGCGATACACATTTGTGTCGTCCACAAACCAAATAATCTGATTAGAGAAGAGTTCTCCATAATTTTGAGAACTTAGGTAGGGTTCAGTTGGCTCCGAAGAGTATAATTGCAAAGCTTTGCGTATACGCTCTCTTAAAACATACAGGGCGGGATTGGCTTTCATTATTTTGGCCATGGCTTGTTGTATCAATGTTTTACAGCCGGGGAACCAATTTCCATATGCCGAATGCAAGTTGTAGGCCAAATCTATTGCTATAAGTACACCCGTTGGTGAGGGATAGATAGACATGTTGTCTGTGGTATAATCCAGGAACTTTGCTCTAGCATAACGTTCAACATCATGTGAATCGTAGTCACCCCAACGCAACTGTATATCAAGCCAATATTTCTGAGTGGTGGTATTGTCCATTGTGTCTTTTGTGTCGGCCAGTAGCGAAGGTCGTGAAACATTCCATTTGTATGCCGGAAACAATAAAATATCCGCACAAGATGAGTTCATTTTGTATGACTTACGCGGATGTATAGTTTCCTTTTGAACTGTTTCAATTTCCAAAGCATCCAGTTCTTGATCAAATACCTGACACAAATCCATAACAATGGATTCGTGTATTTTTTGCCACAAATGGGCTCGAAAGATTTGAATCAAGGAGATTTTTAGCGTAGGAATCTTACCGTGCATGAAGATGCCCGTTAAATCCAATTGCACTTGGAAACCCACATAAACGTTAGCTCTGTTAATAGTGGGTGACCACCACAGTGTAAACCGACGGTTGGGTATTTGATTTAAACCTGAACGCTGTGCGTTAGTCAATTTTTTATATTTCATGGACTCTTCAAAACCAGAAGCCTTCTCCCAGAAAAGACCTTCCCAAGTGGGGAAATAAGTGCCCTTAAAGAGGGTATGTTCTAAGATACCTTCAACACCTCCCAACGCCTGGATCATATCTGTGCGATAATTGTTTAGATTCCATAATTTACCATCGTGACGTTGGTGGGTCCACCAGAAGGGATTTTGTTTGAGCACTTGATATTGTTTAAATTCCGTGCGTATACGCCAACCTTTATCATAAGCCAGCGTATGACGATCTTTCTGAAAAAGTGTATTGATTCGGGGTATACCACGATCCCATGAATCCTCTAAATCCTCTAGTGTTAAACGTCTATTCTGTGTGCTAGCTTCTTGACGCTTCAAAGCATATTCAGCCCATACCCGTTGCGAATCTATGAATTCACTTTCCCAAGGCTGTATATAACGATAAAGGTTAGGAATCAATTGATCCTCATCATGGGACATGCCTGTGAAGAAAAATGGAATACAGATCCTAATTAAACTGAAGTTGCTGTTGGCACTTGTAAAATAAATATTATTTTCAGTCTAGTGCCTTTCGATTCGCAAAAAACTGTTAAAAATCAAAACTTAAAAAAAAGTTGGACTTACCAGATCTAAAATGAGTGATGCCCACATCAGTTTGTTTAGACCATCTTAAGTCAGACTGTGGTATTAAAACGTGACCCATACTCAACATACCTAAGCCACCCAATTCTTTGGGGGTATAAAATACCACCGGCGGGAAACGGGAAGGCATTTTAGAGTTCAAACCAATCTTGATACGAGTTTGTATTTTATTCTCGCATTTAACCAACAGATCTAAAAGTTCTTGAGTGTTGACAACAGCCTCACGGAAATACGTCATCAAACCGATCAAAGCTGTATTCCATTTGTTAACAATCTAAAAATACAAAAATAATAAAAATAAAAAAATTATTCGAGGCCCTTAAATAAATTAAATTTAAATTTTATATCACCTTGGTAAATGTGGTGGAGCCAGAAGCCATTAATATTTGTCTCACACGATTATGAAACCGACCCAAAGATTCATCATCGACACGTAAGAAACATTGAGCGGTACGTTCTTTAGTAACTTCATTTTGAAGATTCCAAACACCATCACGATGTGTAAATTCTTCATTTTGAGTGCGACACTAAACCAAAACGAAATAAGATTATAAACATAAAAAATAAGTTCCAAAAATATAGAATAAAGATTTTTCTTTTATAAGAACCTTGGGTAAAATTCGGCACTCAAATCCACACATGTTAAACAAGAGATTTGGATTGTCTTTCGAATAAACCGATACAAATGTATTTTCCCAACTTATAGTGGTAACAGAGCGTGGTAAACGATTTTTTATATCCCAGAAAACGGCGCGGCCCCTGTAACAAAAATCATTCATGTGTTCAAATATTTTTTCCATAAAAATAATGAAAAAAAAAACTCACAAATTCACATCGTGTTTCATTAAACGCATACGGGCATCTCTTGGCCAGCATTTTTTATTATTATAACCGACAATATTTTCATTATTAGGATCTGGATGTTCGGTTAAATAACGTTGGATAAGATCCCTTGCTTCTTCGGCGCTAAAGCGAAAGAATAAATGAATTCGATCAACATAACGACAATACAAACGTATTGGATGAGCCGTTTCTGTAGCGGTATCTTGGAATGTTAAGAAATCATTAGGCATTTGTGGTGGCCCAGCCATTTCACTAGCCCTATGTAAACCAAGCACCAATAAATCCAACACCAAACCATAATATTGTGTTATAAACGAAGAGAATTGTAGACCTCGTATGATGCCATAACTGTTTGTATGATTCATATCTTTATAATTTATAACAACATTGTTTTTAGCTGTCATATAATCGGCAATATTATGATCGACAATTAGCCGCAAAAGTCGATTAAGTAGTGTTAAGTCGATTTTTTCATAAAGTTTTTCAAATCTACTTTCTAACAACACATTACACTCGCCTTCGCTAACATCCCAAACATCTTGAAGATTATTTATACCTGCAATTACAAAAATTAAGCGAAATTTGTATAGTAAAAAAATATTAGGGTAACGCCAATTATCTGTATCCTTATTTCTTAAGAGAATTTAGAGTTTCTTAATAAAAATTTAGAGAAATTACCGACCCTTAACTAAAAGGGCAGCTCTCCTGTCAACAGGCATCTGTGTATAAACTTCTAACAAAATGTGAACAAGCTGCGTCATATAATTCGCGTTTGACAACATTTGATAGCAGTCTACCGTGTAATTTGAGGAAAAAATGGAAAAAGTAATTTTCCTGTACTCACAATCGATCACAAATGCAATCAACTTCACACGATTTTTTAACGTTGTTCATGGACAAGTTTTTGCGTCATTTCATGACCTTGGATATACCATAACACATAAGGTGCCAAACAACTGACAAGGGAAGTGGGTTCTGCAGTAGTCTACTATAAATGGCTGTTTAACACAAACTGAACGATGCAACTTGTTTAAAATTTAAGAGGAGTCAACTGACAGGTGGCTTTTGAAAGGAGTTGTATTGCCAATTAATTTTAGAGGCGGGATGGATATACAAAATTCATGGACTGTTTTGGCCCACCTTCGTATATATTTTTTATTATACTGAACGCACAATTAAAGAAAATTTACCGATTACAAATCAAAAATATCGCCGGCGAATGTTCTTTGTCGAAGTACCGAAGACGGAGGCTGTGCGTGCTGTAATATGAAATTCTTATTATATATTTATATCATTAAAAAGCAAAAATATTTATTTATTAAAAAAATATTTTACAAAATAAATTTATAAAATATAGAAAAAGGGCGTCGGTAACAAGGCCATATGCGCTCGTTTTAAAAAGATCTAGCGAAGAATTTAAAGATATTACAAAAAAGAAACATATATATTCCTTTTTTTGTGCTGCAGGGTTTGAACCCTGGCCAAATTGATTTGTAGTCAACGCGCTTTTTACCATGTTTGGCTGTTTTTCTATCTTTCGAAATTTTGCTACTTTATGTAGGTATAAAAGATTTGTTATTTAAACATTAAAAAGTTCTCTCACTATTGCAAAAAAAAAAAAAAATAATAATCAGCCCAATCATGAATATTCTCACGGGAAAAAATTAAAAAAAAAAAAAAAAGAAAAAAATTCCTCCAATTATTAATTTCGTGGAAACTAAAAATAAAAAAGTGTCATCACCGTAATTTAAAGGGGTCATTTTGGCTTTTTTACATATCATTTCCCTTTCATAATTCATAATACCTAATTTTTTCCTGGATTTTTTTCACTTTCCGCAGACAATAAAAAGGGGAACAAATTTATAATAGGAGAAAAGGGAAAAGTGAGAAAACTCGCACAGAATTTCTATTTATAATTGGGCTGAATGTGAACGAGTTATGATTTACGCAGATGCTCCAAAGGAGAAAAGAATTATTAAGTCAGCTACAATAACCTTAATGTAAATAGGCTTTTTACAATATAGAAGAAAAGATCGCTCACGCTTAGATGTTGTAAATTTTAGCATATTTAAAAGGATTTCAAGTTTAATATGAACCGTTAATTGCGTAAATTTGTTTAAAAAATCAAGAGTTGTGAAATTTCTCTTGCGGGTTATAAATTTTTTATTTTTTTATTTATTCATTAATTTATTTAATCGAGCCCAAAGGGCCATATATGATTAATATATACACAGTATAGATAATGATTATTATTATATATTAGTTCGTTGTAACATGACGACAATTCATTTCTTATTTATTACTACATTTATGTACATTTTTGTTTTATTTATACATACACTTTTTTTTATTTATTTAAGTATACTATTGGCAGAAAATATCAATAAACATTAAATTTTGTAATTAATTTTTAAGATTATTGTAGTAGAGAAAAAAGAAGAAAAAAATTTTAAAGAAAAAAAATTTAGAAAAATTTTATTTATATTTTTTAGTCATAGAATCTGAAGAATTTTTATAATCACATATGGCCCTATGGGCTCGATTATAATAAATAAAATGAATAAATAAAAAAAAAAAAAATATTTTTTTTAACGAATTGAGAAAACACTTTAGAAACATTTATGTTTTAATTTCAAAAGGTTTGTAAAAAAAGAGAAGAAGAATCAAAATTAATATATAAAATTGTTAAGGTACAATTATGCGAACGTCCACTTAAGCTAACCTAACGGCCGTTTGTTTTTAAATATACTAAAACAATGCAAACGCTTACCGAAATAAACTGTCACGTTTCCGGAACGCTTCAACCTGTATAAAATAGGTTTTGACGGCGTTGTTACGTGACATTCGTAAGACAGTGCTGGAATTCTATGTGTTAAGTACCATTGCGGCACATTTGCCCGTCTTAGGTACTTTTGAAGTAATTGATAATAATTGTATCATTCATCAGTTTTTATCATTTTGCTTAATAAAAGTATAATAAATAAATAGTTATATTAAATACATAATAATATTTTTTAAAATAGATAATTAAAGTAGTCAATACATTGCACATATTGCAATGTAAAATATCTTTTGAAGCTAATTTAGTACTTTTTCCAAATTTACATGTACGGAACAGTGCCCGCAACTATGCCACAAATCTCAACACTGTTCTAAACAGCTGCGGCAAATTAAAAATTATTGTGTTCGGTTTTGTAATTTAATGTTTTAGCTTTTATAGTTTTAATAAAATAATAAATCGTCAATATCCATTTTCTTTTCGGGCTTTTGAAATTAAAATTACAAACAAAATTTTAATCACACGCGAACAAATTGTGCTCCACGATGTTTTGTTTTTGTTTATTTTATTGACATGCGTCACATTTGTAAAGTTTCTATAAGTACATAAACGACCGTACGTTAAAATACGTTAAGTTTTTCTTACATCAACGTTCGCATAACGAGGCCTTTACGGCACATATTCAATGAGTATTGCCTTTTGATTAAATGATTTAAATAAATAAATAGTTATTAAGCGATCGAAAACTGTTTTTATAGTATACTTACAATTGGTTTCATTATTTAAAATTATTTTCACTTTATTTCTTACATGTTGTCTTTAATGCACAATCAGCGTGAGGTTTGCAACAAGGGGATTTTAAATACAAATCACCTTGCTTCAAATCACACGTAAAGTGTGCACACATAACTTTCACAATATAAAAAACATACTTAGAGTGAACTCACCTTGGCACCATTTATAAGCCAATAGTGGTGGTGGTTCAGTGTCACTTGGCTTAATCCATGGCGGGAATAAGCGTCTCTTGTCGGCCTCGTACCAAAGATATTGATCTAAGTAGGCATCGGTAATTTTTTCCAGAGGTTCAACATCGTACACAGGTATTAAATGACTGTATAAGTCCATAAATTCAATACCAACTTCTTTGAAAGCTCTTTGTGTTAACAGATGTCGTTTGATACGTGATAGAGCTTCATGCGGATTATCATAGGCTTGTTCGATTAGACCCAATTCTTCACGTTGACTCTGGTTTAAACGTGATTTGACACTATAGGCTTCTTTAAGACGTTCCAGTGCTAAGATCAATAGTTTTGTGTCATGTTTATAGGATAGAGGAGGAAAAGGTATAGGCCCGAATCTACGAGATTCCAACCAATGCACTGTTGTAGTATAAATAGCTACCGCCTCTTCAGGCGATATATAAGGACCATCCTTTAAATAGTTGTGCTGACGTTCTTGTTCAGCCTTAAGATAAAGACGAGTTAAACGTCCTAAATTCTTTTTGCATACCGTTTTATCTACGGTGGCTCCTCGACGTATGCGTTCACGATTATAATGAGCTGTGTTAGTCCACCAATCAGCTTTCATTTTAACATAGCGCAAAATCATATTTTCGATTGGTATGGGTAAACCGGGCACTTTCCAGGGAATATTTGCTTTCCAACAACGCCAAGCTTCTGATAAATGCTGAAGAATAGTTCTGGCCTTGTTTTGTTTTATACCCTCCGGCATCATATCGACAATATCGTGCATAACGGAGGCACGCAATTCCAAATCGAAATGGGATTCCACACGCTGTTTGGTTACAGTTTTGGCAACGCCTTTCGAATGACGTCCCTCAAATTGACGTGAAAGTAAATTGCCCAACCAACGTTCTAAAAGAGGGGTTATACCGCGCATAAAGAAAAGCCAAACACGCCAACCTGGAGCCCAAAAACCACAACCAGGACCCTTACCCACAGGACCCTGTAAATGAAGAAAACCATATCCGTAACTTAACTTACTTTTTAATTTAAAACCATTTAAAATAAATTACCGTATTAAAACGATAGTAAATTAAGTGTTTCAAGTCTTTACACATGCGAATTTGTCTCATAAGTTTATACTTGTAACGATACATGCCCGTCAATTGGCCCACATGTGCAAATATATACTGTAGTCCATCAGCCAGCTGGAAGGCATCTACATTGTTCAAGCGGTACTGAACATGAGAGTCGATAATTAATTTTGTAAGCCGTAAAATTTCACGACATAAATGAAAAGCTATAAAACAAAAATAAAAACGTAAAAAAGTCATTTAAAAAAACAAAAGGGAAATTTTGGATTTTTATTTACCATTTCCAAATCTGGATTTTTTTCGTTCCTTGGTAGTCAAGGTTTTGACTGGTTTTAAGTTAAAATTATAATCCAAATGAAGATAATTTAAGTTTTTACGATGAATTAAAAGATTTAACATATTGTAACCCTGACGACAGACTTGTAAGCCAGCTTCAACCCAATCTAGAGTAGTAGTTTGAAAGAACTTTGTAGACTTAAACGAACGGAAGAGATATCTACATTATAGAAAGAAAACATATGCAAATCGATATATTGGTTTAATTAATAAAGTTAATTTCTTTCTTAAACCCACCGTTTTCGTTGCGGTTTTGGTCGACGATGCTTTAAAGCATTCAAAACATAATATTTCAATAATTTTTGATAACTAACACGGACTTTTACAGGATGTCCAGGTGGACAATGTTCTTTATACCAACATTTTACCAGAGGTATATCAATTGCCCTTCTACAACGACCAGATCTTAGGTTGAAAGGTCTTGGTGCCCATAACAGTGATATACCGTTAGCAGTATTGTCAGTATACAAAGGCGTATCTTGCAAAAATGGTTGCACTTCCTCAGGCAATGAAAAATCCTCATCGTCATCTGGCAATGGTTCCGGAATTTTTGTAACATTTGCATGACGATGGGAAATAGGATTTATTAAAGGATCAAAATAAAATGCAGGCAAATCAGGATCTTCGGTTTTAATATATACAACATTAGGTGTATGATACCTGTAATAAAATAGTTGAAGAATTTCTGAATTTAAAATTATTTCATTCATAAAGTTGTTTTACTAAATTAATTCGTTTTTACACACATAAAAAATAATTTGCAATGTTCGATTTGTCCAGCAGCATAAAATTATGGACTTTTAAATTTACTGCTTGCGTTAACAAATCACCTTTAAATGAGAATAAGTTGTATCGATATTTTTTAAACATAATGGTAGTAATAATTCTTAAAAGGTTTATTTTATATTTCACTTTTATTCAAATTTATCAAAATAAGCTTAAAATGTTTGATATTAATTTAAAGTGAATGAACGATTACAAAGGTAAAAATAAAACAACTTACCACGAAAGATGGACAAAATGAGGCATATTATTATAGAGATAAGGGAAAGCAATCCTGTATTCTGTACGGATGGGTTGACGTATAATTACTTTATTAATATCATTAAATTCATTCCAATCCTCATCCCTAAAATATAGTAAGCCTTTAAAAATACAAAAAATAATATAAAAGCAATTATTGTCACTCATACTAACCCAACATTATGATCTTTAATTAAAGGTTCGAATTTTGGGCCACCAGGTATGGCCATATTTAAAGCTTTTGCAGTAAAAAAACTTTTTGGATCAAAAAGGTAAAAGAAGTTATCATCTACCAAATCAGTTAGTAACTGATTGGCCAAACGGTACAAGGTAGCCAACTGGGGAAGTGTCAAATTCCATTTACGGTAAGTAGAACCATTTACGTACGGCGTTCCCACTAATGGTCGATGATCGTAGAACCATTTATAGACCGCGCCATCTTCCTCAGTATCCAATTCGATTTGTATAGCTTCTAAAGGTTCAACATCAAGCACATTATCTGCATAGTCCAAGGGAGGTTCCTCATCATCAAAGGGAGGAAAACGCATGCGTTTAAAATGACGACGATCACGTTTTTCACGACGCATCATTATCCACATTGTACCCCACTGGGCTATATAAACCGGTTCAATTACCCATGGTATCTCATTAACAAATGTAATGGCGCCCGTTATATGATAAAGAACTTGAACATCTCTTATTTGCTCCCAGGGCATCGGCATATTTTCTAGAAGTTTGAGTACTGCATGAGGCATATACTTCAAAGCTCCCAAATAAACACGTTTGTCGTGACGATATTTACGTGATGTCATATCACCATGGTCTCGAATAATTTTACGAATGTGTTCTGGAGGCATATCTTCTTTTTGAGCATCAACGAAGCCAAATTTACGCTTATCCGCAAAGCGCTTGGATTGTAATTGCTGCCATTTTATGGCTTTTTCTTGTAGTTTTTCCTCTGATATGTCTGGCTTAGGAGTAGGTATTTGTCCTAATTGCGCCTGAACAGCTTGAGGTGGAACACCTACTTGTTGGGGTGGCGGAGGAAGGGGTGCACCAGGCGGTGGTATTTGTTGTATTTGGTTGGCCATTTGGTGTGCATGCATCTGCGCCTGTTGAGCATGGGCTGCTGCAGCATAAGCCTGCTGTTGAGCCATAATTTGAGCCGCCCATGCACTGGGCGGGATCATATATGGAGGTAAGGACATATTATTTGCGTTTCGCTATTTGTTTCTTTATCATATAGTGGTCTGAAACGACATAAAGTTTATGTTAAAAAAATGCGCAAGACTAAGGTTTCCAAAACCGAAAGCAGATTACGGCGTCGAGACATTTTTTTTCTCTTGCCGACACCGCATACATTTCTGAAAATTTTTCAGCTGAAATTTTGCCATCAAAAACAATATTTTTTAAGAAAGTATTATACTCACCTAATACTTTACAATGTTAGCTATTCTTTTTTTAATAATTATCTTGTATTTAAACGAAATTAATTAGGAAATAATAAAAAATACTAGCACTCACAACAGAATACGTTTTCTATAACGAGGCGGCAGACATTTTTTCAGCTCAGTACAACAGTGTGGTGAATTAGCGATTTTGTGTGCAAATTAAATGTTTAAGCAGGTACTTAAACTAATACCACGTTTACATTTGACAATGCTGTCATAACAATAAAATAATAAAATTTTGTCAAAAATGCCGACAATTGCTTTTGTAGTGAAGGCGTCCAGATTATAATTGTGACAATTCATTATAGGCCAAAAAGCTTAAGTAGCTTTAGCGTTTCTTCCTGCTTTTTCTATTGTACAAAAAAAAATATAGTAATTTACTGTCTTTTAAATATTCAACACAGTAATTCAGGCAATTGAAAAAGTTTATTAGTAAAAAAAAAAGTTAGTATGTATTGTTTATGTCATGACAGCTTTGTCAATTGTAAAGGTGATGTAAATATGAAAATAATTAAAAAAAAACTTCTAAGAATTTTATATATATATACTATAGATCACTCAATATAAATTCAACAAATTAATAACAACAATAATATTTAGTGCTTAGATTTTCGTAAAAAAAAAACTAAAATTTCTTTGAAAACTTCAACAAAATTAACTTGACTGATATCAATGTTTTTAATTACATAGGAACGTTTATTTTTAGTGAGTTTTAAGTTCATTAATAAATGTTATATTAGATAGTGGCAAAATGTAATGTAATGCAACAAGAATATTAATATTATGGCGCAATAATTCATCAAGTGAGTACATGTTGTTTACGTATTTTTTATTTTAGATATCAAGCTACAAATAAAAAACAAATTAAATATGCCATTATAAATTTTATTTTAAATATGTTATTAACTATTCTATTACTTTCATGCAGTCTCTAGTTGATTACCATTTGTAGATACAATGCATATAGACTTTAATAGTTGAATTGCATCTGGCAATACTTCGTAACGAATGAAATAAGAAAGAAAATTGGTTAAAAAATAAAAATCTGTCAATTTTTTTCTTTAAGTGAAAATTTTACACGTATCGATGTATTTAAGTGAAACGAAAACATAATTTTTGCTTACTTTAAACTAAATAAATAAATAACGTAGCATAACAGTGAAAAAATTAATATGTTTGCAAATTTAAAGAATAAATTAATTGAAGAAGTAAAAGCTTCGCCTTCAAAATTTCAACAACTTGCTACTGCTGCCCAGGTAATAAAGGGCTAAAATTATTAAACATAATGATTAATGTACATCTCATAAGCATGAAGCTTAAATAAATAAAGAAAAATTATAATTCATAATATTATATTACCCTTTAAAAGTATTTAAGGCCCTTTTTTTAAAATTGGGAACAAAGGCTAAAAATACAATTAAAAATAAAATAAAACATTCAACACTCAAAAATATATTTATTGTTTTCTCCTTTCACTTTCGTTTTCAGGCTGCCGTCTCTTCATCGACAAGTACACCCAGTGGTTCTGAATCTACTGCAACCACGAATGCTACAAATGAAAATTTTTTTAGTATTACCGAGGAAGGTAGAGTTTAAAGAACTATTGATTTAAGCATTTTAAATATTATTGAAATATTTTTTAGATACTCCACAAAATTCGCCCTTTAGGCCTACAAAAATACCGGCAGGTGCTGTTCGTACAAGGAGTTCTACATCCCAAAGTATTAATAATGGGACTGGTGCTATTCCCAGAACTCGTAAATTATCAAATTCATCTATGGCTAGTGATGTATCTTTTCGATTACCCGCATGGGATGCCGGTTCAGTAAGTTTTAATTTGGCTTAAATCTAGTTTACGAACACCACTTTAAAAATAAAAAAGTTGCCTACGGGGGGAGCTTCTTGTTTGTTAATTATGTTTATAATTTTGTTATTGTTAAAAAGTAATAAAAATTTTGCTATCAGTAAATCTAGCGATTTTATATCGTTAAATAAATATAACTGTTCAATACTGTTCTTGTATGTGGCGAAAACGTGTTGATGTTAGTGTTCTGTCCGAGCATCATTTTGTGTTTGTCGACGGGGTTGTTTTAATGTTCTTATTAAGGAAGAGAGTGTTCGCACTGCTAATCAATAGATGGCGTTATTTGATGGTGAAGATCATTGTTTAGGCAAATGATCGGCACGCGATGGTTGCACATGAACATTGAGAATCTACATTAGCCGAATTCATGTGCGACATGATGTTCATAACAATATTATTGCTAGTGGAGTTGTGGAATTTATTAGAACAAGTAAAAGTATAATCACATGTACATCTAAATCGGCATAATAAATTCTTTTTCTACCATAAGTTTTTCTGTTCAAAAAAATCATTTCTTTTTTTCGAACATTTTCAAGTTATCTTACGGTTGTTGTCCCAGCTTAGTAAATGAAAAGATTACTGTATCAGATCCTATTATCATTCGGTGGTGAATAAGTAGTAAGTGGTGAGAAGCTCACCAATTTGTCTTACTTTTTCCATTATCATAAACACAACTACCTGCGTGAATACAAACGAAAGTTGATGCCTAGACGGACATGGACCGATCTTGCTGGTTTTTAATAGCAAAATTTTCGAAACTATGTCTGATCGATTGGCGTGTTGAAAATTTCTTTAGCTCATCTAGTGCCTTGATTTCAACGCGAACACGGACGGACGGACATTGCGCTATTGATTTTGCTATGCGCAGAAGTCAGAATATATATGTATATTTTATGGGGTCGGGAATTGGATATTGTAAAAATGACAGACCGAATGATAAACTTCGATATAACCTTTTCCACACAAATATAACGTTAAAATTTATTTATAAATGTTTACAAAAAATACTTCTATTAGTTTTTATTGTATCATTTATGTTTACTCTTAGGTGTATCACCTTCAATCCGATTTAGATGAATCAGGAAGCGAAATGGGTGATACAGCTTCAACGGTCGCCAAATTAGATGTCATAACAAAGGAGCAACTTTTTGATGCATATCGAAAGTCACTTGATCGTTACCATAAATATCGATGTCGTTATACAGATTTGGCTAAAAAATATAAAGATCTTGAACGTGACAGTTCTAAAGCAAGGGTATGTTTTAAATACTTTCTATATATATATATTTTTTTTAATCATTTAGATCACTTAATTATTTTCCATTCATAATCATAATTGTAGGAATTTAAGGTACCTTTTTCGTTTTTACGTTTAGATAATATTTGCGTACGCATGCAAATTTGTTTGTCTTGATAATCATTTCAATGCAACTTTATAACCATCTGCAAAGTTAAAACTCCTTATTTCTTTTCTGTTTCGATTAAAAAAAATTGAAAATTTAATCGGGATAAAAATAGCACGATATTTCTTTAAAAATTAATTAATTTAATTCAATATGTGGTTTATTTTAAATTAATGAAATCATTGTTGATTTTTGTTGTTTTTGCTTAAACTTTGATTTTGTCTTTAGTTTATTTAAAATATTTGTGAGAAGTTTTCTGAAGAGCTAAGTAAGCTGTAGCGAAATGGCCATCGAGACGTACTTTTACCTTCAATAATCAATATCAATAATCAATGTCGAATTTTATTACCAAAATTCTAAATGACTATTGCGTAGATTGAAACTTTATGATCTGGTGTCCATTGAAGTTAAAAATTCTGATTTCAGAAACAAATGTTTAAATATTTCTGTTAAATATTCTCACGCCTAATTGTCCTCTACTTGACGATTTGACAATTTAGCACTAGTAAATTAATTTCTTTATATAAAAAATAAAATAAAGTCACACTGTCAGGCTTTTTTTTTCTGTTAAGATCCCGAACGAAAGTGTAAAATCTTATTTAATGTACAAAAATTGGTTGTTTAAATAATGTTACAATGTACACAACCTAAGGTAGATAAATGCGAATAATGCTAAAGATGGATGAAGCGTTACAGAAAATGCTGCATTACACTCTGTTGGTGAATATAATGACAAAACGAATTTTAAATTAAATACATATCATCGGCTTTTAATGGTTTAAGCATTTTTAAATTTTAGTACTCTCTAAAAGATCTATGCAAAAGCTTTAAAATGATACCCATATTGACAATCGAACTTTTTTATAAAAATTTCAGAGGCCCGTAACTCGGAAAAAATGGACGAGCACCAATTTTTTCACTTATTTTTTTTATTTTTTAATTCTGTATCCCCCTCGAAAACATGGACCTGGATCTTACTGATTTTTAATAGCAAAATTTTCGAAACTATGTCTAATCGGTTGGCGAATTACAATTTTCTCTAGCTCTTCTAGTGCCTTGTCAAAGTTGATTTCAACACTAAGACGGACATCGCTCAATCGACTTCTCTATGCATAATGGCTCAGAATATATATACTTTATGAGGTCGGAAATAGATATTGTAGAAATTACAAACAGAATGACAAACTTAGATAAACCCTTTTTCCACTTTTTGTGGTGGAGGATATAAAAATTATTAATTCTGATACGAAAAAATAGTCCCTTAAAGCGGCTATTAGTCGGTCAAACTTTGCATGTGAGAGCGAGAAAGAGAAATTTTCAATATCAAAAATTTTTTAAATCCATCCAGAGCCGCTGACAAACACGAATTTTATTCTATTACACGAGTTTGATGGCATGTCATCAAACCGTGCTCACATGCAAAGTTTGACAGTCTAAAAGCCGCTTAACAATTTATAAAAACACAAAATTTTACAAAATTCTCTATGATATTCACACACATAAAACACATTTAATAAACGTTCAAATAGTTGTTGTTGCACATATTTAAATACAATAATAAAAGAACTAAAGCTGCCAGATCTTTAAAATAATACAGGGCATGAATTTTTGTTTGCAAAAAATCACTTTTTACGAAAAGAAATTTTTTAGGAATCACTATTTGTTACAAGTTATCCATATATGTGTGTATGTACTTCTTAAAAAAATTATTTCTTTAAAACTCTATAAATTTAGATTTAAAAGAAAAATGAAATTTCTATTTTTTCCTACAGTCCGTTTTGGTTGAAACCCAAGAAAAGGCAATTCGTCGCATTAACGAACTACGCGAGCAGTGCTCTTTAGAGCAGCAAGCGAAGGCACATTTAGAGGAAGCCCTGCGCATTGAAATGGACGATATGCAATGTAAAATGCAAGCCTATCAAACGAAACTTAAATTACTTGGCGAAAACCCCGATAATATAGCAACGGCCTTGACAGGTGGTAATAGTGAACAGTTAATAGATTTAACTACGGAAACTAACAAACCCACTGAAAACTCCTTAAGCGCCATCAACGAAATCGTCAATAATGTTGGAGATACTGAAAAGAAATTTGAACATTTTCAATTACTTTTGCAAGAGCGTGACGAACAAATTGCAGAGCTAAATAATAAATTAGATTTATTGCGTAAACAAGAAGAAGAAAATGTTTTACTATTGGCACAAACGAAAGCAGCTATACACTCTGAATTAGAAAACAAAGAAAGTGAGGTTAAAAAGTTGAGCGAGACTGTAAAAACACTTCAAACAGAATTGCAAGAAAGCAACAAAAAAGAAAAAAATGTAAACGTGGAAGAATTTAATGAAATTAAGGAAAAATTAAAACAAACTCAAATGTCGAAACAGGAGCTGGACGCCAAATTTATTGCCACCGAACACATGTTGCAGGAATTGCGTGAAAAACATGCTGAAAAGGAGAAATCCTATAGGGCCATTGAGCAGCAGATGGAAAAGCAAACTATGGACACCGAGGCAAAGTTACAAGAACTAAAACAGCAAAACCAACAACTTAATGATATGGTGACACGATACCAACAAAATGAAATATCTTTAGCCGAAGTCGATAACGAACTAAATAGAACGAAAAATGAAAATGATATTCTTAAAGCCCGATTAACTGAAAATGAAACAAAATTACACGAAACTGAAAGTCAGTACCATGAAGTTTTACAAACGTTGCAAAAACTTAAGGATGAACTTAAGGACAAGGAAAAAATTCTCAAACAAACTGTGGAGAAAATGGAGGAACTGCAACTTAAACTACAACAAGAAAAATCATTTGCGGAGGAACATCAGCAAAAATCTTTACAACTGGAAAAGGAGCTTAAAATAATTAAAGATCAAACCACTAACACTGAATCTGAAACTATTACTAATCTAAAATCGGAACTTAAAAGAGTAACAGTAGAACTAAATCAACAACTTAAAACCACCAAGGAACAACTGACTAACAAGGAAAAAGAATTAAAGTCCATGGTGAAAAAGTCAATGAAAAGTGAAAAACAACATGAAGGTTACTCAACTCAAATTAAACAACAAAATGACGAAATAGAAAAACTAAAGAGTGCTATAATACAAAAGGAAAATCTCATCGAAGACTTGACAGAGACATCTCGGCAAAAGGAGCAACAAATGAATGAAGAAAAAAATGAACTAAAAAGTCAAATTAATGGTATTTTAAGTCAAATTACCCAAATGGAAGAAGAAATGCGTATTGTCCAGGAGTCCCACCATCAACTGGACAATGAAAAACGTAATTTAGAAAACAAAATTGAATACATGCAACATCAGACTGAGAAAACACAAGAAGATTCCAACCTTTGGCAAGAAAGACTTAAAGAAGCGGAAGAAAAGCTTAAGGCTTGCGAATTGAAATTACAAACGGTTGAAAGCGAACACACACAAATGGCTGAGAAGAATTGTTTGCTAGAAGAAAATACCCACAGGCTCGAGAAGTTGCTGGCTGAAAAAGAAAGACAACAAGCTGAATCTGAAGAAGCTTTAGTAAGCGAGCTAAGGCTAAAGCTTCAAACAACGGAAAATTCTTTGCAAAAGCTTAATGAAAAAATGCAAGAGGTGTTGGATGAAAATTCCCGTTTACACAACAGCCAAGAACTCAACGATCATGATCAAAGAACACTTCAGGACCGTTATGATTCTTTGGAAAAGGAAAAAGCCTGTTTGGAAGACAACAAACAGTGTCTACAACAAGAACTTAACGCTGTGAACAGCAAACTTATTGAGGAGCAACAAAGAAATGAACAAATACGAAATGATATGTTACAGCAACAAGACAAAATTAAGACATTACTAAACGAGTTAGAAAAGAAGGAAACAGAACTAAGCGAAGAAAGGCAATTAAAAGAAAATGCATTAAAAGATGATCAACAACTGCAGGAACAACTGGAACTTTTAAAAGCCACCACAAGTAATTATTCTAATGTCAACGAGATGCTACAAAAAACGCAGCTAGAAATGAAAGAACAGGCGGAAAATTATCAAAGGCTTTTATTGGAGAGAGAAAACGAAATGTTGTTGCTTAAAGAACAATTAACTCGTCAACTTGAAGATAAAAATCAAGATCTAGAAAAACTTAAAGAGCAGGTTACACTGTTAGCGGAACAAAAAGAATCTATGGAACACGAATTATTGGAAAATACTTCAAAACTTAATCGCTTGTTAGAAAATCAGCAAGAAACAGAGTTACTAAATGAAAAACTACAACAAATAATTAAACAAAACGTGGACTTACAAGGTAAATTAAATAGTTTAGAAGAGCACAAACAAAATATGGAAAGTGAGTTACAAGTCCATAAAGAAAAAGAACAACAATTGATGCAGGAGTTAGAAACATTGCGTCACAGCAAGGAAAAAGAACTACTGGAGCTGCAACAGCTAAAAGAAGAAAACTTCAAAGAGCAAAAAGAAAAAGACAAACTCTTAGAAGTGGCTAAAGGTTCGCAACTACAGTTAGAAGAATTGCAGAAAAAACATGCTAACAAAATTGAGGAAGTTGAAAAACTACAAGAGAAACTTTTAAAACATACCTCCGAAGCTAATGCAAACGAGCAATTAAAAATTGAAAATGAGTATTTGAATAAGCATGTCAAACAATTGGAAACGATGTTGACCAAACAGCAAGAAGAAGACAAAAACAAAAACTTAGACTCTTTGGATTTAAGAGAAAAATTAAAATCTCTTCAGTGTGAACTTTATGTCTTAAAAGAAAATGCCGAAAAACATGAGGCTGAAATTGATGATCGAGAAAAAAATATACAAGAACTTAAATCGCTAAATGAACTGCTTAATTTGGATCTCGAAAAAGAAAAGATGGAAATGCAACGTCAATTAGAACACATAAAATATATAACTGAACAGGATGATGCTGTACAAAAGGAACTGCTATTAACACAAAATAAATTGAAGGACTTGCAAACAAAATACACTAACTTAACGCAGGAATACGAAAAGCATAAAGAACAATCAGCGCATCAAAATGAAAATGAACATGAGCAAATAGAAAACTTGAAGAGGGATCTTGAACGCAATACCTCAACTATAGAAGCTCTACAAACTGAAGTGAAAGACTTGAATAAGGATTTGGAAAGTAAACATCAAATAGAACAAGAACTACAGGCCTTAAGAATCGAAAAAGAGGAAAAAGAAAAAGTAAATGCATTACAAACGAGTACTGTTGAATCGTCTAACACAGTCAACAAATTACCTACAAATTCACCGGACTTGGAAAATTTACGTAAAATTAACGAAACACTACAATGTGAGTTAGAAGAACTAAAGTTTAAATCAACAAGAGAAATTTCAACGTTGCAAGAAGAAATTGAAGATTTACAATCCACCAATAAACAAATGACTGATCGTATTATGGAGTTAGAGAAGATAAAAGCCGGTTTACAGGCTCAAAAGCTTTTTGGCTTAGCAGATAATTCTACCCGTCAAATAAATTATAATTCGAATGCTATTAATGCTTCCAATACTTCGTGTGATTTTGAAAAGCAAGAATTGGAAAACAAACTTAAAAATATAATGGCTGAAGTGCAGGATGTATCAAATCGTAATCTCTTTTTGGAGCAAAAATGTGAAAACTATTTGATATTGGAACAATCAAATGAGCGACTAAAATTACAAAATGCGAAATTGTCAAGGCAACTGGATGAAACGTTGGTAAGTTTTCTTTTCTATATGCAAATGATACTTTTTTATTTTGAAACTCGCTATTTTGAAAATTGTTGCCATACTGAAAGACTTGTAGATAAAAAACGATAATTTACTGAAAATCCATATAGAAAATTTTGCTGCCATATGGTATTCTACATGCTTTTCCAATTGCTAATATATCAGAAAAGACACCTTGTTATACTACTCACATCTGGAGGGGACTAAAACCTATACCACTCTATCAAAGTCCATTGAGACAATGACATATTTAGACCAAGATAAATAAGTATTTCATTTGTACATCACAGGTTAGGCATGTGGTTTTCAGGCACACACAAATGACTCGCAATAACTGAGTGTGCTCTCGAAAGTTCGACCTATACTTGCTCGCGGCAGTAAGCCTTTGTTTCTGCCACGAGGCTGGCCAAATTAGGTCGGACAAACTCTAAAAATCTCTTGACATCAAGTTTAATATAGACTTACTTGAATTTAAGTCAGAACATGAAGGCATTCGTGGAAACGATAGCCAGACAGTGTGCGAGGAATGTGTCGAATCTGAATATTGCAAACGCACGGGGGAACATTATAACCGCTTTGACAGAATTATCTAATAAGTTAAGGGAATGGATGCTAAGGTAAATGGCTCTCTGGTGGTCCTCAGTGGTTAATTGTAGATTGTCGAAAATCCGTTGGTCCTCACTCAACAGGCCTTTATGAGGGACTTGATATTTTTCCTAGTGAGCATTATAACGGGGCACTGTATGATCAAACGTATGTCGGAACGTATGGGAATTTCCCATGGTGAGTAGAAGCTGTCAGAATAAGTAAGTTCAACAACTTTTATCTGACTGTCCAGCTCTGCAGGCTCAAGCATTTGGGCAAAGATTTTTTGAGGACCTGGTACTGTCTCAGAGATGCGACACCGAATGGCCGGATAGCTCTGGGTGTTTCTTACGAATCAGGAATCGTGGGGTTTTTAAGTTGTCGGGGCATCACAATAAACCGTATTGGCCTCCGAGTGAACACGCCTCCTTGCGGGCTGCCCACCTAACCTAACTTTGGCATATATGACCTCTGCATAGGTGCACCTCTTTTTTCATTATTGAGACCTTTTTTGGGTTATTTTTGGCCTTCGAGTGAACTTATCTCTTTGTAAGCTGCCTGCTAAACCTAACCTACTTGCATGCATGGAACTCTGGGTAGATGGACATTTGTTTTTCATTATTGAGACCCTTTTAAATTATAACCTTGATAGAATCAAACAGGACCTAAAGAATCTGACAGGGATGGACAAGAAAGCCTAGCAAGTTGTGGAACTCTAAAGAAGCATTGTGTTATTTGTCCATGGAGAAACCTAGAAGAAATGGATAAGAATACCTAGAAAGAGTAGGCTGATCTCTAAAGTTACTCCTGACACAATTACCTCCCACCGAGAAGTGCAACAAGATGTTTGGGTATAAATTTAAATAAATGACTTCGTAATTGATAATGGAAACTTTAAGTTTCGTCTAGCCGATATGAATATCAAAAAAGACGATACTCGCCACTCCGTGTCTAAAAGAAGTTCGAATGGTAACGCACATTGTGTGTTATAAGCGTTAGTATTAGAGTAAAGGGCAAAAAAAGTGTGACTTTGACCTTAAACGGGTGTTAGTAATTAGAAGATAGTATAATCGACAGTTAACAGTTGAATGTCTGAAAAAAAGTTATATTAAATAATAAAGATTAGTGGCAACGCAAGCAAAAGTTATTAAGAAACGTCAGTATTAGAAGCCATTAAGAATAACAGACGATAAAAAAAGGAAAACGTTTAATGTTCCAAATTTTACAAATTACATTCCCTATTTATGCGAGTGACAGTGTATAGACTGACTTGCATCTAATTGAAATCATTTATAAGTTTTGGGCTGAAAAAATTTAATTTTGGCACCACAGAATGTTAACTCTTAATTGTTTTATATACGTATGTATGTATGTGTTAATATAAGATATTTCTTTAAAGGTGTCCATGCAGCATACGGAAGGCGTTGCAGCTAACACAGAGTTTGAGTACTTAAAAAATATTATGTTTCAGGTAAAAAAGAAATTTCTGTTCCTAAATTGCTTTATAGGCTTTTTACACTGACTAACATCTTAGCGAAACGCATTGAAGATGTAGAAAATGTGAAACATTCGTTTACATTGACAACATCTACCATCAACTCCTCTGCCAAACACTTATAATTTAACGACGCATAATTTTTAGTAGAAAAATATGATTTAAAAAAATTGATTTAGAGGTCACATTAATAATTGGACTAATTGTGACTTTGCAAGAACAAACTCAGTTATTAATGCAATGAATTTTAATAATGAAAGACCATCCTGGAAGAAGAATATTAAGAAAATTTTTAAGTGAAAATAAGTATGTTTCTAGGTCACAATACACTGGATTATGAACATTTATTTCAATAAATTCTTGTATTTTAAGAAGCCGCTATAAAAAATTTTGGGAGAAAGATGTCCACAATGAATAAAATAATTAATAAAATATAAAATACAAATATATTTTTTTTATTTGATTTTTAATTCACCGATTTTTATTTTAATAAAAATGCCGATTTTTTCCAAGCTCAAGGTCACCAAATAGAAAAATGTGATGTTTTAATAAAAAAAAATTTTCCAAACTAGTTTTTATAAGTTTCAAAATTATTTTATTAAAAAACAATGTCCTTTTCCTTTTTGTTAAAAAATCTTTGTTTTCATTTAAAATTATTTATTCATATTTTCAATGTCATTTTAAAAGTGATGCCACCAGAATATCGAGATTATAGTCATTTTTAGTGGTGGCACTAACATAATGAACAGATGTAAAGTGGAACAAAATGAGATAGCAACACCTTTTAAAGATGTTACCATCTTGATGGTAGATGTTGATCAGTGTAAAAAGGCTATTAGTTTTATTTCAAAACAATTTTTTTTTAATATTTTTGGCATTTTAGTATCTGACTGGTTCAGCAAATGGCAACAATGAAACATTGGTTAAAGTTATATCAGCGGTTTTAAAATTCTCACCCCAGCAAACACAAGTGGCATTGGAAAAGGAACATCAGAGAAGGTCTTTGGTAAGTATAAATATAATTATATTTTTAAATGGATTTTACTAAATGCCTAAATTTCATACGACTTTAATTATGCAAATAACAACAATATTTTTAGAATTTTTAGGGCCTTTTTCATAACTTACTAATAGCTAAAAAATAGGGTATTAACAAACAGATAAACACTTTTTGATTATTACAAATACATGTTAAGCTTGTAGTGTCTGATAAACTGTAGGATATAAATTATACCTTGGTTTTAAAGTTCATTTAATTTATTTAAAGTTGCGATATTTTTCTCGCTTTTAAGAGTATTAAACTCACATTATTAAAATTAATAATAATAATAAAAATCAAAAGATTTATATTTTTAAATACATATTCTCAGCCAAGGCGAATAAATGTATTGGTGGTTATGATATCCCAGCTAATTTCTGTTATGTTCAACGTTGTTGTCAAAATTTCAAAATAAATTTCAAAAGAAAAAAATAAATAAATATTTTAAAAAGGAAAACAGATTTTTTAAACGGGTTTTTTTCTTAATTTTTAATTCTTTGTCATCCCAATATTTATTTTTTTACTACAGTTACTTCACCAAACTAGATTTACATTGTTTTTTATACAAAACCGTATTAAATATTTCTTACTTACTTTTCTTTTGTTATTGCAGATAAACAAAATTCTATAGCACGAAAATGAAAAAAGTTACTACATTTGGTAGCAATAAATAATAATATTTTTAAATATAACATTTAATTGAAATATATTTTAAACGTCTAGCAATTAATAATAAATAGTTATAACTAAAAGTAAGTAATGTTAACTAATTATCACATAAAGTACCTTTTTGAGAAATAAAAAATATATTCTGTATTTATAATTATAAAAGGTTTTTATTAACAAAAAGTCATAAAAATTAAAATCCCAAAAAGTAAACTAAATTTTATACAAAAGTAAATATTAACTTTAAAAAAATAATACGAAAAAATATGGCGACATACGAAATATTATAAAAATAATCAAATATTTATTGCATTTTATATACACAAACATACATTATGAAAACAAAAAAAAAAAAAAAAAACATACTTATAAGCAATTAAAATGTTAAGTTAATAAATTTTATGTTTTATTTTCTTTTAGCCTCAGTTATTTTAAAATCAATCTTATTAAAATTTATAATAAAAACATTAAAAAATACATACAATAAACTTAATAAGTTTTTTATGTTTAAACAAAAACACGTGCAATAATTACTTTTGCAAAAAAATTGTTTTTACATGCCATAAATGTTTGTTAAAAACTAGCATTAAATCCTGTATGTAAATCTATAATATAATATTTTACAAAATATGTTAATAAAAATGATTAAAAAAAATAACGGTTATAAAAATTACAATTTGTGGAATTTATTATTTTGAAAACAGCTTTTAAATAACAGATGTCTAAAGATAATTTTCATATTTATTACTTCAAATTCTCCATAAGGCAAAATTAGTCTTAACTTCCCGTGTTCCGTGATGAATCAGCAGTTTCTGTTAAATGAAAAATATGTATGTATGTTTTTGTGGTTTGTTTTTACTTTGACGTTCTGTTCCGTTTGAAACAGTAGAAAATAAAATTCAATGTTAAGTTACTTAAAGTTCTTTGGTAGTGTGAGTGCAAAAATGTAAACAAACCGTTTTTTTTAAGTGTTAAATTAAAATTTTTGTTATTAAAAAGTTATAAGAAAAGTGATAAACATTTTGTTTTTAGGTACAAGTTACAAAAGAATTAACCAAAATAATAGAAAAGAAAAACGGTGCGGAACAGAACAGCAATAGAATTAAAAGACTAATACGCCCTTAAAGATTTGTGTTTTTAAGATAATTTCATCTTTAATCATACTGCATTTTACTTTAAATTATTTATCTATTTAAACCATAAAATGTGTTTGTTTCTTTGTCAGAATGCAATAACTGCCAACACCAATGGACCGATCTTTCTGGATTTATCACAGTTTGTTACCAGATATGCGGATGGTATTTTACCCTTCACTGCACGTGAAAAATGTTGTATCTTAGTTCGTCATTCCGTTTGTAATATCTACAATTCTGAGTCCGTCCATGTTCGACTTAAAATTAACTTTGCGAAGGCACTAGACGAGCTAGAGAAAATTTAAATACGTCAATCGATCAGACATAATTTCCATTTATTTGCTGTTGAAATCAACAAGATTGGTCCATGTCCTTAGAAGCAGCGCGCAAAATACCACGCCTGCCTTTAATTTTTCCGTATCTTTTTTTAAACTTTCATGACGTGGTGATGATTTATAACAACGGTTCTCAAATGGGAGTCCGCGGACCCCTGGGGGTCCGTAGCAACCATCCAAGGGGTCCGCATTAAGAACCGAAAAAACAGTGTTTTCAAAAATAATAAAAGTTTTATTATGAATTTGGCTTTAAAGGGGTCCGCGAAGAAAAAATTAGTTTACTAGGGGTCGGTGAGCAGGAATTTGATGAGAACCCCTGATTTATAAAATAAAATGTAAGAAACTTGGTAACACTTACAAAGCTAATTTCAACGTTTGTATGCCTACAGGTGGTGATGATTCATGATAAAATGTAAAATTTAGCAGCACTTATCAAGCTGGTTTCAAATTTTGCATTTCTGCCGGTGGTTGTGTCTTGTGATAAAAAAAAACTATTGAATAACCAACCTTTTCATTTGCTCTGCTGGGACAACAACTTACAATTTTCGAGAAAAAAATATATATTTTTTGAACAAAAAATTTTATAGGAAATAGAAAAGATTTCCTTATGCCATTTTTATTTGAACTCTTCCATAGGAAGTCTGCAGTATGGTTTATGTGGTGATAAATATATGGTGAAGGGTACATAAGATTCGACTTAACGAAATATAGCACTCTTTTTTTTTATTATATTTTAACCACCTTTAAAGTTTTTCTTTTATCTGGTAT
Source organism: Cistogaster globosa (assembly GCA_937654795.1). Taxonomy (NCBI): domain Eukaryota; kingdom Metazoa; phylum Arthropoda; class Insecta; order Diptera; family Tachinidae; genus Cistogaster; species Cistogaster globosa. Next base: position 94,467,714 of record OW569407.1, on the reverse strand, counting down.
TAAAGTTAAATTTCCGACTTAGAAATGTTCCGAGTCTTATAATAGAAATTAATGCAAATATTTTTTTTTTAATATTTGAACTACGTTCTTCTAGTAAATAAAAGATATGTACATCTGTACCTCAAAAAAAAATTGCAAAAAGACCATTTTATTTTTTCTTAAAGATTAAATTGTTTTTAAATTAAAAACCCTTGAAGTTAAATAATTTCTTGAAAAAAAAAACATTTGTGTTCAATGTAGGCTTAAGAGAGCCTTTTAAATTCTTATAAACACATAAATTTATAGAGATTTTTTACAATTATAAGTTTTTACCCCCAGAAACCCGTTCATTTATTATAAATGTGTACCCAAAGCAAGGTGCATTTATTTTATTAGGTAATACCAACTCTGCAACAAATACAGCATTGCAAAAACAAGATGGCATTTCATTGTTGCTTTATGCCTTGGAAATGTCAAAAATAGAAAGAGAAATAAGAGAAAATAAAAGATAATTGCCATAAACACAAACGCTTGCTTTGTTTCGCATATGCTTGTTGTTGGTGTTTTTTGAAATTCGTAAACAAATGTAGTAAAACATAAACATTTTTTGACATGTACAACTACAAACCAGCTGAGCGGACAACACTACCACTTAAAATACATATACATTGACCCAAAGTATACCTCTGCATTTGTCAGCACTGCTTCCAGTTTCTTTAACTCTATCGCTAAATGACTTGCTGAATATCGTAAGAGATAGGAAAAATATATAATAGTTATAAAAACACTTTTTTTATCAATACAAATATTGTTAGATTAAAAGTTTAGGTAATTTACTTATCATCAAACATAAAAATTGCATTGTTTATAGTAAAAAAGTTATTCAGTAACTTTTTTAAATACAGAAAATAGCTTTCCATAAAAAAAAACGAATCTTGAAAATGTATTTCCTCTCTTATATTTTTATCATTTCACCGCTGCTTTCTGCACTAGCTAAAATATTGTGCTTGAAAATTGTTTTTTTTTTAATATAAAAAGTGTGGTATAAAGTTTTTGATGCAAACCTTGCACATTGATGTAATCGGATTGGCAATCAAAATTATCCTTTTTTAATGCAATGTTATCGTAGTACAATTATTAAAAAATAACTCAAAATATTGCCAAGTATATTCTTCGTCAGGTATCCAATTTGCCATTTTGAACATTTTTATCGCAACGTTTGGCGAGAAATCACTGTAACAGACAAACAGCCTGTCAACTCTGAATCTTTTATTTTTTGTTATTTGCTTTTTTTATTATTTAATTTCTGTCTATGCTTTTACCGTATCAGTCCAGATATACAAAACATATTTTTTTTGGTGCAAATAGTACTTTTTTACAACGTACAACGAAAGTTTAGTGTAAAAAATCTTCCCGTTTTTTATTAAGTTAAGCTTTATTTGATTATACATTACATATTTTTGCCTTGTTAATACTTTAATATAAATGGTACTTTGCATTAAACTCTACACGGAAAATTAAAATTGTTAATGATGGGAGTTAAAAAAGTAAATTATAATTATAGTGAATTATATTGTAAAAAATTAAATACAAAATCGGTTAAGGTATTATAACAAACTGATCTGTATTTATGAAATAAGTGCCTAGTAAAATTTGAGTGCAAAAAGTACAATTAACGAAGCCAATTGGTACAATTTAAAAGTTTCGTTTACCATCCCTGTTGTGGTGTTCTTGGGTTAATTAAAATTAATAAATATCAGTCTACAACAGGCTGCAGATTAAAAATCATCTTTTTTCCGTTATTTGTAGTGCTAAGCAAAACGCTGAGTAATAAGGAAAAGGTAAATTTGCAGCAGCAAAAAATAAAAATTTTTAATTAAGAAGCAAATATTCGAGATAATAATTAAAGTACATACAAAACATATTTAATTTTAGCAAAACAATGAAGAATACTTGCATATTAGTAAGTCTGGGCTTATTGTTGACCCTATGTTGGGCGGAAGATAATTTAAAATTAGTACGTGTTCCGGTGACTAAAATAAAGACAGTACGCACCCATTTCCATGAAGTTGGTACTGAGCTGCAGCAATTGCGTATTAGGAATGGTACTGATAAAAGTGGTGTCACACCGGAGCCATTGTCAAATTATTTGGATGCTCAATATTACGGTCCTATTTCTATTGGCACTCCACCACAAAACTTTAAAGTTGTCTTCGATACCGGCTCCTCAAATTTATGGGTACCGTCCAAACAGTGTCATCTTACCAACATTGCCTGTTTAATGCACAATAAATATGACGCCAAAAAGTCGAAAACTTACGAAAAGAACGGCACTGAATTTGCTATACATTATGGTTCAGGAAGTCTGTCAGGTTATTTGTCCACCGATGTAGTGAATATTGGGGGTTTGGACATAAAAAGACAAACATTTGCTGAGGCTATAAGCGAACCCGGATTGGTATTTGTTGCTGCTAAATTTGATGGAATACTAGGCTTAGGATATAGTTCTATTGCAGTTGATGGCGTTAAACCTCCAGCCTATTCAATGTATGAACAAGGTTTAATAAGCCAGCCTGTCTTTTCATTTTATTTAAATCGTGATCCTGCTGCACCAGAAGGTGGTGAGATTATATTTGGTGGTTCGGATCCCAATCACTATAAAGGGAGCTTTACGTATTTGCCTGTAACACGCAAAGCCTATTGGCAAATAAAAATGGATTCAGCCTCAATGGGTGATTTGCAACTATGCAAGGGTGGCTGCCAAGTTATTGCTGATACTGGAACTTCCCTTATTGCCTTACCTCCTTCTGAAGCTACTTCAATTAATCAAGCCATTGGCGGAACTCCTATAATTGGCGGTCAGTATATGGTTACATGCGAATCGATACCTAAATTGCCCGTTATAAAATTTGTTTTGGCTGGCAAGACATTTGAACTGGATGGAAAAGATTATATTCTACGTGTAGCTCAAATGGGTAAAACTATTTGTTTATCTGGTTTTATGGGCATTGAAATACCACCGCCTAATGGACCTTTGTGGATTTTAGGTGATGTATTCATTGGTAAATACTATACTGAATTCGATATGGCCAATGATCGTGTTGGTTTTGCTGAAGCCATATAAATTTTTATTTAAATGAGCTACGAACTATTAACTCCTGTTTCGTTTTTATGCTCTCTGGCTTTTCTTTCCAATTGTGTATGATGCCTTAAACATAATTTAATCTCAAAGTGTTAAATGTTTTCAGAAAAGATAATAAAATGTTATATAAACTATGTATTTATTTTATTATTTATATTCACATGAAACAACTGAAACCGCAATTCGCTATACTAAAATTCGATGAAGTGTAAGAAATCAATACATCAATTCATTGTACTGCAGCGACAAAGTAATTTTTTTTTTTTCATTAACGTTTAATATCAATTGACTTTATTATTTATTTGTAACACAAAGCCGTGCAGGTCAGATTTATATCAAGAAGCTTATTAATCCTGAGTTAATTTGTTTAAAACAATACCAAAAAAATTCCACTATTTATTTATGGGCTGTAATAAAAAAATCATGGTGATTTTTAAACAACGAAGTGAAATGAAATATTGCAGGCAAACAGCTAGCAGAATTATCTTAAAAAACATTTGTACCAATTATCGTTAAACTCAAAGGGAATGACTTATCGGACCCATGTGGTCTGTCCGGCAGCCGCCTTTCATTTCATTCATTTTCACTTCAGCTATGCATTTCAGAACAAACTGTTGCTACTTATAAGACTGGTTTAAATCTTGTAGTTTCAAAGCTTTCAGCTTTTTCACATGAACTTCATTGTTTTAGATTGTGTTATACGCTGAGTTACAATAAATAAAATTAAAAATATCCAAATCCTACATCACCTTACGAGGACGGTAAGTAAAATAAGAATTTTATAAAAATTGCAAAATTCTTATTCAAGATAATTTACACTCTTTAAAAAAATTATATGAGGAATTTTTTACGTAAAAAAATGTAAAGAATAAACTGCAAAAGAATTGAAGTACAATTTCATGCATCCAAAGAATGTTTTTTTATGTTACTAACTCAGTCCATTTTAAAACTGAGGTATGTAGTTTTTACGCTTTGTTGCATTGGAAAAAGCCATCATGTAACGATGAAAACATATCTGCTCGATCAAGGTACATTTATTTTACTAGGTAAAAGCGGTTCTACAACAAATACAACATTTGTAAAAACAACATGGCATTTTATTGTTGCTTTGTGAGTGGAAATGTCAAAAATAGAAACAGAAAATAAAAGAAAATTGGTCTAAAAACAAACGCACTCTTTGTTCTACATATGCTTGTTGTTAGTGTTTTTTGAAATTCGTAAACAAAAGTAGGAAAATATAAACAACTTTTGACATGTCCAACTACAAACCAGCTGGGCGGACGACACTACCTAGTAAAATAAATGTACCTTGTGCTCGATAATAAATTAAACTTGCAATATTTGCTTATTGCTTTGTTTACTAGTTGATAAATCGTTATGCATGTATTTTAATAATAACGAATTGATTTGTACGATAGACAATCAATGTTTGCAAATGTACTCATTCGGAATAAATAAAAAAATAAAGTGTTTGTGTTTGACCGATAACTTTAAGCTAAAAGAAAACAATTTTTACTGATAACATATTGAACTGTCTTCTTAATAATGAATTTAATAAGTATGTAGGCAAATATGCTGAGATTCTTTGTTTGCTATGGTATATACATATATATTTGCATTGCATTTGCACTTCATTTACAATAACCAATTTGCAGATAAAAAAAACTGCGTTTTTATACCCTTCACTACAGCTGAAAAAAACGGTAAATCAAAGTTTGTCATTTAGTTTTAATTTTTAAAATAATCATTCTCTTCGATTGAGCGATGTTCGTTCGTATTGAAATCCACCTCGTCTAGTGCCTTGATGAGATTTGAAAATGTAATAAAATTTTCGTTGAATTATAAATATTTATGTAGCTCGGTCCATAAAATAAAAATAAACAAAATTAAATAAAGACGTTAACTGTGCTTAATTTCTTCATATTTGAATTTTCTTACGAAAAACAGCACAAAGTTAACTGAAATATTGGAAAAATAAAAATGAAACAAAATATGTTCATTGTTTTTCATTTTTAATATTTTAACATGACCTTAAGCCGACGAAAATCTTATGATCTATTTATTACACAGGTCAACTATCAAGTAAAAACCCCCTTGGAAAAAAATTTGGTAGGGAAAGTATATCTTATAGCCATTTCGTTATTAATAAGTGTTCAATTAGACGCGGTATGACCATATAAAATATCATGTCATTACTTTTTACCGTAAATCATATGAAGCTGACTTTTGATTTTATGTAAATATTAGTTGTGTTTTTTGTTGTATTCTTTTACCACAGCTACATTAAATTGATGATTTTTTTTTTATATTTGTCGTTTCGCTAGTTATTTATGGTTATGGCATCACTAATCGATGGTTATGACCATGATTACGTCTACGTTGTGGTATGTAAATTTTATCCAGAAACAATGGGAATTAATTTACAGATGGTCTTAATAGACCAGCTGGCGTTGAACACCGTAGTTAAAATTTGAAAATAGATTTTAAAAATAAATAATTTTCAAATAATTTGAAAAACTAAATATTGCTAAAAATTTATTTTATTATAATTGAATTTCAAAACCGAAAAATACAATATGAGGTATCGCCGCTTATACAGGAGAAAGAAACCAACTCGTACAACTTGACTTAAAGTACCAAATAACGATAGAAGGATAAATTTAATTCATCTTTCTTTTGCTTAGTCAGCTATTTTTAATATCAAAGCGATGTCCTGCAACAACAAAATTTCATTAGTTCTTGTTTTTGTAGCCGTGGGGCCTAGTATTTAATTTGCCTTGACCAGAAAAAGAAATTTTACACAGAAAAAAATTAAAAAAAATGTATGTTTAGTGCTATTTGTGTACATAAGTTCAATTTACTAATTATTTTGGTACAAAATTTAAATTCAGCTCCCATCACTGCCAAGAACTGACGGCTTTAAATCAAATGCAAATAAATTGTTTTTTGTTTGTCGTTACTTCTGCAAAAAAATATGGAAAATGGTTTAGAAAAATTATTTTCACTGCAGAGCAGCTGCATTAAGTTAAAATCGTTTCAAAATGAATATGAAACAATGCGCATTCTTTTTGATTATCTCGCGGAAAACAAAAGACAGCTTGTAAGAAACTTATCGCTGCAATGGCTACAGAATTTGGAGCACATGGAAGACAAAGAATTTGGTTTAAAAGATAACAGTGAGAAAATTCAAGAATCGATAGATCTTAGACAACAGGGTAATCGACTTTTTACCGGAAAAGTAGACAAACGCAATATTTTGGGAGCTTGTCGTCTCTACAATGATGCAATATATGCTGCTTTAGATACTAAAAGTACCGAATTGGCTTTAGGATTTGCTAATCGTGCTGCTGCTCTACAAACTTTTGGTTACTATCAACAAGCCTACGATGATTGTGTGTGTGCATTAAAGTTTGGTTATCCCAAATCGTTGGTTCATAAAATTACATTACGTCAAGCTTATTGTAGCATAAAAATGCATGATTCGAAACGAGCTGAAAAACATTTGGATGAATTGCAGAAATTTACCCTAAGTGCCGGTTTCAACAAGGAGCTAGAGGAATTATTAAAAGCTTTTAAAGAACTTAAAGTGGACAATAAGGAAGACAATTCAAACGCAGTAAAAGATATTAAGCTTAACAGAGAAACTCAGGAAATGTAAGTTAAAGTTTGACTAGGAATAAATTATAATTTGCCTTTACTTATTAAATTAGTCGAATTAAGATATCGATTTATGGAAATATCATATCTTTATTAACTTCAAGTAATATAAACACGTTTAGAGGACTGCTTTAAAATGGACTTTAGAAAAACTTGTTAAGTTTGTTCAAACGCACATAGAAGTTACTACAAGTAGGTATGACTGAAAATTAAACAATTTTGTAGAAATTGCTATATAGGAAGAAATTTGTGTTTGATTTGCACTGAAAAGAAATCAGTCGGTATTCGGAAAACAAAAAGTATTGATAAGTTTTACGTTTTTAATGATATTTTGTTTATTTTATGTTGTTAGTTTAATAATATTCTTTTCTTTTTATTGTTTGTGAAGTTTAGGTTTAAAAAAACCTTCGTAGGTTTTTTTAATTTGCTATATTTCTGTCAAAATCTTCTTGGCGAAATTAGGAAAACAATAGCCGAGAGATCAGGATATTCTTAGAAAATTCCATTTGCACGTTAACAATGTCAGACGGACAATGTGTACCCTACTTCCCAGTCTATATCTGATGTGTGTGATCAAAAATATGCCAGATATATATTTTTTTTTAATATAAATATAGGTACAGTGACTCCATCGCATAATCGAACAACATTGTATCTGATAAAAACTGTTCTAACTTTGCTTAAAAATTTCCTAAAATATTGTTTTTTTTGCCTTCATTTATATGTATCTTCCTGAACAGAAAAAAACAGCTTTTCGAATAGTGAGTGTACATTTTTATAGAAAAACAGAAATTAATCCATTTTTTGTACTCAACGCATAATCGGACAAATGAAAGTAGCAACACTAAAAATGCCGCTATTTTGCAAATAAGTACGTATTTTTAAATTTTTTGCTTTGCCATTGAATTTAGAGTAGACTACAGATATTAAATAAAAATAATTTTTAAAATGTTAATTGGAAAACAATCTGCTATGGAAATCAGGCAATTAATAGTTAAATTGGTTTTAGATGGTAAAGCGGTGAGAGAGATAGCTGAATTGGTTGGTAAAATCAAATCTACTGTCCAAGATATTAATAAGAAATTCCGTTATGAGTTTAGATTAGTCAATAAAAGCAGAGAAGTTCAAGGCAAAATAATAAACGAGCGAGAGGAGCGTGCGATAGTTAAAGAAATAAAAAAGAACTTTTTAATATCACAAAAGGTCATCAAGTATTTTTTTAAATCGCTCTGAGAAAGATGTTTGACTAAATACTGTTCGCAACACATCGCATTAACATAATTGCCATGAAAGAGTTGCCAAAAAAAAAAACCGTTTATAAGCTCCAAAAATAAAAACAGCAGAATAAAATTTGCTAAGGAAAATTTACTAAAAACAGAAGATATTTGGAAAAAAGTAATTTGTAAGTAAATCATTTTAAAATATATTTCTATTAATAAATAAAACTATTTTAAGATTTTGTTCACTGACGAGAGCAATTTTAATTTACATGGGTCAGATGACAAGATGTTTGTGTTGCATAAAGTAAATGCCAAACTCGATTGCATGTCGAGTACCGAGGTAGGTAATTTGCATTTTTTTGATAGTAAAATGGAAAAATTTGCCTACCTTATCTTTTTAAAAGGCAACGCTTTTACCAAGACAACGATCCAAAACACACATCAGACGTTGCAAAGCTTTGGTTGTTTCACAACACTTATGAAAACACCTGCGAAGCGTCTTAATCTAAATATAATTGAACACCTTTAAAAAGAATTAGATAGAGGAATACGTGAAATAATTTTAATACAATAGCTCAGCTAAAGAATGCTTTACTTGGGATTCCATAGCGCCAGAATCACCAAAATTTGGTAAAATTGATTTTAAGACGCTCACAGGACGTTCTGGATAACAAAGGATATGCCACTAAACATTGATTGTTGGATTTTTCTCATTCTTAGCATTGGAAATAGCTTTGTCCTGTTATGAGTTTAACGCAAAATATTTTTTAAGTTTTTTGGTTAAATTTATGGAAAAAATTAGAAATATTTTTTTTTTATTATTCCGAGAGATATGTATGAAGTGAAAATAAATAAAGAAAAAAATATATTTAGCACAATTTTATGTAGGTTTAAGCGCACTTACACGATACAAACACTTGTCCGATATTTATTGAATTTTGTTCTGAATTAATGCTACCATTGTAAAATTAACAAACCTCGTAGAAATATTTTTTTAATATTTTTTTAAATGTTTTTCTTCCACAAAATTTCACTTAACAAAAATTATTATTTTATTACTTATTGCAGCATCGTTACAAAAAACGGACGATGTATGAAAGCGAAATGTCCAATCGAAAAAAACCAATTGATTTTTACCGAACGAGCTTCGGCTTTCGTAGCTGTTGGTGATACTCGTCGAATGTGCCATCACTGCGGTACGGTAAACTTTATACCATTTCCATGTTTGCACTGCCGCGGTAGAGTCAACTATTGTTCTCTAAAATGTCAAAAGGAACACATTGATATTCATGTGTACGAATGTCCAGCATATCGTTTTCAGTTATTTGCTCATCTTGGTATTGCTCATTTAGCCTTAAGAGTTTTACTCGACAAGGGCCTTTTCGCTATACTGGATAAATTAAATCTGAACGATAAAAGCTCAACTTCCGAAGTCTGGTATGAGCTGAATGAGGGTGGAGACGTTTGGAAAGACGAAAGCATAGCATACGCTGAATCATTACGCATGATAACACATTTAAATAGATGGCCTCTCATAAGTATACAATGGTTTGCTTTAGTCTCTCATCTTTTGGTAGTCTATCTCAAGCATTATACCAAATATATTGAGGCCTTAAGTGCAGTGAACGAAAATATCGATTGGGAACTTTTAACGGGTTCTTTAATATTACGCCATATTGGGCAGCTGGTATCGAATGGACATACCTTAACAACCATACTTCCACAGCCTCTAACTCTAATGACAACTACAGACTTTCATATGTTAAATGAAAACGTGTGGTCGAGCCCTTGGCATTTGAAATTGGGTTACTTGCATTTTTTTGGTCACTACGATAATGTAGCGGCATTAAATCTACCCTATTTAAGTTTGTGTAATCATTCCTGTGTCCAAATGTTTCAAACCAAGTTTTCTGGACGATTCATCAGTACATATGCCTTGCGTAATTTGAAAAAGGGTGAAGAAATCACAAACTGCTATGATGTAGACTATCGCAAAGATAAACGACAGAATAGACGCCAAAGACTACTGGAAACATATAATTTTGAATGTCAGTGTGAAGATTGTCTGCAAACAAACAGCGAAGATTTAGAATTTGTAAGTATTTTAATGTTTCCGCTAATATTAAATATACTTAACTATTTAATGTTAATTATAATTATAGAATAAATTTTGTCAATATCGTTGTGATAACAGTAAGTGTGGACAAATATTCATACCAAATACAAACGAAATCTTTATGTTTAGTTTATTGCAATCAGCAGACGACTTGAAAGCGAAAAACATTTTTTGTACTGTTTGTGGTGAGGCACAAAATCTTAATTGGTATCACGAAAGTAAATGTCTATTAGCCACAGTTATGGAAGCAAGGAGCAGGCGCCGTTTGTACACAATTTTTAAAAGAACTGAACAGAATTTGGTGGGTTTAAATAAAACTAGATGTTGTCTTGCACAGATTTTGATAAATGAATGGTTTAAGCTGCCCTGGCGTAAGTTTTATAATTTGATAAAAATTTTCTTGTTATAAAATTTTTTTTTCCTTTATCTTTTCATAGTTAATGTTCCCCTTAATGATCAAGACTATTGTGATTTAGTTGATATGCTAAAATTTGTTCTTAGTGTAACGAGAAAACGTAGTTCAGTTAATTCATTGGAATATGTAACAGATATAACGTATTTGTGGGATTTAATAGCCCAACATAAATACAAATCCTCAACAGCAGAAATGGACGAAATGTTATGGGCACTCAGCATTATTCCTGATGATTTAAAAGCGATTTTTCTCAACTATTATAACGATTATATTAAGGAGTAATAATATCAAGTTTAATTGCTTCTTTATTTGTTTTAGTTTCTTACATTTACTTTAAATTATTTTTGTTTTAAGTTAGTTAAACCTACAATTTATATTAATATGTATATTAAACAAAATTGGGTTAGTTTCACTATTTATAACTCAAGGTCGGCTGTACCGATATGGAAGGGAAAATTAATTTTTATAATTAAAAGTTTAATATGTTGGGCTGTGGTATTCACCAAAAGGTATGACAACAGCACAACATTCGATATTTGCATTTGAATTCTATTATAATTTCGATCGATAGCGAATGTCGAAAATTACTCGCTGAATGATTAATATTGAGACTTGAATAATAAAATTAAGAAAATGTTCTTTCATAATTACAATAGATGAGAATGGACAACTTGGAACTATGTAAAGGTTTTTTCAACAAGAGCTTTATTTTTTAATTGTGGCATTACTAACAACATAGGGTTGACATTAATTTTTTTGTCGTATTAAATTTTTTCGAAATCACATTGAAATAATTAAGACCCGCTATGAAACAACAGCCTGCTGGTTATTGTTTAAAAATCATTTTTTCAGACGAAGCTCATTTTTAGTTGCCCAGATGATGTTAAAAAAAGTAAAAATGGCGCATTTGGGCGTGCCAGATATCATTTTTCATCCAAGCTTTTCTCTTCGTAATACAATACAACTTTGAAAAATCATCATCAAATTTTTTTGTTTTAGAAAAAAGAAAGTTTTTGTTGAAAAACCCGATGTAACTGTTTTATTTATTTATTTAAAATATATTTCATAAATCAATTTATAAAATAAACAAACGGCGCCGAGTAACTACACCATTTTTCATTTCGATTGAGAAAATTCCATATAAAATTTAAAAAATTTCAAATGAAATTGCGAATTTCATTTTGAAATTGAGAAAAATCCAAATTATTTTTAGAAAATTTAAAAAATATTAAGAAATATTTACTGTAAATTATAAAATATTTTTAAATAAATAACATACACTGGTGCATCATTTATTTTTCAACTGGATAGCTGTAGGGGTTCAATCGAATCTGATTATTGGGAAGAGTTAGGTAATTAATTATAAAAACGCTCCTTGCCAGTCGTCTGGAACTTTGTTTTTACAACTCTCCAGCTGCGCTTTTACGATCGAGCCCTTACTTATCCATGCTGAGCCCCACTAAAATTATTTGGTCAAATATAAAAAGTAAAGCAGAACAAAGATGAATGTAGGCCACCTAATGTAGGGGAGCACCGACATATTTTTTTAAAAGGGATGATCAATCTTTTAAAACATATATGAAACAACTTGTAGATTGCAGTAGAGCTATACAATCAACCTGCTCGGGATTTGGTCGATAATTCTACATACATTTGTATTTTTTTTAAGTATCAATTAGTTTAATAAATGTTAATTTGTTAATTTAATTAAAATAATGGTAATTTATAATTAAATTTTTTCAATAAAAAATTTTACTTCTCAATTTTATTTGAAATTTTTTCAATTTTAAATGAAAATTTCTCAATTATATTTGGAATCTTCTCAATTACATTTGGAATTTTCTGAATTTCAAATTGAAGTTCTCATTTGGAATTTTTCTAATTTCAAATGGATTAAGAATATTGAATTAACTAAAAATCTTGAATACCATGGCTTCGACGATTACGATTTTCTCCAGTCGTTCACCAATCTTGGAGATTTGACATTCAGTCAAAAGAAAACCACATCAAAATTAAAGCATCTTGCTGGGTTAAAATAATGTTGAGTATTGGGGAGAGCCTTTCCAACTCTAATTCGTGTTAAAATTACGCAATTGGATCTACTAAAGTTGGTCATATGTAGGTCTTGGCCGTGTAGGATAAAGGTGTTTTTGAATACTTCGGAACTGAATTAAAATCACCTTCAGTGTACATGGAATGACAGTTATTTCCGAAAGAACTTGAGCACTTTTGGCTACTCTGTCCGCATACTCATTTCCTACAATACTAATATGGGATGCGACCCATAACATTAATATTTCTGGGTTAACTCTGGGCAACTTAATAATGGAGTTGTAAGTCCCTTCAGGGTTTTTTCTATGTTTCTATAACACTAATACTGTCAGCGCAAATAATCGTCTTGGCCTTTTTCTCGCTTGCAAAAGATATATAACTGTTTTACATATATTTTTTAAATTAAAAAAAAAAAAAAAAAAAATTAGCGACTGGGCTCCGTAGGACACTGCAAATGTAAGGTAGATGGCTAAAAAAGGAGATCGATTTTTTTTTTTTTGGAAAATAGTATAAAATTGCTATACATATTTAAATTGATAAGAAAACTTAATGCAATTCAAGCAATGACAAATAAATTTTATCAAAAAGACATGAACTTTGTACTTATTTAAAATACAAACTGATTTGTGGAACCATTAAAATGAGTTTTATCAACAAATCAATTTGGATTTGTATGTGAAAACAAAAGTTGTGATTATATACTTACGTGTGATGTATCTCGCCAATAAAACATTCTAATTGAAATTTTTTATACGAAAAAAATAAAATTCATTTTTATTTATAAATTTTGTTTTTTGCTAAATTTTTAAAATTCGCATACATTCCCTTCGGATGCAAAAAAGCGTTTAAATACAAATTTATAATTCTTTAAGACACATGTGTCATTTTTTTGCTTTTTCCACATAATAAAAAAAAAAAACAAAAATAAAATCTAATAATTAAATGTTACGATTAAAACATTAGAAAATTAAATTAGGAAAACAAAATAATACATCAGCTATTTATTTATACTTTGAATAGTTGTTTTTGATATTGAAAATATAATTAAATTTTATCATTATTTTCTCGTATTAGGAGACGATGCCTCAGATTCTGTTTCAGCAGATTCTTCTCTACGTTGTCCTTTTACCGTTGAAGGTGGCAAAGAAATATCATGTTCTTCATCTGATTCCGTAGCTTCACGTATAAGATGACGCTGAGCTGTCAATTTGTGCAAATCACAGGTTTCATTAACATAACGATTAAATATCTCCGGCTTGTCAGCATAAACGTGATGACCAGCACCGGTAACGGTTTTTATTTCTACCATTGAACTGCCACGCAGTAACTTGATTTTCTCTCCGGATGACGAATCAATCCAGGAACGACTGCCGTATATAAAGGTGATGGGTATATCTTTTCGTACATCTTTAATGCGATGTATCATAGGATGTTTGGCCCAACCAAAACTCGCCATCATGCTGTGAAAGGCCGATTCACCCGTAGGATTTTGGGCATTACACTGATGTATATATTGAGGCAACAAATTTATATCGTCATCAACAGTGGGAGCAAATTTACGCATTATATCGGGCCTTGTTTTTTCTACCACCCATTGACCAAACGGTCCAGCCGCTCTTAAGGCCCACAGTGGATTTAGCGGTGTGAGAACATATGCTATTGCTCTCACCCAAAATGGTATTTGTTTGCTAGTTAAGGCCTCTGGTGGCTTTTCTGGAAATCCCCAAGGGTCAGCTAATATTAAATGTTTAACTCTATCCGGATAGGTTAAAGCATAACTGGATGCTATAAAACCTCCCATTGAATGTCCCAACAAAATCATATTGCTAATGTTCATTTCACGCCTCCATTCCTCCACCGACTTTACAAATTGCTTTTCACAAACTAGGGCATCATTGGAAAATGTGGGCCTTGAACTTCTGCCAAAACCTAATATATCAATGGCAAATACAGGCCGTTCTTTCGCTAAGGCATCAAAGTTCATTACCCACAATGCTACTCCAGCCCCCAGGCCATGCAGCATAACCAAAGGCACTTCTTTTGAATCTGTATTAAAGCTCAATGTCCATATTTTATCAGACTCTCCAATTGCGGGTCCAATATCAACAAAAAATCCACGATAAGGCGTTTTAAGAAACGAAAGTATTCTCTTTTCTACGGCTCGTAACATGGCGGGAGAGCTAGCAGTCCAATTATATAACCATTTAAATATCCAAAAACCTCGGGGCTTATAGTCCTTAATTAAATGAAAATAAAAGAATTTGATACTTTGATTGAAATTAAATTGATCTTGTGCAGAAGTATAAAAGATTTTGAAAAATTACATTCAGATCTAATTCATAATAACGAACTCAATCCTAACTGAAAACTAAATATTTATTTGTAATATATAAATTTACCTTTCTTCCCTTAAGAAGCTATTGTTTCATTTAGGAAAACCCCGATTTGGATGATTTTTACAAAAGGAGAATATAATTTGTGCAATTAAGAAGGCTTCAGCTAACACTAAAGGACTGGGCACGATCAGTTTCGAATCATTCCTAAAGCATTTTTTTTTAGATAAATAATTGACGAGTTTAAAAGTAGTACTAAGGACCTTATCAATTTAGTATATTTCAATTATTTAACAGTATTTCCTCATTACCATTCTTCATTTTTAGGACTCCGTAAAAAAAGTTTAAAAACAATAGGGTTATGTTTTCTCAATCTATGTCTGCCTGTTATAGCCCTCTATTTCTGGCTCTTAAAATTTTTACAGAAGATGTATAACTGACGCTATAACAAAATTAAAGAATGTTTTGAAAGCAACGTGAATTCATAAAAATATAGTTATTTGTTGAACCGTCAAAATTTGCAGGGTAAAAAAAATTATGTGCGCTATAGCAACAAGTAGGAAAAATTAAATTTTAAAATAATGGGCGTTCCAATATTAACGTTATTTTCACTTAAATAGCTTTAGTTTTTCAATCGCAGTAGGCAGACATAAATTCCCACAGAGTATGTACAAAAATGTCTGCTATAAAAATGAATTGTAAACAAATAAATTTAGAAACTAAAGGGTGTTTTCAAAAAGACGGGAATTCGACAAAAAGAATTTATATTTTAAATTGTTTTAGATACACGCTTGAACAGAGGATTTATTGCTGTCTACTATAAAAATCAGTACCTAAAACATTTTTAAACGAAATGAGTACCCCGATACAAAAGTGATAAGAGACTATAACTCACACAAGGTGTGTATTGCTAAGTCGCTATAAAAGTAAGTATAAAAGAATTAAAATATGTCCTAATACTATTAACAATTATAAAAATAAAAGGGTGACTCATACATGGAACCCTTTCTGTGTGAGTCAAACTCACACTTGGCATATTTTTACTATTTGTGATAGATGTTATTTATAATTATTCTTTAATGTGAAAATACTTAAATTCTATTATACAGTCTGTCAATTATGTGTTTTTACAATGGAAAAAACTATTTATTTTAAAGTAATTGTTTCAAACAACCCAACTTTTTATAATTTACAAATAAAATTCTTTTTGACTTTATTGTTTACATAAATTCTTCTCGAAGGTGTTTTAGCAACAACAAAAATTAAAATGAATGTAATTAAGAAAAAATGAAACAAAAACAACACATACTTAATTATTCGGTTGTCAAGAAATTGTTTTTACAATTCATTTTTGTTGCAAATTTTTTAACATTTTTGGAATATTTGATACTTAACGTTATATATTAACATTGTGATGTTTTAGAAGCCCATTTAAAATATTTAACTGCTTCAGTCTATGAATACAAGCGATAACGGTTGTGGTAAGATACCCTGTGGTAAAAAGTGCGTGGAAAAAGAACGTCAAAGGATTAAATCCAATTGGTTTATTATAACCGCCATATAGGAAAAACTGTTCAAGAAATTCCAGATATATTTTCCTTACAAAGGAAAATATATCTGGAATTTCTTGAACAGTTTTTCCGAGGGCTGCTATATATATTTCTGGCCTGGCAACACTGAGTGCTGCCAAGTGCAATCTGACATTTCCATTGGAAAGTTTGTCATATTTAAGCATAATCGTTCTCAAAACCTTTTGACGTACGACCATTATTTGTGTTGTTTACAGTGACTTGAAAAAATTAATATAGAAAAAAATGGAATTAACTCGTGAACATTTTCGTGCCATCATTTTTCACAACTTTCGACGTGGATTATCACGACAAGAGTGCTTTGATGAACTTAAATCTTTGTATGGCGATGAAGCACCATCCTATAGCACTGTGAAAAATTGATATAATAAATTTAATCGTGGCCGAAGCTCGCTCAAAGACGAATTCCGTGAAAGTCGTCCAAAAACGGCTGTTGTGCCAGAGAACATTGATGTCGTGCGTGAACTCATAATGCAAGATCGACATGCGACATACCGAGAGATAAAGACATCCTTGGACAGTTCTTCCACCAGCATACATTCGATACTGCATGAACACCTGGCCGTAAAAAAAATTTGTTCTATTTGGATCCCGCACAATTTGAAAGTCGCTCAAAAAAGGCTCGTGTCGATTGGTGCAAAAATATGTTGCAATAATACGATTGCGGTGCTTCAAAAGACGTTTATAAGATCGTCACAGGTGACGAATCATGGATCAATGCGTATGAGCCCGAAACGAAACAACAATCGACCGTGTGGGTCTTCAAAGACGAGCAAAATCCAACGAAAATTGTTCGTGGAAAAAGAACTTCGAAGTAAATGGTCGCCTGTTTCTTCGGCAAAACTGGTCATGTGGCGACTGTTCCGCTTGAGCAACGAAGGATGGTCACTTCTGAGTGGTACACTAAAAATTGTTTGCCTGAAGTCATCGGAGAAATTCGAAAAACCAACATGAGAAGACGAATCATTGTTCACCATGACAATGCGAGCTCTCACACATCGCTCAAACCAGAGCGTTTTTGACCGGCCAAAACGTCGAATTAATGGGTCATCCGCCGTACAGCCTTGACTTGGCACCTAATGACTTCTTCTTGTTTCCGCACATCAAGAAAAAATGCGTGGTCATCGATTTTCGTCGCCAGAAGAAGCTGTTGAAGTGTTTAAAAACCATGTTTTAGAGGTGTCTTAATCGGAGTGGAAAAAGTGCTTCGACAACTGGTTTGAGCGCATGCAAAAGTGTATAAATCATGGTGGAGAATACTTCGAGAAACAATAAAACCATTTTTGATTATAAATATTCGCATTTTCACTATTAGGCCAGAAATATATAGAGCAGCCCTCGTAATATATTAAATCGGACTAAAAACCTTCACCTTGTCTGCAACGGCGAAATTAATAAAATTCGCCACTGCCACCACCTGGTACATGATTTCGCCACGGTTTTTGTAAAATGTGAAAATTTCTTGATAGGTATTTAAAATAATGGAACATTTTTTAATTCTTATCACTTTATTATATATTTTTAATTTTCGTTAGTTTTACTTTTGTTTTTGCTATATAATAGTAAACAAATTTCTAAATTAATTGGTGTTAAAAAATATTACCTTAATGAAATAACAGTTACATTTTCAAAGTCAATTAATGAAAAACTTTTTTTAATTGTAAAAATATATACTTAGAGACTGTAAATTGTAAATATATGTAGGTTTAGCTAATTATGGGTCAGACACTTGTATTGTTTATAAAATTATCCGTATAATTTCTATTAAAGTTTGAAGTTATTACAAGCTTTCTCACAATAGCTAAACTTTAGCTAGAAGAAAGGTCGACTTGTTGAAAATCCTAGGACAAATTGAAACTTTCCTTTAATTATGTACTTTGATCTTTTAACCGATAAATATTAAAATTATTTTCCTTTAAAGTATAAAAAATATAATTATTTAAAAGATCTTATCTAATAATTTTTTTGATTTTAATAATGATTCGATAAAGAAAAAAGAATAACAGGAAAGAAGAGTTCAAATAGAAAAACTATACAAATTACTCAAGTTATTTTTTACTTCTAAACCACAAAACTATATAATTATTCTATTTTTAAAACGCACAAATTAAATTAATCAATTTTATCAAAATAATTTTTTTAATTGAAATTATTCCGAACTTGTTAACGAAATAATTTTTGCAAAATTTTTTATTTAGACTTTCACATACCTCTACGTCCATAGCACTTTGACAAATATTTGCTTGCTCTGTCATTGTTTTGCTTCAATATATTTTTCAAGTATTTTGCTTTTATGTTATTTCCTTATATTTTAATATCATTTAATAATGTTCCTTTAAAATAATAGACTTTTTTAATCATTAAAGGTTTTACAGGAATGAAGAAATGTTATGTTTTAAACTCAAAATTTAAGGCTTCCGGAATTTATTAATAAAATCAGTTTGATAATTCTTAACAATTTCGCAATTAACTTTTGAAAATTATCACTAAATTTTGGTTTACAATTTGTTGACTATGACTTTTATGAAATAGTTTTTTTTATTTATTTTTTTCTATTTTGTAATAACACCCTCAGCAGTAAGCGTATGTGTGTGTGTTGGCTCCTCAATCTTAAAAATTTTAATTGCGTCTATGATACTTGATTTTCAAACTATTTTAATTGTTTTGCTGTTGTGAATTATATTTCTAGTTACCATTTGGAGTTGTTGTTTTCTTCTATGTTGTTTTGTTATTACTTTCATCCATTTCTATTGTTTGTTTAGATTTTTTTTGTGTTTACGGAGTTGCCATAAGCAGTTTTCTGTTAGAACAATGTTCTAGTCGATATGTACAGCAACGCTGTCTGTGGTGTAATTATTGTTAGAACAAATGGAAAAGATTAAATCCTGGTAGTTTTTTTTTATATGTACATAAAATATATGTTTCAATTTTTAACCCAAAGATTTTGAAAATCATGAAATAATTGTAGTTAATTAATAATATCGAAAAGTATTATTATTAATACAGCTATTGAAAACTAAATAGGAAGGCCATTTATTTAACGGACATTCGTTAACGTTCAATTCACCTTGGTTTTTATATTATATTTGTAAATGCCTTCATCCAGACCTTCTTCATCTTAATATGTAAAATAAGGAATATAAGTGATATAAAGACTTGATGGGCTTACTTGGATCCGCCTGGTGAATTAATTTCTTTTTTAAAAATTTCCTTGACTATTTTGCTTAAACGCGATTGAGTTTTGAGGTTAAGAGTTTGTTCGAAAAATATTTTTTTTTTTGTTGGAATATTTGACCTTAAAAAATGCAGGAACTAGAGAACCACTTCCGATCATCGAAAAGAAAATAATTTCACAAATAGAAGTTAATGTCACTCAGGTTGTAACCAGATTTCCACATCAAAATCACTACATGCAGTCAGAAAGAATTCTGCTATCATGAGGTAATATCAGGCATCAGTAACGGTAACTATTTGACCAGTTTTATTTGGACTTTGTTGGTTCATTAATTCTTCCAGTTAGAAATCCTCGCTGTTACATAAAGCGATTAAGGTTCAAACGTAGTTAATCGCTCAAGATGGCTTTGATTTAAAATTCAACGCTGGGGAACTTATAGTTTCAAACTTGGTAACTTAACCATAAACTAAATAAGTCTTAATAAAATTTAAATAACGTGATAAATAAAAATTGGCCGTTATAGACTAAAACTGCTTAGTTTCTATAACAAAATTTCCGAAACTATCAGGCATGTCACAAAATTTAATTCCGATCCGGAATGAAAACACTTTTAAATTACAAAACAGAATTGATTTTCTTTCAAAATTTTATATTTTGCGATCTTCAAATTTACTGTTGCTTTTGTATCCTTATTAAGATTAGCCTGCTTGTTAGTAGGGTGAGACCGATGTTGCCATTTTAAGTTTAAAAAGTAGAGATTCAACATTTTTTGGAAAATACAAATTGGATCGAAATGTTTAATGCGGAATTAAAAACATTCCGATCGGAATGTATAACATGCATGTATATTTGTTAGAATGGTTTATAATTTTTTTTTAATCTCTGCCCTTTTCGGCTGCTTACACATTCTGTAGAAGCCTTTTACCCCGTTATGAAATAATATATATTTCAATTTTTATAAAATAAATCTAAAAAATTAAATGCATGTTTTTTTCTACACTTCAATTGCAAAGCTTGAGCATTGGATTAAAAAACAAAGTTTAGCTTTGGGGTGTTGAGGGGTTTTTTTCATAATAAATAATTTTATTTATTTGTCTATAAAAGTTATGTTATTTTAATAGGTATTTTAAGTCTTAAACCTAAATAAAAAGCAAATATATATATTTTTTTTTTTAATTGAGGTTAGTGTATTTAGCAATTTTATTTATTACAAAATCTATAAAAGGGGTTTATATATACAATGAATATTTTATACTTATAAAATAATACAGTTATATAGTTTATTTAACAGCTAAAGTAAAAAATTATTAAGAAAAAATATTTTAAAGATATAGAAGAAGAAGCTTAAATTTAATTTTTAAGTCTAATTTTATATACAGAATTCTTTTGCATTAACAAAATTGGGGTAATTTAAGAATTAACTTATTTTGGTTAAAATTACAAAAATAAAAAAAAAATAAATAAAAAATAAAATAAATAAAAAATACATTTAACAATGAATAAATAAAAAAAGGTTATAAATTTATATTTAATAACTTTTGTTCAATCCACAAGCTCCGCTGTTATTGTGTTATACATAATTATTTAAATGTAATTTCCGCTTCGTTTTAATCTCCAGGAAACATGAAAATTTTTTTTAATTAAATAAAAAAAAAAAACAAAAAAAAAAAAATAAACAATATTTTTATTAAAAAAGAAATTAACCTAGTGCTTGAACAATTACTGTCATATTCATAAAAAATAAAATTAGTTTGAAATGTGCTTTATGACAAAATTTCCATAAAAATTTGTCTTAAAATTCATTTCAAATCTATTTTATTATTTTTTATGAATACGGCAGTTAGAAAATAAAAGACTATTTTTATTTGTAAATTTTTAACTGCTGAGCTTGTTTTTAAAATGAAGATGTCAAAACAATACAACTCACAAAGGACAGAGATTTTATAAAGAATGGAGAGCACGAAAAAAAATTCTACTAAGTGTGAGTTTGTCCGTATCATGTACGGGTCACCCTTTATTTTAATAATTTATTTTTATTAAGTTGTTGCAGTAGATATAGTAAAACATACTTTGGGTACACATTTAAAAAAAGACCTTGTGAAAATAACGTTACTATTAAAACTAGGGATGCAATTGATACCGATATATCGGCGATACTTCTGATTTTCCGATATCGGTGACATTTTACTGTCGATATGCCGGTACTTCTTTTATTTTTCTTTAGAGTTTTTTGAACAAAATATTGAATTTTCAACTCTTTTTATTGCATGACAACTGATAAAAGCAGAACATAAATTTCAAATGAGTTCTGTCGCAACTGAGAGACTAATTTCCACTGTAGGTCTGCTTTAAACGGATTTGAGAAATCGTCTATCTCGGCAAAATTTGCAAACACTTTGTTTTTTAAACAAGAAGCTTATTGATATCAATTTTAAATATTAATCTTTTGCAATGTTGTTTTTATAATTTTAATTTAATTTTAACATGATCTCAAATTCAATTCGTTGTCTTTTAAATTTTATTTATATCAATTTTAAATCTTGAGCCAATTTAAACTGACGTTTTGTAGTTTGAAAATTTGAATTTTAGAAACTGAAATGTATTGAAAATTTTGATGATTTGAATGGCTCATTAATAAACACTGTTTTTTTGTATAATAGAAGAATTACTCTGCTTGAGTTTTGTTAATTTTTACTTGAGCTCAATTTCAATACGCGTATCGGTATCAGCGATATTTTGAGTATCGGCATCGGATCGGCGAAATGGCGTATCGTAACATCCCTAATTGAAGCACCTTTTAAATAATGTTCTTTCTTTTATACCGACTTAGCAATACACACTCTGCATAAAAGTATAGTCTTAGTCTATTTCTGTTCAAAACCTTAAGACGGTACATCCTTAAGAGTCTGCCTTTGACAGTTTAGAAAATAAGGGCCATATTCATCAAATTCACAGCCTTTGCAAAACACCTTTAATATATAAATTTGTTTATAATTTATTTTATTAGCGGACATAGTAGTACAGTTTCTGTGTGAATTTTAAGTGATCGAATAACTAAAGCAACATAAGTAAAAAATCGCGTTATTATTGGAACACCCTTTTATTTACAGTTTAATTTTTTCAACTTGTTGTTAAAACAAACATAATTTTACTGATACTATGGACATTTGACGTGTCTGCCTATCACAGTTTAAAAACAATATTTTTTTATCACATCACTTTCGGAACACCCTTTAATTTTTAGCACTTGTTATAGCAGCTATATTACAAATATATCTTCTGTGAAAATTTCTGGAAAATTTCGGTTTCAGAGATAGATGGCTGTGACAGACGGACAGACATTGCGACGAAAACAATAAGGTTACCTTTTAACACTGCGTACGAATCCCTATGTTTTTCTTTTCATAATTTTTGTTGATACATTTTTTCGTATAATGGAATAAATGCCAGATTTCGTACAGCATTACGAATTCGTTTTAAAAACAAATCTTATCGCAGAGTTCGTTACCCATGACGAATTACGTTCGATGCACTAATTGAGTGGGTATGTGTTTCATTTCTGACAGCGAACATTTGCAACGAAATTTCACTATCAAATTTGATGTATAAAATTTGCATGTGCGACAAGTCTGGCATTACACATCTTTTAATTCTTCTAAAAAAATACACAGTTACTAAAATGTAAATAAATTACACGAGAATATGGCTGACTTCCAAAACGTCAGTTGATTTGTATTTAAGCAATGTATTGTGTTTCATAATGCCGTGTTACTAAATGCTTACAATGCATACCAAAATGTCGCAAAGAAGTATTAGAAACATTGCAACAGAGCAACTTGTGCATAAGTTTCTAAATCGATACTTTGTTTCGCAACTTTGTTTATGCACAAGATTTAAATACTACAGCAAAACTGTTTACAAACTTTGTATTGATACATTTTGAAAGTCAGCTTATATTTTTAAAATCATGGAATTTCGTGTTTTAATATATCTACTGCAAGGTCTGTTTGAAATGTTTTATAATTTTTATTTGAACTTAATTTTTTAATGCGTTAAATCTAATGACTTATAGAACATCAAAATCTGATTATTCCTGTCTTTTTAAATTACTTGTTGCTTTTGAAATAGACTGGAATTTAAGAGTACACTGAAAAAATAAAATCTTTACATTGTAATTAAAAGAGTTTGTGAATTGAAAAACAGTTTTACAAACGCTATGCTTACGAAATAACTTAATCGTACTTGAATGTAATAAAAATATGCAGCCCAATTATAAACAAAAAATCCGTGGGAAATTTTTCACTTTTACTGTTTCTCCTTTTATAAACTTTTTCCTCTTTTCATTGAATGCGGAAAGAGAAAAAAAAAATGGAGGGGAAAAAAGTAGGTATTATGAATTATGGAAGCGAAATTAAATGTAAAAAAGCAAAATAGCTTTCTTCAAATTACGGTGATGCCACTTTTTAATTGTTTTAATACCACGGGATTTCTCCGTGAGAATGTTCGTTCATGATTGGGCTGATAGTGTGAGAAAAATCTCTTGTATAAATTAAAAAAATATATAAAAAAATTATTTACTTATTTACTTTAATGAAAAGTACTCACCCACTGTCTTAATGAAGGTTGTCGTAACAGATTTGTATATTTAAAAACCCTAAATATAATTTAATGAATTCTAATAGAGTTCTACAAATTAAAAATATATTAAATAATAAATTTTATTTTTTGCATTAGACACTTGGTAAATGTATGAGAATATACTTTAGAATACGTTTTGCTTAAAGCTCTAAATCTTTTAAAATTGTTCTGTTAAAATTTTTACTTAATTGTTCAATTCACAACTTGTTTGTAAGTCCTCGCTTAGACATCCAATTTTTTTTCTGGAATATTTTTTAAATTTCCTTATAAAATTCCATTCGTGTCTACATATTAAAATATTGTTTCTGCAATTTCTTGCCTGATTGCTTAGACGAATGTGAAAATAAAAGAGAACCGCAAGTACATGAAACAGTGTACCCGTTTCTACTCGTCTTTTCTCTCTCAGCAACAAACTTAAGAGTTGCGCAACAAACGTTGTAAAGTGTGGACAAGGACTAAGTGTGCTAAGTCGTAGGATTCCACAACAGTTGTAGAAATGTTGGCAATTTTTATGTAAAAACTTGCTACAACTTTTTTTCATATGTTTACATATTTTGATAATTAAAAAAAATCAATTAATTTAAATTTTGTTTTTATTTAAAAAAAATTGACTTGACGCTCTCAGAAGAAACTACTTCAGTAAGTTTACATCTTCTCTGTTTGTATTTAATACACAATATACAATTTACAATGGATGGTGAATTGAACAAATATAAAAGTAAAAATGGAAGTAATTGAAACACTAGTTCAATTGAAAAAAAAAAAAAACATTTATACACATATTTGAGAATTTGTCTTGTTTACGAAAAACTAGAGGAGAAAGCTTAAGGACACCTACTGTTTTTACTAAGCAAAACAGGGGGATTATTCGGTATTTCCTTTCTAAAGAAAACACTTTCGAAACACAATGTGTAAGCTATAGAAATTCGAATGATTTTATTTTCGAACCCTTTAGAATTCGTTAGGCTTAACTAAGAACATTTACTGCAATTAAAATTGTCATAACTTTCCCCTTGACTTCCTGGTGAGTTGATAGAATTATGTTTGATCAAGGGTTGGTCGACGATGAAAATACGATGATTATTCCAATCGTTATTAATTGGCGTAACTTGTGATACTTATTTTTGCTGCATCTGTGTGTGTGTTTATGTGGTTAATTTTGGTCATTTTATTTAGGCGTCCACACTATTTACACTACACTGAGAACTAATATCGAAATCAGATACAGAATCTGAACCATAACCAGCATTTCCAGCCGCTGCAGTTGTACCGGCACCATTGTAGGAATGTGGACCCATTGGTGTTATATTATGAGCTATTCTAGGTTTCAATACATCCGGTATATAGACGGGTGCCGGCCCAGCTATTTCAACTATACTGGGACGTCTTGCTTGGGTACACCTTTTTATCGGTGACATAAAAGTGAATAAAGTCAAAGTTATAACTAAAGTTATAATTAAAATAATAGCACGAGCTGTACCCGAACCTCGTATGGCCGATATCATGGCCATTATAAGTAACAGAATAATAATGGAAAATTTTGTCATTGTGACGGCTGTAGAATGAATTTTGCCACCATTACGAGAAATCATATTAGATGGACCGTAGGCAAAGTACAAATTGTGACGATCAACAAAATGTTTAAAGCAAATATAAATCATAGCAAAGGGCATTATCAGGGGACAGAAGACACTATAAACTAACGAGATGGTAAACACTAAAGTTGTCCAGGCATAATGAATGCCAAAGGGAAATTCCAATAAAATAGATTTGCGTATATGGGGCGTTTCGGCTTTCGATTTGGCTCTTATTAATCGCCAAATATAATCAATCAATTCCGGAAAACGTAACAATTCCAGTGAAGTACCAATAAAACCGGCCGTTATAATATAATTGACATAAAATGAACCACGATCTGGTACAAAAATACACTGCCATCTCAGTGTATCATTACTAACCGACCACTCGAGCAATGCCTGGGCGGATGTTAAGCCCAACGAGGGTAATATTAAAATCATAAATAATAAATAACCAAAACATTTAGTCATTATTGAATAGTTTTGTTTCGATTTCGTATAATGACACATCCATTTATCCGAAAAGGCTACAATTACAGGCATGACTATGGACAGAGTCCACAACATTAAAGTTGGCAAAAATTCCGAGATCAAAGGAGACAGTTTTGTTATCTTATCTTTAGCTAAATGTATACTATCCATAAGATTAACCACCATGGCGGGGGTGGTTAAAAAGAAAAGTGTTACAAAGAGTAAAATATTGACAACCGCCCATTTGAATAACCAATGTGTACTGCTGACGCTTAAGTGTTCCCAAAATAAATCATCTGGTGATGGAGCAAACGTTAGACTCCATTGACGATATGTGCCGGGTGTAAAATGTGCCACGATATTTTGTGCCTCCTGGACGGTGGAGACTGTAAGAAAGGCAATGCCTAAAGGTTCGTTAAGAGCTGCAGCTTTAAGTCGTGCTACCTCGCCGCGCAAATTTCGTTCTTCACGTTGATAGTATTCATAGGCATTTTCGGTTTTGCACTTGCAAAATTCGGGGCGAACCTGCAAAAATAAAGTAAATTAAAATAAATAGAATTTTTATTTTTTATTAAAACTATAAATAAAAAAATGTTTTAAAATCTGTCGTATAGTAAAATAATAGCAGTTTAATTCTATCTGTGATTTTTTAAAGTTAATTAAAGGAACACCCTTTAATTTCCAATTTCAAATTGTAAACTTGTTGTTATAACTGACATAACAATGTATGTTTCTTGTAAATTTAAGCTGTTTGTCTATAAAGGTTCAAAAGTTTGGTCATATACATCAAATTGCAATTATAATTGGGACACCCTTTAATTTCAAAATCCAAAGTGTATACTTGTTGTTATAGCGGAATTAGCAATTCAGGTTCTTTAAATATTTAACTGACTATCAACAACTATTCAAAGTAGCGATGCCACCGATACCGATATATCGGCGATACTTATGGTTTTCCGATGTATCGATATCGACGATATTTTATTGTCGATACACCGATAATTCTTATATTTTTCTTTAGAGTTTTTTTTAACAAATTATTCTCGCCTCTTTTTATTGCATGACAACTATGAGAAATTACATATTAAAAGCAGAACATAAAATTCAAATGAGTTCTGTCGCATCTGAGAGACTATTTTCCACTGCAGGTCTGCTTCAAACGGATTTGAGAAATCGTATATCTCCGCAAAATTTGCGAACACTTTGTTTTTTAAACAAAAATCTTATTAATATCAATTTTAAATATTATTCTTTTGCAATGTTGTTTTATAATTTTAATTTAATTTTAACATGATCTCAAATTCATTCGTAGTCTTTTAAATTTTATTAATATCAATTTTAAATCTTGAGCCAATCTAAACTGAATGCCACCGTTTATTTTGTGAAATCGTAAATATTGCAGACGTTTTGTAGTTTGAAAATTTGAATTTTAGAAACTGAAATGTATTGAAAATTTTGATGATTTGAATGACTCATTAATAAACACTGTTATTTTGTATAATAGAAAAATTACTCTACTTAAGTTTTGTTAATTTTTACTTGAGATCAATTTCAATACGCGTATCGGTATCGGCGATATTTATTTTTGAGTATCGGTATTGAATCGGCGAAATGGCCCATAATTCAAAGCATGGCCATATATATCCAAGTAAATGAAATATCAGGGCACCTTTTTTGAATTTTGAATATTAATACTTGTTACTTTAACGGTAATAGCACATTCTGTCCAATTTGCAAGCGTTTGTTTCTAACGGTTCGAACGATAAGCATTTAATTTTTAAATTTACTTTTGTATTAATTTTTGCCATTGGGAGTTATAGTGATTCGCATTTTTTTATACCCTTCACCACAAAAAGGGTCTAACTAAGTTTGTCATTCCATTTGTAATTTCTACAATATCTATTTTCGACCCCATCATAAAGTTATACATTCTGACTTCTAATGCATAGCGAAGTCGATTAAGGGATGTCCCTCCGCATTAGGGTTGAATTCAACTTTGCCAAGGCACTATATGAGCAAGAGAAAATTCAATTACTTTATATCAATTGCCACAATGAAGTAACTCCAATAAAAAAATAAAGATTGAAAGAGAATTAAAAAATAAGAAAAAAAAAACATCAAGTGAAAAACCTGTCAGTCGCCCATATTTACCAAGTTAAACTTTTCATAAAAAAGTTCAATTGTCAATATGGTCATTATGGGTATCATTTAAGGCCAGGATTCACTATCATACTCCGTCGTACGACCTGTCATGTGTGCTGAAAAAGTATGATAGTGTGGATTAAAAGTGTATGTGTGTGACAAGACTTTTTGACGGCTCTGTACGATTTTAAAATCTTTTAAAATATTCCATAAAATGATTTTTTCTATGCGATCAGAGTTGATTTTTTTTTTTTTTGAAGATGAGTAGAAAAAATAAAATATTAAAATCATATGTTCTTCGCATTTTTTTGTATAATAGTGTGGCACTTACAACGCCATTTTGAAACGATTTTTAAATAGGACAGAATTCTGTCAGATTTTTGTGTGATTTAATTGTACGATTGTTTATGGTAGTGAATCCTGGCCTTTAAAAAGCTTTTGAAGAGGTCTTTCAGAGCCGATGAAATTTTCATTTAAAATTAACGTGCTTTTTTTAATTTTCTGTCATCGCGTACATATTTTTTTTTTTGATAGGAGCTACTTCACTAAATTAGATTTACATATATGGTGAAGGGTAAAAAGGATTCGGCAAAGCCGAATATAGTACTCTTACTTGTTCTATTTTGGTTTTGATGACAGTTTTAAAGCCGCTTTTGTGCACGAACTATTATTATTCAATAGTAAAAGTACATAATCGTTTCAGTTCTAGGAGGAGATTAAAAAAACCGAATTAAACAAAAACATTTTTGTTCTTTCTTTGAGCTATCGTCTAAAATTTGTAGCAGCTTTGAACTTTAAATTGTTTTAAGGAATTTATTTATAAATAAATAATTTTCAATCCGTACAGCCAGTCTCCCAATTGCAAGATTTTTATTATTATTATTTTTTTTACTTAAGAAATTCCAATTTTTTACTTACGGTTAATGAATCCTTATCGCGATGATGTTCACAATAAAGTTTCGCATCTAAAACACGTTCATATTCGGCTGTTCGTACACTTAATTTTGTTATATTATAGGCGACTTGAACATCTTCAATGTTAACGTCGGGAAAGAGTTCCTGTATATAATTTCTTATCACAGTCTTATTGCGATCATTATGTGAAATATTTGTGATCATAATTGTACGAGTGGCAGCCTTTTTAAATGCATTGCGACCCGATGAACGGCGCATAATCAATACTATTAAAGGCACATAAATAATGGTTACAATAACATGAACCCACAGCCAGGCTGAATCGGGTGATAAGTTCGCCATGGTGGTGCGACCAAAAGCATTAACATCATACTCATCGGAGCCATTGAGAAAATTTACTGGCAAGATGACTACTAAAGAAACAGCTGTAACAATGGCCATGACGAGCATTAAATGTTTTTGAAAGGACAAATAGTAAACAGCATCTGGTCCGGTATGTAAAAGTATTTGCTCTTTGCGTAGCTTAAATGTTATAATGATCCAGGAAAACATACCCTGATCATATTGTAGGGGTGAGAGTGGTGTAGAGTCTGGTGTATTTGTCGTTATACTGCCTCTTTGTTCATCGTGCCCATTTAGAGTTGCCATACCACCCGAATACGTTAAACTACTTTGCCTCTGGTACAAGCTATTCGAAGAATGTGGTTGTTCAACTACATTGGTGCCATTCGAATAAAAGATTTCAGTCCAACGTTTCCTACTACCATTACTATTCACTAATGCTAAACGACCATAATCGCCTGCCTGGTGTCGAAGCACTGTGAATAAAATAATTAATAGCGTCCAGGCTAGAACGTTTAAAATTAATGTTTCGGGTATGCCATTGTAGGCATTTGTGATAAGTGATGTTTTGTTGATGGCATTGCAGCCATATTTCGCATCATCGTCCCACGCACGTAAATTAAAAAGACTTTCCATTTTCACTCCGTTTTTAATTTAATTAATAAATAAAATGTCTGTAAAGAAAATTAACAAATACAAATTTATTTATTTTGTTTATTTTAGAGATAAATGATTGAAAAAGTCTTAAACTTAAATCAAAGTTGATTTGTTTTAAATTAGAAGTTTTAAAAAAGCAAAAATATCAAGTGAAAAGAATGAAGTTATGGGCCTCTGAAAATTTCATAAAAAAGTTCGATTGTCAATATGGTCAATCATTTAAATCATTTAAAAGCTTTTGAAGAAATATTTCAGCAAGTACTAAGATTTTTTAAAAACGCTTAGGAGCCAATGACATTTTTGGGGTAAAATTTTTTTCTTATTTTTTAATTCTCCGCCACCCCAATATTTGTGTTTTTAATAAGAGCTAGTTCATCAAACTGGATTTACAACTATAGTGAAGGGTATTTAAGATTCGTCATAGCCGACTATAGCAGTCTTACTTGTTTATTGTTAAATTTTTAGAAAAAGCTTTTTTTTTTAATATTTAATTCGAATGAAGAGGTCATCTTTGCAACAGCAGCTTAAATAGCCAACCTGATGTTAATATAAGTTGGCAAACTTTGAATGATTTGAAACGAGTTATGGGGATCATTATCACCAAGATGGAAAATTAAATAGAACAAAAATCAAAATTTTGTTTATTATACAGATTCTATGATTTTTTTTTAATTAAGAATTTGAAGATATTTAGTCATGTAATTTTAGAATAAATTTTTCTTTCCACAAACATGATCTCTTTTTCATCATTTTGAAAAAAAGCTCAACAGACATGTAGAACCTACAGGACACCGTTTTATTAACACCATATCACTTGTGGTAAGGGAAGTACTAGATCGATCCTGTATCACTGAAGTATTTTAAAAGGTCATTAAGTCTTGAGCCTATATCCCTGTCCTTAAAGCTGAGGTAATACAAGAATATTCGAGTCAGTATATTTAATTTTCAGTTGTCTGGTGATCCGTTAATAATGACAGCAACTTTCAATAGCTTTTCGATTAAAGTTTAGAAGTTGTAATATGCGTTTTTCTTCTAAAGGGGGCCAAGTTAATCTGGCAACTCCTCCCACTTAATTAGTTTTATTTATTTATTATTTTTTTTTTTGAAGAAATTATTTATTTAAAGAATCTGCTTTTCATAGTGAACGAATCTTTGCGAAATTAAAAACACAAAAGTTATAATTATAATAATAAAGAAAAAGAATAGAATAGAATATATATTTTTTAAAAGATAATCGTACACACTTCCTAAATAAAATGCTTTGCAGTATTTAAACAGAATGCAAATTTAATGTCTAAAATTCAAAATGATTATTTATTAGTAACTGAAGTGGCGATATCATGGAATAATAACACTTTATTGTAATAATTTTGCATGTTGTTTATACAAATAAAATGAATTCCATACAATTTAAAATCATGTCAACATTTTAGTTTTTATCAAATTGGGTCAAATGACTAAACATTACAATAATAATAAATGCTGTAAAAAAATAAACAAATATTTCTATCAGACAATAAATAATAGAAAGACAGTATATAAAAATTATTACAGAAATTGCAAATTCATCATTATTTTAATTTTATTTGTAAATTTCGATTTGTATTAATTTTTAAAACCTTTTTTGCTTTTATCAACAAAAAATAGAGTATTAAAGAGATATTATATATTTTACAATCGTAATTAAATAAATTTATTTATTTTTTTAATTTTATCTTTCATTTCGGTATTTGTGCAAAAAACTGATAACAATAAAAAAATATTGATATATAACGGTAGTTATTGCAAACAAAAGATATGAATAATTAAAGGTTACCATATTATAAAAAATCTATGAGAGAGAGAGAGGGCGTTAAACGTTAAAAATCAAATTTTAGACTTCCGCAATGCGTTATTTTTAATCTCTTGCTTTCTTTACAGAAAATAGCTGTTTATCACAAAATAAACGCTTTATTGTTACACGTTAGAAAGTTTTATTATTTTTTTCCTGAAAAGATTTTATAATTTATTTCCCTGGAACTTAAGCTTAAGCGATTTTTTAGTTTATGTTTTAAGGAAATTTTTGTTAAAATATTTTTGTTTATTGAAAGATTTTGTTTACTTATCGTTTTTTTTTTTAATATTCGATTTTTCCAGTGAATTTAGTTTATAAAATTTAAAAAAAAGTTTGATGCAAATTTTTTATTAGTTTTAGGAATTTGTCATTCGTGGCGAAAATTCAACTTTAATGTATTTGATCGTCTATTTGTTGTAATTATTTTAATTAATTTTTTTTAACAATTTTTCATTTGGATCTTCGGTTTGCTTGTTTTAAAGTGACTAATTTAATGAATATAATTTTTTGGTGAAATTAAATTTTTTATTTTTTTTTTTTGTAATATTTTATGAAAATTTGGGTTGAACACAGAGAAAAGACATTTTTAAATTAAATTCTATTTTCATTGCGAAATTGTTGGTATTTTTTGAACTGTAGTAAACTGGTTCATCAACGAAAGTAAATAAACGAGCATGAAATCTGGCAGATGCGAAAAAAATTATATGCGGAAATTAAAAAAAGTAATAGGCATCCCTACTGGCAGGACTTTAGGCGAAATAACTTAAATTATATATGTATACATCCAGAGGAAAAAAAATAAAATTAGCAGTACTCGTATAAATCTTTTATGTTTTTTTCCTAAAATAGAGAATAGAATTTTCAAAAAATTTTTAAATAATTCTTGTGCCCATTATTGAAGTACTGTAGTATTCCCTGATTAAATCGGATTAAATAGGTATTTCCCAATCGAACAGAACATAAACGTAAGCAGATTCATTGCGATTAACTAACATAACACAATTTAATTAACATAATTTCCTTTTATATATCCTATTGGGACGAAGTCTTTAAAAGTTTTAAGAAAAAAAAAAACTTCTCTATCAGGTGGTAGATCAAGAAAATTCTTTTCAAAAAGTTTCAAAACATTAAATTACAGCGTCACCTGATATTGGTTCCTACATAAGAAATAATTTTTTTCTGCTGCCTAAAAGTATGCTTGGATTTAGTTTTTATCCATACCAATTGCTTCCAGTTTAAAATGCTGACAAAAACGTATCCTATACTTTAATTAAAATTAAAGGTTTAAACAAATTTAATCAAAACCGCTCTGTATGTTTGCGAGTGATTGAGAAATAAATATTAAAATTTTTCACATTAGTAATATAAGTATGATACCTATTTTCTTAGCAAATTTCTTAATAAAAAATTTTTGTAAATATTTTTTACCAGAAGTAGGTAAGCAAAAATTAGGACTTTTAACTAATACGTTAAGGAGGTGTAATTTAAAAATTTTACACCATTCGCCACTGCTCTCAAAAAAGCCAGACGATAAAGCTTTAATTCAAAATCAATTTAAATAATGTATTTTACATATTTTGCTTTCTTTTCTTTCCATAATTGGTTAATCACTTTCGAATTCTAGAAACAAATTGTCAGTATAATAGAAAATTATTATATTATGTTTTCATTAGCTAACTAAAAGAAACAAAAATTTATTTTTGCATATGAATGAAGCTAAATAAATGAATTATCAGCTAGACTTACAGGCGAGTTTTTTTTCTAAATTACTTTTGTTGTCTGTTACGAGTTATTTAACCAAGGTAAGAAATAACATAAAAGCCAATTAGACAATTTCAAATACTAAATAAAGATTGACAACAACAAAACACTAAAAGTAATGGATTAAAATTAAAGAGAGTTGAATAAAAAGAAGGTGAAAAGTGGGGTAACTGAGAGGCATTACAACATACAGTTTTTGTTTTTTTTCTGAGAATGTCAATCACTTCAAAACAACAACACGACACAGGACGGAAATAATTGCAAAATTTAAACAAACAAATAATAATTTTTAAATGACTAAAATACAGTACATTTTAGTTAATAAAAATAATGAAGTTTAGTTATAAAGCAATGGCCATAAATTATGATTAAATCAACAGAATTTTAGCCAAAGAAATGGAAAATCAATTGATGTATTATATTGTTTGATTTTTACCTTTTACAAATTCCACACACACGTATATACTGTATTGCAAAAAGCTTATTTTTACCTTTAACCACAAACTTCCATATTAAATTACAATAAAACCAAAGAAATTCTTATTTAAAATATATCACGTTTAAAAAGGGGTTAAAAACGCCACGCATTTAAATTTATCTTGTTTTACACTTTTTCAAAACGTATTTGTTTTGCAAATCATTGCTTAATTAACTCTCCTTTGTCATATTTGCAATATTTTTATATGCTTTATTAACTTTTATTTTACCTTTTCGTTGATTTTTTATTAACGCTTTGGTGGTATTTTCAACTTTTTTATTTTTAGCTATTAATATACTTTTTTATTATTGTTTTTATTAGTTATTTAAGCGCAATTAACATTTTGTGACTATTCTTTTAGTGTAAATAGTAAAAAATAATTTTATAAAACATATGACAAATTGAAGCTGCCAGACTTACGGGTTAAACTTTTCACGCCTGTTGTTACATGTAGTATACACTAAGCCATAACCTAATTTTAAATACTGTTATGCTACAAAAAATTTATTTCGAAACTTACGTAAATATAAATGTAAACATGATAAATTTAGAAAGTAGTTAGATTTAAAAAAAATTTCGACTACCAGAACTATTAGATATATATTTTTGCAAACAACAAGATTGGCGTTGCCGCATATATAAATAAAAAACATTTTTTTTGAAAATATTTAATAAAATATATGTAATTTGTGTAATAACTTACGTATATATAAATCAAATTGACATATTTTAATAAAACATTACACAGAAATATTAAATTACACAGTAATAAATTCTTTTCATCTGTGGCCAAAACGTTTATATGGCGACGAAAAGAGGAAGTGAAATTACCTTTTATTTTTATATCGCGATTTTAATTTGTAAATATTTTTCAAGTTTATTATTATTTGTCATTAATTCTTTCTAATACATTGTCTGAGTTTCCAATAACAGCTGTAATGTATAAGAACGAAAGAAAATTACAAATAAATTTTTGATGGATACCATAGCGCAATAAATTATCAGGTGCAAAGTATAACTATTTCAACAAAAAAAAAAAAAAACATTTAAACAACAGGCAATTTGTTTTTGTAAAAATCATAACATGTATTAAAATCAACATAAATTATAAGAATTATGCAAGAATTCATAAAAAGTGTGTTAAGTGCAACTTCAGACTAATAAATTTATATTAAAAATTTTGTTTATAAAAAAATTATATAAAAAAATATAAATTAAATATTTAAATAGAAAAAAATGACGCTACAAAAAAGGTAAACAAATTTTGACATATATCATGATTAAGGTACATTTATTTTATTAGATAGTAGCGGTTCTACAACAAATAAAACATTGCAAAAACATTATAGCTTTAATTATTTTACTTGTGTTTTGTGAAATCGTCAAAAACAGAGAGATAAATGTAAGAAAATAAAAGTTAATTATTCTGAAAGCTTTTGACATATTCTGCTAAATAAATCAAAAACACAAAGCGCAAAACTTTCAGCCTAGCTCCTGCATGTACTTGATATAGTTACATGTACTTTGTTCAGGTTAGTGCAGTTTAACAGGTGATCATTTTTTGTATCTAAACTTTTTAATGTTCGATCTCAAATTATACATAAAAAATTTATTTTAAATCTCAAAAACAACTACCTGCTCTTGTACCTGGTGAAATCACCATGATGGCTGTATAAATTGTTGATTAAGTTCTTGGCATATTTACAAAAAAAAAAAAAAAAATTGTGGGTACAATTACTTTAAACGTTTATATAGACCTCATCAGCCTTTTCTTTAAAACAATTTGCAAGTGATATTTTTTATTATACAACTACAAATCTTTATTCTTCTATATTTTATAAGACTTAGAAGTGTATAAGCAATAGCGGCATGGCTTTATGGACATACTTTACGCACAGTAATTCACTTTAGCACGATTAACATAAACACTGTTATATCTAAGTATTTTTAACTTCTGGAATTTTTGCTTATCATTAGTTTTTTCCTAACTCCTCGCGAGCCACTTTTGCCCAATAGATGGGTCATTTCGAAATGAAGCAATCAGACTAAAATTCATATATGTGGCGAACATTATTTCTCAACCATATGTTTGGCCAACAATGGTTGTACACAAATAAAACATGAGCACTGGCGGCCTATATTAGCTGAACTCATGTGCGTCACGATGTTCATACCAAGTTTGTATGACACTGCAATAAGACTTATGTAAAGTCTAGTCGTAACAAAATTATCTCTGGGACTGAATTTACAGTTTGTTGAGTTCATTATATTACATGATATCCCTAGTGTAGACGCTAGCAATGATAAACTTTGGGTATGAAACGCTAGATGGCTTATTGTTGTAATTCACAATAATGATGGAATAATTAGCAAAGACTATAACCGTAATATAATTCTACAGTTTAATTTAAAATTAATAAAAGAAACAAATAGAGGCAATGTTACCGCTAGGAATTTTTAAAAAGTCGCACACAAGATCGTTTTATAAAAATAAAGTCGTTTGAGAAAAAAAGTTTTCGTATGCAATTTATAATTTACTGGAAATTAAATGTTCTTTGTGAGAAACTTTACAAAAAAAAAAAAGGTAGAAAGTCCCAAAAATTAAAAAACTTGCAAAAGTTGGTGACAATAAAAGTCTCACAAAAAGTCGCAGACCGCTAAAAAAAGGTTAAACTGCGGTTAAAGTTGGGCGAACGGTTACCCTGAATAGAGGATTTAACTTGGACACTTAAAATAGGGGATTTAACTTAACACTACAGCTTTCAAGTTTTTAGTTTTTTTATTATGTATATTATTGTTAAGTAAAAGAAGCAAACATAAGATGGCGCCACAAGTTAGTTCATAAATAGTTGACCCTATTAAATTAACAATTTATATGAATTTATCTTAACGAAGAACGAGCCACAAATATCTATGACTTTGGGATCCAATTGGATGGGATGTTAATGTTTCATTTTTATACCCTTCACCACAAAAAGTAAAAAAAGGGTGTATCTAACAGCCATACCTAAATTAGCGCGTAAGACACGACGCGAATAACGCATGGCTTTTACGGTGAAATAACACACCTAAATAAAAGCGCAACATTTTGCTGTGAACAGTAATGTTTTCTTATCAATAAAAACCTGTAAAATAAATGCAAAACAGTAATAAAAACGCTAGATAAAGCCGAAAAAAGCTAAAATGTCCTTACTGTTTTGCAACGTTTTCTAAATACTACAAAAAATATGTAAACAACAGTAGCTTGCAGACAACTTCATTACCTAACGCGCTGTCAAAATTGAATTTTCCAATTGCTAAGTGTTGACGCTGTGCTATTTAGGGATGCTTTATACATTTTGTATGTACATGAGAAATTTCGATAGATATCTGGCGCTTTACGCGCTAATTTAGGGATGGCAGTAAGTTTGTCATTCCGTTTGTAATTTTTACAATATTCATTTCCGTCTCTAGTGCTAGGGCACTAGATGAGCTAGAGAAAATTTAAATTAAGGAAGTAACGATACGCCATTTCGCCGATCCTATACCGATACTCAAAAATAAATATCGCCGATACCGATTCCGATACCAATATGCATATTGAAATTGAGCTCAAGTAAAAATTAACAAAACTCAAGTTGAGTAATTCTTCTATTATATAAAATAACAGTGTTTATTAATGAGCCATTCAAATCATCAAAATTTTCAATACATTTTAGTTTCTAAAATTCAAATTTTCAAACAACAAAACGTCTGCAATATTTATAATTCTACAAAATAAACGATGGCATTCAGTTTAGATTGGCTCAAGATTTAAAATTGATATAAATAAAATTTAAAAGATAACAAATTGAATTTGAGATCATGTTAAAACTAAATTAAAATTATAAAAACAACATTGCAAAAGATTAATATTTAAAATTGATATTAATAAGCTTTTTGTTTAAAAAACAAAGTGTTCGCAAATTTTGCGGAGATATACGATTTCTCAAATCCGTTTGAAGCAGACCTGCAGTGGAAAATAGTCTCTCAGATGCAACAGAACTCATTTGAAATTTATGTTCTACTTTTAATATGTTATTTCTCATAGTTGTCATGCAAAAAAAGAGTTGAAAATTGAATATTTTGTTCAAAAAAATCTAAAGAAAAATAATGGAAGTATCGTCGTAACGACAGAAAAAAATCGCCGATATCGATATATCGGAAAACCAGAAGTATCGCCAATCGATCGGACATAGCTTCCAAAATTTTTCTATTCAAAATGAGCAAGATCGTTCATTGCTCTTCAGGGCAGCGGACTAAACACCACGTCTGTCTTCAATTTTTCAATATTTGGAATAAATTTAGTTGAGTGAAGTAACTCTAATAAAAAAAAAATATATGTATATATATGAAGCGATAGAGAATAAAAATAAACAAAAACGCATTAAGTGAAAAAATTTACGGTTGCCCATATTTTCCGAGTTATAGGCCTCTGAACTGTTCATGGAAAAGTACAATTGTGCACCATATTTTTAAGGTATCAATATGGGTAACATTTAAAAGCTTTTGAAGAGATCTTTCAGAATAATTTTTTTAATGTTTAACCCATTAAGAGGCGATGACACTTTTATGTAAAATTTTATTTTTGCAATTCCCTGCCACCCCAATATTTGTTTTTTATATTCGAGTTACTTCATTAAACTAGATTTACATACATGGTGAAGGGTATATAAGATTCGGCATAGCCGAATATTGCACTCTTAATTGTTTATATACAAATTTAACTCAGGTTTCTAAACATTTTTATTTCAATGGATGATATCATCACTTTTTCAATTAAAGTTTTTTATTTGTCGCTATGGCGGATATAATCCTACATACTCTATGTAAATTTGGAGAAGCGCCTATAACGGTAACAAATAAAAAGTCTTTGAGGACACCCAAGAATAAATCTTGTAACGATCATCATAATATGCAATTATGGTTGCAGAGATAGAGGCAGCGGAAACAATGGGGTTACATTTTTCTCCCTTGGGTACGAAACCAAAAAAATTACTGCCAAAATAAAAGAACCGCCCTAAATTTTTACTTTTAAAGAACCATTTTCAAATACTTGTTTTCAACCAAATGTTTTAACATTTTGAAAAAGATTTTAATTAATTATTATTCCCAAATTAAAACATTGTTAATATTTCATATCTAATCTGCCTTAAAAAAATTACAAATTTCTGATTATTGAAATAATCAAGCAAAAAAACTAATAACAAAAATAGAAACTATTTAAACGTTTCTTTCTGAAACATTAGTTTCATTCTTCTCAAGGTAGCGTTTGTTTTTGCATCTACTATGAAGATTGTTGTTGCGTTTTGTGTAGTTGTTTTAGCAACTTTGGCCTTTTGTCAACCTGTACAACCTAATCTTCGTCCTTCACCACCCGTTAGGAAACCACCACAGCCTCCAGTATCAAAACCTACACCTCAACTATTTCAACCAGATGCAGAAGTTTTGGAATTCGAAATTGATCCACCTCAAATACCAGACATTTTTGTTAATAATATTGGAGAAAATCATAAAACTAAAATACCACAGCCACCAGTATTCAAACCTACACCTCAATTCTTTCAACCAGATCAAGAAGTCTTGGAATTGGAACATTTTCAACCTCAGATGCCTGATATTTTTGTTAACAGTATTCAGGATAATGTTAAGCCCACAATACCACAGCCGCCAGTCTTCAAACCTACACCTCAATTCTTTCAACCAGATCAAGGAGTCTTGGAAATGGAAAATGTTCAACCTCAAATAACTGATATTTTGATTAACAAAGTGAGTGAAAATCCTAAACCTAAGCCACCACAGCCACCAGTTAACAATGTTAGAGAACATCCCAAGCCTAAGCCTAAGCCACAAAAGCAATATTACAATGGTAAAGTAGTGCCAACGCCTAAACATATTTTGAGGAAAATTTGAATTTATTTGTAAAATATTAAAATAATTTTCTTATGTTTAAAAATTGTGTTTTTTTCTGGATTTTTTTTATTTTTGGCAATTTAATTATCTCAGACGTCATAAATTTTCTTTAAGCGCCGAGTTGTACAAAGAAATTAAACATTACATTTCATTTCCGTTCTTTCCTTACATTCATTAGCAAGTGTGTGTCATCACGTATGTTTGTGTTTTGAGCACATTTGCTATTAGTTTTTGGAAAGACTTTTAACTTTGCAAAGTCTACAGGGAAAAATATATAAAATATCGCAATAAAATAAATCAAAAATATTAAAAAATGCCAAGGACATTTGTTTGTTTAATATTTTGCCATTAACGGAAATTGAAAACTGTGGTGAAACATAGAGGGAAAGAAATTATTATTGTTTTTTTTTTATTTTATTTTATTTTTTTTTTTTTTTGAGAAGGAATTATAAAAAAAATTATAAAAATTTTTCAAAAAGCTAAACACATTTTTCTTTAACCACAGAATTTTCAGGATTTTTCAAAATATTTAAATCGTTTGATATCAAAGTCTAACTGCGATGGTTTTACTGCCGATTTCTCTACATGCGAACGAATACTTCTTTCACCTACTTACCCTGCCAGCATTTGGCAGAGTATTTTTAGATAGAAGTCACTTCTTCGTTACTTTTTTAGATTAAAAACTAAATTTTACACAAAACAAAATGCATTATTTTCGAATTAAGAACTTCTAACAATCATTCTTTCGTGTCACAAAAAGACTCGTTATATTAATATAAAAACACTTCCCTTAAAATCTGTTACATAAAGAGTAACTTGTTTTCAACTACCAGATGATAAAAAGTTGATTGCTTAAAAATTAACAAAAACAACTTCGACTCTACTAACAGTGAATTATTTAATGTAACAGATAAACAAAAACACTAATGTTATTTAGTTTGACTTGTGCAGAGTTCGGTTATGTTAAATGGGTGTGGAAAATGTTAAGAAAAATTGCAAAAAATTAATTGGTAAAAATAAAATAAAAATGTATAGGAAAATGTAGGTAAATTAATGTTAACAAATCAGTTATTTATTTAAACACAAACTATTTTTAAGGTCAGAATTGACTTAATCTCGAGCTTTCTAAATTTAAACCTTTCTGTTATGTTAAAATTAAAATTTTCTGTTTTGATAAAGCAGAACTCTGTTACTTTTAAAAGTTTTATACTCGATACTGTTAAAGAAGATTCTTTTAATACTTTTAACGACACATATTTGACACTAACAGTTTTGTCAATTTTAATCCTTTTTAGAGATGCTAAATAGTTTTCCATTAGTTGTATAACTGTGGTGATACGTTTTTTCCCGACTGGGGATACTAATTAGATCAGAATTCGATATTATATGCGATATATTTTAACGCCAATAAGTAACGATGTAGTGACTTTTTCGATAGAAAATGCTTGCAGGGAAACAAAAACAAAATATAAAAAATTGTTTTTGTTTTCAATATAAATAAGCGAAAGAAATATTCGTTCGCATGCAGAGAAACCGGCAGTTATTTTTTAGATCATGCAGAAAGCAGTGTAAGCAAAAATGAAAACCTTGTTTTTGTTGAAATAATTCTCATATTGTTGATGTCAAATTTTGTTGGCTGTAATATGTAATCTTCTTATTTCTCGCATCTTTCTCGTTCCTGCTCATTTAAAACCAGGAGCCAAGATTCCCGAATAAAAGACAGATTTTTAAAGTGAAATAAATCAATTTTACCAAACATAAAATTTTATTTCTTCATAGTTTTATTGTAAAAACTTCAATTTCAGTAAATTACAAATGTTTTTTCATCAACTCCTCCTCTGGAGTGGGTAACATTTCTAAATTATTTACCAATTGCTGTCCATTATTCAAAGCTGCTGCTATAATTCTACGCAGCAGGTTCAAAGATCTATTCAAATAAAAGCCTTGACATTTTCCAATATCAATCGTACAGAGCAAAAGCCACGACACGACACAGAAGTAACACATCAATTTCATGATTGCGTGTTTGCTAAGTTGAATAAAAAATTATTTATGATATAAACAAAATATTTTTGGCTCTCTGTTTTTCATTTTGTCTTGACATAAATTTTAGAAACTAAAAAAAAAAAACGTGATAAGATAAAAAAGAACAAAATTAGAAAAATGTAAAAATTCAATTGATGAATAAAATGTTTGATTACTGTCATTATGGAGATAGCTATGATGACATGACATGATGAGATGAAATTAATAGATTTCAAAAATGTTAAACAAGTTTAAAAATATTATTTCTTTTCCATGCTTGTTTTATACGATTTGGTTTTTTTATCTGTCATGTTAAATTTCCCTGAATGAACTTTTTGAACTTTTGCTTGTTTATAACTCAGATAACAAATAACATAAGCGTTATAACGGGAATTAAGCTTCAACTATACTTGTTGTTGCTCAAATGGTAAGTGGTTTTGATTAAAGGTTACTGGTGTTGTAATAAATAACATGGGATTTCATTTAATTCCGACTGCAAACCAAAATTACAACAATTATTTCCCTCTCTCTCTCTTCTTCTCTCTATTCGGTTTTTAAATATTCTTTAGAGAATTTAAATCACTTTAACCCACTTTAGTAGTTTGAATATAAATCCACTCCTAACATACTAAGTTACACACACACACACATTCACACACACACACACACACACACATACACGGACGAATACTCTTATAAAGACAATTTGATGAAATAACGAAATGACAGCTACAATTAATTTTTATTCGCTGTTGTGCAGAGGAATAGAGTTGATTTGCCAAAGGAGATTATTGTGGTTATGACAACTGAGCAGAGTTAA
The DNA here is from genome assembly GCA_937654795.1 of Cistogaster globosa. Classification (NCBI taxonomy): domain Eukaryota; kingdom Metazoa; phylum Arthropoda; class Insecta; order Diptera; family Tachinidae; genus Cistogaster; species Cistogaster globosa. The sequence continues at coordinate 94,424,445 of OW569407.1, read as the reverse complement.
ACTAAATTCAAATTCAATTATTATTTCCGCTTTTATATAAGTTTTTATTTTATCTTTATACGTTTAGATTACATTTTCCATAATATTCTGTGTGTTATTTACTTTCTTTTCTTTTTCTTGTTGTATTTGATTTTATGTTTTACTACCACTTATTTCCAATTATCCTGTGGCTCTATTTTAACTTCCTTTTCGAACAAAAAGCTATTTTTTTATTTTTAATTTTATTTATTTCTTTCGTTACTATATTATGCATATAAAATATGAAGGACAGTAAACTAAAATAAGTGCTTTGCACTCAATTACACTTGAAGAAAATGATTTTAATTTAAACTAATTTAATTTAAAATAAAATAAAATCTTTTTTTGTTAACTAAAATATTTTTTTTTAAGTTTTTTTTATGATTTTAAAGATTTCGAAATGTAACATTTAAGAGTATTTATTAATTTTTTTTTTGAGTTCTAATAGTTGCAACAGTAAAATTTTTGCGTGCCAAATACTCAGTATCATGTGAAGAATTAAGCAAAAAACATTTTTGGAAAAATGTAGTATAAAGAAAAATAAAGCCTCAAATTATAAAAGCAGAAACGGCTAAAAGGCAGCAATTTATTAAAATAGAAAAATGGACCAAACCGAAGAACACTGAACAGGAGGGTGAATTAAAATCGCTTAACTCACAAAAAGTCGCTTATATAAATGGAAAACAACACCTAAAATCTGAAAAGTTATTAAACTAACAAGAAATGCAATAAAAAAGCAGTTGGTTGAAAAGGAAAAATTGGTAAAAAAAGGAATTTTTAATGAATTTGGACAAAAACCGTTTTTAAAATAAGAAACACCACCCGCATGAAAAAACCAAAACAGAATTAATTGCTTACCAACAAAAAACATATAAATGGATATTCTGAACAAAATAGAAAATATTTAGAAAATCGCAAAAAATATTTAAAAACGTCAGTGTTAAAAAATCGCTGCAAACAGCAAAAATGTTTAAATTAAGACAAAATTATTAAAGGGAGAAAAAAGCAAAAATTGAAAAGACATATTTGAGTTAAAACTAAAAAAGTATTAGAATTAAAATTAGAGAAAAACTTTGGTTAAAAGCGCTAGAACTATAAAATTGAAAAAGCTCAAAAAATAAAAAATCTGTTTAAAAACGAAAATTTACTACCAAAAGTTTAAAACGAAGACATACGAAAATTACGTATTTTTTAAAAATTGAAAAATTTTAGAAAAAAGTTGTATTAAAAAGCAACCTCTAGAATTAAGAAAAAAACAACAGAACACAAAAACCGTTAATAACAAAAAAAAAAAAAAATAAAAAAAAATCAATTTAACTAAAAAACAAACTCGAAAAAACCCTAAGCTTAATTACGGCCTAGCTAAGAAGAATATCATCCTAAAGCGTAAAAAAACAACGATATCAAAAAACTTCGCACAAAAAATTGTTCTGAATTTTTAAAAAGTATATTTTAAATTAAAACACTTAAACTTACAAAAATTACCAAATCGTTAAAGTAATATTTGGATGCCAATGAATTAATAAATCATTGTCTAGTCTCGTTAATTTTTGTTGGGTGCAGCGGTACTTGGTAATCAACAGAAAGATCAAAAATCGTTGTATTGACTTTTTTGATATCAAGGATTTATTTAAACTAATCAAGCTTAAGCTTAAAAAAATCATTTAAGATCAAAAGTTTTATTGAACTTTTTTCATCACTAAAAAATCAAAGGTCGACGACCAAAGGTCATCATTCTGCTTCAGTTTCTATTTAATATTAAAAAAACGAAACTAGTAACTCCAAAAGATAATTAACGCTTGCAGGTCAACGCTAAAAGTCCGAAAGTGTCGAAATCACAGACGAATGAATCATCAGAATGGCTAGAAAAGTATTAAGGTGGTGACAAAATGGCAGTATATTCGACTATGCCGAATCTTATATACCCTTCACCATGTAAAATTACAAATATTAAGGTGACACAGAATTTAAAAATTTTAAAAAATAAAAATTACATTAAAATGCCATCGGCTCTTAATGGGTTAAGTATTTTAAAAAAATTCTAGTATTTCTGAAAGATCTCTTCAAAAGCTTTTAAATGATGCCCATATTGATATCTTAAAAAAATATGAGGCGAAATCGTATTTTTCTATGAAAAGTTCAGAGGCCCATAGCTCGGAAAATATGGACGAGCGCCAATTTTTCAACTTGATGTTTTTTTCTTATTTTTTAATTCTCTCTCGCCCCATATATTTATTTTTTGGATAAGAGTAACTTTATTGTTCCAAATGATAAAAAAAAATTAGAGGCAGGCGTGGTGTTTTGCCCGCTGCCTTGAAAAACATAAACCGATCTTGCTGATTTTTAATCGAAAAATTATCGAAACTATATCTGATCGTATTTAAATTTTTTAGCTAATCTAGTGCCTTGGCAAAGTTGATTTTAATACTAACACGACTTCGCTTTGCATAAGAACTCAGAATTTATATACTTTATGGGATTGGGAATGGATATTGTGCAAATTACAAATGGAATGGCAAACTTAATTATTCCCTTTTTTCACTTTTTGTGGTGAAGGGTGTAAAAACAGTAGGAAAATATCAAGCAACACTAAAAATATTTTTGCATGAAGAGGTCTGTCTCATCCTGGTCTTTTCTCTCTATTGCGCTGCCTGATTTTCATTGTCGTCCTCCTTGTCTCCACACCAGATTTCTTCGTTTTTTAAAGTTCCGTACACAAAGTGTAGTAACGCAACTCTTTTGTTTTTGTCACGTATCTGTCAGTCCGCCAGTCACAGCCCTGTATCTTTAGAACTGTAGGATGTAGATTCTTGAAATTTTCGCAGAAGATTATAGCTAACACAGTTACAAATACTAAAAATTAAAGGGTGTTCCGTAAGTGACGTGATATAAAAAAATATTGTTATTTCTTAACCTGCTATAGGAAGACACTTAAATTTGCACAGTGTCAGTAAAATTATGTGCACTAGAGCAACAAGTAGAAAGTATAAAACTTGACATTAAAGGGTGTCCCAAATTTATATGGTTTTTACTTATACGACTTTAGTTTTTCAATTGTAGTAGACCGACATTCGAAATTCACACAGAGTACGTATAAATATGTGCGCTATAAAAATATATTGTAAATAAATAAATTTAGAAATTAAAGGGGGTTTCGAAAAGGCTGCGAAATTGTCGAATATGGCCTTTTCTTATAAACCATTTTAGACGGCGCTTTACAGAGGGTGTTCTACTATGTCTGCTATTAAAATAAGAGCTAAAAATTCAAAATGAAATGAAGGGTATCCCGAAAGTAACGTAATGTCCGAAAGTATATCATTATTTTTCTTAAATTGCAATAGGGTAGGACCATAAATTTACGCAAGATGTGTATTGCTAAAGGTCAGGAAGCACTATCATACTCAATCGAACGACCTGTCTGTGTGGATTAAAAGTGTATGTGTGTAACAGACTTTTTGACAGATCTGTATAATTTTATAATCATTTGAAATAATTAAGTTCAAAATAAAAAATTCATAAAATTTTTTCTCTATGCGATCAGAGTTGATTTTTTTAAGAAGAGAAGAAAAAAAACGACAAAATGTTTTTTGCGTTTTTTTTGTATAATAGTGTGGCACCTGCGACGCCATTTTGATATGATTTTTGAAGTAGTAGTAGAGTTCTTTCAGAATTTTGTGTAATTAAATCTTACGATTGTGTATGATAGTGAATCCTGGCCTTCAGTTAATAAAAACAAGTTTTAAAAAATTAAAGTTTAAAGGTGTTTTAATTTTTACGGGATATTCACAGTTTGTTTTTCTAAAACAAGCTGAAACAAGTTTAAAAAATAACTAAAAATTATAGGGTGACCCAAACATGCTACGAAACCCTTCGTATGTGAGTCAAACTCACACTTAGCAAATTTATTTTAACTTTGTGTTATAATTTTACATCTTTTAATAAACTCTTCGTTGATGCAGAAAGAGTTCTTTTCTTTTATTTATAACAAAATGGTACCTAATACACATGACATTACTATTGTGCCACCTTGTACCTTTATCAGCTTAAATCTTTTCATTCTCAAACTTTAATACGCCCTAATGCCAGCACAGCATAACAACTATAATTTCATTTCCTGTGTGTATTTTAAAGAACGCTAATAAATTTAAGAAAACGCATCATAAATAAGATTTTATATCCTTGAAATTTATGTTCACATTTTGTGACTTATATTCGTTCACTCACACACACACACACACACACACTTACACACAAATATTTTTGCCTCCTTCAAAAGAAAGTTCTGAGAATATTAACAACGTTGTCATTTTGATGGCAATTAGCTCACAATCCAAATTTATTTTGCGATTGCGATATGAATGTTTGGATGCAACTGAAAATGTTTTTTAAAAACATTTGAGAAAAAAATTCTAAAGTGTATTGAGGACCGCGTGAAGCTTGTGAAAATTGCTATTTTTGTGTGTCTGAAGTGAAGAGTAATTACTTTGGGAATAAGAATTTTTCAGGAGCAGTAGGCGGACTGCTAGGGATGGATCCGAACTTCTTCACAACGTATTAACTGGCTTTAAAAAATGTGCTCTAAAATAAATAGGAATGATGGATTGGATTCCACTAATGACAGATTTAAGATTAAAAAATTGACTTTTAGGATCTGAAACTGAAATGGTTGAGACCATTTTAAAAACAAAAAATTAGCTTCGGCTTAAATTTTTATGAACTGGGGTGCTACATTTGGGGAATCGTAATACCTTTCCCTTTAAGAACTGTAAATTTCTAAGACCATTTAAAATTCTATAATAACGCAAAGCTTCATTCCTGGTTTGCGTAATGCGCCTCTAGAATGTGAAATATGGTTATCAGTCAGACTGCAGTTTAAATATAACAGCAGCTCTGCTCGAGGTCGCTTTGTTCAAAAGAGATCATAAATGAATAGGCGAACGTTCCTAAAAAAAATTCCAAAAATGCTTAGCGAGCAGAAGTCTTGAAATCAAGGATCAATGAATCATTATAACGACTAGAAAACAATTGAGGAGGTGACCAAATGGCAGCGTAACTTCGAATATAAGAAAACTGTCAAAAAAGTAAAGTCCGGAAATTCAATGCCGATCTAACAAAGGAGTAGGAAGTGTAGAGTGGCAAGAAGCAACAGCTACCACCGTGAAATCTATTAAACGCGCTTTATTCTTGTGGTCACCCAAGAATTGATGCGAGCAAAATTTTATAACAGGTGAGTTCGAAAAATCTAAAAGGATACCACAAGGCAACTTCATAAATTTTGACTCGAATAAAATGCTGAGAAAGCAGGGCAAATTGGCTAGCATTAGAATAAAGAACTTGAATAGCAGCATGATGAGTATGGAGAGTAAGAGTGACCAAATTTGCTTATTAAAGCCTTATGCCAGGAACACAACTGAGACGAATGCCAAGTTATTGGTCACGAATTGTCATCGTCAAAAATAAAAGATTTTTTGTATATGTAAAATAAACACAATCAAAACATTGTTCGAAAATCACCACATGCAGCGAACTGTGCCATAAATTTATTTCAATTTCTTACGCCGGCAAAGGACTAACAAATCAGCACAATGTGATCATGTTTGGCTTTAGTTAGGGAAAAATTGCCAATTAAATATAAATATTGTTTATAGTTTTTTTTTAATCTATTAAAGACGAGGTCAGTTTTAAAAATAACAATATCGTTTTTTTATTTTTTCAACATTTCGAGTAAATGTCAACAGTCGGGTGGCATCTACAGCAAACAGGAAAGAAAAAATATTAAAAATATTTCTTTTTTAATTTTTTGTGCTTAATAAATTAGAAAAAATAATTTAATTATAAAGATCAAAAAACATTAATATTGTATTGTTTTTAGTTGTGTTTTTGTTAACGTTAAATTTTTAACATAATTATTTTATATGGTCACCCTATCATTTCACATATATGCAACCCATACACGTTGCAATCTGTTGTACAACTTTGCTAATAATCAAGTTGGGTGTTTTGTCTACAATTTATACAACTTGCGTACAATAACGCGTCACAACTTCATTTTATAAAGAAGCCAATACAAAAAAGATGTTTTTCGATATTGTTGCGTTTGTTGTAATCGATAAAGTATTTGACCAAGAAGAAAAAGAATGCAAACAAAAGTTAAGAAAGAAGCGAAAGTGGTCAAAATAGCAGTTAATAGAATAGAAAAAATATTGTAACAAACTTTTGAAAACCTTAAGAGAAAGTGAACCAAGAGATTATAAAAATCAATGACAGACGACATATTTAAATGACAGACGACATATTTAAATGACCTTTTGTCAAAATGCAATAGCATGTACGCATATTAACATTTTTTTTAATTCATCCATTGTACAATCATCTTTAACATTGCTATGTTGCCTTTACGAAATGAAAAGTAAAATAGAATAAGGTTGTGCGACATGTCCACTGACGTTGCGACCGAGTTGTACAACTTGCCAAAAAATCAAAACATTTTGATCTTCCGTACAACCAACACGCAACTTAATACAACAGTGCAATCTGTTGTACAACCTTCTTAAGTTGTACAACAGGTCGCACCGTGTATGGCTTGCAATAGTAAGCAACCAAGGTACATTTATTTTACTAGGTAATAGCGGTTCTACAACAAATACAACATTTGTAAAAGCAACATGGCATTGTGTTGTTGCTTTGTGAGTGGAAATGTCAAAAATAGAAAACAAACGCTCTCTTTGTTGTGCATATGCTTGTTGTTGGTGTTTTTTAAAATTCTTAAACAAAAGTTGTAAAATATAAATAATTTTTGACGTGTCCAAGTACAAGCCGGCTGGGCGGACGACACTACCTAGTAAAATAAATGAACCTTGTAAGCAACGGAACAAATTAGAACAGCTGTGTTTTTTTGTCGCTATTCGTCAAATTTACACAACGAATTTTTGACGACAAATCTGTCGTGTTTTGCGAAATTTGTCGTTCGTTTGAGTTGTGTTCTTAAAAATTAAATATTGACTGTATTTTGTGTCTATTCCGTGTCCATTCTGTACCGAGTTAGGATATGTGCCCATTTCATATTAATGGCGACTAATAATATCAACTAATTACGGTTTCTTTGAGAAATAAAATGAAAACTGACAACAACAACAAAAAAAAAATTATTCATTTAAAACATTTCTTGTAACAATTGGTTTAAAATGCAGTAATTTTTCATTCTTCCACTTTCTAAAAACTCTTTCAGATAAATATTTTAATTCGAATCACGCACAATACATTTTTGTCTATAAAACACAACAAAAGCAATAGCAAAAACAATACAATAAGTAATCACATCATAAGCAGCACTTTGACCATCAACGACTAAAACAATAAAAATGGCAGCTTTAAAAAAAAAGATGGTATCAAAAGCACTTAAGTAAATTAACTTACATTTGCTTTAGATTGAATGCGTGTATGTGTGTAAGTGTGTGCGTTTGTGTTTTAGTGTTAATGGATGAATGTATGGGTCAGTACCCTTTAAAATGATACCTTAAAGCTGTGTTTCAGTCGCAGAGCAGTTTTCACCATTAGAGACAACTTAGAATTAGTGGCGTGTGTTAAATTTACTAAAGTGACCCAGCATTATTTAATCACGTCAAGCCATAAAACGTGTGACCCATTTTCTTTACTTCCTTTTGTTGCCATTTTTTCAATCTCAATGTTAGAGATTTTCTTAAGTTTCAACTTTAGAAAATTTACATTTTTATTTTATTATTTTTAAGTGCTTTTTTTCTTTCTTTTAAATCATAAATTGACTGACAGTAAAAGAGTTGGAATTTTTTTGGTTGGTTGCTTAAAGTTATAGGAAGACATTTTATGATTTGCAGTGGTATACTAATGCAGGGCTTGGGTTATTTTTATACCCTTCACCAAAAAAAGTGGAAAAAGGATGTATTTAAGTTTGTCATTCTGTTTGTCATTTTAACAATATCCATTTCCGAAACCATAAAGTATTTATTTTTATGTGCCTAGCAAAGTCGATTAAGCGATGTCCGTCCGTGTTCAGGTTGAAATCAATTTTGCCAAGCTACTAGATGAGATAAAGATATACTCCAATAGATCACATATGGTTTCGAAAATTTTGCTATTGAAAATCAAAAAGATCGGTCCATGTCTTTCAAGGCAACGGGCAAAACACCACGCCCTCCTCTAATTTTTCCATATCAATGAAGTAACTTCAATAAAAAAACATATATTGAGGTGACAGAGAATCAAAAAATGAAAAAAAAAAAATTATATAAAAATGTCATCGTCTCTTAATGGGTTAAGCATTAAAAAAAATTTTAGTATTTCCTTAAAGATCTCTTAAAAGCCTTGAAATAATACTCACATTGATATTTTAAAAAATTTGAAAAGTTCAGAGGCCCGTAACTCGGGAAATATGGGCGAGCGCCAATTTTTTTACTTGATGTGGCCTCTTTTTCTGCACTTTGAAAACTTTTAGCTTAAGTGACCCTCTAATTTAAAGTATCGTTTACGAATCTATTCTGCGTTAAGTAATTTCTTGGCCACTAAAATCTATATTTTGTTTCAACTTGCATGCTGCCTATAATTCTTCAGAGGTTTATTAAATTCATAACTAGTTTTAGATTTTCTTTAAAATTTGTAATATAAGTGCCGCCATTAAATTTCATTACATCTTTCAATGATGATGCCTGCTTGAGGACTGTTAACAAAAGCAAAGGTTATGGCACATTTGGTTGGGTTAACGTTTTTAAGCGTAACCGTTAGAAATGAAGGCCAGGATTCACTATCATACACAATCGTGCGATTTAATCACATAAAAATATGACAGAATTTTGTTCTACTTTAAAAATTGTTTCAAAATGGCGTCGCAGGTGCCACACTATTGAACAAAAAATATGCAAAATCAAATACTTTTAATATTTTGTTGCTTTTTTTCTCCTCATCTTCAAAAGAATCAACCTTGATCGCATAGAAAAAATCATTTTATTAATTATTTTAAAAGATTATAAAATCGTACAGATCTGTCAAAAAGTCTGTCACAAACATACAATTTTAATCCATACTATCATACTTTTTGAGCACACATGCAATTTTTGACAAATCGTATGACTGAGTATGATAGTCAATCCTGGCCTTAAGCTGTCTTTTTTTTTTTTTAAGAATATCATTATCAGCGAATGTAGTTTTTAAATTACGATTTTTGGCCAAATATTTAACTAATCAGACCCATATTTTTAGTAAAAATAAAATAAAAATTTATAAAAAAATAATTAATTAAATTAAAAACAAGAGTGGTATATTCGGTTATGCCAAATCTTATATACCCTTCATCATGTATGTAAATCAAAAAGACAAATATTAAAGCGGTAGAGAATTAAAAAAATTTGAAAAAAATTATTTCCTAGATAATTTTACATAAAAGAGTCATCGGCTCTTAATGGGTTAAGCATTAAAAAAATCAAAAGCTTGTAAGTGATACTTATATTAATGTCTTACAAATGATGGTGCACAATCATATTTTTCTATGAAAAGTTGTGAGACCCGTAACTCGGAAAATATGGTCGAGCGCAAATTTTTTCACTTGATATTTTTTCTGATTTTTTAATTCTCTTTTTATTCCATGTATCTGTTTTTTTTATAGGAGTTACTTCATTGTTTTAAATGATTTGAAAAAATTAAAGGCAGATGTGGTGTTTTCTTGTTGCCTCGAACGACATGGACCGATCTTGCTGATTTTTAATAGCAAAATTTTCGAAACTATGTGGGATCGATTGGCGTTTTTAGATTTTCTTTAGTTAATCTAGTGCCTTGGCAAAGTTAATTTAACTTACAGGGACGGACAGATGGACATTGCTCAAACGGAATGATAAACTTAGTTGCACCCTTTTTTCAATTGTGGTGAAGGGTATAAAAATGTTTAACGTTAACATTTACAATTGCAACTTTTTATTTCCTTAGCGAAGTGCCAAATGTTGCAGGCAATTGAACTTAAATATTTACAGTGAAACCTCCCAAAACGGACACCCTCTAAAACCGGCCAAGTTTTATAGAACCAACCCGGTCATTCGTTTTTCCATACAAAATATATTCCCATAAGCGGAAACTCTTATATTCGGACGCGGACACTAAATTAAAAAAATATTCTTCAAAATACTTCTCATAACCGGACAGAGGCGTTAATACAGGCAACAAGAGTTGTATTTAAATAGTAGTTCTTATGAAGGGAAAGAACTGTTGTTAGTCATAGGTAAAGCAGCCCACTCTCGAGCATTCCAAACTCTTTTGTTAAAGACCTTTCGGTAAACTGAAAATTTACAAAAAGTTATAAAAGACTCGAGACATCATGGGTGAATGGCTGCAGCAGTTCAACATAAAAATGAGATATAAGGAGCGTAAAATTCTCTTGTTTTTGGACAATACAGCATCTCATCCAAGAGTATTAAATTTAAAAAATATAAAATTATTTTGTCTTAAAAACAACTGCAGTGTACCAATCCCTTGACCATGGTGTAATCCAAAATTTTAAGGTTCACGATAGGGGTTTAGTATTAAAGCACTTACTATCCAAGACCGATACTGCAACTGATGCTGTAAATCTCGCAAAATCTATTGATTTTCTAGCAGCTTTATACTTCAGCAAATTCTCGTTGGATTAAGTTGAAGCAGTAACAAACCAAAACTGCTTTCAGAAAGCTGAATTATCAGCAGATAATTATAATCCTCCGAATTTTGATGCAGATGAAGATGATACATTTTTAAAAATGGACAAAAGCGTCTACACTTAAAATGACTGTATTAAAATAATAAATCCAAGCTCTAGTTTAGAGAGCAGAGAAGAGAACAATACCAGACTCCGAGGCTCTCTTATGATGAAACATTAAAAAAATTGCTCGTTTTGAAGCATTTTGCTAGAGAAGACTTTGTTGAATTTCAACAAATAAAAAACATTAAAAGTCAGTTTAAAACCAAACAGCTGAAATTGAAACAATCTGAATTGAAGCAGTCTACTTTTAATATTTATATTTGTTTAACCACAATAAAATATTAAACAATGAAATGTAACATTTAAAAATTAAATACTAAACAAAATATGTAACAGAATAAGTTTCACTCTTATAAGCGGACACCATTAATAACCAGGCAAAAACACTGCGAAGGTAAGTGTCCGGTTGTAAGAGGTTTCACTGTATTATTATTTTCGTTTATTTTCAATACTACTGTGAGCACCTGGAACAAAAAGAAAATCATTGAAACAGCCCTTTTGGAAAACATCACCACCTTGCGTATCTTTAACCTCAATTTTATGCAAAAGTATTTAAATCTTGTTTGAAAAACCTATTTTTGTCTTTTTGTGCATTTGATTTTATTCAAAAAATTTCTAATAAAAACTATTTTTTCTTGTTAGAATCACAAAAACGTAAATCTCTTTTAGGCAAGACTTATGTAGATTACAAAATAAAATATGTAATGAAATTATAAAAAAAAAAATCTGAAGTTACATATGAAAAAAATCAAATATAAATTTTAGTTTAAAGAGAACAAAAATGTTCTTGTCTCTTCCTCTCAGGGAATAGTTTTCACAAAAATAAGATAAAAGAAAATATAAAAAAAACAAATATTGTATTGTTTAAAATTCATGAACATATTCGAAAGGATGTAGTTCAATAGTGAATAAAAGTATAAAATAATGGATTTCTTAAAATAAAACTTTTTATAAATTATGTGTGGGTGGGTGCATGAATGTGTGTTAGACATTAAATTTATTCCATTTAGTTTAAAGTTTTGTGCTTTTTACAATAACGTTTGTGTCAAATATAACAGTTGCACTTGAAAAATATTAAATTAAGAAATGCACTAATGCGCTCACTACTCATTCACTTTTATCTAATCCAGCAGGTCACAGTGGGTTTTATTTAGTTTAAAATAAAATACAAAAATTCTAAATAAAAAATATTATGACTTTAAGCATTTTATTTGGTCAAATTTATAGCATACCTTAAGGGTATCAAAAAAATATATACTTTAACTCTTCTTCTTCTTCTTAAAACTTCACTCCATCTGATCTTCTTGCTTTCTATGTCACCTTTAATAGACCGAAAATGAAATACAACTCTCATGTGTGGGCCGGTGCTTCAAACTCTATTTATGAGTTAATCGACCGCGTGCAGGAGAGAGCGCAGAAGCTCATCGGTGACAGCAGGATATCCAGCTCTATTAACTCACTAGAGCATCGACGCAATGTGGGGTGTTTTTCATTATTTTATCGTTACTACAACGGAATGTGCTCTTATGAAATCAGGAATTTTTTTCCTTAAAACTGTAATTTCGTACGCGCAAAGCGCTTTGCATCAAGAGCGCATTCCTTTGTGGTCGATTGGCCAGTGATTCGCACTAAGCTTTACAGAGAAAATTCCTTTTTTAGCTGAAAGACCTGCAGAGGTCTTCCTGTTTCTTTCAATGAGTAAAGACTTAAATCAAATATCCACAAGTACCCTCTCTCTATCCACCTTCCCACAACCTAATTGTCTAGTTCTAGCTCTACGAATTGCATGAGTAGGGGTCATCCTCTGAGTGAATTCAGATTAAGAGAAAAAGTTTTTATAGCCATTTTTCCTTGATTCTTAAAAAATTGATTTCGGTTGGGCGTTAGAATAACGCATTTTTCAGAAGTTCACACATTTACTTTTGAAAAGAAATTTGAATGTCTCTGTTGTGGCTTTTAGAGCATAAAAAGGAGATAATAACTTGGTCTTGCTCAAAATGAAAGGACTTTCTACGTCCAACCAGCGGCCAATTTTTGGTGCCATGTAAATCGAATACCGATAGAGTCCTATGTCTCTTTTCCGGTCAGAAGCCGCCAAAGGTGAAGTGTAGTTTAGTAAGAAGTGGCAGCTTCTCACGACGAAGCTCACTTAAGCGCAACTGTATTCGCCGTTGTGATACCACAAGGAAGGCGCGCCGACTCCTCCTACTCAATTGAGAACCATGAAGGTTCGCTATGTCATCTATAGAATGAGGTAATAGCTCCGTAAGAGTCTTGTAGAAAGGAGAGCCCAGAATTCTAAATACTTTTCGAGCTAAGAATAGGAGGTGCAGAACGGTCTCTTCCGTATCCTCCGAGCCTCAGCTGCGACAGAAATCATTATGGTGCAAACCCAGTCTTTCAGCATGCCTGCCTATTAGACAGTGACCAGTAAGTACCGAGACCGTAATACTTATGGACTTCCTGTCCAGTCCGAGCAGTTACTTGGTTCACCTGAGGTCCAGTGTGGTACTCAGTTGTTTGGAGATACAGCAGGAACTTTCCTCCACGCACAATTTGCGAGCCAAATAGAGGTAGTGGTTCTTTATGGCCAGTTTAACCGTTGCCAGAGGAATTCCAAGGTCGGGTAATGAGGAGACGCTAGGAAGCAATGTGACCCGTTTGGCGAGATCATCGGCCTCACACTTTCCTAGGATATCGCTATGACCATGGACCCAAATCAGGTCAATCTGTGATCGCTCCGATAGTGTGTTCAGTGAGAAGCGACATCTCAGGAACAGCTTAGATGTACGATATGCACCAGCAAGCGCCCTGATTGCCGCCTGACAGTCCGAAAAGATCCGAATGGCAAGGCCGAAGTATTCGCCCCTGAGCACTATTTTAGATGTTTTCAGAAGACGCTGCAGTAGTCAGGGAGTCTAAAGGAGAGAAAGTGAAGTGTAAGTTTATATAGCCTTGAATTCTTTAGAACTAAGCTGCAGCGCAGTCCTGGTCATTTTAAATTTATTCGATGTAAAAAGCATCGTAGCGTCATGCCAACGTGGCAAGTAAAAACAGGACTTAATTTTTTTATCGTCAAAAAAACAGATGCTTGAACTTTTTATTAGAAATCTTAAGGAGAGAACATTTGTGACCATTAAAAGTTATTAGTAAAGGAGAAGCAAGGCGCTTCCGTCATTTATGCTAGTTAAGGTACCACACTTCACTCATACTTCTATAAGCCTAAGAGGTCCTTTAAGCATACAAACACTCACATTTTTCGCCATTAACCCGAATAACTTTTTCAGTTTTTTACAATCGTGATTTTTTAACCTGGAAAATGACGGGCGTCTCTGAAGGCTGACAATAATTCGACCTGATTTATTTCTAAAGATTGTATGCTGGTTACGAATAACGCAATATTGTTGGTTATTGAATTAAAATACTGCTTTATCTCGTTTATGATTCCTGGGTGCAGATTCACAGATTCAGATCTTCTCCTCGGCTTGGTGGGCGCTGCATTTCTCTAGCAGTCTCAAGATTATTCTCTACTGAGACCGAGGACTCAAACTTGGACCGTTTTTGTGAACATCCACAGTATGAAATTTGAATGTAAAAGGTTTGACATCGCTGATGTCATGCGATGTTACTTCTAAGCAACTAAAAGAGTTATCTTAAAAATGTGAAATAATTCCAAAAACGGTATTTTAAAACATTAAGTCTAACTAAAACTTGAGAGCTTGAACGTATACTTTTGTTTTATTTTCATTCTTGTTAATATATTGCAAAAAATTATCCCACTGTGCAATAGGGAACAAGGACTTGACAGGACATTATGAGTTCATTTTATTTGTTCTTGTTCCTTTTATAATTTAATCTTTTTTTCATCTTCAATTTTCTAAACAATTCTCATTCCCCATTGTCAACCTTCGCTCATTTTTTTTTAAAAATAGAAAAGAATTTTATGCTTGAAATTTTTTTTTTCAATTTTCTTTTTAAAATAAAGACAATTTATATAAAACACAAAAAAAAACTATATTGCATTTCATTTTTTATTTCTTGCCTTTTTTGCACTTTTTAAAGACAATTTGCTCAGAACATAAAATAAGGATAATGATGACGATGATGCTGATGATGATGAGGACGATGTTAAGGACAGCAAAGACAACGAAATATATTATACGGCAGTTAGGAAAGCAGTGGAAGCATAACAAACTGCCAGGCTTAGAAATTCTAAATGTGTAACGTAATGGTGTCAAGTGGCTTCGTTTCATTTGTTAAGTGTCATGAAAGGAAAAACTCGTGGCATTTATTTGTGTTACAAATACGAAAAGATGAACAAAAAGAAAACTATTCAGTTAAAGTTAAATAAAAGAAGTTCTTCGATAGATGGATTGTATGTTTATAAATGTAGATATTACTTGCATACTTAGTGTTGGAATTGTAAGGCAAACATAGCAAAAAGTAGGAGGGAAAGAGAGTTCATTGGAGGCCTTGAAATTTAAGGGCCGATTTAACGAAAGACGTGATTGATTTTAAAGATGCACTTCAAGTTGTGAAGGTCTTCGTAGTTTTTAGCAATTATTTAAAGAATAAAAAAAGTATCTAAAGATTTAATTTACCTTCAAATGCTAAGTATCTAATATAACAATGAGATAGCTTTGCTATCAGCTTCTAAGAGATCTTTTACAGCATCTTTTGAGTCGATTCATAAGCTCAATAGCTTGTTAAGCTGCGATACAGAAACAATACATGCGGTAAAATAAATAGAGAGGAATCATGTATATAGAATTCTAAAAATATTTTACTCACTCATGAAGGGTAATGTGTTATATATGGACCAGCCTTTAATTCAAAATTTAATTTTTTTATTTCAAGTGCTTCAATGGGGACACTCTTGTTGTTGTGGCGCCCATCACAATATATCTTTTACTCCTACAGTTCGAGAAATAGAGAGCTGCTCTAGACGAACAGGCTATAAAGTAAAGTTTTAGCTCTCGTTGACAGCTTTCTTTTATCGCCTGGATTGTTTCAATGTTTTTAACAAGGAAGAGAGGATACTGCTAATCAAGAAATGACATTAATTTAAAACGAAGCAATCAACCCAAAAGCCATTTTTGATGGCAAACATCATTGCACAGCTAAATTTTGGATGCATGTGAAAAAAAAAACATGAACGTTAACAGTCTACATTAGTCGTCTTCATGTGCGACATGATGTTCATACCAAGTTGGTGGCTAGTTGAAGGTAGAGTAAAGGTACTGAAGACAGTGTAACACTGCCTTAATGAAATTGTTTCATTTCTTGACAGAAAACGTTCATTTAGCTGTTTTCGACGGCTGACGATCTTATTATTTTTTTTTTTTTGGAATCATACGGATGTGGTCAAATTTGGCTTCAGCAATTGCCATGACTGACTCATTAGTGTTTTACTATCCTGTTTATGTGTCATTCAATATTCAATATTCACCATCCTATTTTTTTTTACTAAGAAGTGCATTGTAGCTTGCTAGTAAAAAGCTGATACCTTATAACTGATGGCAGTATTCTAAAAAGTCTGTATATTTTGGGACAAATAAATTTTTCACTTCAAACAGTGATGGTAGATATAAAAAATCCAGGTGCATTAACAAATCTAAATTTAAGGTGCAAAAAACGATTTGACGCCGTTTTATTACATAAAAAATATTAAATTTCGTTTATTTATTTAAACTTTACTTTCCTAACTTAACAATTGATTCATTTTATTAATTTATTATTTCTTACAGCCAATTTACACGATAAAACTCGCTGAAACCTTTAAAGCATAAAAAAATGTATGGTATTCATTTCCCAACATTGCCATATCGTTAGTTTGAATGCACTTTGTCAAAAACGTTATATTGGCAGCACACAAAAAGATAAAGATAATAAATAAAAACCATAATTTAAAAGTGCCTAAAAGTATGCTACATTTTACTTTAAATTGCTCTATTTCTATTAAAGAAGCTTTTTAATAAAACTTTTTTTGCTTTCATAAAAACGAACGAAATCTAAAGCACTTCAACTAAATTGTTATGGTCTGGCAATGGATTTAAAATAAATCCGAACAGAATTTGTGACGCGACTGATTATTATTTTTTACTTTTACACTTTTCCTTGTTCCATGTTTTTACTTCAAATGAATGTCACTTTGATGCTTAATTTTGTAAAAAGCAAAAATCTGTTACTCAGGTAAGTCTTGAACTATTTAATGTTCTGTCTAGTGAACAAAACCACCTCTGACACACATTGTTTTTAATATTTCTCTCTTTCTTAACAAGTTACGAGTATAAACGCGACTTTACTATACAGGCTCCGTATGAATCTCATCAGCTTTTTGATGATGAAACACCATCACCAAACAATGTACCGCGACTCAGAGAGGCAGGTTTAACCTGATATTTTCCATTAATCCATCTTAAAATATTTGCTCCATTGCGATTATTTAACAAAAATTATTCTTATTTCATTTCAAGATAATGTTGGGATTTGAACTCATAATCTTATGTTAAACAAACAAGTAGACACCTTTACCAATGAAGCCACTATGAGAGTTAGCTTTCTCATTTTATTCCACAGTAAGTTCTAGTGATTCAAGTAAAACCTTAAATTTCGTTGTCACAGAAATATTGTTGTTTTATTTTGATCGCTAGTTTGGCAGTATTTTAATTACACTCTATTATTAGGGCAATTTTTTAACCAGCCATTTTGATGTTTCCAGTTCACTTCTCTCCCACTGTGTAATGCAAATTTTTTAAAAAGACAATTTCAAAATAATTTAAGATCATTTTGAAAATATTAGTTTTCTATTCTGAAGGCATAAAGAATACATTAGTATAAACCATTCCTTTCCAAATGGGACTTCCAAAATGGACTTACTTTTCAAAGCCCAAGACCTTAAGACCTGCTTGGTGCATGAATCCCAATATATTTCTTTTTCCAAATTCCTTACTTCCTTAAGACATCAAATGTTTAATAGTATTTGCAACTGTATGTATGTGTGTGTGTGATGTTGAAGAGCGAGTCAGGCGAATGTTGTTTTTTTTGAAGATGAATAAATGCGGGGCAAATGTACCGTGGCTAAAAACAAACGATGAGCATGAATAAAACGGATACGGAAATGGCAAAATGACAAGATGAGTGCACATTTACTTTATTACTATAAATCGTTTTAAAAGCAAAAATAGAAAAAAATTAAATAAATAAAATCTATAAGAAAAACTACTGAATATAAGAGTCTTCTTTATTGTCAAGTTAAGAAGTTGTAAAGTTAACACTAGAAATTTATAAAAAAAAGTCAAACACAGATATTGAACTGAAATGTAATGGAAATAATATTATTAAGAAAAGACAAGAAAAATTGAATAAAAAAAATTATATTTAAAATATTGAGCACAAAAAAAAAAAAAAACTTAAGTAAATATGAAATTTAATACTCAATTTTATAGTCTCCTTGGAAACTTTAGCTGTAGATATTATTATTATTATTGTTTGTAATATTCCTGCCGTATTCTTGCTTTGAAAACTGCTTTTAGTTCCATTAGTTCAGTTTGTGTTTTTTTTAAACTATAATAAATATATTTATGGCAGCTTTTTTCTTTTTTGTTTTTTTTTTTTTAGCACATTTAACATCCTTTTCCATTTATATTGGGTTTTCTATTTATTTATTTTTAGGTTAGTTGCCTTTTTAGTTTAAAACACCAGCAGTGACTGACCACCAACCACAATTTATATATTTCAAGCAGGTGAATCTTCTTTTATTACATTTTTGCTAACAACATGGTTGAGAGCGCGGCAAAAGTTATGGCCTCCATCGTTAACAAAAAAAAAATAAATAAATAAATAAAATGCAAACAAAACAAACACCAATTTTTTAAGTATTAATTTTTGTCTATTTAATTTTTTTGTCTATTCCTTTTATTTAAAAACCCACCATTATTTCCCTAAATAGGCCAAAATTGTTTGAAAATAATTTTACACTTAAAGCCTGTTGGAGGGCTTTGAAGCATCACTGCTTTGTCTTTGATTTGGGCAATTAAAATAATAATAAAAAAATAATTAAATGAACTAAGTTTAATATGCTTTTACACAGACACAAGGAATGATAATGAGAGATGCAGCAACCAAATTTTTCAATAAAATAATAAATTCGAAAATAATTTATTTATTTTTTTAAATGGAAGAAGCGAATGAAGCGAACTTTACTAAAAATTCTTCCTTTGATTAAATAATATTTACGAGTAATATTAAGTTAAATATTAAAATATAGTTAAAAACACATACAAAACATGATCGTGTTATGAAAATGACAACCATAATATGGTCTCTAAAATAATGTTTTTTTTGCAAGCAAATTATAGTTGTTTTAAAATTTGTACATTGAATGATTAAAAGTTTTAAAAATTGCATAAGGATTTTTGAAATCATATATTTCTTGCTGGATTTTTAGGTTAATTTCGACTTACGTAGGAATCTAAGACTGACGTGGCCAAATTTAAAGCAATTTTCTTACTATGCACATGGCATCTATTACAGGAATCTTGATAATAATAACTGAAATATTAAAAGATATTAAAGTTTCAGTAAATAAAAACTGCAGCAACACGAAACAAAGCTACACACGAGGCCACAGCAAAGGCAACATATATCGGTGATCCCATATTTTTGGCATACAAATACAATACAGTTGTCGTGCAAAGTGTAAATAAAACTTGTGAAGTGTGAGGTTAAAAGTCGAAAAGTATTACAAAAAAGATTAAAACAAATAAATAGACGCTTGTGGTAAAAAATTCTCAATTTTCCAACTGACTTATAGCAACGCTATAAGAACCTCCTCGATCAGTGTTTCACCAATTTCAAGATAGTAATGAAATAGTCCATTTCTGACCCCATTAAGTATTTACATTCTGAGTCCTTATGCAAAGCGAAGTCGATTTAGGAATCTCCGTCTGTCCATCCGTGTTAGTGTTGAAATCAACTAGAAGAGCTAAAGAAAATTTAAATTCGCCAATTAGGCATAGTTTCAAAAATTTTGCTATGGAAAATGATCGGTCCAAGTCCTTCGAGGCAGCAGGCAAAACACCACGACTGCTTCTAGTTTTTTATACCATTTGGAACAATAAAGTTACTCCAATAAAAAAAGCAAATAAATTGGGCGATAAAAAAAAATATAAATAAAAAATTGCGCATCTGAAATTTTCATAAAAAAGTTTTTTTTTTTAAAAATTTTTTTAAATTACATTCTGCCAGCGTCTAATTTTTCTTGTTTTTCTTTGGAAAACGTCCGCATACATTTGAAAAATAATTTTTCTTTGTAAAAATTAAATTAAAAAATTAACCAAAGCCAAAAAGTAAATTTTAATTGATTTAAAAAATCAACGGTTCAACCCCTGGCTAAGGAAAAAATTAAAAAATAATTTATATTTTTTTTCAAATTACAAAAAAAAAAAAAAAATTGTGACATTTTCTTTCTCGAAAAAATTTGTAAAATTAAAAAAAAAATAGAAAGGCTTTTGCTTTGCTAAAAGCATTAAGCTGCACCGAGGTAGTGGTGGGACATAAAGCTCTTAATTTTAAAAGCCGAATAACTTTTTAATTGTAAGAGTTAATTCAATGTTGTTATAACTTAGCAAGAGCCGCCGCTTGAATTTATAATATTTAAAATCGAAAGAAAAAAGAAAAAAATAATATGGCAACACTTTTAATTTTTTTACACTTGAGGTACACTCTAGGTGTGCGGCTTTAAAGCGCTGTGGAATCCATTCTTTTTATCACTCGCGAATAAATTAAAAGCTGCTATTTTTATTTACCACGTTCCGAACTTTGAGAACTCAAAGAGCTACAAGAGATAAAGTTTTATTTTAATTTTATTTTATAACACATCAAGTATTCAGTGGGAGTCTCTTCCATAACCATCACATCGAACACGGAATTTAACATTATTAGCATCCAGTATTGTGATCTAACACCATTGAAAAATTACCATTATGTTCAACAAATTTGATTATGACTTCCATGTCTATATCAAAAGTCAAGTTTGTAAAGGCCTTGAAGAGTCAAGTGCTTTTTAACCATTTTATCTTGTTTGTAAAATCAAATTGCAGAAAAGTTAACATTTTTTAATTTGCTGTTTAGTGTTTTTCCTAAATGAATATTAGAAATTAGAAGAAGACACATTTCAGCGCATAATAAGATTATCAGCTCTTATTGTGTTTGCGTTTGTTTTAACATTTATTTAATAATTTTCTTAAGTCATTTCCAAGGACCCTCAAGTTTAATTCACAACAAGTTCCGGTTTTGTTTTCTAAGATTAAAAATTCCTTCTTTTGTCAGACAACAAAATATATTGTCTGCTGCCTGCAATGACGCCATCACCCTTGTCATTGTCATATCATGTTAAAACATCACCAATCACAAACAACTAAACAAATTTACATATTTAAACAAGTTTTTAGGGAGAACAATTGTCTGCTTGTTATTTGTGTTGTTAACATTTATGTTAATGTAAGCGTAGAAAAAAAAGTTTATGCTTAAATAAGAAAACTTTTTACATTCCAAAGTTTGTTTGTCTTCTTTCACCAATTTGAATTTGTGTCAAGACAACCTTTTGACTTGTACACTTTAGTTGAAATAAATACACTCTTCCCAGCTATTTAAGACATTTTTTCGCAAAAAATTGTTTAAATTAACATGTCCCAACAAAATGACATTTTACTGAAAGCTCCAAGGAAAAGAAAAGCTAAAGTATACAAAAACTTAACTTTGCTCAAACTTTTGCCGTTAAAGAATTGGAGTTTAAGAAAAATAAAAGTTAAAAGTTTTTTTTTTAAGAAATAAAAAGAAAGTTTTTAAACATTTTCTTGTTTGTTTTTCTTCCCAAAAGGTTTCTATTTTGTTTGCAATCTCCCGAAGACATGTGCACGTAAATACAACTCGTTCGCTTTATTAAAATTTAACAGACACCATTATCAATTTGTTTGAATTTTATTGCTGTTTTAAAAAGTTTAGTGATCGTCGATGAGAGCTGCGGGAAAGCATAGTGGAAAGCATTATTGGACAAGTCTTTTTTTGCCTGGCAACTATAAAAATTTAAAAAGGATTTAAATAAAGATTTCGGCCGATATTAAACAGCGTAATTTAGCGTTTATTTTTAATGAAAAATTTTTTAAGTGATAAACTTTTGTCAATAAAAAAGGTCTTGTTTTTTGATCCTTTGCCCTCAAGAAAGATTCTAATTGTTAAAAAAAGAACAAGTAAGAGTGATATATTCGGCATACCCGAGTATTAATCTATTTAAGTGAAGAAACTCCAATTAAAAAAAAAAAAGGAAAAAACTAACAAAAAAAAAAAAAAATAAATAAAATATTGGGATGACAGAGAATTAAGAAATAAGAAAAAAAAAATATTACGTAAAAATGTCATGGGCTCTTAATGGGTTAAACATTTTTAAAATTTTTTAGTATTTTCTAAAAAATCTCTTTAAAAGCCTTTAAATGATTTCCATAATGATATCTTAAAAAAAATAGGATGCACAATCGTACTTTTCTATTAAAAGTTCAGAGGTCCATAACTAGGAAAATATGGGCGAGAGAAGATTTTTCACTTATCGTTTTTTTCTTATTTTTCAATTCTGTATCGCCCCCTATATATATTTTTTTTGATAAGAGTTACTTTATAGTTCCAAATGGTATGAAAAAATTAAGAGGTCATGAACTGATCTTGCCGATTTTTAACAGCGAAATTTTCGAAACTTTTTCTAAGCGATTGGCGTATTAAAATTTTCTTTAGCTCATCTTGTGCCTGGGCAAAGTTGATTTCAACATTAACACGGACGAACAGACGCACATCGCTCAATCGACTTTTTTATTTATAAGGACTCGGAAATAGATAATTTACAATGAAATGACAAACTTAGATGTACCCTTTTTCCACCTGTAGCGAAGGGTATAAAAAAGGCAAATTAATAACCTTCACATTTTCGGAAATGGAAAAAATTTAACCCGCCAGGTACGAGTTAAGTGACTCCTTATTATGTTAAGGCTTCCAAATAGTTTTATTTGTTTTTGGTTTTATTAGTTTTCGTTTAAACTTTAAAGGGTCTTTTTATTATGAATTAAAAGATAAAACAATAGATGCCAAATGAAAGTTTTTTGTGGAGGTCACCCTTAAGTTTTAATTTAATTTTTTATAGTTGTAACACCCTATGTAAATTTAAAAGGTCTGTCTTTAGCAATTAAAATATAAGTTTGTATACATTAAAGTCCTATTTGTTATGGAACACCCTGTAATATTTAATGTTATGCTTGTTGTGGCATCCATAATTAAAGAATTTCTGAAAAAATTCCTTAGTTGCTGAAGTTTCAGAGATAGAGAGCTGGGACAAACGGTCAGCCGGGAAAACATATTTTGTAAAATTAACGTTCTCACTCTTTGGGTGAGAAGCCCGAAAAAAGCGTTTTAAATGTCAGCAAAAAAGGATATCACTAAAAATCTATTTTTTAAAGGTCGATTTAAATGAAGTATTAATGAAAACCAAATAAATAAAATTATAATTTTCTTCGATAAATTATTATTTAATTCTTTTAAGTAAGTTTTTCTTTTTCTTTTACTGTTTTTCAAGTTGACAACTTAGTTTTACGACTACATGCAGCAACCAGTAGTTGCATCATAAAAACTGTACTTTTTAATGATTTATTTTTTTCTTTCTTTCTACAAACTAAAAAGGAAAGTAATAAATTAGTTTGCAAAAAGTTGGTCGTTGACAAATTTTTAAATTTCTTTTAAGCACAAGAAAAAAAAACAACTTTGTTTTAGATTTATTATTTTGCGCAATGATGGATGGTAGTGCAGCGGCGTAATAAAAAATCAATTAAAAAAATTTTTTTTATCAAAACTGTAAAATTAAATAACACAGGTTAACAGCAAAAAAAGGCTTGACTAACCACTATATAGATTTGATGCATCATGGCTGCCTAAGTACAAAAATGGTAAAATTTTTCAATTCTATGGATAATTTTTTTTTTTAATTTTTTAAGTAAAATTGACAATGTTTTGAGACATTTCTCCACTTATGTTGTCATAACTCAAAAACAACTAGTCCGATTTTGTCGAATTAAATTTACAAAAATTAAGATTTACAATATCTTTAAATAACGTGTACAAATTTTTTTAATGCGATGAATAGTTTCAAAGTTAAGAAACAAATTGTTAGCAAAAAAAAAAAAATGCTAAAAAAAAAAATTTTGAAAAACAAAAATCTGGAAAAAATCGAAAACTACAAAAAATATTACTTTTAATTTTTTTTTATGGAGAGCTACATTAAACTAGATATGGATCATAAAAATCGATGCATGCTTTACATTTTTATTTACAATTAATTGAAGGTATCGCATATTTACAAGCACTGTAGAAAATTGTACCTACTATATAATGAAAATGCAGAACATAAAAACTCAGGTGCATTTTACGACACGCATTTTGGCAAAACCCCTTTGGGAAAAACCTCTATGACATTTTTATGATTCTAATAATTAAAAAAAATAAGTATTAAACAAAAGATTGTTTAATTTTTACGATTGCGGTAGGATAGTAATAAAACGCTCATAAATGTGCGTGTACGTTGAAGTGCTCTTATTTTCCGTTAGCTACCTGTAACGGATGATTTTTTTTCTCATAAAAGTCCTTAATGTTTTTTAGGATTCTTAGGAATAATAAAAAATTTGCAACACACACAAACTGTATCCACACAAAGGGTTATCTCAAATTATAGTATCAGTATTTATAAGATCTCCTTGACCCTTTTTATTTCATTCAAGAAGTGTTTGCGATAACGCAAACATCATTTAATACCTACACATACAGCTTAGAAGTTAAAAACAATTTTCAAATATTAATAAAAATGAGCCAGAAAGCCAGAACGTTTTTATGTAAAAACTATCCAGATTTATTTTGTTATGTGTGCGGCCAATATATCACCGGGAAAAAACGGAAGTGCTTCTTAACTTCATTGCAAAAGTCATATCAAGATTGCTATAATATCTATCCGCACAATTTGAACCAGCATTGGACACCGAGTACTATATGCATTCCATGTCGATTGAATTTATCTATGAAGTCTTCTAACGTAAAGTAAGTATAAATTAATAGATTTGGAATATTTTATAATTACAATATTTCTTAATTAAAATTTGAATTCTTCATATTCCTGATTTCAATTTTTTTTTCATTTTACAGACGACACTTGGAAATTTTGAAGCCTATGCTATGGAGAGAAACAGCGAACCACGCATCCGAGTGTTATTTTTGTTTAAGTACAAAAAGCGGTTTTGGAAAACATATGCGATGGTCTTACCCCACGAGGTCTGCTGATGGGTTTGCACTTGCAGTTCTACATTCACAAGAAATAGAATATGCTCAAGATCGGGGTGCAAGCTGTAGTCATGTGCTTTCATCTTCACCAGGACACTCAACCTCAAGTATGTCTTACCAATCAGATATGTCAGATCCAGCACTACCATCTACAGCTGAAAATGACGAGTTCATTCCACACAAACATTTCTCGCCGAGACCATGGAATTAAGATCAGCTTAATGATGTAATTAGAGACCTTGGATTGTCGAAAAGATCTTCTGAATAACTTGCGTCCCGGATGAAAGAAACAGGTCTCATAACTAAAGAAACTAAAGTTTCGTATTACCGTACTCGAGAAAAAGACTTACTTCATTATTTTGCTGAAGAGGATGACTTTGTGTACTGCACAGATATTTCTGGTTTGATGACTGCCATGGGCTTACAGAGATATGATTAAAACGAATGGCGTTTATTTATCGACTCATCAAAACGCAGCTTGAAGTGTGTCCTTTTGCATAATGGAAATAAATTTCACTCCTTGCCGATCGCACATTCAACCAAAGTAAAAGAAGAATACTATGTAATTGCATTGGTCATGAAGAAGATAAAGTATGATGAACATAAGTGGGTAATTTGTGTTGATCTTAAGATGGTAAATTTCCTCTTAGGCCAACAAAGCGGCTTTACAAAATATCCTTGTTTTATATAATTATAATTAATTATTTTATTTAATTTTACATTTATGATAAAAAAATTTTTTAAATTGATTTTTTGTATTCAAATTTTCATAAATTTTTCCAAAATATATTTTCCAAATTATATTTATAATAATAAAAATAATATAAAGAAATAAATATTTTTATTTAGTTGCCACCACTGTGTCATCATTAATGAGATTAAAATTAAAAGTATTATAAAATAAAAACTTTCTATTCTCTGTTACTTTATTAAAATCTTAGAGTGATACTGCAACATTTTTAAGCAATTGTTCATAAAATATTAATTGACTTGACATGCAATATTTCTTTTTGCTTTATTTTTTAATTTATTTTTATAAAAAAAGTATTTTTTATTATTGTAAATCAAAAGCAAACGATTACAATTTAATACATTTT
Organism: Cistogaster globosa; assembly: GCA_937654795.1. NCBI lineage: Eukaryota > Metazoa > Arthropoda > Insecta > Diptera > Tachinidae > Cistogaster > Cistogaster globosa. The sequence continues at coordinate 94,398,207 of OW569407.1, read as the reverse complement.
GTACTAAAGAAAGCGTTTGAAGTAAAGGCTGAAAAGTAAATCCAATTCGTCAACAAAATAATTCGTCAACTAAGAGAGATTTTGAGTTTAAGAGAGCCTTTGAACTAAAACTTGAACTTGTTTATTTTTAAACTTTGAACTAAAAAAATCGATCACTAAATTGAACTATATGGCACAAGTCTATTAACTGTCAAAACGAAGGATGCATTAAAAATAAATTTTTTTCCTCATAAGGTGACCCAGATAAGTTTTTAAATATTTTGCATTAAAAATTATCTCACTCTTGTTTGTTTAAAAATTTTGTACTAATTTAATTGGAATTGTTTCTAAATAAATTGTTAAAGTAGACAAATATTTTACGATATTCTTGTGAAACGTTTATTATTGAAAACTACAGAAATTTAATATATTACTGCGCGGAAAGCATATCCACATGGCCATTTTTCTACTGATTATATAACTCATCAGTGGATCCTATCCAAATATTGTATTCAAAACAAAAGAGTTGGATATCAGAAGCAAAATTGATTGAATAAGAACTAAATTAAATCAACGAAATAAAAACTTAAAACATTTTATGCAAGAACCCAGCAACCAGAAGAAAATAGAAATAAATAAAAATAGTTACCCATTCTATGACATCTCTGAAAATATTCCTTAAGCAGTCAGAACAAAAAAAAAAAAAAAAAAAAAAAAAAAAACCAAAATCCAACACAAAAAAATATCCTTTAAATGCTTTTGAAGAGATCTTTTAGGAAATACAAAAATTAAAAAAAAAAAAAATGCTTAACCCATTAAGAGCCGATGATATTTTTATTAAAAATTATACATAGAACTTTTTTCTTATTTTTTTCTGATTTTTTAATTCTCTGTCACTGCATTATTTGTTTTTTTTGTTCTTTTTGATGGGAGCTTTTTCACTAAACCAGACTTACATTCATGGTGAAGGGTACATAAGACTCGGCATAGCCGAATATAGAACTGTTACTGGTTTTATTTTTTTTTTTCGTGATAAATACATTTAATATTTTTTGAAAATTTTTTAACTTTCATACCGAAAGTGGCAAAAATCTTCCATGTTACATAATTCCGTAATTTAGTTCTAATTTTTAATTAAAGAGTTTTTAAGGAAAATATAAAAACGTATTAATTTTTTCAAAGTGATGAATTATAAATGTATAGAGTGTGCATATTTTTATATGCATAAATTGATTTTCGAAAAATGCTTGTGTGAATATGTAAATCGCCTTTAGTAATACCTTTCGGTGAAGACCGTCGTCACTGGCTGTTTATTTAGTAAGATTGGCGAGCGCTTTCGATGTAAAGACATCATTTTCAAGCCGCGTTTTGATTAGTACTGGTTAGATAGTGTAACGTGTTTGTTGCATAGATAGTGGTGGGTACAGGTAGTTTTGTCCGTTAGGATGGTGTCTATTTAAAAATGGTATTATGCAGGTAGATTGCCTTATATCTGTCATCTTTATTGAAGGTATATAATTTTAATATTTCTGTCTTTTATTATTAGGTAGGTAAGTGTGACCATCTGTGGGTGTTTTGCGTTTGTAAGTTTGTTTTAATAGTTTAAGTGGTGTAAAAATTGTGTCCGAGGTTGTATTTACCTGTTCGTTAATAATATCTCCGTTAAACGTTCGTGTTTTTGTATATTTCCATGTTTTCAAGAATGTCCAGTCTTCGTCCTTTTTTACTAGGATGTATTAACGTCATACATTCATCTATTTCCCTTGGCTCGTGTTCATGTGTGTTAAGGTGTATTGCGAAGTTAGAGTCTTCTCTTTTCCGTTTATATGATCGTATGTGTTCTGTGAACCTTGTTTTTAATGTTCGTCCAGTTTGTCCTATGTATGTATGGTTGCAGGTGCAAGTAAGTCTGTATACTCCGCTGGCGCAATTGACATGGATAAAGACTGAGATACGCTCTCTTTACATTAAAAAAGACAAGCTTAACAAAGAAATTTACCACATTCATCTTGAAGTAACAGACCTATTAACAAAACAAAACCTTTACCATTTATTTCCCTCATTTTTACACTACTTAGATAAAAGGATACAAAATCAAATGACTGACAAATACAAGCGAATGGAAAGAAAGTTTAGAAAACTTACAAAACAGACCGACAAATGCACAAACACAGAGTTTTACCCACGTGTGAAAAACCTTACAACCGTACGATTCAGCGACAATGAAACAAAGCTAATAGAGAAGGGACTAAAACATAATTTACCTTTTGACAAAATACAAAGAACAATTGAAACCCAAATTGTAGACGCCGAAGCTACTATAACATACTTACCAACTGATCGACAAGAACACTTAAGACACAAGATAGCCGATGTACTCGAAAAAACAATAAAAGAACACACTATATCCAAAACAAATCCTAGCGAACAGAAAATTACTAAACAGATAAAGACAAAACTACGAAATAATGATCTATTACTTACTAAAGCAGACAAAGGTAACACGACTGTAATAATGTACAAAAAAGATTATATAGACAAAACACAACAATTCATTCAACAGACAAAATGTACGAAATTTAAAAATGACCCAACCGATTCATTCCAAAAGGAAATACGCAGCCTACTAAAACGCTGTAAAACGTTTACTGACGGTAAACTATACATATACATGAACATGAATCCAGGACCCCCTACACTTAGAGCACAACCCAAAGTTCACAAGGAAAATATACCGATCAGACCTATAGTAAATTACAAACCTGCACCTGCATATAACTTGGCTAAGCACCTCACCATATTATTGAAAGAGAAAATAAATTTGCAGAACATATACATGTTACACAATACACAAGACCTTATCAATAAACTTAAGGACATCAAAATTACCGAAAATACGAGACTTGTTTCCTACGACATTAAGGATTTATATACATCAATACCCACACAAGAAACGTTAACAATTCTACGTAACATGCTTTTCAACTTATACGACAATCAATATATTAACGAAATAATGGATATTGCAAAAACGATACTAAAACAAAACTACTTTAGATTTAACAATAACTTTTATAAATTACCTGATGGACTCGGCATGGGAAACCCGACATCCGCAATTTTTACAGAGATATTTATGCAACATTTAGAACAACTACACATCACAACCCTAATGGAAAAACATAAAATAACTCATTATTACAGATACGTAGACGACATAATATGCATCCTAGAAAGGGACAACGCAGAAGAAATTCTAACGGATTTAAACACAATACATAATAAAATCACATACACAATGGAAAAAGAGAAAGACGGAACTTTACATTATCTTGACATAACAATAACACGAGGAATTGACTCATTAAACTTTGACATATACAGAAAACCAACCACAACAGACATTACTATCCACAGTTCCTCAAACCATCCCACCCAACATAAACTCGCAGCATTTAGACATATGATTAACAGACTTAAGACAGTCCCACTTTCTCCAGACAAATATAACAAAGAACTGGACACAATTTACACTATAGCTAAAAATAACGGTTACAACTGCACTACTATCGACAAACTACTTAGACAATACAACACTAAAAACAAGAAGAAAGAAAACAAGGAGACAATCGATACAACACGACGACACATTTTTACTTACACAGGACCAGAAATATATAGATTAACTAACCTTTTTCAAAAAGAAGGTTTACAGACAGCACTAAAGACGAGCAACACTCTACGCAACAATCTCAAGACATCAACAGAAATAACCGATAAATTTAACACCAGCGGAGTATACAGACTTACTTGCACCTGCAACCATACATACATAGGACAAACTGGACGAACATTAAAAACAAGGTTCACAGAACACATACGATCATATAAACGGAAAAGAGAAGACTCTAACTTCGCAATACACCTTAACACACATGAACACGAGCCAAGGGAAATAGATGAATGTATGACGTTAATACATCCTAGTAAAAAAGGACGAAGACTGGACATTCTTGAAAACATGGAAATATACAAAAACACGAACGTTTAACGGAGATATTATTAACGAACAGGTAAATACAACCTCGGACACAATTTTTACACCACTTAAACTATTAAAACAAACTTACAAACGCAAAACACCCACAGATGGTCACACTTACCTACCTAATAATAAAAGACAGAAATATTAAAATTATATACCTTCAATAAAGATGACAGATATAAGGCAATCTACCTGCATAATACCATTTTTAAATAGACACCATCCTAACGGACAAAACTACCTGTACCCACCACTATCTATGCAACAAACACGTTACACTATCTAACCAGTACTAATCAAAACGCGGCTTGAAAATGATGTCTTTACATCGAAAGCGCTCGCCAATCTTACTAAATAAACAGCCAGTGACGACGGTCTTCACCGAAAGGTATGACAACAGTATTTTATTTACTGGCGGAATAAATCCAATTAACTTAATACCGCCTTTAGTAACTTTCAATTTCTTTTCGCATGAAATCAAATTCCCTTGTGTATGTGTGAGTTTTTTCTTTGTGTTTGAAAAAAAATTTTATTTTATATGTAAATGGTATAGTTTGTATAAAAGTATTTGGATGATACTTAAAACAAAAAAATTTAAGCTAAACGCATACATTTCTCTACCTCAGAGAAAGTGCCAAGCCGAGGTTTTTTTTTAGAAAACTTTTAAGTTTTTGATAGTTTTTAGTTATTTTTTTTTGCATATTTACTGATGTTTTTTTCTTATTCTTCAATTCTATATTGTCCCATATTCATTTTTTTATTAGAGTTATTTCATTGTTCCAAATGATATGGAAAATTTAGAGAGAGGCGTGGTGTTTTGCCCGCTGCCTTAAAGAGCATGGACCTATTTTGTTGATTTTCAATAGGAAAATTTTCGAAAAATAAAAATTATCAATTGGTATACTTCACTCCATCTGATCTCCTTGCTGTCTATGTCACCTTTATTAGACCGAAAATGGAATACAACTCTCATGTATGGGCCGGTGCTTCAAAGTCTATTTTGGAGTTACTCGACCGCGTGCAGGAGAGAGCAAAGAAGCTAATCGGTGGCAGTAGGGTATTTAGCTCTATTGACTCACTGAAGCATCGGGGTAATGTGGGATGTGTTTTACTGTTTTATCGTTACTACAACGGAGTGTGCTCTTATGATATCAAGGATATTTTCCTAAAACCTATAAATTCGTACGCGAAAAGCGCTCTGTATCAAGAGCGCATTCCTTTGTGGTCGATTGGCCAGTGAATTGCACTATGCATTACAGAAAAAATTCGTTTTTTAGCCAAACAGTTCCGATGTGGAATAAACTTCTGCTTACATCTACCGCATAAGATTTTTTGATGTCCACCAGGTATCGAAGTTCACTAAAGCAGGCCTACTCTTGAACAAATTGAACACATATAATGTCAAAACCTTATCTTCAATCGAGTTTTCCCAACCTCTTTTTCTTTATTTAAGTTTCTATTTTGACGTTTGATTTTAAATATTAAATAATAATAAAAATTATCTTGCAGTTCATAACATTAAATCGCGATGGAATCTTTCAATAATATGAAACCACTAAAATATTTTGGACAAGAACCTTTACAGGTCCCATGTTTTCCATCAATTAGGTATCAATAAATCTCATTAGAGAACCAATTTATTTCCTTCCTTTCTCTTTAAATCGAATATCTACTTAACAAGTGATTGCAATTCAAAAATTCAAAACTTTAACTTAAAGGAAAAGCAAAAGAGAATAAATAATTTCCATTAAAATGCATTTACATTTTACAGCACACACACTCACACACATACACTCTTGAAGTTTTGTAGTTGCCACACTCAAATTATATAAAAGCGTAAGTACTTGAAAGCACTTGTTCATTTACATACAAAGTTTACTTTGTGTCCTTGTAAGAATTTACGTTTGTACTTGTTAAAATATTTGGGTGAGATTTTTACCTTGTATAAATATGCTTGTGTGTGTGTGTGTAAAAAAGAAATGTTAGTTAGTAAAGCGGTGTTAGTAAGTTTATTTGATGCATAAATTATGTAAGTTATTCAACAGTGATATTTTTCCATTTAAAAATCCTCAATTGCTGTTGGTGTTGCCAAAGTAATTTGGTTTTTAGGTTTATTCTTATTTTGTTAATTTATTTGAAATTGCTTTCAACAAGGCAAAATATTCCTTTACTAATGTTTTTTAATGAGAGATTTTGTTTTGGAAATTTTTTTTTTAAGGTTGGTTTTGCTGAGAGCTTTTGTCAATATAATTAGTTTATAAATGAAATATTACACTGTTAGATTACAAGTGATTAAACGTTTGTTTATAATGAGATGCGGGCTGTTGTCCTTTTTTTCTATTCAAAATAATTACCTCTTGTAAGTAAGATTTTGCGTAGCTTCACCAACCTGCCCTCGTATTTATTTATCTTTGGTCACAATTTACTACCTAAGAAAGAAATAGAGGCTTAATTATATGTAATTCTTTTCCAGTTAGTTGCAGTATGTTTTAATCACATCACCTGCGCCTGGTATGCCAGCTATAAAAAATTAATCGTTTTGTTATTATATATTATCATTAATTTTTCCATTAATATATGTTATTAAGTTAATGCTTTTAATGCTTTCTACAGAAAAGATATCGGTAACATGAGATAACTATAAAAAACTATAGACAACATAGGTTTTCTACAAAGAGTTATCGATAACATAATTTTTCTATTAAAAAGTTATAGATAACTTATTTTTTCTATTAAGGTTATCGATAGCATAAGTTTTCTATAGAAAGTCTATTGATAACATTTGTTTTCTATAGAAAAGTTATCGATAACACAAGTTTTATATGGAAAAGTTATAGATAACAAAAGTTGTCTGTAAAAAAGTTATCGATAACACAAGTTTTATATGGAAAAGTTATAGATAACAAAAGTTGTCTGTAAAAAAGTTATCGATAACATAAGTTTTCTATAGAAAAGTTATCGATAACATAAGTTTTCTATAGAAAAGTTATCGATAACATAAGTTTTCTATAGAAAAGTTATCGATAACATAAGTTTTCTATAGAAAAGTTATCGATAACATAAGTTTTCTATAGAAAAGTTATCGATAACATAAGTTTTATATAGAAAAGTTATCGATAACATAAGTGTTATATAGAAAAGTTATCGATAACATAAGTTTTCTATAGAAAAGTTATCGATAACATAAGTTTTCTATAGAAAATTTATCGACAACATAAGTTTTCTATAGAAAATTTATCGACAACATAAGTTTTCTATAGAAAATTTATCGACAACATAAGTTTTCTATAGAAAATTTATCGACAACATAAGTTTTCTATAGAAAATTTATCGACAACATAAGTTTTCTATAGAAAATTTATCGACAACATAAGTTTTCTATAGAAAATTTATCGACAACATAAGTTTTCTATAGAAAATTTATCGACAACATAAGTTTTCTATAGAAAATTTATCGACAACATAAGTTTTCTATAGAAAATTTATCGACAACATAAGTTTTCTATAGAAAATTTATCGACAACATAAGTTTTCTATAGAAAATTTATCGACAACATAAGTTTTCTATAGAAAATTTATCGACAACATAAGTTTTCTATAGAAAATTTATCGACAACATAAGTTTTCTATAGAAAATTTATCGACAACATAAGTTTTCTATAGAAAATTTATCGACAACATAAGTTTTCTATTAAATCCTTATCGATAACATAAAAGTATTCTAGAAACATTATCGCTAACGTAAGTTTTACAAAAGGCATTAATTTTATATAAGAATTTCTCGCAGCAAAAGCCAATGTCTTCAGTAGAACAGAATCTGTGTTCTGTTTTTTTCGTCTTTAAGAAGTGAATAACGGCAAACATTTGAGCCATTAGATTATGATTAATAAGACTCCTATGTCTACAAACAATTACACATTTATGCTTTAAAAGATTACAAAAGTATACAGCAGAATAATAACCAGTATGACTGTTACTAAATATACTCTTACGATTACTAGTAAAGGGTGTGCTTAAAGAAATACAAGATGGAGAATAGAAACTTGTAACAAATGTATTTTTTTTTTCTTTCAGTTTTATTTTCATTTCTCTAGTTAAGCCACCCTTTGCTCAAATTCATTCATTTCTTTTTATGAGTGAGTGTTGCTGTATCACATCAAATATACTGCATCCACAAAAGGATACACAGACACATATACAATATATAACTGCACAAACATATTGCTTACAACTTCATATGAATACATTTTAACTGTAACCATTATGCCATAAAGTTGTTGAGTATTTTTCCTTTTCAAATTTAACGACAAGCAATCGTATGTCTTTTAGCAATTTGTGATACCAACGATATTGTATGACAATTTATTTGCTTGCGTCCTTTATTTCTAACCGTTTTTACACCAAAGATTAGCGTTACGATGCCGTAAAGAGTTATGAAAAGTGAAATATGAACTTGTAGTTAGAAAAACAAATAGAAATACTTAATCATTTTATTTCAATTATTATACATCTAAAATGTTTTTTCCCTGAGTTCATTTTTTAGTTTTTTTTTTTTAATAAAAATGTTCTCCGTGAAAAGAGTCTTGAATGTTGTTAGATATGTGTACAACATTCAAATGCTTTAGTTTAAAAGACCCAACACATTCATGAAAGTGAACAACTGTTTCGTTGCATTTAAAGGGATGTGTGTGTGAGTGTGTGTGTCAAAACAAAGATGCGGGAGTATTAAAAACGGTGGGACTGTATTATGCTTCTTTATTATTATTGTCTGCTTGTCTTCATATTTATTTTCTGAAATATTAAAAATGTTATCTTCAAGAACTTTATTAAGTGTAACACTGTGCAGAATCATTTAATAAGGTTGCATTAGGATACAACGATTTTTGTTTGAATTGGTTTCCTGTTAGAAATTTAAGTAATTAAATGAATTTTGGAAAACAAATATTCTTTTTTATGAACAAATGAAAAGCAGGATGCAATAGGGCGCTATATGACTGTTTCATCTTGTTCTAGTCCAGAGCGATAAATAAAAGGAATCTTTCAATTTATTAGGAAGTTACTAAGAATCTATGTATGTTTTTATTGTATTAAATAATTCAGGCTTAAAATTTTAATTACAGAAAACTTTCGAAAGCATAAGTTTTTGTTATTAAATTTTTCGAAAACATAAAGTTTAAATATAAATAAATTTTCTGTGAAACAAACAATCGATAACACCATTTCTCTGCGGAAATTATATCGCTATCATAAGCCTCTTTTAAAGGTAATCGATTATAATATTTTTTGTAAGATGATTGTCGACAATTAAAAAAACAAAATAATTCGGGACAACAGCTTTGTATAAAAACTAAATCGATAACATTTGTTAAAAACAAAAAAAGTTTGGATTTCTCTAGCAAATTTGTACACTACATAAGTTATCTATAGAAAAATTATCTATAACATATATTTTAAATAAAAAAATCGATACCATATATTCTCCATTTGAAAATATATCGATAACATAATTTTGATACAGAAAAGTTATCGATAAAAAAATTCTATAAAAAATTTATCATTAACATAAATTTTATACAGAAATACAAATTTAATATAGAATAATTTTCGATTATATAAATTATATAAAGAAAAATTATCGATAATATAAATTTAATGTTAAAAGAAATTATCGATAACAAAATTTTTATATAAAATAATTAACGAAAACATATATTTTATACAGAATAAAAAATAAAAATTTAATATAGAATAATTATCGATTATAAAAATTATATAAAGAAAAATTGTCGATAATATAAATTTAATGTTAAAAGAAATTATCGATAACAAAATTTTTATATAAAATAATTATCGAAAACATATATTTTATACAGAATTTAAATTTTATAAAGAATAATTTTCGATTATAAAAATTGTATAAAGAAAAATTATCGATAACATAAATTTTCTAAAGAAAAATTATCAATAACATAAATTTCACTTTAGAAAATTATAATAACATTAATTTTGTATACAAAAATAAATTTAATATGGAATTATCGATTATATAAATTTTATGTATTAAACAATTATCGATAAGAAATATCTTATATAGATAAATTTTCGAAAAAAATATTTAATGTATAAAAAGTAACAATATTTGAAACTGTATATGCAAGAATTATCATTAACATAATTTTTTATAAAAAGCTCATGCTACTAATATTTTTCTGTACAAAAGTTATCGATAACACAAATTCTATATTGACATAAGATATCAAATTAAAATTATTGATAACAAAGATTAGTAACAAAATCATATTTAATAAAGTTTAATACCTTTTTAAAAATTGTCGCAACAAAAGAATTTTCATAACACATAAATGTAAATGCAAACAGCTACCACCCTAATATTAATACGTTGTTGCAGTTGTACGCAGTTGTTGTAGAAAACACACAAAAGGAAGTTTAATTGCGGTTAAAAACATATGCAGAACATACTCTACTCACACACACACACATCCACATGCACTTAAGTCATAAGCATTCGTGTAACAGTAACGACAGTTACTGTAAAATGTTATATGTTTTATGAACTTCATTTGAGTCTTAAGTTTCTATGGATGTGTATTTTTCTTTACAAATTCTAGTATTGTTTTTCCTCTATTACTTTTTTTCTTTTTATTTTTTTGTTTAATTTAATTTTTGTTTTTCTCTCATGACTGGTAATCTCGTCGCTTTTTTGATATGACAATATGATTTAGTACACTTTTCATTTTACTGCTACAATTACATTTGGAAGGCTATAAATTCATATACTTTACATTGAGGTATTGTACGCTTATTGAAATTTTCAATGCACTTTACATTTGTAAAATGTTTTGCATATATTTGTTGGCATAAAAAGTTTTCCGTGCTTAAAGATTTTTAAGGCGACCAGATAAAACTTTTATTGTTAATTTCCTAGAATTTTAACAGAAGGAACTTTTATTTGTGTGGTTGTCAGGTGTTAGTTCCGAGTTTTTAATATACATTTTTGTGTGTGTATGTGTGATGTTTTGCTTTTTAATGTTTAAGGTTTTAAGCAATTTTTTAGAATTTGTAGTGTTGAGAATTTTAGAGAGAGTTCGTTGTTAGTTTTGCTTAATTAAATTATTTTATTAAAAGTCAAGTAAATAATATTATGAATTATCTTATTACCTTTTCAGACAATTGCCAAGGTATTCGAAGTTATAAAATAAATTTATTTTTGTTTTTATATCCTTCACCACAAAAAGTGAAAAGAGGATGTATCTAAGTTTGTCATTCCTTTTGTAACTTCTACAATTTCCATTTTCGACTCCAAAAAGTATATATATATATTCTGAGTTCCTATGCATAGCAGTGTCGATTGAGCGATGTCCGTCTGTCTGTTTGTCTGACTGCCTCTAATTTTTCCATATCATTAGGAAAAAAAATAAATATATGGGGGTGATAGAGAATTAAAAAAATATATCAAGTGAGGAAATTGGCACTCGCCCTTAGAGTCCAAGTTATGGGCTTCTGAATTTTTAATAGAAGAGTACGATTGTGCACTATATTTTTTAAGATATCAATATGGATATCATTTAAAAGCTTTTAAAAAGATCTTTCAGGAAATATTATAATTAAAAAAAAAATTTAACCCATTAAGAGCCGATGATATTTTAATGTAATTTTTTTTCTTTTAATTCGCTGCCGCCCCAATATTACTTTTTTTTTGATGGGAGTTACTTCACTAAAATAGATTTACATACATGATGAAGGGTATATAACATTCGGCATAGTCGAATATAGGACTCCTACTAGTTAGAAAAGTTGTTATTTTGATTTAATAAGATGAAGTTCTTCTTTAAAACTCTTTTAATTTTTGTTGTCGAAAATTAAATTGACAAAAACCGTAAATATGTGGATAAATATATTTTGGGTAAAATTGGGGCTTTTTAAAGAAAGAACAAAATGTTAAATGAAATGAATGAGAAAGAACAAAATGTTAAAATGTTAAATGCCAATTGAGAAAAACCACTGTCAACCACTGTCACATTAAAAAATACATTTTGTTTTCTTGTTTTCAGTAGTAACGTCCAAATATTAAATTTATTAAAACTTTTAGGTCAGCATATACTGAATTAATTTAAAAATTTTAATAGTTAAAGTGTGCGTTAAAGAAAAATATAACATGAATACAATGACTGTTACAGGTATGATTTTAGGATATCGTAACTTTATTACATGTAACATTTTATTTAGATTTATTTTAAATAAATCCCTTTCGCGTTATTAAAATAAATATTTAAAATATGGATTTTGTCTACTAGTTATACAAAAAATGGAAGAAAAAATATTCAGGTTGAATAATATTCTAAATTAATTAAGAGACGTTACAATTTTATTGTCTAAATCACTTAAAAGGGCCTTGATTGTGTTGAGAAATTGTATAAAAAATTATCTCCTATTTACTATGTACAACAACATTAAAGTTTTATAAAAAATCTTTTTGTTTTCGAGTTATTCCAGAGTTTAATCTTGACCCTTTCATCATGATTAAAATAAAAAATTACAGTTATATAGTAGTTTGTTTCAGTTAAAAAATGCACATCGAATATTATTCGTTTTTTTTAATTTATTCGAATAAAAAATTTTCGAATAAATCTTTTAATCGAATAATATTTTTTCGACCTATACGAACAGGCTTTATAATTAATAGAATTATTATTTGCGTTTCCCTATATAATACTTGCTTTTAGTAATTTTTAAACTTATAAAATAAACAGAGAAATTTATAAAATAGCTCTTCAAGTGCCTTGGCAAAGTTGATTTCAACACTAATACGGACGGGCAGACGAACATCGCTCAATAGTCTTCGCTATGCATAAGAACTTAGAATAAATATACTTTATGGATATTGTAGAAATTACAAACAGAATGACAAACTTTTTCAACATTTGGGCTGAAGGGTATAAAAACTTATAATTGATTGCTTAACTGCAGTTTTACTGCTTTTTTCATAATTAACAATAAGCTCAAGCCGAAATTTAAAAATAATATTTCAGTTATTTAGTTATTTGTTTCAAATTTTTATTCGAATTTTTTATTCGAGTAATAATTATTCGAAAGTTTCATTATCCGAATAATAATTATTCGAAAGTTTTATTATTCGAATAATAATTATTCGAAAATTTTGTTATTTGGATAATTTTTATTCAATATTTTTAGTCGAATTATATATTAATTGAATTCTATTAAAAGCTTTTATAATATTTATAATTATCATTTTGGAATTCATATAGCATATAACATTAGATATAAGTTATATAGTTATTTGTTTCAGTTATGATATGCAACTTAAATAATATTATTTATTCGAATATTGTTTTTATTCGAATAAAAATTATTCGAAAACTTTTTTATTCGAATAATTTTTTTATCGAATTATATATTCTTAAACTATATTAGAAAGCCTTGATAATTTCTAAAACTTATATCTGCGTTGTTATATACTTCTATTCGGTAATTTAAATAGTGAAACGGATTTACAAAAGTTTATAATTTTACTTAAAACGTTTAAGATGTTACTGAAGTTCTAGCAAGAAAATACGCATGTTATCAAAGTTTCGAAAGATGACGGAAAAATTTTTAAAACAAAAATAAAGATATTCTTTTGCATTTTTTTATGTAATTTAAGAACTGATACTTAAAAGGCAAAAGTCCTTAAAAAACCCAATCAAATTTACAAAGTTCATGACCTATCGGCGTTTAAGACATTCTAAGAAGGAGCCACAATAATAAACTGAGTAAATGGTGTTAGCCTTATGAGTGATCAACAGAATAAAAAACTCAAACACTCTTTTATTTATAAGATTAAAAAGAATAGTTTAGCATTAAAAAAATATATATATAAAAAAACTGGATAACTTTCACAACAACCACTTACACCCTAAAAGAGTAATTATATACATACAGACATGCATATACATGTTCTTGGATTACTAAAATAAGAATCCAGTTTTTGAACACACATTTTATATACTCAGCATTTCCACATCTGCAAAATTTAAAAGAAAATGAAATAATACTTTTCATTTTTTTTGTAAATGGTTATACACACATACAGATTCATGAGTACACACACATCACTCTGATTGACCTTATTTCCTTTGTAGCATCTTGTGACCTATTTGGTTTATACCCTTCACCACAGTCAAATGATTTTCATTAATTTTCATTTATAAAATTTTAATTTGAAACCCCAGGATTTAAATTTTCCTAGCGACCCCAGTTAAGTTATTTTATTATTATTAAATTTAGCTCTATCTGATTTAGATTTTAAAGTTTGACTATTTAAAGTCAGTAATGGTGCTCATAGTTGAATATTCTTTACTCTAACTAATAAAAAATCGAGAGTTCAAAAAAATTCACCAAAATTTTAATCAATATTCTTAATATTAAAAAAAAAAAAAAAAAAAAAAAACAGAAAATATCCATTTAATCAGCGAATTAAAATAAAAAATTAATGTCACGAAAATATTAAATCCCTTAATACTCGTATAGTAATTTTAATTTTTTTGTTAAGAAAAAATTGATAAAGAATTATATAATAATTAATTATTAAAGTTAAAAATGAACAATTTTATGATGAAGGATACTTAAGATTCGATACGACCGTTAGAAGCACTTTCACTTCTTTCAAATAAAATAATAAAAAAATAAAAAATATATATATTCTTACACTTTTTAATTTGCCAGCTGAGTTATCTTGATGATGACAAACACTTAAAGTTTTATACCCTTTGAAATGTATACACTCACACATACATACTTGAGTAAATATGCCTGTGTGTTGGATGACAACAAAAGATTTTCAATTTTTATTGAAATCTATAAAAAGACACCACATCAGCCATGATGTCAAAAGCTTAAAAATGGGAATAAAAACTTCAATTGTGACAAGTAAAATTGTTGGCCTTTAAGAGCTTGTTGAATTTTAAATTGGATTTTATTTAAATAAAACAAAGAAAGGGTTACAATTGTGTGTGTGTGTGTGTTACATTTGAGTGGTACAGAAATAGATTTTGCAATAAAATATGTGCTTGTTTGTAGCTTTCCCTATTTTCTTAGAAAACTCCTGCAATTATTTGCAAAAAATTTGTTTTGTAATTTTTAAAAAATTAAATTAAAAATGAACATAAGCCGAAATTAATTGAATTGATTTGTAATTATTTTTTTCGTACAAGCAGATTTTCATTTCTGTTAAATTTTAAAAAATGTCCTCTCTGCTAATTTTTCGTTTTTTTTTTTTGTATGTACATCATGTACATCATGTAAATGTGTGAATGTACATCATGTAAAAGTAATAGTTTCCGTATAGAATGTTTCATCAGTTTCGCACTTTGCTTAAGCAAATGTTATTTGACAATACTTAACGAAAAGTTTTATTAAATGCGATATGGTTTGCCACATATTATTTATAAGTTTTTACATTTCCTTAAGCTAGCTTAAGTCAACTTATGCACATAACAGTTGGAAATTTTGTTCAAAACTGAAAAAGGAAGATGTGAAAAATTAAACAGCGTTCATTTACATTAATCAGTCAATACAATAGTTCAATTGAATTAGTTCGCTTATGAACCACTTAAGTCTTAAAACTATTGGCAACTTAGAAATTTTATAATCAAATTTTTAATATTCTAAGGAAAAGCTGGAAACCGCAAAGAGTGTTTGAAACATTTGCAACAATTTTTTATGCTAAATAATGCATTTAACTTTACAAAAATTATATTGTAATGGCCAAAATAGTTGACTGCTGGCATTTAAAAAATTCAGATAGGTAATTATCATATCTGCGCAACTGGATTTGTAACTGTATGGACCACGAAAGTTAAATAAAAAAAATTCTTAAGGAGCAGCAGTTTCCTGTTTTAATTTATATTTTTAATTTATTTTAAAATTTTTGTTTTTTGTCACAAGTACTTAAGTCTTTTAAAAAAAGAATAAGAAACTACTACAATCAATTTCTTATATTAAGGTACTAAAATACTTTCTGTGAAAAGTTCCCAAATAAATTTTAGCGAAAAAGTATCAATTAAAATTGTTAAGTTATTAATTCTTTATATTAAAAAAATAATTTTTATTTTGTGCTCAATTTTTAATAAAATTTTGGTTTAGTACTGATTTCTTTTTATATGTAGTTTTAGTCCTTTTAACTAAAATAAAATGCACAAAAAGTTTTTCCAGGACTTTTTTTTGTATATTTGGTAAAAAAATACAAAAACTCACTTTTCCATGCATATTATTTTTGTAGATGCATCAAAGTACTTTTGTACAAGGTACCAAGGTACTTTTTTCAAAAGGTACCAAAGTAAATTTTGTTAGGCAAATTATTTTTTTCACAGACTGGCTCCTTTTTATTTAAAATTTTCATTTTTTATTAAAAATGGAAAATCGGCAAAAAAAATTTTCTCTTAAATTTTTTGGTAAACTTCTCTCTTTTAAATGCTTTGTGCAAATATGTTTGTATGCTTACATAACAGTATATTTACATATAGAAATGTTTAGTTTATTGATTTTCTACTGAAAATCATTCTTTTGTTTGGCAAACAATAAAAGTAGTTGTGGTAAAAATCCTAAATAGATGACATTTTTGGGCATCTTAAATTTGAATAGATATTTGTTGAATTATATCGAAATGTATGTATGCAGGTTCTCATGTAAGTATGCACGTATGTATTTATATATTTTTTTCAATCAATTTTATGATTTGAATTTAGCAAATAAAATTCTTAGAACAAAAATTGAAAATCTATTTAAACGTTTTTAAATTGAAGTTAAACCTTTTAATTTGAATACAATAAATTTAAATTGTCTCTTATAAATAATCATTTAATTATATTAAAAGATATGGATTAATAAAATGCATTGAAATAAAAATATTTTGCATTTTTTAAAAGTTATTTCGTTATGCTAAAAATTCTTCATTTCGTATTTTTAATATTTGTGTAATAATTTTTTAGAGGGAGACCCAACTCGAAGGCATATTGAAAGAACCATAAAAAAACTTTAAACTTACCCGCAATTAATTTGCTCAGCATATATCATTCTCGTAGTTCTTGGTATTCAAAAATTTTATTGCTACATACACACGAGGCAACATCAAATGGAACATTGTTTAGAAAATATGTTTCTAAATTTAGAACAGAGGGGGCAACTACACAAGAAACATTTAAGGAAACATGAGCGGATCATAAAGGAAAGGAAAAACAGAATATGGTAAATAGTATGTTTTAAAATTTAGTAATTAAAGTAAACTTAGCATGAACGATACCAAAATTATTGAGGATAGATGGAAAAACATTCGAAAAAATGGTCAAAATTATAAAACACAAAATAAGGAAAAAATAAATGAGCATCCGCCTTCTACTGCATTCAATAAAATAATAAAAATAAACCAAAAAAAAAAAATTGTTGACATCGATACAGACTAGGCAACATCATATTAGGAAACATGAATAAAAAAAATTTTATATTTTTAGAACATGAAAGGAAATAAGAATTTTGATAATAAACATTGCAACACACGAGGGAACATTAAGTGGAACATACTCAAGTTTCCTTTAATATTCCCTCCTGTGTATTTAAATATAATAAACGAATTCAATTTGCTCTAAATACATCATATGCATCGATATGATATTAATGCAAATGATTTAAATTAACTTTTTCGGCTTAAGGTAAATTTTTTAAATTTTTAGAAAGAAAAATTAAAATTAAGCCGAATGAGTAAATTTTAATTCATTTATAATTCCACAGTTCAGATCCTGATTGAAAAAGAAAATAAAAAAAATTGATACTAATATTTATTGTTAAGGCTCGAGAAGGATTTTTCGGGTTTTATAAAGTAAAATATATGGAATCATAAGTTTGAATTTAGAACTTACAATTACAATGGTTTTGTTTAAATCGCGATCATGCAATAATATTGAGCAAATTGCATGGTTAAATGACAATTACATTGATTGCCGCACATGGGCTGGCTTTCACAATCCAGAGCATGACAATCTTTATGTCTGTGATGCAGCAGAAAAATATTAATCTGCCAGAGCATATAAAAATTTGAGGGTTAAAAGTATTTTAATAATGGATTCAGGAGCGTAGCAGCCTACAATAACTACTGCTGTGATTAAAGAGAAGCTATTAAAGAGTATAAATCATTGCACCACTACCACGGATTTTACCACCGTAAGCGATAAAACGTCAGTTAAATAATATTTTTAAAATAAGTTATATGCTCCCAAATGCAGGATCGCAGATGGCCAAAATACGGTTGGGTATACGTTTACTAAAAAGAAACTATTTTTGCACTGTAGTCCTTAAAACTCAATTCGAGACAAGTTCTTTTTTGTTTGTTTTATACCCTCTTATAGAAAAGTTATAAATACACGGTGAAAAAAAAATATTTTACCATTTCCCTTAATAATTTATTATATCGCTTCCCTTGGTTATTCAAAATAAATTCAAAACATATTGCTTCTGTTCCTTTAAAGTACTCCTAGCAAGAAATGAGTGAAAAAATTTAATACATACACAATTATCCACTAACACATTTGTAATAATTTTATACTGAAAAGGCGTTGCCGTTGTACTGCTTTTGATATTAAATTGGAATGATTTTTTTTTGTGTTAATTAGATCTAAGTTTAAACTTGTGTTTATAAAAACTTGATTAACAAAGTTTAAAATGTAGGTTACAAAAGGTTTTGTAATTAAATCTCTTCCAAAGATCAGGCAAAATTTACATTATATTTTTTGTAAAAAAAGTCACTGGCAACACTGTTTGCTACAGACGTCACACGTATACAAATGTTTACATCATTTTTTCTTTATTTTCTCATTTAATATGTGATAGAAACTTTGTTTGTCATTTGATGGATCAAATGATGGTCACTGTTCTTATAAGGGATCTTACCACAAACAACCAGCAGAATTAAAAATCGGAAAAAAATCTTACATGTTTGCAAATCATTAAAAAATTTTTTTTAAAAGTCTTATTTTGCTTTTAAAAAATCGAAATGTAATTAAAGACAACTTAATTCTTATTATAATGAAAATACTATCTCTCACCATATATTTCATAAAATCACTTAAATATATTTCATAAAATTCTTAAAGTTAAAGACTGATATAGAAAAATCATCGAGCATAGAATTTTAGCAGCTGTGTTTATTGTGCATAACATTTTAACTTTTAAAGAAGATTATTTATTGTTACTTAAGTTAGCATGTGCGAGTATGTGTGTGTGTGATCGTGTGTGTGTTTGTGTTTGTGCACACTCTTATACATACGCATGAATTTTTATACTCTAAAATTTTGCTTTTGGAGTAACTTTAGTTAACACGTACTTAAAAAATATTTATTTTTTCATATGCTCCTACGAGTAAATGCGAGTACACTCACTGCTATATATGAGTTAATATGACTTTATATGCACATTTATGTATTTAAAATGTATAAATACACTTTATGAGATTGTACATATAATTAAGGCAGTTCCGTTTATTACAAGCCAAAAATATTAAGGTGTCTGTATTTGTTTTAAAATAAAACAAAGAATATCATTGTTTGCGTTTTTTAAGCCCCTTTAAAGTCTTTAGGGATGAGCCAAAAAAAAGTTACTAACAACAGAACCTTACTGCGCGCTAACAAGTCTCGTGTGTACTGGACCTTATACTTGAACATCTAGTTATTTTTCGAATTAATAAATTAAAATTTGATTCTTTTCTCCCCTCCTGGTCAGTTATTTGAAAATATAAATGAACTATTTACCACGAGGAAAAATATCTGTCCGCGTTTCGAATTTTATTAAAATCGTTTTAGTCGTTTAGCCGTGATTGACGCACAAACAAATTTGCAAAGTGATTTATAAAATAAATTAGACTGTATTTCGCTTTAGAACCTTTCGTATGTTAATTCAACTAAAACTTCGCCAATTTATTTCTTTATTTAACTCATTTATTTAAAGATACGTTGCTCATAAGTAAAAATAAAATAGTGTACGTGAAAATATCATATTGATCTGTGTTACTTACAATGTACAAAATAATAAACAAAATGAAATATTGGAAATACAAATATCTACGACCAATAATTTATTTTATGCAGTTTCTTGTAATCTTAACATCAAAAAGGAATACAACTTTATTTCACTTAAAATCTTAAACTGAATCGTTATTACAACGTCTGTGTTTAACTCTTTAACTAACACATACACACATAGTAGTGAGAATGTAGATGTGTGAATGTCCTTGCACAAATATGTGAGAGTGCAGTTATGTTTATATAAGTCTATGATTTAATATTAAGAAGTTTCATGTCTTCATATTGATGATGAAGATAATGCTGATGATAAAGATGTCAGTAAGCAACTGATGTTATTTTCACACTTGAAGGATTTTAGATTTAAATACTCTTCATTTTTCTTTGTAAAGAAATTTTGTAGTGAATTTAAAGTTTTAACAGTAAAAATTATTAAAGAAGTTGAAAAATAATGTAAAATGATTTGATCATTTTAATACGCCGGTTAATAGCCGCTGCCGCCGACCGTTATAGATCGTTTTTAACAGGTTCTTTATTTTAACTCTATACTTTGTTTTCGAAAAAATCGTGCCTTTAATCGGCTAACAACCTATTAAGAGCCGCCGTCAATGGCTTTTTTACGAGACACCGCCGCCTAAAAAAATTGACGGCGCTGTTCTCTGAATACAAAAGTAACTAAAGTTCGATAGCAAATGTTGAATATTAACCTCAAAAACTAGGACTGAGTTATAAATGCTTAATTCATTGAAATGAAAGTTGTAAATGCTAAAGTCTTTGATATAGAAGCTTCTTTACCAATGTCCCTGGACTGTCACGCGAGCTCTGGTTTCGCTTTTGAAAAAAAAAAGATTCAAACGGCGCATTTTGCTTGATGCAAGAGAATCTTTGAGGTCTGTTGTAAGTTGGTTTTACTCCATATGCGGCAATTTAAAGTTCTAAATTATTTTGACAGCGAAGTCGATTGGGCGATGTCCGTCTGTATATCTTTCCGTCCCTATTTGGATTGAAATCAACTTTGCCGAGGCACTAGATGAGCAATAGAAAATTTAAATACGCCAATCGATCAGATATAGTTTCGAGAATTTTGCTATTAAAAATTAGCAAATTCGGTCCATGATTCTCAAGGCAGTGGCTTTAACACCACAGCTGCCTCTAATTTTTCCATATCATTAGGAACAAAAGAGGAACTCCAATAAAAAAAAAGTAAAAAAAATTTGAAGCGACAGAGAATTAAAAAATAAGATAAAAAACATCAAGTAAAAAAATTGGCGCTCGCCCATATTTTACGAGTTATGGGCCTCTGAAATTTTCATAAAAGAGTTCGAGTGCCATTTTGTTCAATATGTGTATCATTTAAAGACCTTGAAGGGATTTTTCAGGAAATGTTAAAATAAAAAAAAAATTTAATTTTTTAAATATTAATGTTTAACCCATTAAGAGCCGATGACATTTTTATGTAAAATTATGTATCGTACTTAAATTTTTATTTTTTTATTTTTCAATTCTTTCTCACCGCAATATTTGTTTTCTTGATAGGAGCTGCTTCACTAAACTAGATTTTCATATATTGTGAAGGGTATATAGGATTCGGGATGGGCGAATATAGCGCTCTTACTTGTTTTGATTGAAGTTACTTCACTTAACTAGATGTAAGCGTTTTTTAACTTTCATTTGTACTCTTGCAGGTGATTGCTGTGTATGGTGAGCTAACACCCGATACAGCAACCTTTTCATTTACTAAGTTGGGACAACAACCCTAAGAAGAACTTATAATTTTCGAAAGAATATGTTATGTTATATGCCGATTTTTGCCTTAACTATTCAATAGAAATCCGCGGTATTTTTAAAATTTTTGGTTTTTTTTCTTCATTTTTTTATTTCGGCAGTAATTATTTACAATACCTGCAATTTTGATGTATTTTTTTAAATTTACTAATTTTTTTTACATTTGTGGAAGCAAAAAATTTTGAAAATTATTATTTTTTTTTATTAATTCTTTTTTTTTCATTTTCAAAAGTTCATTTATACTTCAGTAAATTTTTTTAAATATTTTTACATAATTTTTGTTTTTAAACATTTGGATTTTTCTCTTTAATATTCTAAAGCAAAGATTTTTCTTATCTGTATGTGTGTCATCATGTCTTCCCTTTGGCCTTTCTAAAGTGTTGATATTTTCAATTTCTGTTATCTTTTTTCTTCCATTTAAGGTGAAAACTTTTACATTCTTTTAAACTAAAATTTGACACACAAACGCATACCTAAGCAATACACTCACACCCACACATATACTTGTAAGTATGTGTTCTTAATAGAAATATTTATGCTTATTATTCAGGAATGTTTGTGTATGTGTGCGTGTGTTACAGTTTAAAATGCATACATATGTTTGTTGAAATTCTGTAATGTCTGTCTTTTTGTACTCTCAAACTATTGTTGGCAAACACTTGTTTGTATGTATGTAAGAGTGTGTGTGTGTCCTTTTTTGAACAACACTTTATCTAAGAGTTTATTTTACTTCATATTCAAGTGAAGGTGTCTAGTGTCCTTTAATAGAGTTCTTTTTATTTTTCGGCAATTTCCTAATTATTTCATGTCTTGTCTTGTGTTGACTTCATAAAATGATAGCAAAAAATTTGTCGACAAGATTTTTCTTTTCAAATTAAAATGATAATTTAGGAAATGTTTTCAAAAGCAAGTTGCTTTTAAATTGAGTTGTAAGAAAGTTAATGTAGATTTTTTATTCTATTTTTTATTTAAAAAAAGAAAATTAAAAGTTTTTTTTAAGATTTTTATTTTCAAAGAAGTCTAAAAAAGTAAAATAAGATTATTAATTCATGAGTTATTTGGCTTTCACTTAAATTAGAAGAACAGACATACAAAGGTGAACTCTTCGTTGCTTTTTCTTTGTGGCTCCAAGTTTTAATTTCCTTCTAAATCTCTGATTGTTCGTTTGCGAGCATAAATCGATGATGTTCATAAAAAATCCAAGTCACGATTAGTCATTATTTCACTTATTATGTGGCAACAACAAGAACCAGTTACTTTTACTCTTTGATCAGCAGATCCGCGGCGTGATTATTGAATAAAAATTATTCAATGATTTTATTGATTACAAAATGCGCTACATTACCCGATGATGTATTGTCTTCAAAACCTTGCAGATTGGCAGATACCTTTAAAAAATATGTTAAGCGTCAGTGGCGTTTTTTAAAGACAGAGCGGTTACTTAAAGAATCATTTAACGACGCATCTGGTCCAACATTTCTGCAATCATGGGATGCTAAAAATTCTTCTAGAAATATACCTAACCTCATCCTATCTCATTGAGATGAAGGCTAGAGCGTTCTAAAGTGAGATTGCTGCATGTGACAATCGTAAATTACTTACGTACCAACCTATTCAATCTTCACTTTTAAAAAGTGTTTGAAAAACTAACCAGAGTGGATTAATATCAACCTAAGCTCGCGCCATATTCGTTTTTTCGTGGCTCTGGATGTATTAAATGGTCATATCATTTCTAGGGATCTGGTTTAAATAGTGCATGCCAGTACACAGCTTGACCTGCGAAGTCAATAACATCCGTTGCCCGTATAGAAAGTAACTTCGCAAACTACATAACTTCTGCTTGGCACATGTTGCATATCTCGGATACCCTGCGTAAAACTGAAAGGTCAAAACTGTGAGAAAAGATCCTCAAAACTATCGCCGTTTCGTTTTAGAATCGCCATGAAAATAGAAACTACAAAGTTGGGGATCATGAGGGTCCTATTTTTTTCACACCAGTGCAGGGTATTTCCAGTAAACGGTATATTATTCCATGACAGGATTTTTATAATGTGACTGCCAATCTAAGGTTTATTCTTCTAGTAATCATTACAGGCATTACAATACTGGATTCTGATTCTGATTCTGAGATACGTTCTAATAGGCACAAATTTAATATAGTTATCAAGAAGAATGTTTAGAAGGCCTAAGGCGCTTACCCTATTGCAGGCTCAATAATGTCATCACCTTATTAAGTAGAGTAGTGTATTCTAGCATCCCCACCGGACAAGCTCTCGAAAATTAAAAAAAAACTTGCTCATCATCGCAGACGTTCCATTTTCCATCGACGTTTAGAGACTCCAATGTTACAAAGGGTTTTTTACATGTACAGAAGTCGCATGAAGCCTGCGTCATTATTTTCTTAGCCTTCCGCTTCTAGCACAGTTTGGCGTCTAGGATTACGTCAAAAAGCTTAGATCTTTTAAAAGCACCAGGATTTAACCACCTAACTTTGATGGCATGAACTTGGAATTATTGTATCTTTTGGTAAAAGGAACTGGTTAAGTCTTTTACCCTACGCCATTTTCGTTCTAGTCCAGAAGGCAAAGTTCATTTTTAGAATGGAATTTTTTCCATGATAAGGAGCACAACGTAAACCAAAAAGACGTTTATCTTGAAGCCCTTGATCTTAAGCTGGGTTTTTCTAAAAGGGCAGGAGAAATCATACATTAAAACCTTCTTTGCAATCTTGTTACTACTCTAACAACACACGCCAGCATAAAAATTAACTCGAATACTTGCATATGGTCGGCAAAGTTATTTTTGAATTGGTTGAATATCCAATACTTTATTGCTTCCCCCTGGGGTACTACAAGTCTGGCCGAGCTAAGTTAAGACATAGTGCAATCGGAGTATTGGGGAAACCAGTTACCCGTTGAGCAGGCACCAAATCTGAATACACAAGTTGGGTACTTTTCGAAGAACTGGCCAGTGTCCGTAATTGTACTAGAGCCACGGAAACTGATAGCCAATACAGAAAGCCGCCCATCTCTGTAGCTGATTATTGGTAAGGTCCCCTCGTGGTACACGTGGTTGGTGTTGGTGGTTAGGGACGGTGTCCGCAGGGAAGGTGCGGTGCTGTTTCGAATGTGCTGTTGCATTCAATAGACGGGGTTGGTTAGTCTCCAACCGTCAAGCAAGGGAAAGTTCATGGTCTTGACAGCCATAACCTTGAAATTGTAAGTCTGTTGGCTACGTATAGACAAGTTGGTAACTTGTCGAAGGACTGACCAGTATCCTTAAATATACTGGAGCTACGGGAACTGGTAGACCATACAGAGAGCCGCCCATATCTGTAGACGGTTATTGGTGAGTTCTCTTCGTGGGATACGTGGTGGCTGTTGGTTAGGGACGGTGTCCGCAGGGAAGGAGCGGTGCCGTTTCGAATGTGCTGTTGCGTTCGACAGATGGGTTTAGATTTATTGCTGTATTAAATAATTTAAATATTTTTAGATTTAACTCTCAAGCTCTTTCACATAGAAAATGAAAGTTTTAAATCTGTCCATCAGCTGCATTAATTTGTTGCCTTTAAGACTTTTTCTCAAAATTATAAAGATTAAATATTGCTATTTTTTATTTTGTAATCTCTTCGTTAACCTTGTTGAAGGAAAATTAATTATTAGAAAAACCTTAAGTGTTTATATGAATTCGGTTAAACTGCAACAAGCACTTAAGATACAATTTAACCATTTCAATTGGTTTTTGCGTTCACTTTGTTTTGCCAATTTTACAAGCAGCAATAAAAAATTCGTATTCAAATATTATGGAAAATGTTAAAAACTACAGAACTAACGAGTTCATTTCGTCTTCTTCTTCTTCTTTTTTATCATACTTTTTTCCGTTTTCATTGTTACAAAACAAAATTTCATTCTAACTGATGGTGTTAGGAAAAAAAATATAAAAAATTCTATGTAAATACAAGTGTATGTGTTTAACGAAGAAGCAGAAGAGGAAGCATAAAATGGGTTACTAAGTATTGAAAAACTCTAAAAAAAAAATGACGAATGTGAAAAAAAACGTTAAATCTTGTACTTCATTTGCACAGAGATGAAATGCAGACATGTACGTTTTGGAGTTTACACATTCGTTGTTTTTTTTTCCTTTTTAAAATTACAACGTGTTTGCGTGCCTTTGTGTGAGTAAATTTTTTTTATCACAAAAACCCATATATTTTCAATTTTCCAAAAAAAAAAAAAAAAGAAAAAATAATCGACTTTCGTTTTAGCAGCTTGCGATGATTTGCATGAGAATATTAGCAAAACAAAAAAAACTTTAAAAGGAATTTTAATAAAACGTTTGAATTACACAGTTTTTACGTTTGAGCGAGAAATTTCTATATTTAAAGATAGGAAAAAAATCACAGAAAAACAAAAATTTTTTATTACAAAAAAAAAAATTTTTCTTCCTTATCCAGAATACCATACTTGTAAATTGTGTTTTGGATAAAACTTTAAAAATAATTAAAAAAAAAATTTTAAAACTATTGGAAAACGACAATTAAGGCTTAAAAAAGGGTGGAAAATTTTGTTGTAATTTTTTCGCTAAATTCTTTTTTGATTCAGGAATATTTCTTGTAAAAAAGTTCTTAAAGCAAACTCTCTATTAGATTCTGTTCTGTTTGATTCTGTTCAATTATATTCGGTTATTTGTTTCATTTCGATTCTACAAGATTCGATTCATTTTTTTTGCTTCTATTCAATTTTATTCGGTTTTATTTCATTAAATCCTATTTTAATAGGCCCTATTATATTCGATTCTATTTTATTAAAATCGATTTTACTACATTCGTTTCTACTGAATTCTATTGACTCTAGTTAATTCGATTCTACTAGATTTAATTCATCTTAAGTCGATTTCATTAGATTCGATTCCAATTAGATTCGATCCTACTTGATTTGATACTTTTCGTAGCGATTTTATTAGATTCGATTCTATTAGATTCAATTCTATTTTATTAAAATCGATTCTACTACATTCGATTCTTTTGGATGCAATCATTCTAGATTCGATTCTACTTAACTCGATTCTATTACATTCGCTCCTACTTGATTCGGATCAACTAGATTCGATTCCATTAGATTCGGTTATACTAGATTCGATTATATTTATTTCGATTCTACTTAATTCGATTCTTTAACATTCGATTATATTAGATTCGATTCTTCTTAATCAGATTCGATTCTATTAGATTTGATTTCACTAGGTTCTGTTAGAGTCGAATTAATTCTATTAGATTCCAGTCTACTAGAATCGATTTTACTAGATCAGATTCTATTAGAGTCGAATTGATTTCATTAGATTCGATTCAGTTAGACTCGATTTTACTTAATTTGATTCTAACAGAGTCAAATCAATTCTAATAGATACGTTATATTTTATTGATTATATTTGATATAATTCTGTTTAATGATATTCGATTCTTTAATATTCGATTCTATTATATTCACTTTTTAATTCGATTCAATTCGATTCCATTCGATTGTATTCGATTATGCTCAAATCTTTTTTAAACGGTTCTATTCTATTAATTTTATCCGATTAAACTCCATTCTATTCTATTCTATTCTATTCTATTCTGTTCTATTCAATTTCAGTTGATTATATTCAATTCTGTTCCATTCCGTTTGAGTCTATTCGATTCTATTTGATATTATTCGATTCTATATGATATCATTCGCTTTTATCCTATTTGAATTTATTCGATTAAATTTGATTCGATTGGGCTATATTTGATTCGACTATGTTCTATTCGATTCGATTCAATTCTATTCCTTTCTATTCCATTCCAATTGATTCTATTCAATTCTATTCGGTTCCTTTAGATTCTTTTCGATTTCTTGCGATTCTATTTGACATTATTCGCTTCTATTCTATTCGATTTTGTTCGAATAAATTTGATTTGAATGGGATGCATTCGATTCGATTCGATTCTCTCCTATTCAATTCTATTCTGTTCCATTCTATTCTGTTCCATTTCATTCCATTTCATTCCACTCTATTCAATTTTATTCTATTCCATTATATTCAACTCCAATTGATTCTATTCCGTTCTATTAGATGTTAAGTAATTCTATTCGATTAAATTTGATTCGATTGGGATAAATTCAATTCTATTTCATTCAATTTAATTCTAATCTATTCGATTCTTGATTCGATGATGTGATTCGATATGATTATATTCAATTTGGTTCTTTTCTGAACCAAAACTTAGAAGTCAACGTCAATTTATTCAGTGTATTGCACTGGAAAGAGAAACAGGATTTAAAGCTTTCCACATTAAAAAAAAG
Organism: Cistogaster globosa; assembly: GCA_937654795.1. Classification (NCBI taxonomy): domain Eukaryota; kingdom Metazoa; phylum Arthropoda; class Insecta; order Diptera; family Tachinidae; genus Cistogaster; species Cistogaster globosa. The sequence goes on along the minus strand of OW569407.1, from coordinate 94,369,987 downwards.
AAAAAGAATTTTTCTCTGTAAAATAATTGTTTCCAGATCTTTAAGACCTACTTCAAAAGCCTTAGTCTAAAAATTTTTAAATGCCTTAAATTTTAGAGTGATATTTAATATTTCTTCCTTCTAACGAAAAAAACAATATTTAAATGCCCTCATTATTTCAGTTTTTAATTACCCCCTTTCCTCCCATTATTCCTCGTTTGTTTGTAAATTTCTTACTAACAAACATTCATTGAACTCAATTATCTTATACTCCACTCCACCCCACTTCACTCTACTCTATATCCTCCCATTAGTTTTTTGTTGCTCTGAGTTTTTTAAGTCGTTTGTAAATGTCAAAGAACTCGCAATTTAAACGCAAACACCAATGGAAAAATCAATTGAAAATGAACTAAATTCCATTCTTTTGCAGCTGAGAACTTGTAGAATTCTAATTAATTGATGGTTTTTCAATTTTTCTATAGAAATTGTAATTTTGTACGAGTTCAGTTCTTTCTCAAGTTGTTACGCGTGGAGGAATAAAATGAATAAAGGAAAATTTTTATTAAAATGACAAGAAACTGATGGCAAAGGAAAAGTGCGAGTGGCACTTAGAGAGCGCTGCATTGAGGTGATAATTAATAAAAAATTAAAATAATTATCTTTTTTTGTTAAAAATTTTTTAATAAAAATTTTTAAAATTGTTTTTTTAATTTTTCTTAAAATAAATCAAATTATTTTATATAAAAAAAATTATGTGTAATATATAAATCAAGAAGAACTGACCTAAAGTTGTAGCTAATTTGTAATTTATTCTTTTTCTTATTTTATACTTTTTTTAGTATTTATTCCTTTTATTTTTATGGTCAGTCATTAGAAATCTCAAGATACTGTGTTTTAAATTGCATTTATTGGACTTGTGTTTTTATTTCTTGAAGTAAAAATTATTTTGTAATTATAATTATAATCGACAAGTAATAATTGCACTGCTTCATTTCAAAAGAAGATAGAAAGAGATTAAACTAATATTCGCCGCTCTTTCTATGTGTAAAATAATGCACAGTGGGATTGATAGCAAGATAAATTATGTAATTTGTAAACTACTGACAAAATTTATTTAAATCTGGAAACTTAAATTATTAGATATAAAGTTGGACATTTGGGATGTTGTACGGCAAATTAACAAGCAGATTATTTAAATAACTTAATTAAAATAAAACATTTTTTATTTTAAAACTTTCAAATATTTCAAAATATGTTTTCCAATTTACACATTATGTTTTTTTATTTTAATTGTTCTCAATTGTTTGAAGCTAAAAACATAAAAATTTTTATATTTACATTCAAACAAACATAAGTAAAAATACATTTGTGTAGATTAAATAACAACCAAAAGTTGAATTGTATTTTTACAAAAAAATAAAAAGTAAAGAAAAAAAAACACACAAAATATTTTTACTATATCCCAGTAGAAAATCTAAGTAATAAAATAAAATAAAATAAGAATAATATGAAATAAAGAGATGGGAGGAGATAGGGGTCTGGCATCAATAAAATCTAGTAGGTGTCAGCAGGAAAGAAATCTCGTCAACGGCTGGTTAGTTAAATTAAGCAACGACGCTCAGAATCATAATAACTTGTGATTCAGGTATTTATGCTTCCTTAGATCATTATTTTTGAAAGGCAAAGAAATTACATTGTTGCAGTAAGCAAACTATTGTTACCGTGATCATTAAAAAAATGTATTTTCATTCATGTTGAAAGAGATTATAAAAGTTAAAAAATTTTAAAGATTATTTAATTTTTATGTTTAAATGTCCTAAAAAAACATGGTTGAGGTAACCATTATATGGTTGCAGTCCAATCATAATATTTTTGTAGGTAATAAAAATATTCTTGTTATTAGAAATATATTGTTGTCTAGCATAACAAATTTATTGTTAAATTTAACCATAATTCTGTTTTAATTGTTTTTTATATTTTAGTTGTAATAAAATGATACAAAATAAGTTTTTCTCAAAAAATTATTATTTCATATAAAACGAATCGATAGCTTTCATATAAAACATAAAGTATAAATATTCTGACTTCCAATGCTAAGTGAAATCGATTAAAACATGCCTATCTGTCCGTTTGAGTGCTGGTTGAAATCAATTTTGGCAAGGCACTAGATGAGCAAGATAAAATTTAACTACGCAAAAGATCAGACAAAGCTTCGAAAATTTTGTTATTGAAAATATCTTAACGAATTCTAAAATTTTTGCTAAAAACTCTTTAAATATTTCTATTTTCTTCCAATGCTTAAGTTTTTTAAATTTGTCAAAAAGTTTAAACAATAATTTCTAACTGGAATTTTTGGCCGGAAGTAAAATATCTAGACTACAAATACTGGTGGCTTATCTCATGTATTATGACATCAATAGATGTGTTCATATGTAAAACAATATGAAAAAGAAAACACAAATACATATTAAAAATACAGAGACCGACTTATAGTCACACACAACAGTTACTTTTATTGTCATTTTATTTTATATCCTTTAAATACAACTTTAGCGACAACAACAATTAGCATCACATATCATATTGTGAACAAAATAGCGTGAGAGAGAGAGAGAGAGAGAGAGTGCAATAACTGGTTGTATGGAATTTTATTTACCCTTCACCACAGCCTGTAAAATGAAATAATATTAAAATTTTTAGAATGTGATGAATAATAAAACGAGTGAAGAGTGGAAAAGAAGAAAAAAAAAAGAGATTATTTCCGACTTAAAGAAAAAATTGGATTACATATTATTTGAAAAATGTTTTTTTTTTATTACTTAAAAATTTTTTAAGGGGTTTGGCATATAAACAAAAATGCTCTTTTCTTTTTTTTTTCTAATACAAACATATTTCGCTGAAGGGTCATAGCAAATAGGATCACTCTCATGTTTTTCCTTTCACAAACAAATTTTACTAAAAGGGCATGGCAATCAGATCCCCTTATTTAAAAATGCTTTTAGTGTTTTTCTATCAGGTAAAATATTTTTTAAAGAGGCCTGGCAAATAAGACCCCTCAATACAGGACGGGCTTACTTTTTTAAGTCGCCCACAATTTAAAAGAGGTCCCAGGTATCACGTGTATACTTTTTATAAGATGTGGCAAATTTTAACCTCTCCTTCGTAATTTAAAAAGGATTTTAGTTTTTTTCTATCATTAAAAAAATTTTTAAAGGCGCATGGCAAATAATACCGGGGATATTAAAACTGCTTTCAATGTTTTTTTGTATCATAAACATATTTTGTTTAAGGGTCGTGGCAATCAGATCCCCTTATTAAAAATGCCTTAAATGTTTTTCTACCACGTAAATTTTTTTAGAGAGGCATGGCAAATAGGACCTCACAATAAAGAACGGCTTTCAGTTTTTTCTATTCCGTACAAATTATTATGGCAAATAATACCGGGGGTATTAAAACTACTTTCAATGTATTTTCTATCATGAACAAATTTTTTTTAATGGTCGTGGCGAATAATAGAGCGGTTACACTAGCGTATTTCACCATAACTTAGGAACAGTTTATCCAACTCGGATAAAAAAACACTTGAAAATGCAGACAAACTTACCTAACGAGCTCTTAAGCCATTAATGTTATTTTATAGATAAAACAGCATGATAAGGTCAGTTCAGTTTATTCCAGTTAATATTTAAATCAGGCATTTTTATTAAAATATTGTCTCTTTTGATTTTAAAACCGGTTTAAGTCCTCACAAAATTCTATATCCTTTATTCCTTCATGCATATGAAACTGTCAAGTTTAGGTCTTCAATCGAAATATATTGTTAAATTTATAAGATGAGTTTTCAGTACAAGAAATACCCCACAAGTTTTCCATTATTACAGAATTTTTTTTTCAATATTCGATTGTTTCCAAAGCCTGTTTATAGTGATGATCATAATTAAATAAATCTAGATAAATGGGCGTAAGTAATGATCAGAAGGATGGACATTGTAACGATAACATGGTGCTTATGGTATTAACTGTTGCTGTTTAAACTGCATAAACCAGTGACTGCGGGAAATCCACAGCAAATTAACAGGAGGTTTTGAATTGTGCGACCTTATACGCCAATGACAGGTCCATTTCTTGAAATCATCTTATCGCCAAATTTAAAATTCACGTAGTCAATGTTTACAGCCGAAATATTGCACATAGAACCATCCTATTGAAGTAACAAATCATTGATCAAGCATTAAGCCATTGCAATGTAGCGATTGTAACGTGAGCTTCTGCTTTATTTTTAAGGAATTAGAGTCCAATGATGCCACCAGCGTGTAAACCGCACAAAACGATATATTTTTTGTAAGTAATTTTTTGCCAGTAAATATTATACCGTTGTCATACCCTTTGGTGAAGATCGTCATCACAGTGACAAGGGCCTCTAGGATATGTTTTGTATTGATTTCTTACCACAAGCCTGACTAAAATAATTTATCTGGTTTTAGAACTAAAATAGTATGACTAATACATATTTTCAAAACTAAATAGATAAATATATTTTATGTCTCATTGACCTATTTTATTATTTTATTATTTTTCAGATCTCCTGCAGATGATCAACGACGTTGGTCGAAATTGGAAATAATCAATTAAATAAATTGAAATAGAAATTAAAAAAAATTCTTTTCATTATTTTATTAAAGAATATATGTAACCACAAGCAAGGAGTAAGAATGAAATAATAAATAGAAAATATTTATTAAAATGAAACTCTATTCAAATGTAGTGGATTTGTAGAATAACAACTCATATAATGAAACTGTAGTAGGATCAGTTCTATGCCTAAAATATTTTTCGAAAATTTTGTTGTTGTTGTAGATAGTAATCGATATGGAATACAAAATGTATATTTTTGAAATTTTTGTTTGCCTGTTTGTTTGTGTTCGCATCACGAAAAAACTACTGGATGAAATTTAATAAAATTTTGCTAGGAGATGCCTCAGAATCTTAGCTCAAATATAGAATACGTTTTTTGAGTAAAAAAAATATTGACAGAAATGGAGATACAAATGTACAACCATCCACACAATTTACTTTTGTAGGTGGAAACATTTTAACGCTGTTAACAGCACTCTACAATAATTAAAAAAAAAAACAAACATATATTTCTTTATAAAAATTTTATGAAAATTAGACAGGCGGGCGAAGCCGCGGGCACTGTTAATTATTTACATGATAAAATTTATACAAAATTGTTATTATTTTGACTGAAATATTATTTAATAGTTTTATAATTATTTTTGTTGTTTGCTAAAATCATGTAATGCCATAGAGAACATCATATAGTTGATATGACCATATCAAAAAAATACATTCGTTTTTCGTGCACTTTTCAAATAAAATATTTTTTTTTAAGTTACTATTTCCACTTGTTATAATCGTCACAGTTTGCCACAGTATTTTACAACCTGGTTGTTTATTGCTGCTAGTAAAAAATATTCATTTGTATGATTTACATAAAAAAAGGAAAGAATAAAAAACAATGACATATAAACCACTACAAAACTCACAAATACACTCAAACACACACAAATATAACAACGTTGTCATCTACATTCTAAATATTTTTTTTTAACCGGAGAAAAGTGAAAATAAAATGAAAAAAATCATGAATGATAAAACCAGGAAATAAAAGCGCACAATTTTAGTAGTGAATTATCATACAATTAAAAATGACACAATGCCATCATTGTTACTGCTGTTGCAACTTTTCCTTTGCTCTTGTTATTATTTTATTTTTTATTTTTTATTGCAATGAGTTGTAAATAAAATGTATTGTAAAAAACTCATGTTTAATAGCTTAACTTGATTCATGTGAGAATATATTTATTTAGCACTTTTCGATTTAAAGCAATTTTGTTCACTTTAAGCTTAAAAAATATTTGGAAAAAGAGGCAAAAGCGGGCAAAACGCCACGCCTGCCTCTAATTTTTCCATAGCATTAGGAACATTAAAGTAACTCCAATCAATAAAACAAATATATGGAGCGATAGAAAATAAAAACATAAGAAAATGTATCAAGTGAAAAAATTGGTGTTCGTCCATATTTTCCGAGTTATGAGCCTCTAAACTTTTCATAGTAAAGTACAATTGTGTACCATATTATTATGGTCGATAATGGAAAATAATTTCGTTCAAATGGCTGCCTCGGCCGACCATGCAGTAGCCTATACGATCGGTTCAATTTTAAGCACATTATCGATTGTGTGAAGCAGTATTTAACAAATGGCTTCACGAATATTGTTCTTCAAAGCGTTAAATGTCTCTGGCTTGTCGGCGTAACAATTATCTTTGACGGCAATCCACAAATAATAGTCCAATGACTTCAGCTCTGCGGCTGATAATGCGATCTTCAAAAACAGAGCGCAAAACATCGAGTGTAGCTTCGGATGTGTGGAACGCAGTGCCGTCCTGTTGAAACTAAATGTTGCCAATATCCTCCTCTACAATTCTTATGAACAAAAATTCGTTCAACATTAACGACCGCCATTGACTGTAACTCCTTGCTCATTTTTGAAGAAAAATGGCCCAATTATGCTTCTGGACCAAAATCCGCACCAAACAGTGACTCGTTTCAGGTGCACCGGCTTTTCAACGTATGCGTGCGGGTTTTCTGTGCCCCAAATGCGACAATTTTGCTTGTTTACATACCCGCCAAGATCAAAATGAGCTTCATTTGAAAATATGGTTTGTTTTGGTAAAATCGGCATCTTCTGTAAGTCGATCGCAGGCCCACTTAGCGAAGCGAAAACGTCAGTCAATTGGATTCAACTCCTGAACCAATTGGATTTTGTATGGCGTCATATGAAGGTCCTTATGCAAAATTCGTCACGATGATGTCTCCGAAATCTTCAATTGTTAAGAACGACGGTGAATTGATGTTGATGTCGCTTCATGCACACTTTCTGCCACAGCAGCAATATTATCGTGTGTACGCACTGTTTTTTGCTTTTCACGCTTTGGTTTATCGATGAGGATGCCAGTTTCTTTCACTTTTTTCATAAGATAACGACCATACGAGGCTGACAATTGCTTCTCTTCTTCCAAAATCCGTACGCAATTTTCGCACACATTCTGAAACATTACCATGATTTTCAAAGTAATGTCGCCCCAGCGTTGTTCAAGCGTATACACAACCATATTCGTTCAGCGGAAGGATAAAACTAATTACCTGTCAAATCAGACATGCGCTAAGTGTTCCAATCACGAAATAACCACTAGTTGAAAAAAAATGTTAGATGCCGGACTCTTTATTAAATGAACTAAATAACAAATCAATAATAATTCGGCTTGAGTTCAAGTACATTTAAATTACTCGATTTGTTGAGAAAAAGAAACTTTAAAAAAATTTGTATTTTATTTTTATATAAAACAGAGAAAATTATGTATTAACAGATGAAACGCAGCCTTTTTTGAATTGATATATTCATTGATAGTTAGCGAAAATCATGAACAAATATATGTAAAGATAAATAACGATATGAATGAAAATAACTGGTGTGTTGATAGACTTTTTCTAATCAACTTAATAGTATGTTTCCACGGCAAAATGAAGCACTTGCTTCGCTCTTCGAATCATGATTGCGAAGCACGCCGTTTACACGACAAATGCTACATGCTTTGATTGGTCGTCTGCACAAAAACTGAAACAACTTTCAAATAATTTGTTCAAAAACTTAATTTTTCGTTTTAATTTTGTTTGTTTGTAATTTATTATATTTAAAATTTTAATGAAATTAATTGTGTTTTATATTACACATATCCACACACCACTTGAAACATTGTTTTTCTCTTTTTGTTTACATTGTATACAACTAGTTCAGATAAACTTGCGATAAAAATTAGAGAAGACAGAAATTGTTCATGCTTCGCAAGTAGATTCAATATGAATCTACCAGCTTCGCTCTCATAATTTTGTATGGCGAAGCAAGTAGATTTGCTTATGATTGGAGTGTGAAGCAAGAATAGAGACCGAAGCAGGTGCCGTGGAAACATATTATAATGTGAATGATTAAGCGATTGGTCGTAATATATGTAAATTTTCAAATTAGCTGGTCAAATATATGATGTTTACAACGTACATAAGCTTAGGTTCATGCAGGCTACAATTGCTGATGACGCTTGTAGCGATCCAAAAATGATGCATTTAATTCTGCTAGTGTCTAATTTGTCCAGTTTTCTTTAAATATTAACACACAAATGTGTAAATAATTTTTACTTCTTTGTAAATTTTGTAAATATATTATGAGCGAACTTAGCCAAATTAAAAATTATTCGTTTGTTTTTAATACATAAAAATGAAAATGATTTTTTTTTGTCTATCACAAAATAATATTTTTTGGAACCATAATATATTGGGAATAAACATAATATTCTTAATTAGTTCTTGTGATTTAAAACGAATATACAAATATTTTTTTTCACAGTTTAAAATATGATTTCCAATCAGTTCAGTAATTTGTTCATAAGCTATCGGTTAATGTGACAATGCTTTTTACACTAAGTAAATACCAAAAAAAAAAAAACATAAATAAATAAATAAATGAAAATAAAATAAATAAAAAATAAGAAAAATTAAAAATAATAATTTAAAAATTTTCGGCCATGCCGAATCTTAAATGCCCTTCACCATGTATGTAAATCTAGTTTTGTGAAGTAACTTTAATCAAAAAACAAATACTGAGGTGATAGAGTATGAAAAAAAATATGTCATTGGCTTTTAATGGGTTAAGCATTTTGAAATAAATTTAATTATTTCTTTGAAAGATTTCTTCAAAAACTTTTAAATGATACCCACGTTGATATCTTAAAAATATGACACACAATTGTACTTTTCCATGAACAGTTCAGAGGCCCATAACTCGGAAAATATGGGCGAGCGTAAATTTTTTTCACTTGATGTTGTTTTTTATTTTTAATTCTTTATCGCCCCATATATTTGTTTTTGTTTATTCGATTTATTTTATTGTTCAAAATGATATGGAATAATTACAGGCGGCGTGTTGTTTTTCTCTCTGCCTTGAAGGACGTGGACCGGTTTTGCTGATTTTCAATAGCAAAATTTTTGAAAAAATGTGTGATCGCTTGGCGTATTTAAGTTTTCTCCAGTTCATCTAGTGACTTGGCAAAGTTGATTTCAACACTAACACGGACGGGCATACCCACAGATTGACAGACAAACATCGCTCAATCGACTTCGATAAGCATGAGAACTCAGAAAATAAGGTCGGTTATGTACAAATTGCAAATGGAATAACAAACTCAGATTTAACTTTTTTCCACTTTTTGTAGTGAAGGGTATAAAAATTGATTAAAATTTTAAAATGAATAAAAAATTTTGAAAAAATCGATAAGCAAAAACACTAGTAGTCAACTAAATTAGGCATATAATCATAATATGATTGGTCTTCAACCATATATTTGAAGCATAATTTGTTGTTCTTTAATTATTGTTACCTCAATCATATTTTTTTTGTGTGCAAGAAATTAAAAAATAGAACGAAAATTTTTTATAAAAAAAATAACTGTTAAGGCCTTAACATTTTTGTATTGACTTCGGAAATAATTCCAATATTGTTTTTATACTCAATATAAAAGTTTTTGGGTTTTCTAAAAATTAAATAAAGGTTTCCTGATAAGCTGGCTTAAGCAACCAGCGAAATACGTATCGATACTTGCTTTTCCAACCAAGAAATAAATTGTATTTATATTTTAAAATGTTAATGGGACAATAGCGCAATATAATAAATAATAAAAAAATTTGTTGTTTAAAAGAGAAAAATTTTTGCTTAAGGAATGTTCTCTTGTGACATTTGGTGCTTAAGAATAAATTAACTAGTGCAATAAATAAAACTCGTATGATCGTATAATATATTTCTTTCAACTTAATGAACCCTATGAAACAGCAATAGAGAGTTTTCCTACAAATGGTACTCGGTGCAGCTAAGTTACTGATGTCAGGAAGGAGTCTCTGGTTAGGTGGGCTGAGTACATGGTATTTTCATGCAGGTGCAACATTAACAATCCTCTGAGGTTAAATGAATGTCATGATCGTTCTTTAGTACAATTTCTCCTTCAACCTGAGCCACTTTCTATATGCTGGATCAAAGAAAAATTCATAAATATCTTTCACACAATTTATTTTTATTAATTTCTAACATTCACCTGCCTCCATAAGAATTCTGTAAACTCAATGAAAATAACAAACCTGTTAATGACAGTAATCCAATTTAAACTTGTTGCAATATTTTTCGTTTGAAATTGTATTCAAACAGGAGGTAACTTATTTTCATATATTTTGTTGTTTAATTCCATGTGTTTAATTAGAAAATATTTTATGTTTCAAACGCAGCAATAATATGATTTGTCTAAAGCATTAAAAAAATGAAGTTTTTTTTTTTACTGGCAGTTGCTTTTGAAAAGAGAAATTGCAAATGATGATAGGAATAGCTGGGAGCTAAAAACAAACTTTTATTTTTCTATCAATTTAAATTTTGTCCTTTGCAATGCACATGAAAACCACAATAGAGGAAAGTATCCTCAACTTAATAAGTGGAAGTGAATTTTTAAAATAGAAGATATGTTTTAAAAAAATTTCTTTTGCTTAAAATGGTTCAAAGCAACAAAATTTAAAAGCTTTTAAAAAATTTTCTGATTTGTTAAAATTATTTTGAAACTGAAAACTGCTCCCTTTATTTTTTTTACAGCTTTTAATTTTTTTGGTGATATTTAAGAAAATTAAAAAAAAAAATGTTGTAAACACATTTTGAATTGTTTTTAAATATTTAAAAAATTTTAATATATTAAATTTTTGAACTGATCAGTTGAACTTATTTTATTATTAAATTCAAGCCAATTAATAATTTAAATTTGGCTTAAGTTCACGTTTATTTTAATTTCAAAATTTATGAAGAAAGTAGAAGTAATTAAAGAAATTTTTGGATTAATTTTTTAAGAAAAACAGGAAAAACTAGAAAAAATATTTTGTTTAATTCTTATCTAGATCTTTTTATTTAGCAATTAACAAATGAATCGGTAATCGGTATCTTCATACAGACACCATTTTCACTTAAAAAAAAACTCTAAAAATAACATTTAATAAAGAAGACTGATCCTTGAATAGAAATAGGCCGAGTCTTTATATTAAAAAAAAATTTAAAACAAATTAGTTACTAAAGAGATGCTATGATACTCGTATAACGTTAGCCTTCGTATGTGAGTCCAACTTTGAATTGGCTGATTTACTCTTTTACGGGATATAACGCTAATGATTATTTTATTTGAGTTTCTTTTTTGTGAAATAACAACAGTAAAAATCTTAAATTATCAGACCCATTTTATTGCAATTCGTCAATGTTTGTGCCCGCAGGACACAGTCATTTCTTAGGTGATGTTTTTTGTTTATTGGAAAAGTGATGCTCACAGATTGGTTTCGTTTTAGAAATAGTTCACAATTTCAAAAATTAAAGGGTGTCCCCATACAACATATGTACATGTTTCTTACGTGTTTTATGACCCGTAAGCGCACCACTTTAAAACTAAAAAAAATTCGTATGGCAATGGCAAAATGTAATACAAAAATAAAACTAAAAATTAAAGGGTGTCTCCTGGATGGGTCTATCTTTTAAACCGTTATATATAAACTCTGAAATATTAAATAGAATATCAATTGCTAGGACCGTTATAGTAACAAATAGAAATATTAAAAATTATAAATTAAAGGGTGCCCCAATAGTTCATTAAGTTTTTTCATTTAGTTTCATTTAACACGCTTGAAATTTACAATGAACCTGTATTGCTAACTTCGCTATAACAACAGATATGAAATATGGAATTGGAAATTAAAGGGTTTTGCAATAGTTAATGTAATTGGCCACTTACATAAATATGTGGACAGTGGAAACTTTTAAGAGACCTATATTGCTTAGTCTGCCATAATAACAATTTTACAATTTTTATTTAGAACTTAAAGAGTGTTCTTATAATTGTCATAATTTGACCCATATCCAAACACTTAAAAATTAGAAAGTTTGTTCAATATTTTGTTTGGTAAAATAAGAAGTATAAAAAATATAAATTATAAATAAAAGGGTGTTATAATAGTTGAAGTAGTTTTATTTACGTGGCAAAACTGTTGCACCGTTATAGACAGATTGCTAAGTCTATTACCAAAGCAAGTATAAAATGGGAATTTGGAAATCAAAGGGTGCCCCTATAGTGTCTGTAATTTGATATACATAATGTTAGAAATTTAAAAAATTAAAATTAAAAAAATCAAATATCAATAAAATCTTTAGATTAAAAAATGGAAATATCCACAAAAACTTTAAAAAAATTATTAATTAACCAGAGTAAGGAGGGGGCTCTATTTAAATTCGGTTGAGAGCGAATCAAATTTAAGAAGGTTTTATTTTAGACATTGATCAGAAGTTATCAATCTTTAATTGTTTAACTCATAAGAGAAAGCAAATTTAGGAAGTAAAAAATAAAAGTTAAATCGCCGCGAATCGACAAGTCTTTTATGAGTTTTACCTCTTTGTGAGTAAATTCTGCAACTAAACAAATTTCAGCGATTTTCTATGTATATGGATGTGTGTATGTTTGTTTGTATGTATGTATATACCCTGATAGTGTTTGGCAGAGTATTTTTAGACAGAAGTCACTTCTTCCTCAATTGTTTATGTTAAAGAATTATTATTTCGTCTCTTCCAGAAGACAAAAAGACCCGTTATAATACATAAATCCTTCTCCTTAAATTTTTTATATTAAGAGTAACTTTTTCTCAACTACCTGATGATAATAAGTTGATTGCTTAGAAATTTACAAAAACAACTTGCATAGGCATCGAATATTAATTTCTTATAGGTCAAAATTTTAACTCTACTAACAGTGAATTAATTAATGTAACAGATAAACAAAAATACTAATGTCATTTAGTTTAACTTGTGCAGTGTTCTGTTATGTTAAATGAGTGGGAAAAATGTTAAGAAAAATTATAAAAAATAAATTGTTAATAACAAAATAAAATAAAATAAAAAGATGTAAGTAAATTTATTTTAACACAAAATATTTTTAAGGTCAGAATTTTCTTAATCTCGAGCTTTCTAAATTGAAACCGTTCTGTTATGTTAAAATGTACATTTTCTGTTTTGATAAAGCAAAACTCTGTTACTTTTAAAAGTTTTATACTCGATACTGTTAAAGAACCCCTTTTAACACTTTTAACAGACACATATTCGACACTAACAGTATTGTCAATTTTAATCCTTTTTAGAGATGCTAAATAATTTCCCATTAGTTGTATAACTGTAGTGTTACATTTCTTCCCGACTGGGGATACTAATTAGATCAGAATTTGATATTATTTGCGATACACTTCAACGCCATGAGGTAACGATGTAGAGTCTTTTTTGATAGAAAATGTATACATGTTGTGGTTTATGATTGTTTGTTTGTATGTTTGTAGGTATGAGTGCAGGTGTATATAAATTAATAACCTTGGATATTGTCATATACATATAAGAAACGTCAACCAACATGATGAGATAAAAAATAAAGAATTTATTTAGTATAAAATGGCAGAGTGCTTTCACATTAAATGAGTTCATTATACATTGAATCAGATCAAGCATAACATGTTTAATTTTGGGTAATGCGTCTTTTTGTGCAAATTGAATAACAAACATTTGCTTGATCTTTGAAGTAACATGAATTCAAAATGTATGTGTTTTATTTAATAAGATTTCCAATAGATATTGACAATCAGAAACTTGTTTAATTTCATGATAATGAATATCTGTATGTGCATATGTGTGTGTATATATGTATGTGTATGTAAGGTACACATATACATGTGTTTGTGCCTGTGTAAATACGTACTAGCAGTAAAATATCCTTGTGTATTTTTAGCATTAATTTTACTTTGATTGATACACTCGTACGTACCTTTGAATGTATTTCTAATGAAATTCAAATGAATTTCAATAGATGATAAACAATGAAATTTTCGAAATCTTTAAGATATTAACATGACAAAGTAAAGATGCTACTATCCTTGTACTTAGAATACAAGGTCCTTGACACATTATTAAGTAAAATATGAGAAGTTAATCTCATTTGCGTAAATTGTTTTACAAAAGCGACTGAAGTAAAAGTAGATTGTATTGCAAATAATGTCTATTATAGAAGGAGTTATGAACTAAAAACAGCTTAAATTTTGTTGACGTAAATGTTTAAACAAAACTAGCGAAGTAGGGAATTTGTTATATATTTTTAATTTAAAAAATTAATTTAAATTAATTTAATTTTTTAAAAAATATTAAAAAAATATTTACAAAAATTGTAATTGAAATAAAAAGCTTAAAAAAATTTAAGAACAAAAGAAATCGAGATAAATTTATAGAAAAGAGTTAAATAATATTAAAACTTTACTAAAAAGCATAAGTAACCACATGATGTATTCTAATTCGTCTTTAGGTAAATGTATAAAAAAACTCTGATAGCGGGTGTAGCGACCCAGAAAATGCTGCATTACATTCTGTTAGTGTCTAAGTTTTCCAGGACTCTTTAAAAATTAAAATAAAATTTTTTAAAATAATTTTGTTTTCTTAATAAATTTAGCAATGAAAAAAATGTGAACTTAAGCCGAATAAAAATTTAAATTGTTTAAAATACTAAAAATTTAAATTTTGAAAAATAATTGAAAATATATATAAATTTTTCAAATTTAAACAACTGATGGAAATAAAGTCTAAAATATCAACAAAAAAAATTAAAACTTATAAAAAAATAAATGGATTTATTTTTAGTAAAAAAATATAAAATTTTTTTACAGAAAAATTTTAAAATTGTGTAAAAAGGTTCTTGCAAAGAAGAAACTTCATGAAAATTAAAAAATAAAATTAAAAATTACCGCCACTTTTTGGTCCATACTTTTGCCTGCAAAATCACACAAAAATGAAATAATAAAATTTTTTTCCTTTTTATACTCTTGACTTGTGACAACAATATTTAGGCATATAAAAATTCAAAAGTTTGCTGATTGCATAAGTATTAGTAAACAAATATATTTAACACTATCACACTTCAATTTTTCCAATAAACTAAAAGTGCTCTCAACGTGTCAAACTCATTTTCATTTCCTTTCAAGTCAAGATTATAAAATAAAATTAAATGCAACGGGGAAATTAGATAAAAAACATCTTAAAAACTTGCACATCAAAGTTAAAAAATGATAATAGACAAACACACATAACACACGAACACACATATACACACATGTATATACGCAACAACAGTTTTGTTTGCTTACGGATATGTGTTTGTTTGTGTGTGCGCGTATGTGGTAGGTGTTTGACTGTTTAAGCTTTTGTGTGTGCAAACTTTGTAAGTTGTTTTTGCTGCCTGCTTTTCTTGACGCACAACAAATGAAACGGAACCCACTTGGCATCGTTACATTTAAACATCCTTTACATGCCAAAACACTTTAAACACACATACACACACACACACACACACATTTCCACGCTGTCATTTTTAGCAAAATTGTAATGAAAGTATCAAACACACACATACGAGCCCAAATATACAAACAAACACTTACGAAAATTGTAGCATCATTTATTTTTTTTACAGACACATACATGCGTACACATACACATGCACACCCACAATTGATGTTGCTTGTAATATTTTCACATGAAGTGTTTACACGACAATTATTTTGAAGTGTGTTGTTTGAATCACGAAGCCAACTAACAAAACAAGCAAAAAAGGAAAAACCGAAAAAAAGAAAAACTTAACAAAACAAGATAAAAAGTAAAAAAGAAAAATTCGAAGAATGTATTTTTCCTGATTACACCAATTAGAATGATGACTGATTTTTAGAAGAAAATGAAAACTAACAAGTAGATTTTCTTAAAAAAAAAACAAAAACTTAAGAAATTGACAGTTGTAATAGTAAAATGAATAAATTTTTTTACAATAAAAAAAAATATTTAAGTTAAAAAGAAGCAGGAATTTTTAGAAATAAAATTTTGTTTTTAAGTGGATTTTTTTAATTATTAAATTTTTTTAATTAATTTTTAATTTATTATTAAGTTCTAATTAATATCTGATTTATAAAATTTTATTATTAATCGAACTATTTTAACAAATGAATAATTATTATTATTCAGCAGAGCTGTAAATGAATCATTCATTTTTTAATTAATTCACGAATCATTCATGCTTTGAATTAGCAATTTTTGAATTAATTCTTTTAACACAAAAAATGAATTGAATGGCATTTGAGTCAATTCAAATGAATTTGGTAAAAATTAATTGCAATTCGTTTCTAATTAAAATAAATTTGTTGAAGTGAATTTCAATTTACCTCCAATTCAATTGACTTTGTAAAGCGTATATATTTTGAGTTGTAATATCTTTACAAAGGCACTAGATGAGCTACAGAACATTTTAATATGCAAATCGATCAGAATTACTTTCGAAAATTTTGCTATTGAAAATCAGCCACATCGGTCCATGTGTTTTAGATCTGCCTCTAATTTTTTCATATCATTTGGAATAAATCTAGTTTAATAAAGTAACTTCAATCAATTAAACAAATACAAGGGGCGATAGAGATTTAAAAAAAAAAAAAAAATTATCAAGTGAAAAAATTGGTGGTCGGCCATATTTTGCGATTTATAGGTCTATGAACTTTTCATAGAAAAGAACGATTGTGCTTTGTATTTTTAAAGCTTAATCCATTAAGAGCCGATGCCATTTGTTATGTAAAATTAAATATAATACATTTTCTTATATTTTATTTACTGCCACCCCAATATTTGATTTTGTTGTTGTTTGGAGTTACTTTACTAAACCAGACTCAAGACTATTCTTTTTCAATTTTCTTTTGTAGTCATGCAGTTGGTTTTTACTTATGTAGAAAAATTGTTAAACTGTTGGGACAACAGTCCTAAGCAAAAATTAAATTTATTTTGAAAAATTTTTTTTTGAACAGAAAAACTTTACGGTTGTAAAGAATTCTTTATGCCGGCTTTTATTTGAGCTGCTCAGTGGGAAATCCGTTGTATGGTATATAGTGAAGGGTATATAAACTTCGGCATGGACGAATATAAAACTGTTACTAGTTTTCCTAAGTTTTCTTTGAGCATACAGTTTTCTAAAACCTGATAAAACATATAAAAAGGAGAACAGATAAATTGTGGCTGCTGTAGTTATGGTAGTAAGCACATTGACTACAAACCAGGTTGTCCAGGGTTCAATCCCTGCGGCAAGCAAAAAATAACAATTTTTTTGTTTAATGGTTTAACAAATATTCAACTTCCTTCGTCGGTATTCTACATAGCGCATTCGCGGGCGAAGTAAAATAATTAACAAAATGGCTATACTTTCACCACCTGTCTCTCCTCTATCCCTTTCCTAAAAAATGTAGCATGATTACACTAATTAAATAGACATTGTTGCCTGAAGTGCTACTTTTCTTTTTCAATTTATATTTCTTACACTTTGGAAAACTATCATAAATAGATTGAGGCTTAAACAACGCTATTAAACTATCCAGTTTCACTTTGAAAATGAGTCTTTTAATCGAGAAAACTATAGACGACTAAGTGATTTTAGTGCGGCACATATTTTCTATTTGAGCAAGTCATCCGTAGAACTGTGAGAAGATATTATACCACCTACACTCTTCTTGATGCAAAAGCAATAGCACATCAAAGGAAAGTGCGTACTGAAAAGAATTATATTGCTGTAAGCAAAAGTGTGGAAGAATATCACAATTTGAAGGTTCATCGTCGGTCCTAGGAATTGGAACTCTGCTTATTTATATCCGTGGAACATTTAAAGTAATTAAAGTTTTTAATCATCTTTGATATAAGAGCCAGATGTTGAATGAATTAAAGCCAGGATGCCATCATATGCGTCATTCGTTTACTGATTGGATTTAATAGCAGTTAGAAACTGATGCGGTATGTTCTGTGCTCAACGAGTTTGTTGGGAAGCAAAATTGACAAAAATAGAGTCAAACTTATTCACATTAGACTTTAAAGATTTAATTATATCCACACCGTTTGCTGATGTTTACACACTGGTGGCATCACTGGGCAATATTTCATCATAAATGAAGCCGAATTTCGTTTTTCGAGCGCTGTAGATCTTTATCGCATCATTATTAATAATTTTTTGCTTGAAAATATGAATGAAATTAATAAGATTATTTTTTAATTTTTTTTTCGCAGCCAGGGGTTGAACCGTGGATTTTCATTAATCAATTAAAATTTTACTTTTTCGGCTTTGGTTCATTTTTTAAATCAATTTTTACAAAGAAAAATTATTTTTCAATGTATGTGGACGTTTTTCAAAGGAAACAAGAATTTGCTTCGTGACTATACCGAAGGTGTGGTACAAAAGCAACAAATGTACAGGACGTGTTGTATAGAAAACAACAAAGAAATGCTTTGAGTTGTGTGTGAATTTCGTCCAACCAAATTAATATTGATTTTTTTTTGATATTTAAAATATACGCAACTTAAAGTAGATGGATGCAAAGAATGCTGATGAGGGATTTGACTGTCTTAAAAATGCAGCATTAAGTTCTGTCAGCGTCTTATTTTTTCTAAATTTTGTTTTCTTTGGAAAACGTCCGCTTACATTTGAAAAATATTTTTTTAAATTAAATTAAAAAATGAAACAAAGCCGAAAAAGTACAACTTTAATTGATTTATGAAATTAATTAGAGCATTATATGGTTTTAATTGGATTGCGTTAAAATTAAAATGTGGCGATAAATTGATTTCAAGAGTTGGAGGTATAAATTGTACTCCACGTTCGAACGATTTAAAGCCTCTATATTATTTTCTTTGTTTTCACGTAAAGTCACTGTTTTTTTTAATGATAAGTCAACAAGAATTAATTCCTTGGAGGCAAACATTTTTGGTGTTATTTGCGGTTAGCGGTCAGAAGTGTTTCGAAAAAGTGGCCGAAATTGGAAGTTTAAGAACAGCTGCGGTTGCTTTATGCTTATAATCATTTTCAAATGTTATTATCATGTATTGATTATTAATTTTATTTTCTAAGTTCTCAAGCAGTAGATCACTTTAAAATTTTTGTTATTTTTTTATTATTTCGGCAGACAATTTATTTTTGTTAAAAACAAATTATTTTTTTTTTAATTTAATTTTTTATTATCTTGAAATTTGTAGTTCTACTGGGTTTAAATAAAAATCTTTTAAAAAAAGTTAAAAAAAAATTATTTCCAATTGTCACAGAAAAATTGAGCAATAGCTGAAAGCAATGAATTTTCTAGATCGCTACATCCTTCAATGATCAAAATTCTACTTAACATTTACTATTTGCTTGTTTGTCATATATTCTTGAAACCTTGAACACTTTATATGCCTTCGTTCCTGTTCTGTTGGAACTACCTGTCATTTTTATTCGTGCTTAATTCACCATTATAGTTCTGCCTAATTCGTTTGGAAATTCTCACTGTCTTCGATTCTAAATATTAAATTAAGTCGAATGGAAAGAAAGGTAATGGGAACTTAAGAAAAAAACCCCGTAATCCCCTTACTATTCACTTATTGTGAAGGATTTTAAAAAAACATGTTTAAGTAGTTTCTAGTATTTTCTATTTTGGTTGGATGCTGGTTTTTTATGTAAAAATATTTTCACGCATTTTCTTACTTATGAGAAGTCAAACACTAATTAGCATGATACGCTTTGCAATTTTACTGCCAGTACTTGCAGCAAATACAAACAAAAAAAGAAAGGATTTTATTTTTAATTTTCACCTTAAAAAAACTGAAATGCATGTTAATGACCAGATAGTTGTAGAAAAATTTCGTGATGAAACTGGCGTCGACAAACAAGTTGTAGTTTTTTTTTGCACACAACACTTGCGAAACAAGAAAGGACGAAATTAAGTTGATGCGAGAGTGTGTGTTTTAGACATTCTCTGCCTTAAAAAAACAAAAGTTAAAAAGTTTTCGTTTTATATTTTGTGGCTGCTTGAGAAGGCAACCTTTAATCCTTTTTTTCCTTATGTGTGCAAATATGTGTGTTAGCTTTAGCTGAAGTTTTTTACAAGGAAGTAAAGGATTTTCAAATAATTTTTTCTAACGTTTGTAGAATGAATTATAACGAGTTGCTTTTGCATTTAGTTGTTGCCATTAATGAATTCAAACTCACGAACTATATTTTTTTCTTTCGGAGGGTGAATAATTTTATATTTTATTATCATATCACTTTTAAAATTTTTTATTTTTGCAATTTTATGGGCTGTGAAAAATTTTCTTTGGAAGGCTTATTGAAGCCGTAAGGATTTGGAAGTTAAAATATCCTTGTGAATTGTTAGAGAAAAGAGTTTTTCTGTGAGTGTTGTAAAGGATGAATTTTAAAATTAAAATATTAACAAAACTAGTTTTAGTAGGTAGTTTTTTAGGCGATTAATAATTGATTATGATTTCCATCATATGAAGGGTGCATAAATCAATTGAAGAGGGCGCAATATGTCTGTCCCATTTTTAACACTTTTACTGCGATTCTTGCCGTACTTTGTCCATAATTCGCTTAAAAATGTGTCTTTGATAAACTTAGCTTGGCAGCAGAGTCAAAACGAAAGAAAAGTTGTCGATTATAACGTGAGCTGTTAGGCTTGGCTATGAAAAGTATGCTCACACTTTCTGCTAACCGGTTGCAATATCTTGTGAGTAGATGCAGATCAAGCAACTTCGCAGCAGACAGCCTGTCGAAACCATCAGCAACACATGATCTTAAATACCTACGTCATATATTCTAAAAAAGCAGAACATTGTTGTACAAAAAAAGAGATCGTTGCCTACTCCATTGGCCATTGTCTATCCTATGCGGATGAATGCCAAACCTTCAGTTGTCACTAGCTGTGGCTATAATATTCCTTAAATATTTATGTTGAAAATTAAAAAAATTTTCCTAGTTCGACCTGGATACAGGCTGAGCCAGATTAGTCTCTTCTTTTCGTAATTGGATTTGTTCAGTCATAAGTTTTATTGCAGGTGGCAACCTCAGTGCGGTACTTGCCAATTTGTAGGATACATTAGAATATAAAATCTTTGCATCCTTTTGAAATGTTTTCTTCTTGATAAGCCTGCCAGTCATAGTTGTGAGTGCACTTGACTGTTAATGACGAATATATTGTCATCCAGTTTGAGGATGTGTGGTGTTCTCAGATAAGATTGGTGACTTAAAATGAACCTGGTTATCAGTAATTTTGCTAATATATTTTTCTGAAAATCTCTAATTACAAAAACAATTTTCTTTCTTATTGCGTACAATTAAGCCTGTGGAAGACTACATCCGTTTGAGAACCGGTAGAAATTTTTCGGACACATGGCCACCTGTTGGCTGTTCTCGACGAAGACCACACTGGCTGCATTTTTTCAAATGTTGTTGGCCAAAGGCAACAATCCTTGCTCGTGTTAAACAGTAGCCTCATAAATGTGGTCCCACCATAAATAATCGAGCGGTCTCCAACTGACGACTTTGTCGGTCTTAACACTCCTGCTAGAACTATTCTTCTTTCGGATCAATGTCATCCATTATATTATACAAATAATCAGAGACCTTGGTACGGTAATGATTTCTATCGATTGTAATGTGAGCTCTGGCTTCATTTTAAAAGAAATAAAGTCCAATGATGCCACCCACAAGCTTATAAACTGCACAAAACGTTGCATTATTCCAGATTCAGTGGAGACTTTCAATTTTGTTGGGGTTTGATTTTATTTCTTAAGCGACAATTTTGTTTATTAACAAATTTGTAAATGATTATCGTCGCTTAACGTAATTTTATGAAAAAAAAAATAATAATAATAATCGGGTCAGTTTCCATATGCTCTAGAGCCCAGTCGGTGATAGAACGACGCTAACGACATTCTCGTGGTTTTAAGCCTGTACTATAATCTTATAAGGCCAAGACGTTTGGGCACAATTTTCTATTAAGTAGACGAAAAGAACTACATTTCTGCGACCGACGACGAATTGATAAACATTGATATCCTGGCATATTTTCTTTTACAGTGGCGATATTTTCGTTAGTATGCACATTCCGGGAACATGTTGGTGTTACTTCATCATTTATAAAGAATGTAATATAATGCAAGAAACACAACTGGGATAAAAGACGAATTTTGGCCGCCAATATTCCTCATCAAAAATAAAACACATTTGTGTATATGAAAATGCACACAATCATAACGTCGAACGAAATTCGTCACACGCGGCGAACTTTGAAATGGGTTTATTTCTATTTCTTACGCTGGCGAACGAAGAAGAACAAGTCAGTACAGTGTGACCATGTTTAGTTTTAGTTTCGAAGTAATTCGGTTAATAAAGTTATTTAATTTGAATGATTGATATATTTGTATCTTATGGCATTAAAAATAAGTGCACAAGTTAATAGTTAAATATAAAATTAGTTTTTAGTTGTGTGTTTTTTTAATGTTTCATTTTTTAGATATTATTTTTTTACATGGTCACCCATCAAGTCACAAAAAGTAAACAAAATTAAAAAAATAAGTAAATTTTTTGAAAGTTTTAATGACGCACTCGTCGTGTTAGACGAAATACGTTGTTCGTTTCAGGTGTGTTCCTAGCATAAGGTCGACGAATAGCTGGCTTGCTTGGATTGACGATTATGTACGTTATTAAAATCGTGAAGGCGTCTATAGGTTTCGCAAATTGATGCCTAATTTTCAAACTAAATCTGAATAATTTGGCAAAGTTGCTAAAGAGTAAAACTATTGCGGATAATTAGCCAGAGTTTACTGACCATAAATGTCAAAAATTGAGCGCAGTATTACAGTTAACACTTTAGTTATTTTTATCGGGCTTTAAAACACCTTTTAGTATGAAATGTAGAATAAAAGCAAGGCATTCAGTAAGTAAATAGATCCAGATAATAAAACATAATTAATTTTTGTCCACGTTTCAAGACGTAAATAGTAAATAGTAAATATTATACTGTTGTCATACCTTTCGATGAAGACTGTTATCACTGGCTGTTTGTTTGAGATACATTTGGCGAGCGCTTTAGATTTGAGAACATAATTTTCAAGCCCCGTTTTCATTAGTACCAAATAAACAGCCAATGATGAAGATCTTCACCGAAAGGTGTGACAACAGTATAATATTTACTGGCGGAACAAACCGATTAACTTTTCTAATTAATGTATTAAGGCGTATGATAATTTTTTAATTAAATATTTACTAATCATACGACCCGATGCACTCATTACTCTTAGTATTGTAAATTATTCTCTTATATTTTCCATTTTTTTTAATAATTTATAGAAATAAATACAGCTAAACTCAAGTAAATCTACTAATTTTTTCACACATTCATAAACAAGAGCTTATGAGCTTTTATTTTTTTAATTCTAAATATTTCTTTCATTTAATTGTGCCAGTTTAAATGTGGGCTAACAAAGTTTTTTACTCGATTTTTTATTTCATTTTTGTTTAGTTTTTACCGCAATATTAAAAGAGAAAAAAAAAAAGTTTTTATATTTTAAAATTTGAAAGTAAAATGAAAGAAAAATGTTTTAATGAAATTTTATGGTGAAAGTTAATTGAACAAAAAAGCAGATGTGGCTGTTAAAATTTTCTTGTGTGAATTTTTCGTTTAAGTTCTAAAAAAATTTTGTTTGGGAATTTTGCCAAAAGGTATTTTTTTTGGCATTTTAGCTTTTATGTGCTTGTTATTAGTTTTGCTAGAAATAATAAAATTTTTAACAAATAAAATTTTTAATTTGTTAAAAATTGTTTAGTGAAAAATCGTTTAATATTTTTTTATTTCATGATGTTAGTTGTTGTTAAGAGTTTTTTTTTTTTTGGAAGGTTAGTAAAATGTGTATTTCTCTTCTTTGAGGCACCTAACAATGATTAGTGTTTTAATTATTACTTTTTCTGGGTTTAATATTTGAGAAAAAGGTCTTTGTAGACCTTGAAATAATTTTTTAAATAAATTTAGTAATAATAATTTTTGTTTATAAATCTTCTTGTGGAGTTGCTTGGAGTTGCTTGGAGGTCTTCTGGGTATCTTTTTAAGATTAAATTTATTTTGAGGTTCCTACGCAAAGTTTTACCAGCAACCTCTTGTACCCTTTTTATATATTTTTTTAATTTGAAAAGAGATCTGTGCAGATAATATTCTATTTACATTTTAGCTTTCAATGTTTGCATTGAGTTGTAAATATGATAAAATCTACAGATTCTCAATTATTTATCGTTATATTTTTCATACAAAAATTATTTTAATATTCCTACTCTTGTGGACAACTTTACATATGAGACTGTCTTCACTAAAAATTGGGGAGTTAATTTCTATGGGAGATTTCAGAAAGACCTGATTTTTAATGCAAAAATTTTTTGATATTTTTCTAATTGTATAAAAAAAGAAATATTTATTATTTTTTATTACTATTTTTCTATTATTTATTTGTTCCTTCCCACAGTGGCATGGAATCAAATATTTCTGGTTTAAGTCGGCCAATTGAAATTTCTGCTTTCTTTAAAATAAATTTTATTCGAGTTTAATTTTTGATCAGAAAATTCTTATTTAAAAGTTTTTGAATAAAATCATTTCCATTGGGTTTTAAATCTGCTGCAATTGTTTAAAAATCAGTGATTATTCATCACAACAACAACTAGAATAATCTTTAAATAAGTACCAGTTTTACCAGTCATTTTTTTATTACAATTTATTTTACTTTAATTTCATATTTATTGTGTTTAATTGATCCCAATGTGCATGTTAAGAATTCGGATTATGGAACTACTATTACAAAATCACGGAATATGAAATTGCAGAAAAATTGACAAGAGCGGAAGCGGACTTGGACGTTAGTGTTAATTGCAGGAATATCTATGCAATCGTATGGAATGAGAATAAGTAAAGTCACACGCGATGTGGATAAACTCATTATAATGCGATGCAAAGTCACAAAATTTTTGCTGGAAGAGAGAGAGAGAGAGAGAGAAGAGAGAGAGAGAAGAGCGAATAATTTTTGTAGATCTTGTAAAATAAATCCACTTAAAAAATATTATACTTCGTGTTGATGACCTCTGCAGTTGAGTTGCATTATCACGCAGTCGTTGTGTTATCACGCAGTCCTATAATTGCCTTGATTGTTTTTTTTACAGAATAAAGTGGATTTCAGAAATGTGGATTTCATGCTGGTGATTTTCAGAAAGATCATATAATTTCTTAAGAAGATTAATTTAAACACCGCTTTGAATTTTAGCATAAATTGGCGATGTCACTATGGAGAGAAGAAAACAAAACGCATGGAAAAATTTTTTAGGTGGCAAACTATTATTACAACAAAATGTAAAAGATTTTTCCCTACTGAAGCCATTTAAAGTCAGCGGCTTACCTTCACTGTAGTGACACTATTTTGTTTAGATTTAAGGCAAACTTGCCATCAACAAGTCGTCATTGTTCAAATCAAACTAATGAACTCTTCATTAACAAAAACGAAATTTAAGAATTTTAAAACAAATTATCCATAATTTCTTCCTCCATTTTTTTTTAAGAATGAATGTTACATTAGCAGCCTTTCTATTATTCTATAAATTAAATATTCATGGATTTAGCAGGAAGTTAAAGCAAAGAAAAGAAAAGTATAACATTAACTTGATTAAAAATAATAATGAAAGTTAAAATCCTATTTAAAGCTGAGTATAAAACTTAAACTCGATAAAGAATATTTTATTTTTTAATGGCGCTTTTTAACTTTAAGAAAATTATTATTTTAAATTTAATTAAAAGAAGCTGAAAACTCATTTATGTATTGAATTTAAAATTCAAGCAGGAAATTTTTACAAATTAATGTTGTAAATAAATTATTAAAAATCGAAGTAATTTTCTATTAATCTGCAACAATTAAAATTTTTTTTTAGTGAATTCATGCTTTTATTTTTAAATAATATTTTTTATAAAATCGTTTATAAACTTTTTCTATGTTTTTTATAAATTTTCAAATTCTTATCAGATAGAAACCACTTAATGTTACTATTTTTAAGTCTTATGTCTAGACAAAAGACATTAAGTTGCGGCAAATTGACTTAATTTATACTAAGAAATTCGACTGCCAAAAAAAAAAAAGAAAAATGTTAAAGGGTCTACCACAAAAATTAACAAATAACAAATGGTCACGCGATTTAAAATAAAATATATAAAACAAAACTAAATAGTTTTTAATTTTGGTTATTTTATGTATTAGAAACGCCTTAACAACAGTAAAAATAATTTCAGCATATTTAAACAAAGAAATATTTTGAAATAAACGAGAGTAAAAAAAAACAACAACAAAAAATGCTACAAAAGACTCTCCATTCTACTAAAGAAAAAGTGAGTTGTGTTAAGGCACCATGTGTTTTAATACATTGCACAGTTAAAAAATTTAATTAATTTAAAGGATCTACATATTTAACTAACAGTGAAGCACGTCTATAAGGGCAAATTTTAACCAGTGTCCATAGCAACATAATTATTCATATGAACACAAGAAAAAAATGTGTGTAAAAATGTTTTTCTTTTGGCGAATAAAAAACGTCGCTTTTGTTTTTAATTCCAATTTCGATAAAATTGTTAGAAAAGGAATTTTGTTTTAAATTATATTCTTCTTAAAATAAGATTATCAGCCATTAAATAAATTTATAACAATTAAGCCAAACACTAATTTTGTTGTTGTTTTAAGATATTGAATCGTGGAAATGTGGTCAACAGACCTGAATATGTTTTTTCTTTTCTTTATTAGGACTCAGCACTCAGGAGATGACCGCTACTTATGCAATGCATTGTGCAAGACCTAGGAAATTAGGTTGTGGGGAGGGATTAGTGGGAGTAGTGCTTGTAGACATTTGATTCAAATCTTTGCACATTGAAAGTAACAGGAAGGACCTCTGCAGGGAATTTATTTCACATACGAACTTTTTAGCTAAAAAACAAATTTTCTCTGTAATCCGTAGTGCTGGCCAATCGTTTACAAAGGAATGCGCTCTTAATGCAGAGTGCGTTGCGCGTAAAAAATTATGGTTTTCAGGAAGAAGTTCCCTGATTTCATAAAAGCACATTCCGTTGTAGTAACGATAAAACAGTGAAACACACCCCACATTGCGTCGATGCTTCAGCAAATCAAAAGAACTGGATACCCTACTGTCACTGATGAGCTTCTGCGCTCTCTCCTGCATGCGGTCGGGTAACTACAAAATAGACTTTGGAGTACCGGCTCATACATGAGAAAATTATTCCTTTTAAGGCCGAATAAAGCTGACATTTGGATGCTTCTTTTGTGACGTGAAAAGTAAACTTGTTCCACTGAACATCGCATTGAATCTTCATGCCAAGAATATCTAGAGCTTCTGATTCCTTTATGTGTTTATCACACATAATTACAGATGAGGGAGCACATTTAGCCGTATTCCTGTGCGAAAGCATACAGCTCTGGGTTTTACAAGCGTTAAATTCAGCCCTGTTCGCAAGATCCCATTCGGAGATTATCAAAAATATCATCCATGTGCTTTTGCATAGCCGCAATTTCCGGAAGACTTGGCCTATTGCGAAATGAATATGATGGCCTATGCCACTGTCATCTGCGAATAAATAGATCGGGTTGGAAGTCTGACGTAGAAGGTCGTTAAGAAAAATAGGGTAGGGTAGGACAAAAGACGGAACCCTTCGGTACTTTTGAATTTACCTTGAACTCATTTGATTAGACTCCAAATATAACAACTCGTATAGTGCGATCCTTAAGAAAGCTATCACCGACACCAAAAGCAATAAGTTTTGAAATGAGAGCATCATGCCATACTTTATCAAACGCCTTGAAAATATCTAAAGCTACCAACTTGACACCACTAATAAAGTGTGGTGTAATTGTAATCGGATTAAAAATAAAATTAAGAAACAATTGCTAAGCAGCCGCGTTTTTAGTTGCGTCTGACTAATTTTTAAACAGACCAGTTTTGATTTCGAATCCCAAGAAAATTTTAGAATAAAGAAAAATAATAGTTGTGGAGTGGCTGCTTCGAAAAAAAAAAAAAATAAAGGGAAATAAATGGAAAACAGCAGTGGAAACCTGGAATTATAACGTATTTTATTGTGGGTAACTACAGTGGTTAAAGGCACAAGGCATCAAATTATTTAACAACTACCCAGACACCTCAAACAAAGTGCGACTGTTCAACATTTGTTACTTAACTTGAGTTTGGAAATCTAATACACATACCACACTTTTTTAGTGGTGGAAAAACAACTTATTTAGTCCTTTTTACCACTTTACCACGATTAAAAAATTTTAATGGAAAACAAAATTTTCTTTCAGTGTGATTGACGCAGATATTTTAAGATTTGTAAAACTGATTTTTATAACAAAATAATGTAAATTTTTAATTTGAATATAAACCTTTTGAAGCAACTTATCAGCCGCAGTTAATAATTAATATTTATTTTTCCTTCTATTGCAGAGTCTGTCGGGATTCGAACTCATACTCAGGATCATATGTTTAACAAAAAGGCGGACATCTGTATCAATGAAGTCAATGTGGTTGCTCAGAATGTGTTAGATTACTTTTCTCTTTCTTTAATTCACACACACACCACTTTACATTAGTGGAGAAATTAACAACTTTATTAACTCTCTTTGGCACAAAATCTTAAAGAAGAATTATATACAGCCCACGGAATTTCTTCTACACAAAAAAAAAAAAAAAAAATCCTCGAAAAAAAAATTCCTCCAATTATGAATTCCGTGGGAATAAAAAAATAAAAAAGTGGCATCACCGTAATTTGAAGGAAGCTATTTTGTTTTTTTTACATATATTTTCTCTTTTATAATTTATAAAACCTACTTTCCTCCCGATTTTTTTCACTTTCCGCAGGCAATAAAAAAGGAAACAAATTTACAATAGGAAAAAAGGAAATGGTGAGAAAACTCTCAAGGAATTTCTGTTTATAATTGGGCTGATATATTTTTTAATTTTATTTTAGACTTATTCGAAATTTTTTGATGACCAATTAATAGTCATTTAAAGTACTGTTTTTATTTAATTTTTGTACATTTAAATTAATTAAAAAAATTATAAAAATAATTTTGCTTCAATTACTTGATATTGTTAACTTAAAAAAAAAAATAAATATTTCTTAAGAAAATGCTTCATAAATTCCCAATTAATTACTTTTGTATTTAATTTAAAAGGACAAAAGCAATTGAAGTCAATGAAATTTCTTTATTTCATTAATTTTTTTTATTGTTGCATGCAAACAGAAGGGCTTCGCTTTTTTTTTTTTGAAGAAATTAAATTAAATGGTTTCTTAATTAAAAATGCTGCCAATCAGATACGACTGAACCGCAAGCAAATAAAGAAACACATGAGTTCTGTAATATTCGCCCAGAAACATATTTTCGTAAAACAGCAATCAGCAAAATGAACATGCAACGCATACACACACACAAATACCACACGCACACATAAACTTACGAGAACTCATTAAGGTAAAGAATGCATGCGCATATAGAAGTGAAGAAAAATTTCCAAATAAAAATTAAAAAAGTTTATTAATAAAAGATAAAACACTGTGAGTGTGGTAAATAGTATTTTTGTAACTGTTCATTATGATGAATGCAGTGTTTCTTCAATCATAGAAAATTTTGTAAAGCAGTTTTTAAAAGAATGTTTTTAACAACAATTACAAACTGAAAAAGTTTTTTTGTAACAATTAAATCTCGGAAATTTAATTCAAATTGAAACATTTAATTTAAATGGAGCTTGAAATGTTTTAATATTATTTTACAAAATTTTGTACATTTTTGGGATCAAAAGTTGCTTTAAATTTGCTGGCCAAGTTAGATTTTTTAAATAAAAATGGGTGAAATAATGTTTAAGAAGAAAAAGGAAACATTTACGAAAAACAGAAATTTGAACTTTAAACAACCTATAACTCACAAATGATTCTAAAATTTGAGAACGAAATTAACAATAATTTTTAAAAAGTAAACGCCTTCAAGACAGAAAGCCAATTTTTAGACATAAGTTTAAGAAAAATAGTTAAGGGTGCTATATCCGTCTGTGCCAAATCTTATATAACCTTCTCCATAAATGTAAATCGAGTTTAGTGAAGTAACTTCAATCAAAGAGACAATAATTGAGGTGATAGCGAATAAAAAAAAATAAAAAAAATGTGCTCACATAAAAATGTCATCGGCTCTTAATGGGTTAAGCATTTTTAAAATTTTTTAGTATTTCTTAAAAGATTCTTCAAAAGCTTTTAAATGATACCCATATTGATCATATTGACAGCCGCACTTTTTTACGAAATTTTGAAGGCCCATAACTCGGAAAATTTAGGGCAGCGCCAATAGTTTTACTTGAAAGTTTCTTTCTTATTTTTTAATCTCTACTGCCCAATATATATATTTTTTTATTGGTGTTACTTCATTGTACCAAATGATATGGAAAAATTATAGGGAGATTTGGTGTTTTGCCCGCTGCCTCAAAGGACATGGGCCGATCTTGCTGATTTTGAATAGCAAAATTTTCGAAACCATGTCTGATCGATTGGCGTATTTAAATCTTCTCTAGCTCATCTAGTGCCTTGGCTAAATTAATTTTAACACTAACACGGACGGACAGACGGACATGGCTCAATCGACTTCGCTATTTATAAGATTTCAGAATTTGTATACTTTATGGGGTCAAAAATGGATTTTGTAGAAACTACAAATGACAATTTGAATATACCCTTTTTACATTTTTTGCGGTGCAGGATCTAAAAAGGTTTTAGCAGCCTGTGAAATTTCAAGAATTCTGACTTCTACGATTCAAAATATAAGTCCATAAATAGCAAAAGGATGTCCTTAATAATTTAATTCTTATTTTTTTAATTATTTTTGGAACGTCTAAAGAAGCTAACTTATCGGAATACCCTTTAATTATTAATTTTATAATTATGCAACAACGGTATAACGGATATAGTAGTAAATATTCGTTGTCATTTTTAAGATTTTAGCAGTTACGGTTGAAAAGTTATGCCGATATATGTCAAAATCCCGTTGTGTATGGAGCCCCTTTTAAATTTGAATTTAATGTTTTTTCTCAGTTGCTGTATTTGCTGCGGTAATAATTATAAAAGTTTAAAGTTTCTGTCTTTTACGGCTCAAAAGATAAGCCTGGAGGGGGTATTGAAATATTTACTCGTAGTATCAGTTTCAACAGACTGGTTCAAAAAAAATTACGTCGTATAGGAAAAATTTCACATCAATATAGGGACACTCTTTAATTTCTTAGTAAATATTTTTATTGCCTTTTGTTATAAAGGGAAACGGCAGGGCCGCTTTATACAAATTTTGAACTTCCTAACAATTACTCTTTTAAAGGCACGAAAAAAAAAACATTTATTGTATAGGGACACCCTTTAGTTTTAATTTTTTTAAAGGTAGAAAAGTATTCCAAGCCGGTCTTGAAACGAGCGATAGAAACACAGTCGAATTAGTATCCTACTTCTTCTATTCAATTTAAAAGCGCTAAAAAAAATTCCGAGACGTGACTAGTAAAAATAGAACTCAACACGTAACTAATTGTAAAAGTTTTCAAAAATATTTTATTTAACTAGAACTAAGTTAGTATTAAAATAACTAACATTGATGAAATAAGTTTAGTTTAGATCAAAGACTTACCACAGACTATCGAAACAGCGCTAGTTGATTCCTACGGATGAAGATGTCAGGTTAAGTGATCGGTTTGTCATTATATAAAGTGTAAAAGTTTGCACTAAAAGGAAAGACTCGGGGAATAGAAACGTGTAAATTTCTTTCTTTTTATATCAAGCGACACTAAATTAATTTATTTTCATGGGTTCAGTGACATGTAACAATTGACGTTAAAGAAGAAATTGGCCCCCTCCTCGCCCACTGTCACTTACAAGAAACAGTTTTTTTTTTCATATAAAGTATTAAAACTCGAGTCGTTCCCCATCACATAAGAGTTATGTAGTTACGTGAAGAGTTACGTGTTAATGACGTGTTAGTAACGTGTCATTCAGACAATAATTAGCTTTGAAAACAATTTACATGACGTTATTACAACAAACAACTGTGGCTCATTGAAAAATGTTGAATGGTGTCTTAACTAAAAAGGAACAAAACTAAACTAAATAAATTAATAGTTCCACCACTAAAAAAAGGAGAGGAATGAAAGGAAAAAGTTGGTTAAAATATGTTTTAATTGGTTGCATTGCGGAATGTTTGTTAAAGCAGAGAAAAGGCGAGTGAGTAAAAAACCACAGTTCAAATCTGCCATAGTTTCGACT
Source organism: Cistogaster globosa (assembly GCA_937654795.1). NCBI lineage: Eukaryota > Metazoa > Arthropoda > Insecta > Diptera > Tachinidae > Cistogaster > Cistogaster globosa. The sequence continues at coordinate 94,337,613 of OW569407.1, read as the reverse complement.
AGAAAAGGAAAAAAATTGCTATGAGCCCAGTAGGTTCAGTTGGCGAAGCCGTCAGTATATTTGTAAAAATAAAATAATAGTTAAGGTGCCTGTAATACTAAGTGGATGATAAAAGGTTTCTGCATAGTAAAATAAGTAAATGTGAGAGCAAATCAATCGTTATGTATCTGGGGCAGGCGACCTTGTAAAAGCGTCTATACAGATGAGATGCTTAAAACTGATTTATCGAAAAGATAAGAAAATTCTGTTCCCACAAGATAATAGCAGTCCTGGCTGAGTTGGTTAAATAGAAGCTGGTTAATAAAATAGTTGATCGCATACTCGAGTCTCGCTGGAGCTACAGCATATTGTGATCTCACTAGCTGAGAGAATTAAAGTGGCTTGTAGTTCGATTCAATCGTAGTTGATTCTGTAGTTAAAGAATGGAAGAATCTTTGTAAAAATTTTTTACTATAATAAAAATAATTTTAGTAAATTCCCTTTAGCCCTTGAAAAAGTGATGACTATAAGATGATTTGGTGTAGATAAGCGAGTCCACACAAAGCTGAACCATTCCCAGATAATATTTCTTCTTATGGAATTTTTATTAAACGAAGCAATACTTTTCTTTGCCAAGCAGTGAACTTCACAAAAAAAATCTGGTTAGAATATTCTACTTTAGCTATTTTACCAACAAACCTCGATTATGTAACCCTCTTTCAGATCCTTCGAAATTCGTAGCTATTTATTAAAGTTAAAAGTTGAAATTAATTTTTTTTCATATTTGTTTCATGATCAAATTATAAAAATGATGTAAAATCTTTCAAAAGTATTTTTTAAAATGTCCTTACTATTACCTTCCAAAATTAAGAACGCATACTTTTACAGGTCTGTATTTATTAATGCAAACAAACAAATTCATATTAAAAACTACAAAAAAATTATAAAAGACAAAGAAGGAAATTCTGTCGAGTATCAAACAAAGAGAAGTTGAAAGTAAACGGCAGACACTGTCAAACGAAAAGACAAGGACACTTGGGAATGTAACTAAAAAAACAAGTTTTAAGATCCTTTTTTTTTGGTTGCAAAAATACAGATATACAAACTTACACACACAAACGTATTAAACAACAGGGTTAAACATAAATGCACAAAAATACAAACATGATTTTTGAAACTAAAGCAGCAACTATTAAAACATGTCACACAGTCTTTGATGGGTAACAACAACAAAAATATTGCCACAACATTAAGAGCAGCAGCAGCAACAACAGCAAACATTGTAATGGATAAAAGAACAACAACAATAACAGCAACATCAACAAAAACCATATTTGATATAAATCATGTAAAAGTCAATGATAGTCACTGAACTGTAAAGTGGAGAAAGTAAAATAAAAATGCTTTTTTTCAACCTTTTTGCACATTTCTTTTTTTTTAATTTTTTTTCCATTATTTCTGACATATTTGTGCATGCGGTTTTTTATATTCTGAAATCTCTGAAATCTGTTACAATCGCATGTATAAAATTATTATTCGTATAAATGTTAAAACATACAACAACTACAAGCAAAAGTGGTTTAAAGGAAAAAAGAAAAAAAAAATTCTGCACACAGCCATAACAGCACTAAAAGAAAGAAATTCTTAATAAAATGTCCCTGCATCGACTGCTTTAGCTGCTGTTACTTTTGTCATTTAGTTAATTTGTGCAACAAAACTTTTTTTTATTTCATTTGATTTTTGCTTTTGTTTATTATCATTTTAAAGGAAAAGTAAAGCATTTGAGTGATGTGCATGAGTAGTTACGAGTATCTGTGTTAATCCACTTGAGCATTTAAGATGAAAAGTAAAAAATCCTGATAATTTTGCTTATGCTACGAGTGCATGTGCATTTTATTATCTAATGGAATTGTTGCCAAATGTCTTAGGAAATTAAAGAAATAGAAAATAAATTTTAATGTTTTCTTTTGGGTGTATAAAACTAGTTTTTTTCTATTTAATTTTTTGGCTTATGAAACTAGGTTAAGGAAAAAATATGGTTGAGGCATTGTCACTGTAACCATATTATGTTTACTGCAACTATTTAAAATTGCGTAAGACCAGTTAATTACTATGAAAAGATATTTTCAAATAGGTTGATTGAATTTATTGTTTTCATTGTTTTTATTTTTGTTTAAAGTATTTAAGAATGACTAAATCACCACTTCTTGTGGTGAGGGGTTAAAAAAAAAAACAAAATTAAAAAAAAATTTAATCAAATAATTTTTTTATTCGAAAGATTATTAGCATATGACGTTAACATTTGAAAATGATTTTAAACATATGGCAACAATGGCTGTTCTTGACGAAAATCATTTTTAACTTAAAATTTTAGGCCACTTTTCCTAGCCTTTCATCACGAATAACACGAACAATGTTGGCATCCCAAGCCTTAGTAAAAACCAGTAACTTCACTGGACACCATCAGAAATAAAAGAAAGTTGCCAATCTAAGCGACCTTGGAGGCCAAAATTTGATTTTAGAAAGCCGATAATGGCGGTTACCAATCGTATCTTCCCCGGATTAGTGCCACCCTTATCATAAATCATGATTCAGTAACGATCTATATTGACCGTAACATAAGCCAAGGCTTTATTTCTAGAGAAAAAGTTGCAGAGATGCCACCAGCATCCAACGTTGCATTTTGCTAGATGTAATGAATTCTGTAAAGTCTGTTGTCTTGATTAGTTCCACTTCATATCTGTCAAAAATAAGCCTTATCGTTGAACATAATTTTGCAATTAATTAAAAAAAAGTTATTTTTGACTGATGTTCAAAGTAAGTCTTTATAATTAAGTAGCGTTGTATTTTAAATTACTGGCCAGAGTTTAGTGTTTAAGAATTTCAAAAATTGAGCGTAGTATGACAGTTTGTTTAGTTGTTAAACCGTTCGCAAATAATTCTTGATAAGATTACAGCAATTTTTTCTCAACTTAATAACATTGTTTTGCTTTATAATCTGGCAACCTTGTTTGATGCGACTAAATGTTTCAGGTTATGTTTTTTCTGTGGTCTTTTTTTTTTTAATCACACGCATTCGAGATGTTAAAAGATTTTAGATTTAGCCCCATTTGGAAAGTTTTAGATTTTTTCCTTTAAGTTTATGCAAAAAAAAGCCCATTTAAAAAATCTTTCATCACTTTACTTTGCAGAGATCTGAAGTTGAGATTGAATCATCAGATAAAGAATTTTGAATTAAAATGAGACCTTTAAAAAAACGCTTTAATATTTTTGTATAGACTTATTGACTAACCCTCGTATAAATGACAGGGATCCGCCAAATAACTTTTTTTTTGAAAATGCTATAAAAAAAAACTACTGGATGGTCAGTTGTCTTCAACTCCTGAACCAATTGGACTTTGTATGGCGTCATATCAAGGTCTTTATGCATAAATCGACTCAAAGATGTCTTAATGATGTTTCAATGATGTCTCTGAAATGTTCAATTGTTGAGAACGACGGTGAATTGATGCTGATGGCGCTTCACGTACACTTTCTGCCACAGCAGCAATATTATCGTGTGTACGCACTGTTTTTTGCTTTTCACGCTTTGGTTTATCGATAAGGATGCCAGTTTTTTTTTTCACCTTTTTCACAAAATAACGAACATACGGAGCTGACGGTGCTTCTTTTCTTCCAAAATCCGTGCGCAGTTTTCGCACACATTCTGCACCATGATTTTTAAAGAATTGTTGCAATTTTTCCCAGCGTTGTTGAAGCGTATACACAACCATATTCGTTCAGCGGAAGGATAAAACTAATTATCTGTCAAATCAGACATCAGCTAAGTGTTGCCATTCACGAAATAAGCACTAGTTGAAAAAAAAAAAAACGTCAGATGGCAGACCCTTTATATGAGATACTGATATTATTTTTAAATTATATTACTGCACATATGAATATATTTATTAACTGATTTATAACTTAGACTTTTTTCACACCTTTCAAAGAAAACGATTTTAAACGGAATTTTAAGAGTGGCATTGACAATGAGCTGTTCTATAACAAGAGTAGCATTTCGAATGAAAGCAAAAGTGATGCCATATTTAGCGATGAAGCTCATGAGAATTTTATGGCACAAAAACAAAACAAAATTCTATGGGATTGTCAGGAAATTGAGGAAACCTAAAAAACTTGAACATTTAAAGAACTCCAACCAGCCTCAAATGATGCCCAACTACCTCTGATATATTGTTCGATATATGGCTGTGCAGAACAAATAAACTATTTGCTTGATCATTGCGTCAGTGATCCCAACTGTTGTGATTCTTGCGGTCGTACACCACTTCGTTTTGCTTGTTGTCGTGGAAATGTTCATATCGCTAAAGTGTTACTTGAACAAACGCGGTAAACACATCTTAGATAAATAATTTTGTAGCAGATCTTTGAGTGGTTACTTTTTTATTGCAACTTGTTCATAGAGTGGCTTGGGTCACTTCGTAGAGTATTGTAAGAATTGTTAATGGATAACAAATTGATCTCATTGCAACAGTTGCAAATTTTGGATGGACACTTATGGTCGTAAGAATGGAATTATTTTGGTTTGAGAGAGTTTTGTTTAAAGTGGGATTAATTAGGGGATTTGTTTTTCTTTCTATTATTTTGTAAATATTAATGCATATTTTTTAAAATTATAGGAAAAATTCTTTATGCACTGAGATAAACTTTAAAAGGGATTTTATTTAAAAAAAAAAACTTTATGTTAGGGGTTCTTATATATAATTTTAAGCAAGAGCCAAAAAAAATTATCTGGCAACCTTGAGACCACCCTTAAAATACAGTATAAAACTAATTTAACTTTATAGCACCTTTTTTTTTGTTGGTCTTGCAAAAGGAGTTTTGTGTTATTTTGATATTCACTGCTATTTATTTATTAATGTTGTATATGAAGATATCACCTGGATAAAATTTTAAATATGCAATAATTAAAAATTTAAAAAAAAATTATTATAAAAATCGATGGAAAATTGCAAAAAATAAATACATCGTGTTCCTAGCAAACTGACGTTATATTTACATATATATGCCTGTGTATGTGTGAAAAATATCCTTTTTTTTTATTTTAAACTTTGTCATTAACTTGCACATGATGACAATAATAGTTTTTAATAAAATGCAAAAAAGTATTATTACTACACAAAAATTCACACACACTACGATGAAAGTAATTTTTATTTTAAATGAATGAATATGTGTAAGTGTGTGTGTGTTTATTAAAAAAAGGTCATAAAAATAAACTGACATAATATTATGACTTTAGTGTAATTTTATATGTAATTTTGTTTTTTTTTTGTAAATAAAATGAGTACAGAAGGCAACATAAGGCATAATGATGTGTATAATTATTTTTATTCTCGACAGTTCAAGGACATTTAAGAAGAAAATTTCTTAAAATATTTTTAACAGATTTTATCACGATCTACATTTACGCTTGATTAGATAAAATTTTGATTTTTAATTGTTATTTTTTCAATAATAAACGAAAAATTAAGTTTTTGTAAATGAGTTTCGTTATAATAATACTACGAGGAATTAATTAAAATCAATTAGTTTAAGTTTAGACGAGGTTTACACTTCCGTCTCTTTTTTTAACCGACTTAAAAAAGAAGGTTATTCACATTGGCATCTCTATTTCCTTTGACACTGATTACAAAGGTACCGAATTCAAGCCCAAGTGAGCGGATATTTTGTTTCTTCTCTTCCAAAATGTGAATAATACAAACTTTTTTAAAATCAAAATTTCTAATTAAATCAAAATTTACCCCATCTTTTTAAAAAACCTCTTTTCGAGACAAAAGTAATTATTATAAAAATTGAATCAATTTAAAACATTTATCTTAAAAACAAAGTTTAAATTAAAAAGAGTTTAATAAAAGCGTATAAAAAATACATAATTTTTTTATACAAATCTAAAAAAAAAATTATTTACACACCCTAAAAGTATGCTTCATATTTTTAAGTAAATGATTTTTCATTTTGCCTGTGTTTTTAAGTTGAATGTTTAATGTATCCATCCATACATTGAATATGCATTAGATAAGTACATATTTTCATGGTTGCTGTTTTTTTTCTGCTTCTTCTTTTTGAACGCTACTTGTCATTGTTGGTCTTTCATTTATGTTTGGTTTCCAAGTCAATGAATCGCATTAATTTACATTAAAAAGAAAACGATTTACAGAGTGGGAGAGAGCAGAGTAACAGAGCATATCTGCTATGTTAGACTAAAATGAAATAACTGTATATTTTACATATTCTACTTTACTATTGACTTCATATGTTGATTTTTCTAAAGAATACATATTTTCAATAAATGTAAGGTTGCTTATACAAGGATTAAATAATAACTACAACAAATTGAATGCTGACATTTAAATAAAAGAAAAATAAAGCGTTTGATTTTTGATATTGAAATTTATTTTCATATTGATGTTGAGCATATTTTACCAATAGAGTTTTGTAGATTTTTAATTTATACAACAACGACAGAGGTGTCAACAGTCAATAATTATAAATAATTAATTAGCATTAATTTATTTTTTTATCTTTTTGGGTCAACAGGTTTTGAATTTAAGAGTGAGTAGTTATTTTATATTAATTTTTCACTGCAAAAAAAAAATTTGTCACTGAAAATTTATACGGCACTTACACTATGCAATTTTTCATGAAACTAACATTAAATCTTTATTTGTTAGTGAAGCAAGGAGGTAAGCAGTATGGTATTTTTTGAAATTTGGGGGGATGTTACTGTTGCTTATGTTTATTTTTAAATAACGCATTTCACTGCAATTTAAATAGAGAACTGAATATATGCCTGAGAAAATAGCATGGTGTAAATCTGGACTTAATTTTTTTTTTTAATTTTATAAAAATAAGAATTTTGGTTGTTTTTAATTTAATCTGATGAGAATAATAATTACAAGAGTAGTCTCTAATGAAAATAAAAAATATAAAATAAAATACCTGAACATGAGATAAAAACTATGATTTCGAGTTGGAGATATATTGGTGTCAGAATACTTTTGCAGGTCAGTTTTATTAAACCCCAAAAGGTAAAAAATAAATTTTTATTATACCGAGATCTAGACTTTCTCCACATTTTAAACCGATTAACAACTTTGAAAACATTAAGAATTTTAATGAATTTCAAAGATTATAATTTCCTTAAATTTAATGAAATTCTCTAAGCGTGGTACTATTTTCATTTTGTTAGCTGTGACAAGAAAAAAACAACATGATAAATAAAATAACATTAGGAAAATAAAAAACAAATGAATGTACTTTAAGTGTTTGCCCACTTTTATTGAAAACTATTACTGGTGTAGAAGAGCTCCGACTTCAGAGTTGTATTTGATGGTCATAAAAAGAATCGAAACGTATTGTGTCAAGATAAGACGCTTTGAGTTTGTGAAAGATTTAGGAATTACTTTTCGCTTAATTTGGTATATGGACGCTATAAAAAGTAGTTCTTCAAGGTCAAGCAAGATGTACTGCATATAGTTCATATTGGTTGACACATAAGGGTCACATCTACTAGCAGTACAGTAAGTCTCTAAGCATCTACATTTATTTTAAAGTAATCCATAAACACAAAGCGTGCCTTTATTCCTAATCGGTTGTATAAGACTTTTCTAAAAGATTTTATTTTAATAAATAATTATGGATTTTTTTGATAGAAAAAGACACTTTATGCTCAATAACAAGAAAAAAGAAGGATAAAATTGGTTGAAAAATACGTCCGATATTTAAAAAAAGAGAAGTCAAAGTTATTTACTTGAAAATGTAATTTTCGATTACAAATAATTTGCTAAGTAATCCCGTTGTTTGTATGTTTATTTCGGATTTGAATGAATGCGAAACAAAAAGTAGGACTTTAATAACCTTAACAGCTCACAGTGACATTTTCGAGGGATTTGAGAAGTTTCTCACTAAAAATTTAAATCTAAACACTGGCAGGCTATGTCATTATATAATTTTTTTTGACCGACTACTTTCCTACTGTAGAAGAAGTAAAAAAATTGCATCGTTTTTTTTCCAATTGGTAGTTACAACTAACTTCAATAACAAACATAACACAACATGTTCGACATAACGTTCATGCACACACAAATTCTTCACGTGTTTCATTGTTATAAAATAAATAAAAATTTACTTAAACAATACACAAAATCCACAAATTAACATTAGCAACATGTTTCATATCATATCACCAGCAACATTGTTGTCTTACCACATTTATGCTACAACATGTTTACAGTGGTTGTTTTCTGTTTGAATTGAACATAAACAGTCAGTTTCGTGGAGCTCTTCGTGCGGTTAAGACGTGTTGTAACGGATTCAAAAGGTTTCGTGTGAAAAAAAAAAACGTTTAAAAAAGAAAAAAGAATCAAAACAATTTAATGTTGGCTTGTTTAAAGGCAATTGGATAAAACAACAAACGAATAACCGGTATTTTTTTTATTATTATTCATTCTTGGTTTAGTGTTGGCTTGTAAAGTGGTAGTGATGATGGTGTAAAGAAATAAAGGAATAAAAACAACATAAAATAACAAAAATAAACACAAAGTGGAATTAAGGAATAGAAAAAGTGTTTACGCACACACATACACATGCATGTGTATATACTTTTGAATATTTGTTAGGGTTTAATCTACTAGTCTGTCTGTATTTTGTATGTTGCAATAAGTTTTGCAGACGTACAGACAGTTACAAATACTTGTATAAACGGCGTCAGATCAGAGTGGCAAATTCAGTTACCGGTTTTTGTTTTTTTTCTTTCTTTTTGGCTACACTTAACAAACGACGTTTTTTTGAACTTTTTTTTTTCTATTTAAAATTTTTTAGTTTGATTTCTTTTAGCCGGATTGTTGTTGTTTTGTGTTGCTGTACACATGACTTTTTTGTCTTCGTTTGTACCTAAAGATATACAAGTAACTTGGTCTTTTAACATTTGTATAAAAAACATGAGTTAGATTGCGTTTGTTTTTCCAACAATTGCCAACAATTAACCTTTTAAGAAAACTAAGTTTTTTTTTTACTATTTTGCCCAAATAGGCATATACAAATGTTATGATACAAATTTTATAGGTAGCAAAGAAAAAAGTTTCGGAATTAAATTAAATTCTTTGAATTCCTTTCAACATTCCCTTTAAAAATAAACAATTCTTTAAAATAAAATATTTCTATCAAATGTGTGATATGGAAAAAATCATTTGAATTTGGGGGGTCCTTAAAATATCACTTTAAGAAGGTAATTTGCTTTTATAGCCTAAAAACCGCTTTATTGCCTATTTAAAAAAATTTTTTTCTTCCCAGTAAACGATTTAAATATATTTCAGATGAAAGCATCTTACACAAGGTACACGTCTCTTTTTACTGGAAGGGAATACAAATTCTTATTTTTTATTTCTGTTAAGGCTTAAACAAGGCTGATTTGAATTAAAGTCTTAATTTTAAATTTACTGTTGCAATGCATCAGTTAGAAAATTTCGAAACGCGTGACGTAGCTGGGGTATAGTTTTAGCATGCCGAAATACTAGTCGTTCAGCCAAGTTCACTATTTTCAAATAACTCTTCTAAGTGCTATAGATGGAAAGAGAACTAATAAAATTTTGTATCATGACCGCTTCCTCAGACTGACACAACGAATTAAAAACTAAAAGGGTTTGCTAACACTGATAACATCTCTCTAAGCTTCAGTTAATGATAGTGATCGTTTTATGCCGTCCTACTTAAACAGTTTCAGTCATTTGGCCAGTTATGTGACAGTCACTGATGACCGATATAGCGAACAAAGCCTCTATTACATTCTTAAGGGAAAAATGAAAATAATGACCACAACTTTAAGCACAGTGCTATGACTTTGAGCATTCTTTTAAAATATTTACTTAACGAGATGGACTTAAAAAAAAGATGGTTGGCAAAGCAAATCTAACGCAGTCTGCTGTCATTTTCTTTGAGTTATAACAGAATTTTTTTTTTTATAAAAAGATATTTCTTTTGCTTGATTAAAAATAATATAAATTTCGACTACATGTGATGTCTGTAACAAACAGCGTTACCACTGATTTGTTATGCGATATTCTTTAAAACCCATTAACTGGTGACAAAAACTTAACCCGATCTTTGAAGCAAATTTAATAGCTAAGCAAATATCTATAAACATAAGTCAAAGATAAGATTAAACCAATGGAAAATTATTAACCAAATTTAGTACTAACAGCGCTGCAAGCAAAGGCAAAACCGTGCAATTTTTATATTAAAATAATCTCTGTGTAATTAAGATCGTATTTTACACCGAATTGTTTTTTAAGTTAAAGAAAGCAGATATAAATTTAGATTACTATGTAAAAAATTACAGAAAAACAGCTTGCTTTCATTTTAACCTGTGCATGTGCTTTCTACTAGCAAAAATTTAAGATAGTAAGATGTGTATAAACCTGTTTCTATATAAACTATATAACAGATCCAGCTTAAGATATATAATGTAATATTCCAGAATGAATTTTTTTGTATGACTTCTTAAACAAATTTTCTGGTCTTTTAACCTCTTTAAATAAGTTACGTTGCGTGTCTTTTTGAAACCCTCGCACACAATAATAACGTTTAATGAGATTTCATATATATTCTTAGATGTATATATTCTGCTTAGAAACTAGTCTTATTAGAATATAGTCGATCATGTCTTGAAATTTAAAGTATAGATTTCTCCGGCCACAATTTATATATTTTTGGTATCATCTGTCAGTTTTATGCTGAAACTCTGCAGCAGATCTATTGTTAATCTCCCTTTTTATAGTTGGAGCTTACAAGTATTGCTTTATTTACAATGCCATACCGCTCGCAACAGCGAATTTTATTTCTAGGCGGTTTAAAACGTCAAAAAAAATTTTATGTGGAAAAATCTGGCAGCTTTTCCTAGTTGCTTTTTTTATAATAATATTTATGAACTAACCGTTGCACATTATAATGACCTTAGTTATTAAGACCTTGAGAAACACAGGAGTAATAAAAATAGAAACCACTGAGAGCATAATATCGCATTTTTATAATTTTTTTTAAAACCCTATTCGACGTTTATATTTGTCACCGCTTTAGACTGGAGTAAAGAGTACCGGCTTAAATCTCTACTACCATCTAGCATAAACATTTTTTAGAGTAGTTAGCGACTAGGCTCATTAGATTCATGTTAGTTGGACTAATTCTGTTAAAAAAACCGCAGTTTAACATAAAAGAAGTCACTATATTTTTCTCTAATTTTACTAAACCTTTAATAATAATGTGATGATTTCTTAAGGCTGAGTAGTTTCAACAGAAATAATTGTTTAATAATAATAAACTTGAGAATTAAGTTTTTAGTTTTATTTTTTATCTAAAAACTGTTAAAGACATTTCAATTCTTTTGATTAAGTTACCTAAAACATGACACATGTGTCATGCAAAAATTTCAAACTCGTATATGTCTCAAAGAAATTTCCAACTGGAATCTCAACTTTTATTTCACTTTAAATATGTGCTTCTGTTGCAAATGCAACAAAACACACAAATAACAGAACACACTTATCATTGTGAGTTGTGGCATAAAAAGACTGTCTGCTGGTTGTGTATGTATTTGTATTTTGTGGGCTTCTTCAATTTCTTGAAATTTGTATTCATCGAAACCTCACACGGCCGTTAATAGAAATGCAGATCGTAGTGTATTTGTGACCAGTTTTTTTTTTGTGTGTCTTTGTCTTGACTCGTTTTTATGTTGTATTTAAATGTTAAAAGCTACTGCCTCAAAATGCTGCAACACACAAACAAGTTTTGCTCATGTAGCAATAAAATTCATGCAAAAAATAAACAAGATTATTTCGCTTATTTTTTTTTTTTTTTTGCCATTTTAAAGCCTTAACAGTTTATGGTCCTAAATAGATTTCCATTTAAAAAAGTAAAAAAAAGATACAAAAAATATTAAAAAAACGCAGTTTGTGAAAGGAAATTATACTGAATAATTTAATTTAAAAAAATATTTAAAAATATTTCTATATAAAATATTGAAACAGTTAAGAAAAAAAAAAATAATAAATAAATAAATGAAAGAAAAAATAAATAGATAAAAAGCAGTGGCTATAAATTTCTTTTTTCAATAAACCAATTAATTCTGTGTAAAGTATGAATATAAATTATCAGGTTATAAATAAAATCATAAAAAAACATGTTAAATCTTAAAAAAAAGTTAATTGAATAATAAAATAAATAATAAAAATATAAAAAAAATTGCACAAAAATTTTTAATAAAATAATAAAAAACTTGCTCATAAGTAAATACTTGAAGCTTCTTGGAAAATAATGTAAACAATTAAATTTTGTGGATTAGCTGTAGTACGACATTGTTGTGGTAAGTTTTTCCTTTTTTATTTTATTTTTAATGTAGAATGTTTTAATGCTTTCATACCGCTCATAATTGCGATTTCTATAAGTAGGCGTTTTAAAACGTCTAAATGCTGTTGATGTGGATTGATCTGGCATCCTTTTAAGCTGAATTTTTGTGTTGTTGTAAGACTTTTTAAAGAATTTTTTGTTTCAGTTCTGTAAAGGTATTAAATCTACTTTTGTAAAAGTTTACTTTTTAATGCAAATTCTATAATTCTTTGTTTGAGCACATTGTTGTGACTTGGAATGTTCTTCCAAAATCTGGACTCAATAAGATGGAATTTAAGAATGCGATGGTTGACGAAGCAATTCTAAGCACAGTTTGTCATCATTTTTACTGAGTTATGACCGAAAAAAATTTTTAATTATAAAAACAAATTTATTTTTGAATCTGTGATTAATGATCTGTGATTAAAAAAACACGCCTTGCCAGTTCTGTTCTTCTTAAAATTTAAGAGGTTAGAAATTGATTCATGTATTGTCTCACATTGACATAAAACTCCTGTTTATTTCTCTTAAATGTTTTTACAAGCACAGTTCCCTCTGATACCTTCAAATACCTCCCAATTTCACATAGCCCCACTTTTTGATGGGTCCAAGTTCTAAAAACTTAAACAACATTTTTGCATCTGTGAGAGCACATGCTGGTTGTTCCACAACCATCAGTATGACACTCTTAAGGCATCTATTGTAATGAGTAGAGCAAAAAAAGAGAAAAAGGTTTAAATTCTATTTTTTGTTTAACCGATTGTTAACAGAATTTGAGAACAAGAAATGTGTGTGGCGATTGATAAAGAGAACAATGAACAAAATTTTGGTTTGTGTTAAGACTTCCTCTAACCAATGATTAATTCTAATTTATTTCTCGCATTCTAACTTCTTAAATTGATTGATTAAATGGATGATTTAGCCATTAGAAAATGATAAATTAGATTCTGCTTAAGTCTAGTTTCTTCTGTTTTCTTCAAAAATAAGAAAAAACTTCAAAAATTTATCAATTAAAATTTTTACCTTTTCGGCTTAGGTTTATTTTTTTTAATTCAATTTCTAAGAAAATTTTCGAAAGAAAAATTTTTTTGTGAGGAAACAAGTGTAAATAATTAAAAAAAAAAAAACAATAATTGCATTTCGTGGCCATACCGAAGGTTGGTACGAAGCAACAACAAATGTACAAAAGGAGTTGCCGAGAGAACAACAAATAAATGCTTTGAGTTGTGTGTGGACTTTGTCTAGCCAAATTAATATTAAATAATAATTAGTTACATAGATAACGTTTACAGTGTACACAACTTAAGGTAGATAGATGCGAAGAATGCTGATGAAGGATGTAGCGATCTAGAAAATGCGATATTACATTCTGCTAGCGTCTAATTTGTCTTGTTTTCTTTGGAAAACGTCTGCAAACATTTGTAAATAATTTTTCATCCTAAAAATTTTTAGAAATCAATTTAAAAAATCAACCTAAGCCGAAAAGTAATTTGAATCATGCATACTGATTTGGGAAAAACTTAAAAAAAATTTTCAAAAATATTTCTTCTTTTTTATTAAATTTAGTTACTAAAATGTACACGGACTCAAGCCAAATTAAGATTTTCATTCGCCAAAATAACTTCAAAAATTAAAAATATAAAAGAACGATAATAATATATTGTTGCAGAGAACATAAAGTTGTTTTCGTGATCACACTTCAACCATGTCTTTTCTCTGTGTGAGTTAATCAAAGAAAAATTTTTAATAAATATTACAATTTGCTCACAATTAAGATCATATTTTTCTAATTTTGTTAAACAAATAATCTTGGGCTTGCAACAGTTTTATTTTGTATTATTTCAATTGCGTTTAATTGATTTCCTTTGGACCGAAGTGATATATTCCATGCAAGATGTGTGTGAAGATAAATTTTAAAATTTTTAGCTTTGCCACAAACCTTTTAATTTAACAGAGCTCTGTTAGACAGATAACATAGCCCTGTTAAAGGAATAAAATGCGGTCATGCATCCAAACTGTAAATTTTATGGAAACAACGAAATATGGCAAAACCAAAATGATTGAAATTTGCTTTCGAGGTGTCCTTCTATATAGTTCTCCATGCTTAAAATATTTAAATGCGCGTGTTGGAACGGGTTTTGGCACTTATATTTTTAATATTTGTAATCCTCTAAGGGAGGAGCCCATTTTTGTGGAAACAACAAAAGATGGCAAAATCGTAATAATACAGAAATGTGTGTGAGGTATTCCTCTTTAATTGTGCATACTTGGAATTTTTAACAGCGCGAGTTGGAACGGGTTTTGGGCATTTTTTAATTTTTAAAATTTGGGTTTCTCTAAGGGATGAGCCCATTTTTATGGAAACAACAAAAGATGGCAAAACCGTAATAATACAGAAATGTGTGTGAGGTATTCCTCTTTAATTGTCCATACTTGAAATTTTTAACAGCGCGAGTTGGAACGGGTTTTGGGCATTTTTTAATTTTTAAAATTTGGGTTTCTCTAAGGGATGAGCCCATTTTTATGGAAACAACAAAAGATGGCAAAATCGTAATAATACAGAAATATGTGTGAGGTATTCCTCTTTAATTGTGCATACTTGGAATTTTTAACAGCGCGAGTTGGAACCGGTTTTGGCCATTTTTTAGTTTTTAAAATTTTGGTTTCTCTAAGGGATGAGCCCATTTTTATGGAAACAACAAAAGATGGCAAAATCGTAATAATACAGAAATGAGTGTGAGGTATTCCTCTTTAATTGTCCATACTTGAAATTTTTAACAGCGCGAGTTGGAACGGGTTTTGGGCATTTTTTAATTTTTAAAATTTGGGTTTCTCTAAGGGATGAGCCCATTTTTATGGAAACAACAAAAGATGGCAAAACCGTAATAATACAGAAATGAGTGTGAGGTATTCCTCTTTAATTGTGCATACTTGGAATTTTTAACAGCGCGAGTTGGAACCGGTTTTGGCCATTTTTTAATTTTTAAAATTTGGGTTTCTCTAAGGGATGAGCCCATTTTTATGGAAACAACAAAAGATGGCAAAACCGTAATAATACAGAAATGTGTATAAGGTATTCCACTTTAATTGTGCATACTTGGAATTTTTAACAGCGCGAGTTGGAACGGGTTTTGGGCATTTTTTAATTTTTAAAATTTCGGTTTCTCTAAGGGATGAGCCCATTTTTATGGAAACAACAAAAGATGGCAAAACCTTAATAATACAGAAATGTGTGTGAGGTATTCCACTTTAATTGTGCATACTTGGAATTTTTAACAGCGCGAGTTGGAATGGGTTTTGTGCATTTTTTCATTTTTAAAATTTGGGTTTCTCTAAGGGATGAGTCCATTTTTATGGAAACAACAAAAGATGGCAAAATCGTAATAATACAAAAATGTGTGGGAGATATTTCTCTTTAATTGTGCATACTTGGAATTTTTAACAGCGCGAGTTGGAACGGGTTTTGTGCATTTCTTCATTTTTAAAATTTGGGTTTCTCTAAGGGATGAGTCCATTTTTATGGAAACAACAAAAGATGGCAAAATCGTAATAATACAGAAATGTGCGGGAGATATTCCTCTTTAATTGTGCATACTTGGAATTTTTAACAGCGCGAGTTGGAATGGGTTTTGTCCATTTTTTCATTTTTAAAATTTGGGTTTCTCTAAGGGATGAGCCCATTTTTATGGAAGCAACAAAAGATGGCAAAATCGTAATAATACAAAAATGTGTGGGGTATTCCTCTTTAATATTGCATACTTGGAATTTTTAACAGCGCGAGTTGGAACGGGTTTTGTGCATTTCTTCATTTTTAAAATTTGGGTTTCTCTAAGGGATGAGCCCATTTTTATGGAAACAACAAAAGTTGGCAAAACCGTAATAATACAGAAATGTGTGTGAGGTATTCCACTTTAATTGTGCATACTTGGAATTTTTAACAGCGCGAGTTGGAATAGGTTTTGGGCATTTTTTCATGTTTAAAATTTGGGTTTCTCTAAGGGATGAGCCCATTTTAATGGAAACAACAAAAGATGGCAAAATCGTAATAATAAAGAAATGTGTGTGATATATTCCACTTTAATTGTGCATACTTGGAATTTTTAACAGCGCGAGTTGGAACGGGTTTTGGGCATTTTTTAATTTTTAAAATTTCGGTTTCTCTAAGGGATGAGCCCATTTTTATGGAAACAACAAAAGATGGCAAAATCGTAATATTACAGAAATATGTGTGAGGTATTCCTCTTTAATTGTGCATACTTGGAATTTTTAACAGCTCGCGTTGGAATAGGTTTTGGGCATTTTTTCATGTTTAAAATTTGGGTTTCTCTAAGGGATGAGCCCATTTTAATGGAAACAACAAAAGATGGCAAAATCGTAATAATAAAGAAATGTGTGTGAGGTATTCCACTTTAATTGTGCATACTTGGAATTTTTAACAGCGCGAGTTGGAACGGGTTTTGGGCATTTTTTAATTTTTAAAATTTGGGTTTCTCTAAGGGATGAGCCCATTTTTATGGAAACAACAAAAGATGGCAAAACCGTAATAATACAGAAATGTGTGTGAGGTATTCCTCTTTAATTGTGCATACTTGGAATTTTTAACAGCGCGAGTTGGAACCGGTTTTGGCCATTTTTTAGTTTTTAAAATTTTGGTTTTTCTAAGGGATGAGCCCATTTTTATGGAAACAACAAAAGATGGCAAAATCGTAATAATACAGAAATGTGTGTGAGGTATTCCTCTTTAATTGTCCATACTTGAAATTTTTAACAGCGCGAGTTGGAACGGGTTTTGGGCATTTTTTAATTTTTAAAATTTGGGTTTCTCTAAGGGATGAGCCCATTTTTATGGAAACAACAAAAGATGGCAAAACCGTAATAATACAGAAATGTGTGTGAGGTATTCCACTTTAATTGTGCATACTTGGAATTTTTAACAGCGCGAGTTGGAACCGGTTTTTTTAATTTTTAAAATTTGGGTTTCTCTAAGGGATCAGCCCATTTTTGTGGAAACAACAAAAGATGGCAAAATCGTAATAATACAGAAATGTGTGTGAGGTATTCCACTTTAATTGTGCATACTTGGAATTTTTAACAGCGCGAGTTGGAACCGGTTTTGGGCATTTTTTAATTTTTAAAATTTCGGTTTCTCTAAGGGATGAGCCCATTTTTATGGAATTTTAAAAATTAAAAAATGCCCAAAACCCGTTCCAACTCGCGCTGTTAAAAATTCCAAGTATGCACAATTAAAGTGGAATACCTCACACACATTTCTGTATTATTACGGTTTTGCCATCTTTTGTTGTTTCCATAAAAATGGACTCATCCCTTAGAGAAACCCAAATTTTAAAAGTTAAAAAAACCGGTTCCAACTCGCGCTGTTAAAAATTCCAAGTATGCACAATTAAAGAGGAATACCTCACACACATTTCTGTATTATTACAGTTTTGCCATCTTTTGTTGTTTCCATAAAAATGGACTCATCCCTTTGAGAAACCCAAATTTTAAAAATTAAAAAAACCGGTTCCAACTCGCGCTGTTAAAAATTCCAAGTATGCACAATTAAAGTGGAATACCTCACACACATTTCTGTATTATTACGGTTTTGCCATCTTTTGTTGTTTCCATAAAAATGGACTCATCCCTTAGAGAAACCCAAATTTTAAAAGTTAAAAAAACCGGTTCCAACTCGCGCTGTTAAAAATTCCAAGTATGCACAATTAAAGAGGAATACCTCACACACATTTCTGTATTATTACGATTTTGCCATCTTTTGTTGTTTCCATAAAAATGGGCTCATCCCTTAGAGAAACCCAAATTTTAAAAATTAAAAAATGCCCAAAACCCGTTCCAACTCGCGCTGTTAAAAATTCCAAGTATGCACAATTAAAGAGGAATACCTCACACACATTTCTGTATTATTACGGTTTTGCCATCTTTTGTTGTTTCCATAAAAATGGGCTCATCCCTTAGAGAAACCGAAATTTTAAAAATTAAAAAATGCCCAAAACCCGTTCCAACTCGCGCTGTTAAAAATTCCAAGTATGCACAATTAAAGTGGAATACCTCGCACACATTTCTGTATTATTACGATTTTGCCATCTTTTGTTGTTTCCACAAAAATGGGCTCATCCCTTAGAGAAACCGAAATTTTAAAAATTAAAAAATGCCCAAAACCGGTTCCAACTCGCGCTGTTAAAAATTCCAAGTATGCACAATTAAAGTGGAATACCTCGCACACATTTCTGTATTATTACGATTTTGCCATCTTTTGTTGTTTCCACAAAAATGGGCTGATCCCTTAGAGAAACCCAAATTTTAAAAATTAAAAAATGCCCAAAACCCGTTCCAACTCGCGCTGTTAAAAACTCCAAGTATGCACAATTAAAGAGGAATACCCCACACAAATTTCTGTAATATTACGATTTTGCCATCTTTTGTTCTTTCCATAAAAATGGGCTCATCCCTTAGAGAAACCCAAATTTTAAAAATTAAAAAATGCCCTAAACCCGTTCTAACTCTCGCTGTTAAAAATTCCAAGTATGCACAATTAAAGAGGAATATCTCCCACACATTTTTGTATTATTACGATTTTGCCATCTTTTGTTGTTTCCATAAAAATGGACTCATCCCTTAGAGAAACCCAAATTTTAAAAATGAAGAAATGCACAAAACCCGTTCCAACTCGCGCTGTTAAAAATTCCAAGTATGCACAATTAAAGTGGAATACCTCACACACATTTCTGTATTATTACGATTTTGCCATCTTTTGTTGTTTCCACAAAAATGGGCTCATCCCTTAGAGAAACCGAAATTTTAAAAATTAAAAAATGCCCAAAACCGGTTCCAACTCGCGCTGTTAAAAATTCCAAGTATGCACAATTAAAGTGGAATACCTCACACACATTTCTGTATTATTACGGTTTTGCCATCTTTTGTTGTTTCCATAAAAATGGGCTCATCCCTTAGAGAAACCGAAATTTTAAAAATTAAAAAATGCCCAAAACCGGTTCCAACTCGCGCTGTTAAAAATTCCAAGTATGCACAATTAAAGTGGAATACCTCACACACATTTCTGTATTATTACGGTTTTGCCATCTTTTGTTGTTTCCATAAAAATGGGCTCATCCCTTAGAGAAACCGAAATTTTAAAAATTAAAAAATGCCCAAAACCGGTTCCAACTCGCGCTGTTAAAAATTCCAAGTATGCACAATTAAAGAGGAATACCTCACACACATTTCTGTATTATTACGGTTTTGCCATCTTTTGTTGTTTCCATAAAAATGGGCTCATCCCTTAGAGAAACCGAAATTTTAAAAATTAAAAAATGCCCAAAACCCGTTCCAACTCGCGCTGTTAAAAATTCCAAGTATGCACAATTAAAGTGGAATACCTCACACACATTTCTGTATTATTACGATTTTGCCATCTTTTGTTGTTTCCACAAAAATGGGCTCATCCCTTAGAGAAACCGAAATTTTAAAAATTAAAAAATGCCCAAAACCGGTTCCAACTCGCGCTGTTAAAAATTCCAAGTATGCACAATTAAAGTGGAATACCTCACACACATTTCTGTATTATTACGATTTTGCCATCTTTTGTTGTTTCCACAAAAATGGGCTGATCCCTTAGAGAAACCCAAATTTTAAAAATTAAAAAATGCCCAAAACCCGTTCCAACTCGCGCTGTTAAAAATTCCAAGTATGCACAATTAAAGAGGAATACCTCACACACATTTTTGTATTATTACGATTTTGCCATCTTTTGTTGTTTCCATAAAAATGGGCTCATCCCTTAGAGAAACCCAAATTTTAAAAATGAAGAAATGCACAAAACCCGTTCCAACTCGCGCTGTTAAAAATTCCAAGTATGCACAATTAAAGAGGAATATCTCCCACGATTTTGCCATCTTTTGTTGTTTCCATAAAAATGGACTCATCCCTTAGAGAAACCCAAATTTTAAAAATGAAGAAATGCACAAAACCCGTTCCAACTCGCGCTGTTAAAAATTCCAAGTATGCACAATTAAAGAGGAATACCCCACACATATTTCTGTAATATTACGATTTTGCCATCTTTTGTTGTTTCCATAAAAATGGGCTCATCCCTTAGAGAAACCCAAATTTTAAAAATTAAAAAATGCCCTAAACCCGTTCTAACTCGCGCTGTTAAAAATTCCAAGTATGCACAATTAAAGAGGAATACCTCACACACATTTTTGTATTATTACGATTTTGCCATCTTTTGTTGTTTCCATAAAAATGGGCTCATCCCTTAGAGAAACCCAAATTTTAAAAATTAAAAAATGCCCTAAACCCGTTCTAACTCGCGCTGTTAAAAATTCCAAGTATGCACAATTAAAGTGGAATACCTCACACACATTTCTGTATTATTACGATTTTGCTATCTTTTGTTGTTTCCATTAAAATGGGCTCATCCCTTAGAGAAACCCAAATTTTAAACATGAAAAAATGCCCAAAACCTATTCCAACGCGCGCTGTTCAAAATTCCAAGTATGCACAATTAAAGAGGAATACCTCACACACATTTCTGTATTATTACGGTTTTGCCATCTTTTGTTGTTTCCATAAAAATGGGCTCATCCCTTAGAGAAACCGAAATTTTAAAAATTAAAAAATGCCCAAAACCCGTTCCAACTCGCGCTGTTAAAAATTCCAAGTATGCACAATTAAAGAGGAATACCTCACACACATTTCTGTATTATTACGATTTTGCCATCTTTTGTTGTTTCCACAAAAATGGGCTCCTCCCTTAGAGAATTACAAATATTAAAAATATAAGTGCCAAAACCCGTTTCAACACGCGCATTTAAATATTTTAAGCATGGAGAACTATAGAAGGACACCTCGAAAGCAAATTTCAATAATTTTGGTTTTGCCATATTTCGTTGTTTCCATAAAATTTACAGTTTGGATGCATGACCGCATTTTATTCCTTTAACAGGGCTATGTTATCTGTCTAACAGAGCTCTGTTAAATTGAAAGGTTTGTGGCAAAGCTAAAAATTTTAAAATTTATCTTCACACACATCCATGCAAGAAACTTTATCTGTCATTTTATGTTGTTTTTATTAAAGAAATCATTGATATTTTCTGTGTTAAAGTTTAAATCTTCTTTATATTCCCTCGTCTTTTCAATTTCCACACAAATTATTATTGTTCGCTTTGTTATTGCTTTAAAGTGAATTCATCTTTAATTGTTCTGGTCTAACCCTATTCTTAATTCTTCTGTGCTACTTTCGAGTATTTCTATTTCAATTTCATTGTGGCAACTGTGGCAGATTTCAGTTACAAAAAAATAAAAATAAAATTGTTTTTTATTCTTAACTTAACTTAGCTTTATATACAAGAGATATTATAGCCAGAAGTAACCATAACCAGTATTATTTATATACACTTACATACATAAATACATACATATTTAAAAATTCTGCCACAAAACACTTAAAAGCCAAAGCCAAAAATACTTGCTCTATTGGTACTTGTAGTGTTTGTTATTTTACCTCTAAAAAGAGATTAAAATAAAATAGTTCATTACTTAAATACAGACTTTGAGTGACAATCACAAAATAATGAAAATGAAAATATTATTCAAATATCTCAAATGGGTAACAATTGCTTTATTATTCATATTGTTTCTAAAGTTGAAATAAATTAAGATAAAAATACAGTTTTATGCTCAAGATTATTTTTACAATGAAGCTAAAACTTTAACAAGCGAATAAACTATAAAAATTCATAACGAGTTTGAAGAAAAAATTTTTTGTTGTGAATTAAAATGGCAGCACGATTTCTTGTTAAACTTTTTATATGAAAATAAAATTTATTTTAACATTTTCTTGAGAATTTTAAAATTCTAGAAAAATGGCACAAAAAAGACACTATATTACAATACGTTTGTTGTTGTTTTTAAATAGAACAATTTATTATTTCTTATATAATAATCGAAATGAAGAGAGAACATAAAAAAGTTTTTTTTTTTTTGGAAACAGCGTGTCTTCATACAAATAAATAAGGCGAATGCTTTAAATTTCAATGAAATTCATTTTCGAATGCAAAACTTCCCCAGTGATGAGTTTAAAATACTACTTCCTAGTTGTCCCGCGTCATCGTTAAATTCTACACTATTATCCCGGCTTTTTGTTAAGACTAAATTTTTAATCTAATCTGGCATTTACATACAAAATGCCACTCTGCTCCTTGTTTTTATTATAATTTCGCTTATAATGTTCGATGCCGTCTCAGCCTCTAACAGACAAAGCCTCTCATGGATAAAAAGTGTTTAACATTTCGCTAGAGAATCTTTGCTGCTCCTTCACATATTGTCGATACTAGCTTTCTCCCTTCATCCCTGTTCTTCTTGAGGATTGATTCTAGCGTCAAGCTTGATTTTCCGCATGTTCCTCACCACATTCTGATACTCAATATAAGAAAAAAATCGACACGAGAATACAATTTGACATTATTCTCGCGTTATAGGATATGAACTTACGACTTTAAATATTAAAGCTTGGGAGCATAAGTTTTTTAATTTATTTTAAAATTTTAAGTTCCACTCCCAAGCGTAAAATGATTTATTTTATTAATTGTTGTAGTGAGAGAAAAAATAGTAACTAATTGTTCGTTTAATATGAGTTTGAAAACGTCTCGCAATCTAATTAATTTCAACTCCTCTTCTTACTTGTAAAATAAGATTTTTTCGCCGTTAAGGGTAATTCTTCGGCAGTTAGTCCAAAGCCGAATATCATGTGAATCTTTAAATGCTTTTCCGTTTATCAGTAAAAAATATTAATGTCATCTACTCTGGGAACGTATGTCTGCGCATAAGTAGCTATTCATGTGACCTCAATTTCTTGGCGCCTCTCATACTGTATGCTGTATGTGTATGAAGATAAATTAAAAAATTTTAAACTTTGCCACAAACCTTTTTATTGAACAGAGCTCTGTTAGAAAGATAACATAGCCCTGTTAAGGGAACAAAAATTCGGTTTATGCATCCAAACTGTAATTTTCAAGGAAACAACAAATGATGGCAGAACCAAAATGAATGGGATTTGTTTGCAAGGTATCCCTTTATATGCCTCCATATTTGGAAATTTTAACAGCGCGGGTTAGAACGGGTTTTGCATTTTAATATTCTGAAAGTTTAAGTTTCTTTAAGGGATGAACCCATTTTTATGGAGAGAAACTCAAATTTTAAAAATATTAAAATGCCCAAAAACCCGTTCCAACTCGCGCTGTTAAAAATTCCAAATATGGAGGCATATAAAGGGATACCTTGCAAACAAATCCCATTCATTTTTGGTTTTGCCATCTTTTGTTGTTTCTATGAAAATTATAGATTGGTGCATAAACCGAATTTTTATTTTCTTAACAGGGCTATGTTATCTTTTTAACAGAGCTCTGTTAAATAATATTCTCACATGTGTTTTACAAAAACAGGTCGCCTGATTAATGTGATTTAAAAACATAAAATATTTTTTAATTATTATTTTTGAAACATGTGTAAATCTGTATTTTTTTTGTCTTTTATGAAAAAATTATCGATGTTGCCCTTTTAAGCATCTTAATCAATATTCAATGCATCACTATGCATTAAATCTCTTTGGAATGCCCCATTTCATGGTAAACGAAAAATTGTTTTATTTTATTGAAATTAATAAAAAAAGGAAATGGGTAAAAAATTAAAAATCAAGTCGATTGGCGCAAAGATTTTTTACATGTTCGAATATTAAGCTTCAGTGTGTTAAAGAAAACAATTTGTTTATGTAAAAATAATAAAAAAAGAAAAATTAAAACAATATTTCATCTAAACAACTTCGAAATGCACGTCTCAATAACAGGGGCTGAAATTAGAGTTAAAGAAAAAATCGTTAATTGAAACTGGTGCAAAAAAAAAATTGAATAGAAAATATAAAACAGATAATGACACCTGTACAATAAACCCAATAGCAAAAAAAGCAACAACAACAACAATAATATAAGTCATGACATGCGCCAGTGCATATGTTAAGACTTTCGAACGCACATCTTAAAAAAATACATACACACACACACACACGCATGGCATAGAGCAACTTAACACTGCAAGATAAAAAGAAATAAAATTGAAATGAATTTTATAAGCAGCTGCTTTATCTAAACACAACCAAACACTTGTAAAGGATAAAATGCAAGTAAATAATGTATTAAATAAAGCGTCTGTCCATCTACTTGGGAGTGTGTGTGTTAAAACACCTTTAAGACCACCTGACGATCAGTTGTGTGTAAATAAGAATTGAGTCCTAGGAAAAATCAAAGTTGAAAAATAAACCAACAAGAAAAACAAACCAACAAACATATTGTTTATTGCCTTTAATGAAACTGGTTTAACAGGATTTTCGTATGGAAATATATTTTGCTATTAATTTTTTCCCTCTCGCTAAAAAACTGCAATAGTAGCAGCACAGATAAATGAAATTTTATAAATGAAAAAGTTGCTGGCAAAAACCGGTGACAGTAGAAATCTTTTTAAGTGAAAAAATAATCTTAAAGTTTTTTGATTTTATTATTAATTGAGATTTCTTTAAGAGCCCAGCTTTTTACTTGTTAGAAATTGCCTAAAAATATTTTAATTAATCTCGTTTTCCATCTAAATGCGCTTCTTATTCAAGTGAACGAAAGGCAACTTTTTATGTGCTCTCTTAATACAACAAATTCATTCTTATTTGCAATATGTTGTAGTTGGGTAAACTTTTGTTTCTTTGAAAAGGTACCCAAGCAATTTTGGCAGTATTTCATAACGTTTTTTATTTTACAGTGCAAATAGTCAGTTTCAAAGGACTCAAAATTTAAACTTAAAAAAAATAAATGATCTCCATTCTCTTTCTTAAATTATCAAAATCTTTCATGACTAATAATGCCAAGACATGCTGGCAGCTATGTAACCATTAATAATTTTCCTTTTCTGTCATATTCTACCCTCTTGGAGTTATTAGTCTCTTGATACTTTATACGCGAAGACAGCTTATAAACCACGACACCTAATGAACTGTCACCTAAAGAAAACACTAAATTTTAGTATCTAGATTTTTAACTGAGAGTCCCAGTTAGGTTCTTTTCCTTAGCTGTGGTCATCTTTGCAAACCAAAATACCAGAAGAACATGTGTTAATGTTCTGTTTGACAAGAAATTTTTAAGCGATCAAATATTTTCTTAAAACTTTCATTATGAACTGAATATTAATTTGTTTCCATAAAAGTGTTTTTCTTAGACACAGTATGTAAAGAAAAGTACTCTTACCACAAAAAGTACCATTTTTAAGAGAGTTCCTTTTTCCCCGAGAAGTTTTTATTTCGCAATTAAAATCTTTAAAAAAAAACTTGCTTTAAAAAATTTGTTCTCATCAGGACTTGTTTTTGGCACAGATTTTTTTTTTATAAGTGGCAATTTACACAAAATATCATAAGTTTTGGAAAAAAAATATTTAGAGTTTATTTTTAATAGCACTTTTTCATAAAAAGTTTTTTTCCCTGATTTTCTAAAAATTTTTTAGACAAAGAAAAAAAAAATAAGAAAAAAAACAAAAATATTTTTTTGGAAACAAATTTTTTTCATACAGTTTTGTTTTTCTCAAATAAATTTCTTCAACAGTTCACAAAAGGTTTTTTTTCATATAATTCTGTATTTTAAATAATGTTCCTTTTTTCTTGAAAAAACCCTTTTTGCCTATAAAAAGTACCACTTTTTAGGTACCTTTTTAAGTACTTTTTTCAAAAGGATTTTTCTTTACCCAAAAGAGTTTTTTTTCAAAAGCGACCTTTTCTTGCAAAATTACCATTTTTTTCAGATAAGTCCCAAATTAAAAAAGACTTATTATTTTCAACAAAAATTTATTTTTCAAAAGCCCTTTTTCACAAAAAATTACTTTTTTTAAATAATTTTTTTTTTTCACGAAATGTAAGAAATATTTTTAGTAAAATCATTTTTATTTTCGTACAAATCCTTATTTCAAAAAATGATTATCCCAAAAAAAAAAAAAATTCCAAAAAATAAACAATTCGGTTTTGTAAAAAAAAAAAATGGAAATAAAAAATAATATTTTTTGGAGAAAAATCTTTAGTTGAATTAAAGTATTTGTGAAGAGTTTCCTGAAGAGCTAATTGAGCGGCAGCGAAATGGCCATCGAAACGTGCTTTCACCCTCAATAGACAATAAAGGTGATTTTAAGAATTCGGTTGGGATAATCAGCACGATATTTTAAATTTTAATTATTAAAAAATATATATTTTGACCAGCCTTTATCGCTAAATTATTTTTACTGATATTTTTTTTTAGAAAATGATACAACCTTAAAAAGATCTCTTGGAATACAACGTTTCTAGTCCTTAAAATTTGTAAAACACAGTTTTTACAAAAAATATCTCTATTTTTTTATAAAAATCGCTTAAAAAATCCTTTAAAAAACAGATTTTGAACCAAAAAGCTCTTTTTTTACAAAATAATTTTTCTTTAATTTTTTTTCAAATTCATTTTTTTTTAATTTTTTATTTATTTAACAAATCCTTTTTTTTACTATTTGATTTTTAATTCTCTTGCTAATTTTCATTGTTATTCTCTCCGCCTTATCAAAATGTATAAATGAATAGTTTTTTATTAAAACTTTTGAAAGAAGTAAAAACTTTTTAACTTTTTTCGTATTTCATTTAAATAATTGCTTTTTTATAATTTTTTGTGTTTTTTTCTAACGAATAAAACTATTTTGTTGAAGGCAAAAGTATTTTATCAAATCTCCTGTTAAAAAAATGTTCTAAAAAAAATAAAAATGGAAACATTCAAATGTATGCAAATTTGTTTTAGAAAACTAAACTTTTGATTGAAAAGTGAGCACTGAAAAAGTTGAATTAAAAAAAAAGAAAAAAAAAAAACATTTGAACGAGATTAACAACAGCATCTTTGATTTATATGATGGTCAAGCAACATCTAAAATGTTTTCAAGGTACATGATTGCATAAAAAAATAAAAATAAATAAAAAAAAATTAAGAAAATAAATTCAATAAAAAAGAAAGTCACCTGCTGCTGGATAAGCGATATTTTAGGGAATTATTTTTATAAAACTCGAAACTTGAAAGATACTTTTAGGTAAAGAAAATCGCTGAGCCGATCAATATACTACTAAAATACAAAAACTCTTTATTAATTTTTACAAC
This sequence comes from Cistogaster globosa, assembly GCA_937654795.1. NCBI lineage: Eukaryota > Metazoa > Arthropoda > Insecta > Diptera > Tachinidae > Cistogaster > Cistogaster globosa. Next base: position 94,309,990 of record OW569407.1, on the reverse strand, counting down.
AATAAAAAAATTCTGCTTAATGTCTTCTCCATGCTATTGACAACCATAAAAACACCTTTAATCGGTGATCGCCAAGCAAGTCCACCCAGGTTTACCTATACCCTACAATCACAAAATTCTTTTAACAAAGAGAGCAAGACATATCACACACACATATGCTAACGGTCAACAAAAAAAATTTAGTCAAAGAGATAACTAGACCTTGAATATTTTAAAATAATCATATCATTGATGTTTTTGACTCTAATAATCATAAAAATACGGAATAATTCAATCATGAAACATATAATATTTTTGTGTTTGTTAATGTAAAACAATACCACAATTTAATTTTATTAGTTGTAATACAGACATTTTTTTTCGGTGACCTTGCACCAATACATTCATTTTGAAACCACTCTCTTGATGGCGACCTCTGCTTTTAATCAATCAGGTTTGTTTGGTTAGTGTTTCACCCACACGCTTATAGACACAAATATTCAACAAATAATTAAAATGTGCTGCCTGATTTTTTCATATCAAAAGATTGTAAGCGTTTTAACTCGTCCATAAAAAAATCACAGTTGAAAGCGGTGTGGCAAAGTGGTATTAACAAAATTATAGAGAAAAATATATTTTAAAAATACTGATTCGCGTAATAAACCGTGATTAATATATTTTCATGAAACTAGAGTGCCCCAGTGTCCACCATAACACTAAATTAATTAATTGATAAAGAAGGGATTATTTTTAAGCCGGTATTTAGTTGTATGAAAATAATTCATTTGCCACAAGTATGTGACTATCAGAGATTTTCTTTTCGATAAATTCAGCTTATAATTCTATTATTATTTAATTCAATATTTTAATTTTATTTAATAATTAAATATTTCTACGAAAATTATTTTTTTTAAACTAATTTTATCTTTTGGGATTCATTTTTCGTAGCTAAAGAAAATAGAATATTCCTCTTTCTAAATCGTATGTTGCCACTATTATTTGTAATTCTAAGAGCTACGAGCCTTTTAGAATTACACTATAATTAGCATGTTTACCTCCATACTCCATTTTGTTACACAAGTAGTGATAATGTCATCAGCATACTCAGATGTTTGTTGCTCAATCAGGCCCAAACGGCTAAACTGATTCCATTAAAATTTAGTACACGGATCGTTCTTTACAAAGATTAAAATATACCATAAAAACTTAATTCGAAAAGTGACTGAGACGGATGAAAACTTAATTCAATTATATACTATTACTAACGTTATTTTTTGTTTAGGAATCAACAACAGATAAAACTGTAAATTTCGGGTTTCTAAACTTAAATTTGGGAATGTAATGTAATAAAAGTTTTTAAAACTTTGGTCTAAATATTTAATTTTTAATATTAAAAATAATTATTAGTCGAACTGTTTTAGCAATAAAACCAATTGAAATATTTTTATATCCGGCTTAAATTCTAAATTTATTAAGAAAAAATATTATAACAAATGAATTAATTATTTTGTTCGGCTTAAGTTCATTTTTGTTTTAATTTCTAAAATTTTTTTAAGAAGAAGAATTAATTATAAATCGTTTGTGTTAGCTGTAAAGAAAACAGAAAAAATTAAGTTTTTTAAATATATTTCAAAATTAAAGTAAGTACGCACATAAGCCGAATTAAAAAATTATTCATTTGATTGCAATACTAAGATATTTCGAGTAACAATTAATTTTATTATTAACAAGTAAGAGTGTTATATTCGGCTATGCCGAATTTTATATACCCTTCACCATCAAAAAAAAAAAAAAACAAAGTTTGGGGTGACAGAGAATTGACAAAAAGAAGAAGAAAAAAAAATAATTACAATATAAATTTTTACAAAAAGTGTCACCGGCTCTAAATGGGGTAAGCATTTAAAAAAAATTAGTTTTTCAGAAAGATCTCTTCAAAAGCTTTTAAATGATGGGTATCATTGACCATATTGACAATAGAAGTTTTTTATGAAAATTTCAAAGCCCCATAACCCGAAAAATATCGACGAGCACCAATTTTTTACTTAATATTGTTTTCTTATTTTTTAAATTTCTGTCGCCCCTTACATTCGTTTTTTTTCTATTGGAGTTACTTTATTGCTTTAATTGATATGAAAAAATTATAGGCAGGCGTGGTGTTTTGCCCGCTGCCTTGAAGGACATGGACCGATGTTGCTGATTTTCAATAGCAAAATTTTCGAAACTATGTCGTTTGATGGATTGGCGTATTTAAATTTTTATTGCCTTGCCAAAGTTGGTTTTAACCTGAACATAGACGGACAGATGGACATCGGTCAATCGACTTCGCTATGCAAAAGGATTCAGAATTATATACGAGTACTCTGTGGCGTAGGGAATAGAAATTGTAGAAATGTCAGACTCTCATATAATCTTTTTCTACTTTTTGTGGTGAAAGGTTTTTAAATAATAAATTTCCTTGCAAGATGCAGGGCAGTTATACGTTCTTCAGAGAAGAATGAACGACTGAAATATTTCGGGGGCGGCTGAAAAAATAATTTTATCCGCCAGCGAGACTAAGCCGCTTGCGCCAAATATTTACCGGCTTATTGGAATTTTATACTGCAAAGCCGAAATGATACTTTAAGCGGTCTTTACACGATCAAAATACTCCTCCAGCATTTTAGCAGTATTTAAGAAAATGTGTCACGCGGACGTTGGAAGATGAAAAATGAAAATTTTTTTCCCCATCGGTATGTTTTTTTTATATCAAATTAAGAATCATTTAAATGTGCATATTTATTTATAACATGTTTTGCTATATTGACGTAAATTTTTTTTTAAAAATAAGTCAGCAGAAAATAGACATGTTGACATCACTGAGCAAATATTAAAGAATTAAGTAGTAAAAATAGTGTTATTTTATTTCGTTTTAAAATTAATAAAAATCCCTTATAAAAATTTGACTAGCCGGGTTAAACGGCTGATGGTTAAGTCATAGACAAATTCGGCGCAAATTATGTAATTTTATCGGCGGCGTGACTAACCGCCAGTCGCATCGATAAGACTTTCTGTATTGACATCCTTTATAACAATCATACTGATACTGGATATTTGTAAAAGAATAAGAAATGCTTTTGTGGCTCAACCAATTATTAGCAGAAAGATAGAAAAAATATGTCACGATTAATAAATAAACAACGAAAAATCTTTTGAGCTGTGTGAGTTATTTCTCGTATTGAAAAAGAATAGTTTTCTTTCATTAGGTTAATCTAAAATTGTTAATATTTTTTTTATTTAATTAACTTCTTATCTCAATATAAAACAAAAGGCTTAAATTAGTGAAATTCACCACTTTAAATTTTATTTTAAAACCGCTCTTACGTGGGCATTTAAATAAAAAGATTCATTCTTGTTATTTATTTGGTGGACACTAAATGTAACAAACTCGTACGTATGTATATTTTTACAACATTGTTTCTTCGAATAGTAAGAACTTAATTTATTGCTTTATCTACTTTAATATTTTTTTATGTAATTTAATGAAGTTGTCACACCAGTATTTTTAGCAGAAAATGTTAAAGAACTAAAACCAGATTTTTGTTGTTGTTTCTCTTTTATTACGTATTGATTTAAAAACATGATTTAACACAACAACAATATTTGAATGATTGTAATTTATGTGTTGGTTGTAGGTAAAACATCATGTTGAGGTAAAGTTAATTTTTAAATACCCTACAGTAAAACAATAATTGAAAAAGTGTAAAAAACAAAATCAAAATGTGTCACAACAATATTATTATATTTCTAAGAATATTTTACCAGGCCCGTTGTAAAAAGCTGAAAAAATAAAATTTAAAATTTAAGGATGGCCCATACATTGTACGGAACCCTTCGTGTGTGAGTTCAACGCGCACTTGGCGAATTTTTTAAGTGTTGCTAACACTACGGCACAATTAGCGATAAGTATAAATCTTAAGTGCGTTACTTGAAATAAAGGGTGACATTTTAAAATTTATTATTTATTATTATGAACACAATTCTAAAGAATACAATAAATAATAAAAAAAATTTAATAAATATTTTAAAGAAACAAAACTTTCAACAACATAATTTATTCAAATTTTTAAAAAGAATTTTTTATCGTAAAAAAAATAATCAAAAATTTTAATAAATTAAACATAATTTATAATTAAAAACTAACTGTTATATTTTAATAAATGTCCATTGTCTTCTACGTATGTTTACATGTGACTTCAGCTAAAGACCCCCACCATCTCCTATAAAGGTGACCAGAAATAGAAACTAACCTGAGTCAATGATAATTATTTTCCATTTTTTATTTTGTGTTGGTTTTCATATAATTTCGTGTCTGTTATGGACAACGTAGCAGCTTTACTACGACCATATTGATTGTGTACATTCAAATTTGTCCAATATTGTACGTGATTAAATATTTTATTGTTCCCGTTCGTGGTATTTTTTAATGATACTTTAAGCTGTGAAATGACTACGTCGCTTTTTAAAATTCTTTCAATGCGTAGACTTAAAATAAATTTTTTTTAAGAAAACGAAATAAAAAATAAATTAAAGGGAATTTTTATTTCTCTTTTTATACCCTTTACCACAAGTAGAAAGAGAGTATATCTAAGTTTGTCATTCCTTTTGGGCCGGTAAAAGTGACAAAGATATAAGGTACTCATTGATTTTTTATACCCTTCACCACATTTCTACAATATCCATTTTCCACCCCATACGAGTAAGGTATAAATATTCTGAGTCCTTATGCATAGCGAAGTCGAATGAGCTATGATGCTCCGTCCGTTTCTCCGTCCATGAGCTAAAGAAAATTTGAATACGCCAATCGTCCATGTCTTTTAGGGCAGCGGGCAAAACATCACGCCTGCCTCTAATTTTTATACACCATCATGGGGTGATAGAGAATTGAAGAATAGAAAAAAACATCGAATGAAAAAATTATCGCTGTTCTATATTGGCGCTGGCCCATATTTTCCGAGTTATGGGCCTCTAAACTTTTCATGTGCACCATGCATCATTTAAAAGCTTTTGATGCTTAATCCATCAAGAGCCGATGATATTTTTTAGGATTTTTTTTTTATATTTTTTAATTCTCCGTCAATATTTTTTTTTATTGGAGTTACTTTACGAAATGAGGTTTATACACGCGGTAAAGGGTTTACAAAATTCGGTATAGCCAGCTGTTTTTCTAAAACATAAAATAAAAACAAAGTACTCCCGATGTAAATTTAAAGAAGATAAATCGAGAACTATGTTTTTCGATCTGAGACAAACATTGAAGGATTCGGTAAAAGAATCAAGGACTTTGAGACGTTTAGGTGCTGAAAGACTTTCTTATTTTCAAGATTTTGATTAATCTTTTTTAATTTAAATATTACATTTATTTAAAAAAAATTGCGGCTTAAATAAATTAAATAAAAATTATTATTAATGGTAACTAGAAAGACCTTCAAAGCTGTAGAAATTAAACAAAAACTACTTGGCCAATGTTGTCAGATAAAAATTTCTCCTAGATTAAAAGGACTTTTTGCACTTAGAGGGGAGCTTGTGTGTAAACATATGTCAGGGGCTACAAATTGTATTAGGGATTTTGATAAGTGGTTTTTGAATAGTTACCATTCTACTGTAAATTGTTTTGAATTTGAGTTCATTTATTGAAAAATTAATTTTTTTAGGTTTGGGGAATATTTAAAAAAATGGAATTAAGTTATTCATTTTCAATCGTTATATTTTTATGTAGTTTAAATTTGATTTTATACTCGAATAGAGAAGAGACGAAACAATATCTGGCAACCTGGTTATCAATCAAACAATTTTACTTTTGTGCTTCTATGTATTTTTCGTAATTAAAACGCGGCTTGAAATGAGGTTCTCATAGCGAAAACGCTCGCCAAACATACCAAACGTACAAACAGCCAGTATCGACGGTCTTCACCGAAAGTTATGACAACAGCAAAAATCTGTTTGTTAAATGTAGAATCATGTTCAAGATATTTTAATGCAACCATAATATGTTTGGTATATCGTTGTAGGCAATCAATTAAAGTTGTGGTGATCATGTCTTAACTATAATAAGATTTCTTTTTTTTTCACAAATGTATTTAATGTCTCTTAATTAAAATAAAATTTTGATTTTGTTTTGCAAGCAATATTTTCTTTTACTTAATTTTCACTTACTCTAATTGGAGTAGCATAAAAATAATTATTTCTTTAATAAAAATAAAAATATGAATCAAAATCTGGTTCAAAATTGCTCATTTACTACAATTGACTTTGATTTTTATTTTAATTTCTTAAATTTTTTTTAAGAAATAAAAATTATTTACAAATGTATGCGGTCGTTTTCTAACGAAAACAGGCAAAATTAGATCCCAGCAGAATGTAATGCTGCATTGTCTGGATCGCTACATCCGTCACAAGCATTACTCGTATCAATATACCTTAAGTTTTTCAAACGTAAATATCAACTATTTAATCAACTACTTTTGTAAATATTCATCATCAATCCATATTAATTTGATAAGACTAAGTCCACACACAAAGCAAAGAATTTTTCCTAATTTTTTTTACTTCCTTTGGAAAACTCTTAAAAATTAAAATACAAATGAACTTATATTTATAAATTTTATGTTTGTATTTAATTACAGTTTTTTTTTCTATCTCTGAAATAATTTTTTAAATTTATTTTTATTTATTTACAGTTTTCCTAATTAATTCAAAATCATCGTAATAACGAGTATTAAGCAAAAAAAAAAAAAAAAGGATTTTTAAATAAATTAATTTAATAAATAAACAGAATGAAGCATCAGTAGGAGCTAATGGGAATTATAAATCTAATTAAGAGGTAAGTCTGAAAAAAATAAAATAATTTAAATAAATAGACAAATTGTTATAATAAATATAATTTTTTTTTTAACAATATGCAACAAAAATTCAATGCATTATGAAAAAAATTAAATCTAAAAATTAATAGCTAAAATATAGAAGTTTAATCTACAAAATTAAAAAAGTTTTAAATGAAGAGACAATAATTAAAGTGAAAAATAAATAATTTTATTGTAAAAAAATTAATTAAGTTCGAAAAAAATTAAGGGCAGTCTTGTTTTTGTTTATAAAAAAAATCAAAGAGCTCCTAATGTTTTTGGTACTTAAGCCACCTCACTTAAAATCTCAATGTTAAAATAACCCAAAGAAAAATAAAAATTTACTATTTCTACAAATCTGTTCTCAGTATTTTTCAAGATTATTTCGAAGTCATAATTGTAAAAATTTTCCTTGTAATTGTACTCCCCATTAGGCCTGCCAGATTTAGTTAGAGTGTCAAAGGTAGAGTAGTCTTGACAGTTTTCAACTTTTACTCATTTTTTGAATATCTTCAGCAGCGATTGAACTGCATGTTTAATCTCCATTGCGCTGCACCGTCATGATCTCTCTGCGATCATATTAAGATCCATAAACCCTAAAAGTCTATCAGGTGAACTCACAGCAACGTTTTGTCTTCGTTGTCATAAAAAGTTGCAAGCTACTGTTGCCGAAATGAATCTAATTTTGGAAACCGCACGGTGTGTGTTTCTGGATGTTAAAGATTCTGTCGTATGGGAATGGAATAGGAACATTAATTTATATAAAGAGCACGTAGCGAAGAAACAGAGCGCCATTTAATGTGACCGACAACAAAGCGTTAAAAATAGAACTTTTTTCACACTATTGTTACAACGGCGATATATTCTTCAGTACTCATATTCTTTTAGCTTAAAATCTTGATAATTATGTGCGCCTTAATAATTGCTAATCGATAATAGATTATTAAAATAAACCTAGATAATTTGGTGACTTTGTTCAACTTAACCTATTTATGATGATCTGTCAGATTATATTGATCATTAATGTCAAAAGTGATGTTTGATACTTTCTTTCAAAGTTCTCGGCTGAAGCCTTCAAATTCAACTACTTATTTGATGCCCAGAAAAAAGTTTTTGCATCTTTTAAACGTTTTATTGGCTTTCAGATTGAAAACTAATGAATTAATTGCCGCAATTACTTATTTAATTAAAAAAAATTTTCGTGCTAAATAAATAATTGAATCAATTAATCTAAAAATAAAAAAACTTTAAAAGGTGCAAAATCTTTTTTTTGTGTCTGGAAAAAAGTTCATTTTAATTAAATGTTGTGTTATCTGGAAGAAAAAGGTCTAAGGGAGATCCTTGCTGTATTTGTGAAATAGCAAATTCCAAAAGAAATTCATGCTTTCGATTGAAGCCATGATTATCTGGTAAAACTACAGCATTCGCTTCACTTACAATTGGGTAGATCTTTCCAAGGGGGATCGTCATGGCCGTTTAAATTCATTTGGGATAAGTAGTCAAGAAAATAATTATCGAACAATTAAAAATAAAAAAAAGTTAACCACAGTATTTAGTGCAGCATGTCAGCAGCATTTATTTTGCTACTCACGAACACAAAGTCTTCGCGTCTTCAAAGTCTTCAAAAATAGTAGAGCGCTTTATACGCAATCCAGCAGCATGTCTGCTTCTTCAATTAGAGAAAAAAAAAATCATAGTTATGGTATGGCCACAATAACCATAATATGGTGTTTACAAAAATATTTTGTTGCGGTAAAAAAAAATTATAGTTGTGTTAAACAAATATTTAATTCTGATGAACTGGCTTTTGTTAACGTTTAATTTTTAAATGTTTGTTAGACACGAACAGAGTTGCTAGAAAATAAATAACTTTTCCTGAAACTTCAATTAAATTAATGCATTATTTTAATGTTGTTTTTATTAACATAAAATATTATCAATAAATATAATATTTTAAATTTCTTCTTAAAACAACTCTAAGAATGAAGTATAACTTTCAAGAAGGGATTTTTAAGCGCATTTAATTCCTGAAGGCCTTGAAATTACTTTCGTTCATGTCCATTTCAAAGCACTAAATATGAAAATAAAATGCTACTGCAAAACTTATCAGCTGCGAGCAAGAAAAATTTTATGCGGCTGCATAATATTTCGATGATGAAATGAGTAAAGGCCTCACATTCAGGCATCATGTCGACAGTGCTTATGCAGATGGTCGTTTGATTGCTGTTGCCTCTTTACTCTTTAAACATCTTTAAAAATCCTGCAAAAATCCCCGCAAGTAACTAAAAGCAATTTGAATCAAATATTGACGCTCATGTATGAAATTGTATCCAGCCATATGGTGAATTTCTGCTGCCCCAATTAATAACAATAAAACAATATGTTTGACATTAAAAAAATCATCTTTCTTTCATATTTGCAATTAAAATGCTTCATAAAATTAATGGATTGTAAATATCACATTTTACAAATTTATTTATTTTCATTTATAGAGTTCATGTGTAAAGTTTATTTTATGTTTTATTACTTCAATCGTTTGTTGGCAATAAAAAGCTGTTCATTCCAAATACCTTAAGTGATTTGCCATGACTACCAACCAATACATTCCATTATATTTCCATTTATATCAATTATTGAAGCCATACGTTAAGTTAAAAATCCAAAAGGGAAAAGAGACTTTAAAAAAGGAAGAACAAAAAAATCAATTTGCAGGATTTCACCTATTTGAACGTAGTTTATCTGTCCAAAGTGAGAGACAGTTGAAATAAATCAGTAAAATCAGGAAATAGAAAGAGATCAAGTTTTTAAAACATTTTGTTTTTGTTTTACCTTTGTAACTGACAAATTAAGCTTGATGAACATTATTCCATACACACACACATACACGCATGCACATAAGGGAAAGTGGATAAAACCATAGAATCAGATCATTTTTGCAATCTAAAAAGACAGAAGCTTAAAATGATACATTCTTGGCTAAGGGCAACATTAAGAATTTTTTAGAATTAAAACATTAAAAATCAAAAATAAAATAAAATAAATTTCTTAAATTTCTGAAAAAAACTAAAATTTTAAACAACCAGTAGTAGTTTTCTCTATAAATTCACTTAATGCTTTTAAAGCTCTAGTTAAGCTTCTATTACAAAATATTCCAGTGCTAATGTTAGATTCCCTTAAATGATTGTTTGTTTTAAGCAAAAAAAAAAAAAAAAAAAAATACACACACACACACAAATTGCAAAAATAGAAACGACAAAAAATTCCACATAGAAAATCGCTTTCAATTGATTTTGAGGTTGAGTTTGAGATCTACTTTAAGTCTTTTCGTATATTTAAATATGTACTAATAGTGGGTCTACTCTTAACTCTTTAGACATACATATGTGTGTGTGTGTGTGTTGCCTCATATATTTGGAAGTGAAAAAATTTAATTAAACTCTCATTTAGAAAATCCCTACTTTTAAGTGTCAATAGTTGAATAGTTTTTGATTGTTGTTCAAATATTATTCAAATAAAATCTCTAATATCAATTAAACCTAAACCATTATTTACGTTCGAAAATAAAATAAGAAAAATGTTACATTTTACTTTAAAATCGTTGTTTAATGGTTTTAAAAAAAGAAGAAAAATTCTAGTGAAAAACTTGTTTTAATCCGATTTAAGATTCAAAGTTGTATATTTTACCTTTAAAATTTTGAAGATTTTTTTAAAATTTTTTTTTTCAAAACTTTATTTTAAACTCGAACTAAAATTTTCTCTCGAGTACAAAAAATAAAACTGACGAACAAAGATCTAGTAATTCTTTTTAAAATTAAAATTGAAACTCGCTTATATTTGATTCGCCTGCAACTGAAATTAATTCAAGAAGTCCTCTTACTCTGCTTTATTCGTAAATGATTTATCCATCACTGTATCTCACTCAAGAAAAAATATTTTTTAGTCAGGGTAGAAAACAATTCGAATCTAGAATACAATTTTAGGCTAAACTTTTTAAAACATACGAGGACTTAAATGGTCCAGTTAATTCCTTTAAGTAGGAATATAAAAACAAATGATTGTACGGAAATTTCTTTATTTCAAAATTTATTAATAAAAAAGTTAAACTCGCGAAAATCCCAACTTAACACTATTTGCACTTCGAATTTTTATAAATTTAAATTCCTCCCTAAAGTTTAATTTTCTTGTGTAACTGAAAATCCCTCGCGAGTTAAAAAATAAAACTCGCGAGCTAAGATTAAGAAATTATTTTCAATATTTAAAATTAAATTCGTTCATATATAATTCGTTAGCAACTGAATTTATTTCGAAAGCTTTTCTCCTGGCATTGTCTCATGTGAATTATTACGGCGTTCTGCTCATGAAAATTAATCTTTAGCTTAAGTGATTTCTGACTGCCAGCTGTTAATTATTGAAATAATATTCCTTCACCTACAACACGTAGCGCCATCTTTTGTTCAAAAATAGATTTTCATATTAAGTGTTATTTTCTACTGCCAACTTAGCGTGCTTTTCTATAACTGAACTAGATTTTAGAGTTGACAGAATTAAATTTTATTCCCAAAGTTGGAGTACTTTTACAGTTGTTTTAATTCTTCTTTGGCAGGATTTGTACATTTCGGCAACACACTAAAATTTGCCTGATGAAAGAGGGCCTGTTCAAATTTCTAGATGAATACTTCAACATAAAGGTTCATCCTTGGTATAGGTGGGGTAATTAGCACCATATTGAATTAAGCAATGCAAAAGCGCAAGAGATTGGATCCCTATAAAATATGAAACGATATTTTTAACCGAAAACCTGAAAGTTTTGAAATCGGTATTTTGAACCTGACTGACGACCGAAATACCTGCCAGTGCATAGAACAAAGAACAACAAAAAGTTTTGATTACACATAATATCTCTAGCAAACAGCGTTGCCACTGACATTAAAAAAATTATACAAATAAAGGCTGATCTTTAGAATAAATTTAAAAAAAATTATATTTTGCTACCTGCATTTTGTAGCAGGCTTTGAACAAACAAACAAAAAATTAAAAAATAAATAAAAATGCAATTTATTACAAAAAACGCTACATTGGCAACATAGTGGTATATTTTGGTATACATTTGATCATTTATGGAATTTATATGTTTCTATAAATCTTAAAAAAAAATAAAATAAAAATTTAATTTAATCTAATCTAATCTAATTCGAAAAACGCTACAAGGGCAACACAGAATTAAATGAAATTACGGCAAATTTGTCATTCGCTCATTAATAGAATGTATTTGGTTTCTATAAACCCTTGAAATAGACGAATGAATATTATTTATTCTACGACAAGAGGGTATCGTTACTTTACGTCTGAAGTGCTTCTTGATATTACGTGCAATTCATCGGTGTTCATAAAAATATTGAAAACGATAAGAACATATGTTGTCATTATTTTTTTCATAAAAAATAACGCTCTGATCTGTTAGGGGAGCCACATGACCTCTGCATTCCATGTGCCCTTGATTTTTTCAGAAGAACTTGAAATGCGTTCCATTTTTTTAAATAAATTTTCTTCTCTAAAGCCAACTTTATAAAATAAATATTTAAATTAAGCTGTAAATTTAATAAAAATTATTTTTCCCTTAATTATATATTCAATAATAACAGACATTTAGATGCCAGTAAATACCACATAATAAATTAATTAAGTTTTTTTTTCTGTCATTAATTTAAATGTAAAACATATTCTGATTATAATTAATACTAACAATTTTCATAAATAGTAAAATACTTTAATTTGTAGTTGTGGGTTGGAAATTAAATAAAAATTTTGATTAATGAGAAAACTTAATTAAATTTAATGAAATATAAAACTCCATAAAATTATTTTAAAATACAATGATTAAGTGGTTGTTGGTTTAATAAGCGAAATTTGTTAAGTGTGAAAAACAAATTGTTTCAAGTCTATAAATAAATAAAGGGTGTTCTTAAATTCGAAAAGAACAGAACTATTTATAAAACAAAAGAGTAAGTTTTCACAAAATTTTAGACGTTACTCCAACATGATTCTAAATCGACGCAGTTTTTTCACTTAATGCTTTTGCTTCTTGGCCATTGAGGTAGAACTATTTAAACTCATTTATTTCTATGGAGATGTGTTGATGAAGGATTTGGAATAAAAATGTTTCTGGAAGGAGTATGGACATAATTACAATTTAAAATTAATAGCATTCAATTAATAGTTGAATTCATTTATTTTACAAAGTTCTTAAATATAATTTCTAATCGAATCTACAAATAAAAAAAAATTGTTTTTTGTAAGATTTTGAACATTAGCGGGTGTCTTTCTAAACTGATAGCACTCACGAAGGACTTAAATGTCTTACTGCGCTTATTCGACATTCGTACAATACTTTCAAAGTATCCCGATTTATTTTTAAATTGTTTATCACTTTTTAAAATTCTTCATTAAATCAGTTGTTAATCAGTTGTTTAGCGATATAATGAGGCTTATTGTGGGCTTAACGTATTTTTTAATAAACAAAATTACCACAAATGGAGTAAAATTCATCCACAACAGACACTAAAGGCTTCATTACATAAAAAAATGGCCGTTTTTTTTAATGCACCTTATTTCTTCAAATCTTAAATCGGAGCTTAAGTTACTGCTTCATGATCAATGATTTTTTGTTTCAGAGTGTGGATGACATTAAACCGGGCACGACGGAGAAATACGCCATATGGCGACTGCCACTATCGACTTCTTAAAATAAAATTTGGCTTTAAGTTGATTTTGACAAACGGGTCTATCATTTGGCCTCAGCTGTCGACTGATTTGACACCCTTGGACTATAATCTGTTTGGCCACGTAAAGTCATTGGCCTATGGGTGTAAAGATAGCTACATCAGTTAGCTTCGTTTTTGACAACACTGTTATAGTTTACATACCTCTCACTCAAAAAATGTTAAGTTAACAGAATTGAATTATTTTAACATTTCCTTGTGAAAATTAAAAAAATTATATAAAAAGTGTGTCAATTTATTAAAAATTTAATTTTATTTATTTATAGCAAAACACAAAAAGTCAAAATATAAAAATTTCTAAAATCAGGTCGAAAAACTCATGCTTTTTTTTCTTTCTTAATACAGGCATTTATCAAATGCCTAAAAAATGGGTCAAAAATGAAAAGGTGCGGCTTAGCAGACTACAGGGGCGAAAGCCAAGGCATTGTAGATTTCAGAAGTGTGTAGAATAAATTCAGAATTTGTATAGCTTTTTAGTAAAAGAATTGAGAAAAATGTGAAATTACGCATTTCCCCATAAGTTTCAAATGTTGATGTTTTGAATAACAAATTATTTTTTAATACTCTTTTTGTGTGCTTAAAAGTTCTAAGGGGCTTTAATCATGTCATTTAAAATATAAATAAAAAACACAAAATCACCAAGACTTAGGTGTAAGTTCTCGATGCGTTCAATTTTTTTTTACACAAAAAGGGAACCTTATTTACATCTTATGATGCTAGTTTGAATCCAGGCTTTCAAATAACCCTCGTAGATATTAATTTTTATTATTTTTTTTTTATTAATTAATAAATTATTATACGGTTGGTTATACATTTGTTTTTTTATACAGACATGTACAGTGAAGTAAAACTCATTAAATTAATTAAGTCTTCAAGTGACTACTTCACAACTTTTTTTTTAGCGAGTGAGTACATTCATGTGTCTGCTGATAATGACAGCATTCATTATGTTTCATATATTTGTGTTTAGAATTTTTTGCATTTTTTATTTCTATTTCTTATTTGTTTTAATTCATTTATTTAATTAGATTTTTCTAGAGAGTTTAATTGTTTGCTTTTTCCTTCTTGAAATTGTGGCAGACAATTCTGAGACATGTCTTTTATAAACTAGTCTTTCATAAGCAATTACTAGATGAATTATTCAATATTAACCCACATTTAGTTAAGATGCTTTCGCGGCATTTTACTAAATGTATCACAACCCACTGGAAAGTGATAATGAATTGTAAACAATGGGGCAATTAACATTCACACTTCTAACTAATGCACTTTTAACTTTAATTAATTTAACAAAGTTGATGAAAATTAAAATTTTTCAAGAATCTCTTTAAGGAAATAAAATACTTAAAATTTAAAACAAATTGTGTAAAGACTGCTGCTGAACATACAAGAATTTTTGTTTTCGGTCACATTTCTAAATGCAAAATAAAAAAAATTACACACATCCTTGTATACACATGATGTCTGTAGTAAACAGTGTTACCACTAAACTTTCTTACTAAAAATTTTATTTAAAATTTTGTCTGATTTTTAAAATAAGTTTAATAAAAAACAAGTCAAAGTGCTATATTCAGCTATGCCGAACCTTTTATACCCTTCACTATGTATAAAAATCTATTTTAGTGAAGAAGCTCCTATAAAAAACAAATATTGCGAAGACAAAGGATTCAAAAATAAGAAAGAAAAAAATTAAATACGATATACAATTTTACATAAAAATTTTATCGGCTCTAAATGGGTTAAGCATTTTTAAAAAATCTTAGTATTTCCTGATAGAACTCTTCAAAACATTTTAAACGAATTCCATATTGACTATATTGACAATTAATTTTTTTTATGAAAATTTCAAAGGCCCATATCTCGGAAAATATGGGCGAGCGTTAATATTTTCATTTAAGGTTTTTTTTTCAATTTTTTTTTTTACTTTTTTTCGCTTTTTTATTTGTTTTTTTGATTAGAGTTACTTCATTGTTCCAAATGATAGGGAAAAACTCGAGGCAGGCATGGTGTTTAGACCACAGCCGCAAGGGACTTGGACCGATCTTGCGGATTTTCAATAGCAAAATTTTTTAAACTATGTCTGCGGAGAAAGGTATAATAATTTTATAAGCTACGTGTTAAACAAAACACCAACAGAAATAAATAAATGTAGAACCAAAAGCACCACAATGGTAACGCCGTTCAATAAAATTTTATTGCAATTGTGTTTGCGTTAAAATCTCGTTAAAGGCATTATAAGATTTGTGGACTAGAGCCGAGAGTGGCGTTAGTAGATGGTGTTTTTAGGACCATGATCTGGCGTTGATAGAAAATCTGAAGGGTGGCAACTACATGGAAGTCAAGCAGCCCTTACACAGTGGTAACAGAAATAGAACAACAATACAATAGAGTTAAATAAATGAAAATAGAATAAAATAGAATAGAAGTAGTAAATAAGTTTATATTGTAAATCGCTTGCGGGTTAATCCACCCTCCTCCAAATTTTATTTTTTGAATAGCAAAATCCATCAATGTAGAAAAGTCAGAATCTACTTTTTAAAATTTTATTTAAAATACAAAAGTTCACTTTTTTCGGAAAATGGTTAAAAGTAATAAATTCTAAGCTGTCAGCTATAAAATTAAAAATATAAACCAGACTGTTATTATTTTCTTAATAAAATAATTTTATTCTTTTACTCTGGCCATTTATTTAAATAAGAAGCACTTTATGTCATAACAATTTTTCCTAAAACATGCACATATTTTTAATAAAATTATTTTAAGCTTTTAATGTTGTCACTCTTATTCTTTTGTAATTCACTTATTAAGGCAATTTTATAAAAAAAGAAAAAATAATAAAAGAAAAAAAAATATTTTTTGTTTTGAAAATGACAAAAGAACAATTTACATTTGACATCCAACTGTTAAGACTTCATTTATTTTAAAATTTTTAATTTTTATTCTTTTTTTTTTTGTTTTTGTGAGGGTTGCTGCGTATTTACTTTTGTTATGCTTTAATTTGAAAAAGAATCTGTACAGTTTCAATCTCATGCAGATAGAAAGTTCAGTACAGCAAGAATAATGCTGCTCAACAAAGAGATTATAGGGATGAAAGCCAATAATTTTATAAGGGTTGTTTTATTTATATTAAGTATATTTAAGTATTAAAATAGAATACTTTTTTTGCTTAAAGAATAAAATGTAAATAAAATTCAATTTCAGTCTGAATTTTACAGTAGCTTGACATGTAAACTCAAACAAAATAAAAAAACAAATAATTTTTCATTTACCCTATAGACTTTAATATGCTCGTAAATGTGTGTGTGTGTGTCTGTGTAACACATAAATATTTCTAAATAATAAATGTCCGTAATAAAGACATTGACTAATAGTTTGGTAAGTGATAAAATATTGTCATTGCAATATCAGTGCACATTTTGCATAAATACTTTTATAAATAATTTAAAAGGGATTTTTAACATACAAATTTTAATCATTTAATCTTGACATTTTGATTTTGTTGGTTTTGTGTTCTTAACATTAAAACTTAGATAAAGTTATTGTTCTCAAAGGGGTTTTTCAGATACGTTAGTTAAGAAATGACATGACATTGACATCAAAGGCAAAGGCAAAAAACATGCAGACAACAGGCAATGTTAACAAATAAAATACAAGATACAAACAAGACATGGAGCAAGACATTAGACTAAAGGTATAACGAAAACTAGGCAAGGTTAATATTAGGACAGACAGTAAATACATAAGACGCAATACACAAATAAGACATTCGGAAGATATATACAAGCCACAGAAGAAACATAAAATAGATAATTGCGATCAGTAAAAGTCATAAACAAAGCATAGAGAGGACATTGGTAAATAAACGCAACACATGGACATGACATATTTAAAATACATACATGGCATAGCGAAGATATAGACAAAGTAAACGTTAGACCAGGACATAGGCATAAATGTAGACATTACTTAAAAATGAACTTCACAATTTATTGAGAAGTTAATGTCAAGACGTAGATAATATAAAGACAAAACCAAGACAAGCCATAGAAAAATATGGAGTAGTATCAGACAAGATATATAGAGGGCATATAAAAGTAATAAGCAAAATTAAGATCAGACATGGAGAATAAAAAATATAGACAAAACACTAATAACATACAGACGAGACATAGATAATATATAGACAATAGATAACGAAAAGCAAAAGCAAGAGACAAGAATACATAAGACACGGACAAAATATTGACAAGATATAAACAAGGTATAAACAAGACATAGACAAGTTTCGAGAATATATAAACAAGACATAAACAAAATATAGGTAAGACATGGACAAGACTTGACAAGATATAGAAAAGACTTGAGAAAGATTTAGATAAGAATTTGAAATACATAAACATGATAACGTGGAAAGAAACAAGAAAGACTAGCGGTTGACATTGCACAGACAAAAAGTAGACATTATATAGAAAAGGCACATACAGGAGCAGGGCAAGACAAGGACAAGAATTTACAAGATATAAAGAAGATATAAATAAGTCATTAAAAAGACGAGCCATAGAAAAAATATAGGTAAGACATATACGAGAATTGGCGACATAAATATGATAACACGAGAAAAATCATAGTAATAGAAAAGAGATTGACATGGCATCGACAAAATAAAAGAAAATATATAAAAAAGATATAGACAAGACCAGAGCAAGACATAAACAAAATATAGATAAGACATGAACAGGAATTGGCAAGACATAAACATGATAACATGAGAAGAAACATAAGCAAATAATAAACAACTGGTTGTCATGACATAGACAAAAAATAGAAAAATACTAAAAAGAGATACACAACACTAGCGCGAGACATATACAAATATAGGTAAGACATATACAAGAATTGCTAAGATATGAACATGTCGTAGATAAGATATAGAGAAAACATAGACAAGACATGGGCATTTTATAGAAAAGACAGTGGCAATACATGGACTATGGCCATATAAAGAAAGACATAAGCAAGTAATAGACAAGAGTTAAACAAGACAAGAAAAAGATAGAGCCAAGATACAGACTATACGAGATGTAGAAAAGATATAGAGACATAAGCAAGACATAAGCGAGTTATGGACAAGATCAGGTGAGATATACACAAGACACAGATAATGCACAGATAAAATAAAGGTATAGAAAAACATAAGAGAACATTGGCATGAGATATCAAGCTAAAAGCCAGTCATAGGGAAAGACATAGACGAGACATAGGCAAGATATATACATGCCATAATACATAGACACGATATCGGCAGAACATAGGAAAATTGTAGTTAAAATAGAGACAAGAAATAGGTACAGACGCGATGTAAAGCAAAGATAAACTAAGATAAGACACAGACACGCCATTGACAAGCTGCAGAAAATTATATAAGACCAGTTAAAATCAGATATATGAATACAAAGAACAAAAATTTAGCTTTCTCAATTTTCCACTTAATTTATTTATAGAGTTATAATATCACTAAATCATTTTCCCTCATTTACTTCGTTTAACTTTATATCTTACAACTAAATAAAATTGCAAAAAAAAAAAAAATTAAATTATCGATTTTTATTTTTACACACAACCAAACTCAAATTTGTTATGCTGCAACTAAGCTCTGTTACAAATAGTTATGTCTGCTTACATGTTGCCTTTGTTCAGTAAAAGGGCAACAATAGAACAAACAACAATGGAAAAAATAAATTTAACTGAAATTTGGCAGAAAATGTAAGTTAAACCGTGGATGAATGACTTGCCAACTACAATAAAGAACTTGTTTTTATTCTTTGTTTAAATTGCAAACTTTAGATGTTTTTTTTATTATTCTTTGATATGATTATTCTCTTTTATTCTATATTTTATTTTATTTATTTATTATTTTTTTTTTTTTTGAATATTTGGCAGACAAACACTTTCGCTTTATCTTCTTGTGTTAACGATAGTTTTAAAGTTAAACAGACGTTTTCATATTTAAAGGCCAAAAATAAGAAGTTAAAGTCTAAATTTAAAATATAATTTACAAATGTTTTTTTAAGTTTTGTTAAGGATATAAAAGGAATTTTATTTGAAGTTCTTAAATTTTAATAAATTTAATTTATATTTTTAGCTTTTCCTGTATCTCTCGCGATTCGATTTTTATTTGTGAAGGCTTTATATTGTGCTCTCAAAGCTGAAATGCTTTCGTGAATCAAAGAAATAAATCTCGTGAGCTAAGATTAAAAACAAAAACTTTTTTCAAATTTGATTCGCTCTCAATCGAGCTTAACTCGAGTACTTTTCTTACTTTTAATCTTACGGAAGTTATTCATTTATCTTTGGTAAAAATAAAATTAATTTAAGACAACATTTTCTTTTCTTGATTTTTTTTCAAAATATTTATTCCATATTTAATAGGAACATTATCATATTTTCCCTTCATTGATGGCATAATTTGTGTCTGCTAGAGAAAATAAAAAATTGTGGATCCAAAGAATAAATAACGACAATGTATGTGTGCACGTCCCTGATCTTCCAACACAATATGATGTGTTAAGTTGCAAATAATTTTTTTTTTATATTTCCTTTTGCCAAAAAAGCCACAAAACTATCACATACAAATAGAAATTTGAAATATTTTCATTTTTATCTCTTATCTTTTTTGTTGTTGCTTTTATTGCCTTTATTTTTTATACATTTTCCTATACAAATCATAACGCCTGTTTGCCATTTACTAACGTATGTGTTTTATTTATCAACTTGTTGGTCTAAACACTTTATTTATGGTCATTAAATGTACTCGTTGTTGTATATAACTTTTAGTTATCTTTTTTTTTAGTCTTTTAACTTTTTTATCACCACAATAAAACAAGAGTTATGAGCTTTTCAAGCAATATTTCATATAATAATTTTTGCACAAACTTTTAAAGAAAGTCTATTAGTTTTTTATGTATAATTTATTTTATTGATATAAAAATTAAGAAATAATAAAAACATTTATTCATTAATAAATAAATTATTTAAATAAATAACTCAAATGGCAGTTTGAGGGACAAACGAAATGTTGTAAAAATTTCAAGTGTCTGCCTTTAACGTTTTAAAGGATTAGGATAAGTATAATCTAGTTGGGGACATACTTTATATTTTAAATTCATTTTAGTACAGTTCCAGAGAAAGAGGTTTTTTAACAAACGGAGAAACATCTAATCAGTCGCATAGACTTTGTAGTGACAACTGTGAGGTAAAATTTTTATACTTTTTTTTAAAGAACCCTAAAAAGTACCACATTTTCATGTGTGTAAAGATAAATTTTAAAATTTTTAGCTTTGCCACAAACCTTTTTATTTAACAGAGCTCTGTTAGAAAGATAACATAGCACTGTTAAGGAAATAAAAATTTGTTTTATGCATCTAAACTGTAATTTTCATGGAAACAACAAAAGATGGCAAAATCAAAGTGAATGGGCATCCCTCTATAATTCTCCATATTTGCAATTTTTAACAGCGCAAGTTGGAACGGGTTTTTGGGCATTTTAACATTTTGAAATTTGAGTCTCTCTAAGGAATGATCTCATTTTGTTTTTTAAAACAACAAAAGATGGCAAAATCAAAATTAATAAAAATTTCATATTTGGAATTTTCTACAGCGCGAATTTTTAGTTTCCTGGCCTGTAACTGGGAAAATATTTTTTTCACTTGAAGTTTTTTTTTCTAATTTTTTAATTCTCTATCGCCCCATATATTTGTTTTTTATTATAGTTACTTCATTGTTTCAAATGATATAAAAAAATTAGTGTTTTGCCCGCTTCGTCGAAGGAAGTAGACCGATCTTGCTGATTTCCAATAGCACCTCTTTCGACACTAGGTCTGATCGATTGGCGTATTTCATTTTTTTCTAGCTCATCTAGTGTCTCGGCAAACTTGATTTCAAAACTAACACGACGTACAGACGGACAGATGGACATCGCTCAGTCGACTTCGCTATGTATAAGAAGTCAGAATATTTATGGAAATGGAAATGGATATCGTAGAAATTACAAACGGAATGACAAAATTAGTTACACTCTTTTTCCGCTTTTCATGGTGAGGGGTGTAACAAAAAATCCCAAGAATAATTACAAGTAATCACTATTTAGTTGCTTAGATAAAGTCCACACGCAACCTAAAGTTTTTTTGTTCTCTTTATAAATCGTCACAAATGTTTGTTTTTACTTTCTGCTAACCGTCAGTTTAGCAACGAAAAAAATATTTTATTTTTTCCTATTGTACTCTTCTCATCACAGCAGAAGCTACTCCAGTAACTTAATGTCTGCGACATATTGATTGTTTTAAAGAAAGTATGAATGCGCGCTAAATTGTGTATAAATTTTAGTTTGCAATTTATGTTTTAATTTTAAATTTAATATTCATAAAAAGGAATTTTTCCTCTAGGACAAGTTAGTTTTCGTCAGTTCTAAAAATATTTAATCAAGGGTATTTTTTTTTTTTTTTGTTTTTAATAATAAATTTAAGGCTTTAATGCCTTAAAGATCTTTTTGGTGATTAAATCTGTCTGCGGCATGATTGAAAAAAAAATTTTTTTTTAAATCATCAGTACTACTGAGTTCAAATTTTTCAGTAAAGACCGTCTTCACTGGCTGCTACTTATTTGTTCTTTTATTATAATCAATTTATTTTGATCTACTTTTTTATATCCTTCACCACAGGTGGAAAAGTTTGTCACTTCGTTTGTAATTCCAACAATGTCCATTTCTGACCCCATAAAGTATATAAAATCTGAGTTCTTATGCATAGCAAAGTCGATTGAGCGATGTCCGTCTGTGTTCGTCTTACAATCAATTTTTGTCAAGGCGCAAGATGAGCTGGAGAAAATCTAAATGCGCTAATCGATCAGGCATAGTTTCGAAAATTTTTCTGTTGAAAATTAGCAAGATTGGCCCATGTCATTCGAGATAACGGGCAAAACACCACGCCTGCCTCTAATTTTTTTAATATCATAAAAAAACAAAAAAATGTATGGGGCGGTATAGAATTAATAAATAAGAAAGAAAAATCTAGTTAAAAAATTGGAGCCCGTCCATATTTTCCGGGTTATCGTCCTCTAAATTTTCATAGAAAAGAATCATTTTGCATCATGTTTCTTAATATATCATCATGGAAACCATTTAACAGCTTTTGAGGAGATCTTTCAGAAAATAATAATTTTTTTTTATATACTCAACCCATTAAGAGCCAATGAAATTTTTCTGCAATTTTTAAATTCTCTATAACTTCAATATTTGTTTTTTTTATTGAAGTTACCTCACTAAACTAGATGTTGAAAGGTATATAAGATTCGTCATAGCCGAATATAGCACTCTTACTTTAAATAATGTATTTGTTAAAATGACAAGCTCTTTGCTGGTAAATGAAAGCAAATGTTTCTTTTTGTTAATTTCCCTACCCTGTTATTATTTCATTTTAGTGCTGGGTATAAAATCAATTATTTTGTCGTATGTAACAAAGATCATTTGAAAATATATTTAGAGATCTGTCATTAAACTAACGAATTTTTCCCGACTCCTGCTTTATGCAACGAGCCGCTTAAAGAAATATAAATTTATTAATTTAGAAATACTTTTAAATCTTTTAGCAAAATTTGAGACTAAGGCAGTGGCACATACTAACAATGACATTTTGATTCTAGGAAGAAGTAATAAGAAGTTTATTTTCATTTTTTTAAATATATTTTCATTCAGCCACACCAGTAGTAAATTTTTTATTGGATCCATATAATTAATACCCACAATAAAACCAAATATTAATAAATGATATTAATAATTGTTCATTTAATGCTTCAGACATTTTATGGAAATAATTAAAAAAAAACAAACTTAAGTAAACACTCACATTTAAACAAACACTTACACACTTAACGTACATTGTATCCACTGGATGTAATGTAATGAAATTACCATTGTTTTATTAGCCATTATTGAAACGATATATTTAAGATAAAAGAAAGTCGAAAAGTAGAAGAAAGGAAAGAAATTGAATAAAAAGTAAATATGCGATATCGATAGCATTAACGCTAATTAAAAGTATAAAAAGGAGAGTGACAGAGATATATTCATGTGAGTCGAATATTATATACCTTATATGCAATTAATAAATCGTAATGAAGTTTGATTCCTTCTTAACATTTGGAATTATTCATTCTCCTTCAGTTGAAGCTTCTTAAAATTGGCTGAAAATTACTAGTCATTATTTTTTAATTAGAACTTAAATTTTATAGATATTTAATAAAATAAGTTAAAGGGAACTACCCAAAATGATACCGGTTTCATTTTTCTGTGTCTTTTTTCTTCCTACCACAGTAGTATTGCTTTTGCATTTTTGCATATGTTATAGAAGAAATACATCTGTAGAGGTCAAATTGTCGAAACATAATGACTCACTTTCACTTTTTAAAGAAGTCCTTCGTTAACACATATAGATTTTATTAATTTTTCCTTGTCCTTAATATTAATTATTGTGCGGCTTCCCTGTAAATTGTTTTCATAATTTTCTGTTTAAGAAACTTCTACAGCTATCCATAACATTATTCTCTGTGACTTCGATGTAACTCAAAATTATAAAAATTTATTTAGCCAACATTAATCTTTTAACTGATAGAGCAGTCCAGATCGAAATACTTTGGAGATACCTTGAGATTCAAAGTTATAAACTTCTATTCAAGAACCAGACCTTCGAAATAAGACACGTACGGTTAAATGACAGCTTTACTCGATAATCAGAAAGACTGGACCTACTTATTATTTTTTCCACCATCCACCGCAGCTGTTTAACAAAAGTTTTGATTTTTTTTTACTCAATGCGTTGTTGGAACTTGAAGTCATTATGATTTTTTAAAACAGACACTGCGGCTAACTATTTTGATTAACACATATAAATAAAACATTTATTAATTTAGTTTTAAATTTCGCTGAAAACGAAAAGTTTTTTAAAAATTTTTGTGTTATTTTTTGAAGAAAACAGAAAAAGAAATTGAAACTTGGATCGCTACATCTGCCGTTAAAATCATTCGAGTTTAGCTGCCTTACGTAGTGCACGTTCTAAACAATATCTAATTTAATAAATAATTATTTGAGAAATATTTATAATAAATCAAAAATTATTTAGTTAAACGAAGTCCACAAACAATTCAAGGCTTTTTTCTTTGTTCTCTTTATTAGTTGTCACATCAACTTTTTTTTGATTTCTACAGCGAAAGCATATTTATTGTTTATTATTTATTTATATCTAAATTTGTCATTCCTTTTGTAATTTTAACAATATCCATTTTCTAGCCTATAAATTACATACATTCTTAGTTATTACGCATAGCGAAGTTGATTGAACGATGTCCGTCTGTTCGTCCGTGTTAGTGTTGAAATCAAATTTGCTAAGGCGCTAGATGAGCTAGAGAAAATTTTAATACGCCAATTAATTAGACATAGTTTCGAAAATTTTTCCATTTAAAATCAGCATGATCGGTTCTTGTCCTTCGAGACAGCGGGCAAAATACTACGCCTGCCTTAAATTTTTCTATTTGGATCAAATTTTGTTTAAAGAAGTAACTCCAATAAAAAATAAAAAAAAAATATATATGTGAAGCGATAAAGAATTAAAAAATAAGACAAAAATATCAAATAAAAAAATTTGCGCTGGTCCATATTTTTCGACTTGTCGGCCTCTGAACTTTTTAAAGAAAAGCATGATTGTGTGTAATATTTTTTAAAGGTATCAATATGGGTATTATTTGAAAGCTTTTGAAGAAAATTTTCAGGAAATAATTTAATTTTGTAAAAATGCTTAACCCATTAAGAGCCAATGACATTTTTATGCAAATTTTTTTCTTAATTCTTATTTCATCGCCGTTTCGTCTGCTTATCTCTTAATCTTATTCATCATTAGCAGTTCCCACGACATTCTCAGCTAATCATTTATAATTTTCTTTAAATTCAAATTTAGAAAAATTTGTTTGAAAATATTTATTGTAGAGTTCTTTAAACAGTGTTAAAAATTTTCCATTTTCAAAAATAAAATATTTAAAAAAATTTTTTTAGCACCATTATATCGGTAAAATTGGGTGCTTTCACTTTTGTACTTATATTTATATTTTTACGAATAAAAAAGTATTCTTTATTTGAACCCAGGCTCTAAAAGACCTCCTTACAAAATTTTTTTCAAATCCATTCAGCAGTTTTTACGGGATGCGAACACAAACAGACCGACAAAAATTAAAAAAATAGATGTTTTGTATTCCATAGCGATTACTATCTACACCAACGCTAAAATTTTCCAAAAATATTTTATGTACAGAAATGATCTCTTTGCAGTTTTTTATGTTTTTAATAAAGTTATACATGAAGAGTTGGAATAAGTTCAATAATTTTCTTTTCAGTTTAATATTATTCTATTCACAATTGTAGACAGCGAGAAACATAATGTTTTTAGTGATTTAAATCCTACACAAGCAGCTTAAAAATTAATGAAATAATTTCTGTTCTATCCCAACTACTTGTATGTAACATCTTGATATTTATCTGCTGCCATTTCCATTATACAAATCTTTGTTTGGAAGTCATTACAATCTTAATAATTTTTTTAATTTACAATCAACTTGTCCTTGCAGCCAATACTACACAAAAATTTTACTAATAGTCCTCTATGAATAACGTTACCGACCACATAATGAACTTAAACTGCTTCAGCAAATTTAATAGTTCAGGAGATAATAATTAAAAAACCATTAATAATTATTCGTTATTAAAAAGAAAACCAGAAGAAGGAAATGATGTCATTCGCTCTCACACTATGAAAATGGGTCAGTTATTATCATCAACATCTTAAAATGAAAGTTATCTCATTCAATAAATTGAAAGTTATTTTTATTAATAATATTGCGTGATTGGACAACACCTAATAATAATAATCAGGAAATAAAAAAAATATATTTCGCTTAAAATATTTTTATGAGACATTTGTGAAACAGAAAAGAAAAATTAAAAAATAATTAAAAAGAAAAAAATTAAGTCACATAAAATACAAATGTTGTGGCAAAACTAAAAGTAATTATAAAAATATAACAACAACTTTCAAAGTGCTGTTGTATAGATAAAAAAAAATAACAACCAATACTAGATATACAAAGTGTTGAAATGTTACTGTAATTAAGTGTTATCGCTCATACATAAAACACTTCACTAATTGCTTAAAGACTAAGTGAAAGGACTTCAGTAATTTATAATATGTTTTCTTTATTTTCTTTTCAATCACTTAAGGTACAGTCAGATTAGTCAAAAAAAGGCGTCACTATTGAATTAAAAAATTATTTTTTATCCTTTTCAAATACTTTTAAGAAAATATTAGATCCTATTCAACTTAAAAGGTAATAAATCCCATTTGTCATATTATAAATTGACATTCGTGTCAGGAAAGATTGAATAAACATTTGCCAAAATAGTGGTTACGCTTTTTGTTTAAATGGTTGACTAATCTGACTGCATACTATTGGATTTCGTATAGTGTGTCCAATCAGTTAAAGTTTTTAGAAACTTGTAAAAGCAAAACTTAAGTTGATTTCAACAGAATATAATGGATTTCAAAATATTTCATGCACAGTCAAGCTGATGGATGGGAGATGTGATAGAACAAAACAAACACATTTACAACGTTCACTTCTTTAAATGGACTTAGGGTTGAAGGCTGTTGATGCTGTTACTCTTACTGATGCCTTATATTATGATTCTTATTTTTTGTGTGATTTCACTATATTTAATGCGCTCGCTCTGTGAAATTTTGTTGATAACAAAAGCTCTCTAAGAAGTTTTACATAGTACTGCCATTCCATTCACAACTGCAATTATTATTTATAAGCGAGTTAAAACGTCTAGATTCCTCTAACATGAAAAGATGTGGCAGGATTTTTTTATTTATTTCTTCCATGCTTTTTTTTTTTAACAAGTTTATACTTAAAATATTCAAGAGAATTTTGCAGTAATCTGAGGGGTATTTTTAACTTACTTTCGTCACAATATTGTTGTTCGCAGTACACATTTCCTTAATGAAACAATGTCGCGTTTTGTAACATCCCAAAAAAACTAAATTTTTACATAAACTTTTTATGTCTGTATTTGAGCACAAGTACCGAAGGCAACAATCATGTGGTACATCGTTTAAACTCAGCAACATTTATAGTCATGAAAAATTTCTATAAAGTTCTGCCCATGTCCCAGCAAATATTCCGGTCACTATGGAAATTTCATCACTACAACTAAAACTATTTAAAACTGCCAACGATTCTGCTTCTCCTGAAGAAAATTTTTATTTATTCTTGTTTAAAAAATGTTACTATTTAACTGCTTAATAATTACTCCCATTGTGCACCGCTAGTGATTCCTACACTCTAATTCTCTTTAGAAGACCCCAAAATAAAATTGCAAAGTTTATGTTTTTCATAACTTAATGGAATCTACTCACGACTCAGCTGAAAATTTTAGCTTAAAATTCAATAAAAAAATTTCCAAAATTTTTGTTGCGTACATCTTACGCTTTAACAAAATTTTTATTTATTTTTAAACTCTGGCCATTTGATTTAACTCTCATATGGACTTATATTTTTTAATTAATTCTTTTATTCCTTTTGTTTATTATTTTAGGAATTTATTATATGTTTTCATTAACAACGTTTTCAAATTAACATTTTTGATTGCTGTTTTGTAAAGTTTTATATTTCATATAAATTTATTTTTTGTGCTTCAACATTTTTAAAGGGCTTCATTTCAGTATTTTTTTTATTTCAAGCTCTTTCACAATAAAGCAAATTTCTTTTAAAAGGACTTATTTCACTTAATATTCCACCCACATTTGAGTATATTTTTAAAATGCTTTGTTATTTGTTTTTTTCCTTTATTTTATTTAAGGCCAATAAAAATTTCTTTTATATCAAAAGCTGTCATGAATAGAAAAAAATTAAAAAATAAAAATATATTTTAGATTGATTTTTAGGCAAAAAAAAAAAAAAAAAAAATAAATAAATAAAAATAAAAAAAAATAATAATAATAAATAAATAAATTTAAAAAAATAACTTTAACAAAATAATAAACTAATAGGACCTAAGGGAGTAAAGGATTAAAGAGAACGTATGTTACTCTTAAAAAAAATTTAATTAAATTTAAGTGGGGAGTGAAACCTATAAAAATTTACCAACTAGAATTTGAGTTTTAATTCCAAATGCTAAAATTTTTCAATAGTTGTTTCTTTACTTGATTCAAAATAATTAAATATAAAAGGCGTTAAAAAATATAAATATGAATTCTAAAGCAGCTTTAAACTTTACTTTCTTAGGAAAAGCACTCGTATTAAAATTATTTATTTAAAGTTTATTTTATTTTTTACATATTTAAATAAATATTCAACTATAAAATCCATAAATTATTCTTTTATTTTAACGCCTCTAATAAAATTAGAAATTTATTGCAAAACTTTTGTTACAAAATTTGGCTTAAATAACTACAAAAAAAAAATGAAAATATATAAAAATATACTTTATTAATATTCCTTAAATAAATATAAAATTATTATGCTCGTAAATTAAAAATAATTGTAAGAAAAAGTTTTTTTATTTCTATTTCTATTTCTATATCAACTTTGACAAAAGGCAAATAAATGTTGACAAATTGCATTTCATTTATTAAATTTTTCTTTTTATCTTCATCTGGATATTTTTTTTTGTGAATTCCAATTCTTCTTCATTTCCTAAAAGTAGCTGATTGTGTATGGCTGTGTGGGTGTAGGTGTGTGTGTATGTGTTTAATATTCTATTCTATTACTCAATGTTGGTTGAATTCGTGTCGATGTCACAAAAATGTCAAGCGTGACTGACATTAGAATAAAACGTTTTTTAGCTTCTAATAAAAAAAACAAGAAACCTACACAGGCATCGATACACTTACTCACATTTAATAACGAGAAGGGTTTACAAAGAAAGAGAAAATCAATGTGACAAGTAAAAAAAAGTCTAAGTTTGTTGCTTTAGTTTGAAGGACTTAATTTATGAAAGCTCTAAGACAACTGTTCTCAAATGGGGGTCCGTGGATCCCTGGGAGTCCGTAGCAAACATCCAAGGGGTCCACATGAAAAACCGAAAAAACAGTGTTTTCAAAAATAATAAAAGTTTTATTTTGAACTTGGGCTTCAGAGGGGTCAGCGAAAAAAAATTAGTTTACTGGGGGTCCGTGAGCAGAAATTTGATGAGAACCCCTGCTCTAAGTACTATTTGTGGGAAGTTTCTTAATTCTAGTACCTTTCATAAGGCATTCTTGGTCGTCAGTAAAATGTCTGCTTCTCCTTTCAAGCATTCAATGTCTACGCGTTTCCGCAGATGTTGGTGCCAAACTTCCAATTAGGGATATGCAGTTGAATCAATAATGATTCTCTTCCACCCAACTAGTTTTTTCCTTCTTAGTGATATTCAGTGGGTGATAGCCATGGTCCAACTTTAAAAATAGCCACAACATTCACTCCTCCACCAATTTCTGTAATCAGACCAGAGAATTTTTTTATATTTGTAAATTAAAAGATTAAAGGAATCTCGGCAGGGCCAATGAAGGCCTGGAGGCTCCCAAGAGTCCACGAGTATCAATAGATAGTCCCGAATTTGCAGAAGGATTCAAGAGATTCCCCCTGTAATAAATAGATTTCCGTAGGGGACAAACGACTACATGGAAGGCTAAAGAGTCTTCGGATAGTTCAAGTATTCCCAGAGTTCCAATTAAAACGTGGACTAACGGACCGTGGGGGGAATCTTTATGTCGGAAAGGACCTTTTCAGTTAGAGTAGTCAAGGGACACAAGGAGCTATTAATGAAACCTAGAAGAGGCCTGACCCGACCCGAAAGATTTGCGGAGACGAAAACAAATTCCTAGAGGGGACAATGTGGCCATCTAGAAGCTTCAGGATTCTCCGAAAAACAAAGACTCCTCGGAAGACTTTTAGATACCCTGAGAACCATTAGAGAAGTTAATGGACGTTAGAAACAGTCAATAGATTTTCAAAGGAGGAATTAAACCACAGACAAATGAAAAGACTCCAATTCTAGCCAATATATTAGGTCAGTCCATCACAGAACGAGAAATTTACGTCCAATTCAGTTCTTAGTAAAATAAACAGGGACTTCTGATATCAGTAAAAAAGTGGAACGAATTCTGTTTCTTATTGCATTAGAGAACTTATAAAGAAGGAAAACCAATAAAAACCAGAGATGGTAACTTTAAGGGAGTCGTACACCATTTACTTCCAATATTGTATTCTCCTTTTCAGCTTGAAAAAATTAAAAGTAGTTAAAACATTTTTCTGATTTAGACTGCTGCTACAGCTCCAGTTATAAGGACCTTGAAAGGAAAACATCAGACCTTAATTGAGTACAGCAATATTTCCCAAAACTTCTTTACATATGCCTCGTTTGACTCTTTATTTCTGGCACCATGCACATTTAAGTTACAATAGAATTAACCATTCCCACCAACATACGATTCCATTTAATAGAACAGGACTATAAATTCAACTGAATAAAACGATAAAAACTAAAAAAAAGAAGAATTGAAAATGACGATGATGAGTAAATATAAAAAATAAATATATGGAGGAAGAAAAGAACTAAAAGCCAATTTTATTTGTTCTGCTATTTTTAATTCAACAACAGCAAAGTCACAAGGCAGTTGAAAAATGCTTGGAAAAATAAAAATAACAATAAAAATATAAAAAAAAAATTCAATGAATAATGTTTACGAAAAAAAGGAGTATTTTATTTGATTATATTTGAAGAAAAAAAATTAATAGTTGTTGTTTGTTAAACAAATACTAACATGCAAAAACAAACACATGGGTAACTGTATACAAAGACTGAGAAGTATTAGTCGCTTAAACGAGGCCGAATGCCATTAGTATGAATCAGACTACACTAGAAGCTCGAATGAATGAAATGTATAACATTGAAAGATTCCAGTACAAATTTTAGGTGAAAAGCTTGAACATCTACAGAGCCATTTGCCGTTAGTAGATCTGAATAATAATACAGACTGCGGCGAAGTTTGAGGAAAGAATTTAGTTGTAGTTTGTTCACAAAAATTATATTTTATTCTATGTAAAAATGTATGGTTGCGGAAAAAAAATTATTAGTTGTTTGATTATCAACTGCAGCTTTTAAAGAGCAATTCACAAAATTTTTTAATAATTTGCTCTAAATACTAAAAAACTAATGTTTGCTGCCCCTGTAAAATGTTAGATTGTCTTTTGGATAAAAACAGAGCTGAAGTGGGTGTTACTTTTTACCACTAACATATGTGGTGTGCGGGAATTAAAAAAAGGAGAAGTTGGCTTACATATCAGGCCGTTGATAGGAGAGAGAAATATTAAAAAAAATACTCGAGCTGATATAAGTGGCCTTTTCATGTTACTGAATATTTTAATTGTCAAAGTATGCAATTTTTCGGTTCACTAGGAGGATGAACAAGTTTTTTTTATTAGGACCAGCACTCAAGGGATGACCCCAATTTATGCAATGCACGGTGCCAGAATTGGGAAAGTAGGTTGTGGGAAGGTGGATAGAGAGAGCATACGAACTGTTCGGCTAAAGCATGAAATTTCTCTATAAAGCGTAGTGCGATTCAATGACCAATCGATCACAAAGGAATGCGCTCTCAATGCAGAGCACATTGCTCGTACGAAATTCCGGTTTCCAGGAACAAGTTCCCTGATTTCATAAGAGCACATTCCGTTGTAGTAACGATAAAACAGTGAAACACAGCCCACACTGCGTCGATGCTCTAGTGAATCAATAGACCTGGAAACCCTTCTATCACTGATAAAAATCTGCGCTCTCTCCTGCATGGTATCGAGTAACCCCAAAATAGTCTTTGAAGCACCGGCCCATACATGAGAGTTGTATTTCATTTTCAGTCTGAAAAAGGTGACATAGATAATAAGGAGATCAGATGAAGTGAAGCATTTGTTATAGCGTTTCAAAAATCCTAGGCACTTGAATGTTTCTTTTTGCAACATGAAAAATATGCTTGTTCCAACGAACATCGCATTGAATTTTCATGCCAAACCATCGATAACTTCTGATTCCTTAATATATATATCACCCATAATTACAGATGAGGTAGCATATTCAGCCGTACGCCTGTAAGAAAGCACACAGCACTGGGTTTTTTGAACGTTAAATAAAACCCTGTTCGCTGAGCCTCATTCGGAGATTCACAAAAGTATCGTCCATGTGCTTTCGCATAGCCCCGATTTCCGAAAGACTTGGCCTATTGCGAAATGAATATGAATGGCATATGCCACTGTCATCTGCGAAAAAATATATTGTGTTGGAAGTCTGACGTAAAAGGTCGTTAAGAAAAATAGGGTAGGAAAAGGACGGAGTCCTTCGGTACTCCTGAATTTACGCTGAACTCGTTTGATGAGATCCCATCTATAACAACTCGTATAGTGCGATCGACCGACACCAAAAGCAATAAGTTTTGAAATGAGTGCAAGCCACCACTAACTTTCGCCCAAATAGTGAATGAATTGATGCCATTTTTCCGACAGGAAGGCCATTAAGTCACCCGTAGAGCGTTCCCTACGAAAGCCGTACTGCTGGTCACTAAGTAAATGTAAGTGAACATTTTACTCATAGAGAACTTGAGAGATAATACTTTTTGCTAAAATCTTAATCTAAATATAAGCCGAAAAATTTTAGAAAATAAAAAATTACAAAATAAATTAAATTTAACAAAACTTTAACCTGAATTTTTAATTTAAAACAAAAATTTATTTGAATTAACTCGTCTTGTTTAAAATAATTCAAAATATGTATGTGAACACATTCTTTAAAATTAATTCTTGCAATTCAAATTTATTTGTCATTCAACTGTAATTTTTTATTTCTTTTTTAAATTCATTTTGTTTAAAAAATAACTCTCTACATTTACAATACGTGAATGTACAAAAGATATTTCTGCATTCTTTTTTGTATCCGTGTTGGTTTTGGAATAATGATTGCCATGATTTTTCTTTTAAAACATGTCTTTAATTCAGTAAGTGATAAGAAATGACAGGATTAACATGTTGCCATTACTGCCACTTGTTTCGTTTTTCTTTCTCTGTTTTTGTTTTTATTGTTGTTGTTTTTTATTGTTGTTATATACTTTGTTAATAAAAATGTTGTTCTTATTATTGTCGCTATCATTGTAGTCATTGTCATTGTAAAATAATAACAACCAGTTAAAAAATGTTAAATAAAAAAAAAAGAAAAGCAAAATTTATTCGCAATAGAAACAAGAAAATATTTTAAGAATGAAAAGTTGTAAAGGAAATATTTGTTTTTTTGTTTTTATTTGTTTCTTAATAAAATAGAATTAATTTAAATTTTTCAAATCGTAAAATGAAAAATTTTGTTAATATGAAACAGTGTTTTGTCAGAAATTCCTTAAACTTTTTTTATTCAAGCTGGAATTGAAAGAGTTTAGAATGAAAAAATTTTTACTTTTGTATTTTAAGAAAAGATAATGGGTGTTTTTTTAAGTCTAAAATCCTCAATTGTAAAAATAACGCAAAGAATTTAAAATTTTATTCAAACAACTTTACTTAATCAATATATTTATGTTTAAAGTGGCAAAAGTCGCTTTTTCAGAAAAAAAATTTAAGAGCTGCTTTGGATTTATATTGACGGAAGTTTGTATTGGGGAAAAAATATGCATCCTGAAATAATAAGTGACAGTTTGTCTTCACTTCTAAAGCTTTAAAAAACAATCCTTTAAAAACACGCATCAGCTTAAAAGCAGAGTGAGTTATGTCACTTTTAAAATAAACGACTTATGTATTATTACGACATCGCCAATATTTCAAAATGATGTGGGCATGTGACCCAAACGTTATTTTTATTAAAAATACAATTTATCGACATATAATCTTGGGCCACTTTTACGTGCATTGCTGGCCGTATGTCACGTATGATATGAAGAATGTGGCGTCTGGTTTATCAACACAAAGCAGAAACATTGCGTGATTCAACATAAATCAATAGAAAAGTGTTCAGTCGCACAACCTTAGAGGTCAATCGGCAGCTCTATCACCAAATTTTGTTTTCAAAATAACGATAATCTAGCAATTACTGCGGATAAAAGTCGTTCATATTTTCAATCAAAAAAATCATTAATCATGACGCGGAACGTCCAATGAAAAGTTACTTGGTAACTGATATTTTAATTTTTAAATTTAGTTTTTGTATCGCAGTAAATAAAACATTTCTAAGAGCTCGCAAGATTGTGCTTACTATGTGTGAAGTAATTTTGTGATACAGAAATTGTTTCCACTCAGCTTTAAATTTTTTTTCGTCAAGCCATTTATTTATATTTGATAACTGCCAACCGTCATTATAAGATCAATTTGGATAATAGCGGTACAAGAAGCTTCTTTTTTTATTTCTCTTTAAGCATAGAAAAAAAAACATGGTTGAAGTAGCAATAATCTGATATTAAAATTTATGATTGTAGTGTAACTTTAAAATAATGGTAGACGCCATAATAATTTTGTTACCACAATTATTTTTTAGTAAAAAAATATTTTAATTATTATTAATAATTTGTTCACCACAACCACATACATAGTTACATGTATCATAATATGATTGCTGAGAAAATACCACAATCATTTTTCTTCTACGTGTTTTTAATGAAGAATGTTATACAATAATGAGGCAAAAATTATGAATCCAAAGCTTTTCTAAAAACAATCTTATGATGATTAACCGTTATTTGTGTTGTGTTATATTTAATGTCTAGTGACTTAGAGTGATAACGTTCCATGGCTATTATAGGTATATTTAATGGTATTCTATATAAGAAAGATGTAACCTTTAACTGGATTGCAGAAAATCTTTGGTGAACAAAGATATCGTACAGGAGAAAATATTTGCATTCGGTCGAAGGCCAGCTGCACAGGAAATCTGCAGTGAGCGAAGCTGTCACTGTTACTATGTCCATACTAAAAATTATGTCACTTTTGGGTGCGACATGACGTCCATGAACAATATGTCTGTGGACACTATGACATGCCACCTATTAGAATTATATTTTTTTATTTATTTATTTATTTAGCTATCATGACTTTAAGAATAAAATTCTTTTACAGTCCAGTGGTATTACATAATAGGCACCATACGTTTACAAAAATTGAGTTTAACGATTAATAAAACAAATCAAAATGAGAATATAGCAATTTGTATTAAAAACTAATAAAAATTTTATAAATAAAAAAAAAAAATAAATAAATAAAAAATTTAGTTGTTGAAGATTAAGATAGAAAGGGGGAGAATAAGTTAGACTGTATATCACGTATAAAAAATTACCTGAGGGATTTCTGAAATTTCTGTCTGTCAGCAATGAGTTTTTAATGTTTGCGAGTAATGAGTTCCAGAGCTTTATAGCATTGATAAAGAAGAATCTACTTGCATTTAGATGGTTGTATCTTGGTGAAATTAACAACATACCCCTGGCTGACCTTCTAAATGAGATTTTGTTAAACAAATAGGCAGGTGATTGTACACTTATTAATTTGTGCGGAAAAATAAAATTGCGCATTTTTAGATAGTCCAATAGGTCGCAACCAAGAATTATACTTCTCCAGGACGAGATACTACTGAATCCAGAGAAACAAGTCGTGATAAAAACTCGGCGGTGGCGGCTGAGCAAAAAATTCTCGGTGGCGGCTGTAGGTCGGCAAAAGCAAACTATCAAGGAGTTCTTGCGTAATGTGTTAGGAAGAAGAACAACAACAAAAACAAACAAACTTTATATGAAGTAAATGTTACAAATTTTAAAAATTTTAGATTTTAAAAATGAATTAAATTATTTTATTTACATACATTTAATAAGTTATGCATTGTTTTCTATAGAAATATATTTCTATTTACAATCAATTTAAAATAACAGCTTCAAATTTTAATTTATATTTCTTTACTGAAAGCAAATTAAATATATAAAATTTAAAGAATGAAAACTGCCGGCTAACATTTTTGAGTCATGACCAGCCGCACCACTCGGCGGCGGCTCGACTATTAAGAAAAAAAATCGGCGGTGGCTTTCAGCCGGCTGTGAGCCGAACAACTTGTTTGTCTGACTGAATCTGTGAATACCATATACATATCGCGTAGCATTGTTGAATGATACTTCTAACTTATGAAGCGAATTCGAGTCTACTTTGCTATATCCTTCAGCAGAGCTAGTGATAATAGGTACAATTAGTTGTAATGCAAGACATTTCCTGACATCTATTGGTGTGTAATTTGAGGTTATTCTTAAAAATATTTGCTTGATCTTGCAATTTTTACATTTTTGAAAATTTTATGAATTTTAAGTGGAATTTTGAACTCTATTTCGGTTTAGGCGAGTGTGGTGTTTTAAAAACCTCAATAATAATTTTTCTTAAAGGTGGTTTTTAACTATCATGTTGTTTAATAACTGACAATAGACTTTTAACTGATAAATTTATGTTTATTATTATTATTATTATTATTTATTTAAATGAATACTTTCTAAGTTTGTTGATATTTTTAAAAAAGCAGCTACATCATTATCATTGCTGACTATTCTTCGTGACTTTTATTTAAATGAGTTGGCTGATTATATAAAAAAAATTTTTTTCATGTCGTACTTATTTAACATAAATAAAAATAAATTGTACTCAAAATGCTACACTCTACATTAGACAATTTAACACACAAATTAAGAATAAATAAAAAGATAATGATAAAAATATATTTTGTAGTTTCATTTTCACAAAATTGATACTTTTATTTATTTACTCGGAGCATAAACACACAAAATTATGTAAATTGTATGTTTGAAAATAATGTCATTTCACTCACTGAATAAAATAATTGCTGAGTGGTAAATAAAACGCAGTGTTGCAAAAAAATATATATTTGATAAATTCACCACAACTATATTATTAGTTTCAACTTTAATATAAAATAAAATTTTAGACTTTAATATTATGATTAATAAATGGTACTTTTTGTTGGCGGCCGTAAAAAAGCATTTAAATCGAAAGTGTTAGCTAGAATTTTTTGCCCCAAATAAAACTCCGAAAATGTTCATTGCAAACTTGTTTTATCTTTTAAAGAAGTTAACAAACAGCTGTGCACAATTTTTATTTTATAATCCTCCCTCAGACCTTGTCCATATTGCCCTGCAGTATCAGCTTAAACTTACTTTCTTGAATAATATTATCATTATAAAATTATTAGTTGAGTTGTTTCATATTTTAACAAATGAATGAAAATTAATTTTAGCTCAAGTTAATTTTTGTTTATTTTGTAAAAATTTTTTAAGAAAGAAAAATTACAAATGTAGGCGGACGTTTTCTAAAGAAAATAGGAAATATTAGACACCAGCAGAACATAATGCTGAATTTTCTGGATCGCTACATCCGTCATGAGCATTCTTTGCATTTATCTATCTTAGGTTGTGTACATTGTAAACATCGTCTATTTTATCAACTAATTTTTTTAATATGAAATAAGTCCAAACACACATAACCCAAAGTATTTATTTGTTATTCTCTCTGTAACTCATCTTGAACAATTGTCTATCTGTGGTATGGCCTGTTACTGAGCTGTTTCCTGTTTTCTCTGCATAACGTACATAATAAATCATTTTCTTTTTTAAATTTTTTTTAGAATTTAAAATTATAATGAACTTAAGCCAAAATCCATTTTAATCAATTTTTCTATTCGCTTTTTTTTCTTTAGCTCTCTTCTTTGTGTCATCTATTTCTGAAAGTTTCATAAGAAATATTTTAGTATAAAAAAAAAAAAATCAAATACAAAATTACCAGATCTTTTTATATTAGCGTAATTTAGACGTTTTTACTCGCCTACAAATAAAAATTACAGTTGAGGGCGTTATGGCAGTAGTAAGCAAAATATATAGAAATAAAGTATATTTGCAAATAATATTACAAAAAGCTGAGTAAATAAATGATCTAACATAAAAGTCACAATAGAGGATTTTTTTTTTAATTAGGATAAATTTCTAGGAAATCCTTTTTGATATATCTTTTGCAAAAACTTGTTTATTTGTTCAAGTCAGCCTCAACAAGTTTCTAATTAGGAAGATATCATTCCGAGAAATGTTTGAAAAATTATACCTCTTCCATTAACTATTTAGTGTAAAATCTTCTCTTTCAGAAATTTTTTAAACGAACCCCGAAATAAATTTGCTTGTCAACTTAAAAAAAATGTCATGTAATTTTAGCTAAATATGTTAAAATTCACTAAATTATTTTTCTTTTTAACTAAAGACCCACCCTAAGAACCAAATAACACAATTGATTTAAATGAGTGTTTTCTTTAGTATTTATTTATTTAATTTCCTTCCTTTCTTTTCCTTCTTGCATTGTTAAGTCGGTTTGTAAAGTAATTAAGGAAATGAAGAAGCACCTGAAGATACACTCATACTGAGATACTCACTTTGAGATATTTCAAAAGTGAAAACACCGGTAATTTCTTGATTCTAAACAACAACAACAACAGCATCAAGAATAACATACAAAACACGGGGACAGACAAAAA
Source organism: Cistogaster globosa (assembly GCA_937654795.1). Classification (NCBI taxonomy): domain Eukaryota; kingdom Metazoa; phylum Arthropoda; class Insecta; order Diptera; family Tachinidae; genus Cistogaster; species Cistogaster globosa. The sequence continues at coordinate 94,270,697 of OW569407.1, read as the reverse complement.
AAATATGTTTAAAATTGTACTTCCCAACAATTTCTCGTAAACAATCACATTTATTTAGAAGGGAACTAGAAGATGCCTCCTTTGAAACTTAAATGAGTCTAGTTATAGCAGTAGAAATTTAAACATAAGTTTGTACACACAAATAATTTTTTACGTCTGGAAAATCGTGAATATGCATGCAACTACAAACGCAAGCATGCTTTACTAGAAAGAATATCGTTAAAATACAAAAAAAAAAAAAAAAATAATTTTTCGTTTCTTATGCACAAATACATAAATTCTTATAAAAATTTTATGGTTTATAAATTTATTTTTGCCATTTTTTCCTAGACAAGCAAATAAGCAAATACATCAACATGGTTTTACTCGTATGCATAAAGTCAAGTTCTTAATATTTATAATCATACAAACACAAGTTCTACTATAAATTGGAAGGAAGGAAAAAAAGAAAAAAAAAAATACTTAAACATAACTTTGTCATGTTAATAAATGTTGTATGTGGATACGAGTATGAAAAAAAAGAGACAGGTGTATTAGAATGGCCCCCCAAAACGAAATGTCGGTATTGAAATATTCAACTGATTTATCATTCTGTTTTATCGTTAATAGTATGACAGAAAGATTCTAATATTAGACTTAACTTGAAACTAAATATTCCAATAATAACTTCAACAATTTTGCTTTCTTTGTTTTTAATTTTATTTTTGAGGCCACGTTGAAAATAGAGAACTTTCTCACCATTGAGATTCATATCTGATTTGCGTTATCCGCCTGCATAGAAATTTTTGCGTACATATAATCAACATTAACTAAAGACTTTACGTGACTCCTCAGAAAATAATTGTATGATCTTGCAGTTTAATCGTCAGACACAATTCTGGAAATCAAGTTGTCGCCGAATTTTTATTTCAATATGTCGATGCCAATTAATGTTTGTTTTCAAACAAAAAACTATAGATCATAGTGTAACAGCGATCTCCGGCCGTATACTTAGAAAAAAGAGTCAAATAATGCCATCTGCGTGTCAATAGCACCAAACGGTGCATTTTTCTGCCAAAAAAAAAAAAAAAAAAACGCGGTGACAATTAATTCGTACTTAAAGGTGCGATAATATTAGTCAAATATTTGACCAAAAAATCGTAGGCATTACTGAATATAGCACTCCTACTTGTTTTCAAATAACTTAAAAAATAAATTTTCGCATGAAAGCATAGCACTCCTAATATGAATATCAATGTTTGCATTAATAGACACCTCTTCACTTGAAGAAAGGATGTAGTCATAGACATGCACACACACACAAATATATTAAATTTTCCTAGTTTTATGCATATGAAAAACTTTTGGTTGAAAGTTTAAATTTCAAAAAGAAGGAAAAAAAATATTAAAACAGAATAAAAAGAAAAAAAATGGCAGGAGTATATTAATGAACGGTGAGTAACTTTATAAGAGTCATAAGTCATTGAATTGTTGTTTTTCTTGTTTTTCAACAACAAATCTACACACATATTAAACACATATATGTCATATGTATGTACTTAAAAGTGAAAAGGATTAACTAAATATAAAGACTTAAAATAAAAACCATTTTGGATTTAACATGTTTAAATACAAATCAGTAATTTAAAAGAGTTTATTTTATCTTAACTGGCTATTAAACTAAGAAGGCGTGTTTTTTTTTTTTTTTGTAAATTTCCTTTTGTTTCACTTTTTGATGGCCTGCATGAAGTTAAAAAGAGTAATATTTTCTTTAAACAAATTGAGTTTTTATTAGTTTTAAAAAATAAACTACAAACTAAATCTGTGACAAGTTTTTTAATTAAAAAAAAATATTGTAAAATAGAAAATTCATTTGTTGTTATTTAATTTACTTTCAGGTTAAAAAAAAAACTTTACAGTATTTTATGCATTTGGTAAGTAAAACAACAACTTTTTTAAAAAATATTCAACAGATTTATATATCTCCCATAAAAGTTTGCTTGACTAAAAAATGTTTCCTAAGTTTTTGAAAACATGACCTTTAAGGACTTTAAAATTTGTTTTTGCTCTTTCTTAAAATACAACTATATTTTTTGCAACAAATGAAAGCAAAAATATTTTCTTTTCTTTTATAAATTTATTCATACACAACTTGTTAAAAAAAAGCATAATCAAATCCCAAAAAAGTCTACATGCATCTCCATCCTTTTGTTCAAAAATATTCATTTCACTTATCACAGAATTTCTGGGGGCAAAAGAAAAAAAAAACAACTCTACAAAAAACATATGAAATTAATCTCAGCACAAACATCGAAATGTATTTAGGAAATCATTAGAAGAAAAAATGAAAAAAAAATTGCATTAAAAAATATGGATTTGAAAAAAAAAAAAAAGAAATTGAACATGAAAATTTACAGAAATAATATTTTTACTACTTCTGCTACGAATTCATTATTTGAAAAGGCAAAAAATAAATAAATACGATACTACCAGGTATAAAGTATGAAAAAAAGAAAAAAATACTATGACTCATCATAGCATGGCAGCATAGTAAAGAAAAACTTTATTTTACAATTTTGTTTATGTTCCAATGAAAAAAAAACTTTTCAAGTTGAAAATGTAGAAACAAAAACTCATAGACTGCAGCTATATCACACATAAACATAGAAGGAGTCATGTAATATAAATATATATGTATAAAATGTGTGTGTGTGTGAGCATATCACCAATACTTATGCAAATAACACCCTTATTTTTAAGGCATTTGATGTCTCATGCACACAGACATTTGAAACAACAAAAAACACACAATGCCAACCACCCCTTATTAACGACTCAACATGTTTTATTTTTTTTTATTCACTTCACTTCTGCATTACATTTACGCTGTGCACAGTGGAACAGAAGTGCCAAATAAATATTTTATTGCATTGATTTAAGTAACATTGTTACGTATGTTTGTATGCATGTTGATATAAACGTTGTAGTTGTAAAAATCAAAAGTTTTTATTGCATGTATTTTTGTATATTCGTGGGTGTGTGTGTTTGAATATTGTTTTCTTTTACTTCTTCTTGAATAATTTGTTGTTTGTTATGTTTAACAAAATTGTTGTGCAGTTAAAGCATAATGTGAATAACAAACCCTTACACATATGCTACACATTTTGGTAACATCAAAGCAGACACATACATACACGCTTGCTTACACACACATTTAACATGCTTTAGTTGTACAAAAGACTTGTGGTTGCATGTTGTTTGTTGTAGGGATGGGTGGATTTTTTTCTTCGGAAACTCAAGAAAATTAAATTTTCTTTTTACTTAGTAAAGTTTGTTTTTAATTTAATATAAAAAAGATTTTTTTTAAAAGGTACTTTTAGAGGCGGCATTTTTAAAAGTACTTTTGTAAAAGTACTTTTTAAAAAGTACTCTTTTAAAAGTTATTTTTCTTGAAACCAATTGTTTAATACGAAGATTTTAAAACATTATTTTAAGTACTTTTTTACATGGTACTATTTTTAAAAGTACCTTTTTATTGGTACTTTCTCTTTTTTAAATACCTTATTTTATGGTAAGAGCCATTAAGATAAAGCTTTATTGACCTTGTTTTACATTTTGTTAGTAGTGGAGTTTTTCTTTACTTTCTTCTTTTAAAAGGTACATTTTGAAAATGTACTTTTTAATGTTTCATGAAATTAAAGTTGTTTTTTCAGGATAATAATTTTAAATAAAGTTATTTTCAAATTTTATGACGGTTACTTATTGACTAGAAAATATTTTACGTACTTTTTCTTAAACGCAATTATTTAGAATACTATTTTTAAAATTCTTTCATAACAAAAGGTACCTTGCTATCATACATACTTATGCTTTCGAAGATTTCTTTTAACCAAGCATTTGGTAGCAGATTTTTTTGTTTAAAGTTGCTATTTGAAATAGGTAATAAAAGTACTTTTTAAATGGTACTTTTTTAAAATACGTTCTCTAAAAAATGCTTTAAATAAATAAAAGGTACATTTTTAAACAGTACTTTTTTGGTGTTATTTTCTTAAAAAGTACTTTTACTAATAAAAATCATAGTTTTGAAATAATACATTTTTAAAATTATTATTTAAAAGTTTCTTTTATTAAACTAAAGCTTCTCTTTTTTAAATAGTACTTTTTTCCCTTAAAGAAACTTTTTTAAAGTAAAAATATTTTCTTAGACAACTTTTTTAAATAATGTTTTTAAAAAGGTACTTTTATTAAACAGTATTGTTTGAAAGAAGGCAATTAATTTCCGCTTAATTTTCTGGAATTTCATTGAATCATCTTTAATAAAGTACTTCTTGTAAAATACTTTTTGTTGGAGAAATTTTGTAAAAGTACTGTTTTCTAAGGTACTTATTAAACCAAAAACTTTTTTACGTCTTTTTCGTCTTTCAGGTTGTTTGTAGTGACGGTTTACACACACATTTATAAATATTCTTAGATTTACCTTAACGTTTGTATATTTCGGTTATTTGTCGACATTAAACACTCACATTCAAATACAGAAAGAAAATTTTCAATAAAAGTTTTTATTTATTTTTTTAATGAAACATTTTTGCTTGTTATTCTCGACTATTCCTGCTTAACATAACAGCCGTATTTCAAAACGTTGTTTGATTATAAGTTTGTTTGTAAAAATGTTGTGTCATATTTAAAGTGGTGGTGGTGTTGGCGTAGTTCAAGTGATGTTGTTGTTTTGCGTTACAACAAAGACACGACAACAGTGAAATTTTATAAAACTTAGTAAGAGTAATAAAATATAAAAAAACTACCCTTAGGTAGTGGTTGACTATAAATGTATAAATGTATGTGTGTACATTTACAAGTTGTGTGATGTCCTTTTGCTAAAGTATCGGCTTGAATGGCAGATTACTTGACTGCCAGCCAGTGCAAGGCTGCAGGCGGCTGTTTTTTTTTTTACTTTTGCTTGTTTTTTCTTTTCTCTTTGTTTGCTCTTTCTAGGTATTGAGGGGTTGTAATGTCAATCGTTCGCGTTGTAGTGTATTATTTGCGTAAAATATTTTGTATAGTAAACAGCTAAAGCGCCAAAAAGAAGGCCTCTAGTGTTTTTATTACAAATTTAAAGTTGTGTAGTTTTTTTGTAGCAACATGTATCGTGATGTTTAATGTATATAAACATATTTAACTTTTTAATGAGGCATATATTTTTTTTAAGATGAAAATATTATGGTTAGTGTTGGAAATTATGGTGAAAATTAATGTTTTAAAATTTTCATAAAATTTTAAAATATTTTTTAAAGCAAAGACGTCAAAATTAAACAAGTTGGTTAAGTACTTCTTTATCTTTCAGTCTGGAGTATTTATTTGTGTCCTAAGTAGGATTGCCAGAACAAAGTTTTTAAAATTTTTTTATTCATCAAATTATTTTTTTTGTTATAAAAAAACACAAATTCACTTTAAAAGAAAAAATTTTACCAAAATGTTTATAAGAAAAATATTTTTGTCAAACCCAACCAAAAACAAAATTATTAATTTTTTAAAGTAGAATTTATTGTTTTTAAAAATGTTGACATTAAAAACAATACCTTCTACCTAAAAAATTATTAATTTTTTTTTGGTTGGGTTTAACAAAAAATTATTTTTCTCTGATTTTATATGAACACTTAATCAAACAAAATAGAGGATATCTGGCAACCTTTTTTTTAAACTTAAATATTTATTTTTATCACTTTTAGTTAGTGCTTTGCGGAAACCAGCCTTGATCAATTTTTAGACGAAATTTTTTGTGATTTTGTTAAGAAATATTCTCATACAAAACTGTTAGTCTTTAAAGAAAAGTATTTAAACTTTTGAATTTTCTGGCACGTTTGTAAGAAAATTGTCACGATATTTGAAGTAAATATAATATGTCCATTCAGTACTCTGAAAGAGTTTGAAATAAATTTAACTTTACGATGAATTTTCTAAAATTTTGTCACTTTTAGAACCAGGCCAATCCAAGTTGTATCTATTTTTTCCTCCATAGAATTAAGGCCGAATTTACAATCGAATACTTTTAAACAGTTTTTGACATCTAGAAAGCAAGTTTGTTATCTCGTTTTAGGTATGTAAAATATGGCAAAATTCTAAAGTTTTCATTTTGGGGATTTTTGTAATGGTTTTTGGAGTTGCATGATTTGATTGTGCAAAGTGGTTCTTGTACGCTTAACCATATATGAAAAAAGAAATATATAAATTCATCATTCCTTTTGTAATTTCTATATATTCTGAATTCTTATGCATAGCCATGTTTATCTGCCTGTCAAGGCACTAGATGAGCTAGAAAAAATTTAAATATGATAATCGATCAGACATTGTTTCATAAATTTTGCTATTGAAAATCAGCAAGATCGGTCCATGTCCTTCGAGACATCAAGTAAAACATCTCGCATGCCTCTAATTTTTCCACATCATTTAAAATAAATTGTTTAGTAAAGTAACTCCAATAAAAAAATAAAATAAAAACAAATATATGGGGCTACAGAGAATTATGAAATAAGAACAAAAACATCAAGTGAAAAAATTGGCGCTCGTCCATATTTTCCGAGTTATGGGTCTTTGATTTTTTTTCGAAAATTACGAATGTAAACCATATTTTTTTTAATATCCATATTGGTATCATTTAAAAACTTTTGATGTGATCTTTCAGGAATTCTAATTTTTTTTTAATGCTTAACCAACTAAGAGCCGAGAAAATTGTTTTGGTGTAAAATTAATTAAAATACTAAATTTTTTTATATTATTTTCTTATATTTTATTATCTGTCATTTAAATGTTTGTTTTTTATTTTTTATATTTTTTTTCAATTCGAGTTACTTCACTTAACTAGATTTAGAAAAGTGCTGAAAGTTATATAAGATTCGACATTTCTCATTTATTTAAAAATAAAATATGATACAACAAAAATTTCGTTCAATGCTTTGGGGTTTTCAAGTCTTCCCTGGATTATGCTGTTTCTCATGTTTAATTTAAGCGCTCCAGAATATGCAATACAAAATATAAAAATTTTTTCATTTGTGTTTTTTGAATTTCAATGCCAAGTGGAAGTGTTTGAAGTTCGGTCACTATTATGCGAAGTGGGGAAGGAAAGAGAGCGTTTATGAGAAAGCAAAGTTGCGGAAGTGTTTTTATTCCGTGAGTCCTTCTTCATACATGTTAAATTTATATTTTAGAAATATAAATAACTAGCTACACCTGGTTCGCTCCGCTACCCACCTGTTGGTTTGAGAGATATAAATCCTCTGTTTCAATTCTGCTAGTTTTTTCTTTACCGTGTAAATTAACATTAGGGTTACTTTTAAAAAATATTGGAACGCTAGGTGTTCTAGTTTTTTAGAAACACGATTATATTGTTTCAATTTGTGTGGTCGGTATCACGCCCACCTTTCCAATTCGACCAGTTTTTAATTTTTGTTTTGCTTGATTATGCAACTTGATAAGAAAGCAACTTGTAGAAAATTTAAAGAAGTAACCAATTACAAGTTCCTAGGTAAACTATAATCAATTTTCTCTTTTTGCGAGGGAGTAACCACGCCCACTGTTATGATCAAACTAATTGTTGACTCAACCTAATCCACACAAATATGCGTATTGATAATGGAGCCATTTTTTAAAACTTTCAAGGAGGCCTGTGTGACAAAAATATCGATAAAAATATTTAGCTCTTTTTAGCCGTGCTGTTGCATAATTTTTAAAAACGAATTATTTTTCATGGAATCTCTTTGCAATTTAAACCGTAAGAGTACGAAAATCGTTCAAAATATATTTTCCCCCTTAATCCTTAATTTTTAACAATAATTTTTCTCTTTTATTTTAGCCAGCGTCTAAAGCACAATTAAAAAGTATTATTTGTTTAACTTTATTTCAATTATAAAATTTAACTCTAACGCATTTAGTTCTTTTCAAATTTTTCATTAAAAATTTATGCATTTTTCTACATAAATTTTAATATTTCTTTTTTTATTTCGTTAACGCTGCTCATACAGGTTTTAATAACAAACAGATTGTGAACAAAGAATAAATGCCGGAACCAGAAAACTAAAATGTTTCGTTTAATATAATAAAAATCGCCAAAGGCTTAATAAAAAAATTTCGAACTAAAAAACAAGTACACCAACACAGACAACCAACCATAAAGGCGACAAATATGCTACCAATAAAAGAACATATTCACAGACCAACAGGACTTTAAAAAAAAAATAAAATGTGACAAAAAAAGGACAAAAATGAAACTACAACTACATAAGCAGCAGATGTAGTAGACAACATTTGGTATTTCTAAATTGCATTTAATATAGTCTCGTCCACATGGCGCCACTTTGGCTTATGGACTTGGCTGTGTTTGTATGTGTATGTGTGTCTATGTGCATGTATAACTTTTACATTATAGTTTTCTCTGTATAAATTTAGTTTATCTAACTGGGTGTGCACAGGTGTGTGTGTGTGTGTTTTAGCCAACTGTTGTATTTGTGGCTTCTTTTTTATTAAAACAACACAAAAACAATAATATTGTAATAATAATAAGGATAACAAGGCAATAAATTAAATATTCATTACCAGTCAAAAAGTTATGTTAAATGCAATTTTCTTTTTCACAACCAACTCAAAGTTATTCATTCATTTATTGTCTTGTAAATTTTCTATTTATTTAATAAATAAAACTTTATTTAATTCAAATTATAAAGAACAAATATTTCTTATATAAAATTTTAATTAATGGGTCTTTGGAAGAAATGAAGAATATGAAAGCAGTTTAAATTAAAAGTTTATCCAAGGATTTCGTAATTGAAATTTTTTTACTGACCATTTAATGAATGGTCCTTAAGATAATACTTCCTTTGACTTAATACTAGACTTATGAAAATATTATAAATTCTTTTGATGTTGTTCTTAAATTAAAGGCGTTTATTATTTTTTTTTTTTTAAGTTGTTCAACTTGAATCCTTAAAGAAGTGAATAAAGCTAAAACGAAATTTCAAAACAATAATTTTATGCAGTAAAGGAAAATTTTTTTATAACTATAAGCAAATGAATAATTTTAATTCTGCTTATGTATTAATTTCCAAAAAATCTTTAAGAAAAAAAGTTCATTAAACATTTTTGTGTTAATTTTTAAAGAAAACATGAGAACTCAAACACTTTTGCTGTAAAAAGTACCTGAGGTTGGGCACGTTGTAAGCATCGTCTATTTAACCAAATAATCTTGTGACTACATGTAAAAATAATTCAAAGCTTTTTCGTTGTACTCATTATAAATCGTCGCCCACATTTATTTTTGCTTCCTGCTATCCACCAGTTAAAAATGAATTTCATTTTGTTATTTTATTTCATACTTTTTTCTAAACGTCACAGTAAATGCTTTCCCAGGGTCACTCAGTTATTTCAATTTTTGTAAAATTTTTTTTTTATTAAAAAAATTTCTTTTTTGATCATATATTTAATCAAACTGACAACTATTTTGTTGCAGAAAATTTTCTTCTGAATTAAAATACATCATGATTTATTAAGAAACTGTATCAAACCAATAAAAAAAAGAAATCTCTATGGAAATAGTATAAAATTATTTAATTAAGCTTTTAACTTTTTCTGGCTAAAATTTAATTAAATTTTTAATTGTGTCAATTATAAATTTATTTAAAAAAATAAATAAATAATTAATAGAGTAAATTTTTAGGTTTGAATAAAAAAAGGACAACTATTTTCGATAAAAAAGAAATAGAATAAAATAATTTAAATCAAAAATTAGTAATTGAATCAATTAAAACTTTAATTAAATTTTAATTTTAAATAAAACCTGCAGCAAAAGTTGTAATTGAATTTTTTGTATTATTGAGACCAAAAATATATACTTACGTAATTTTAGATCTATATTAAATACTAGCAGGGCCCACGACATCGTTCGCGTATCATTTCAAATTTTCTTAATATCAAAATTTAGAAAAATGTATTTTCAAGCATTTTTTGTAGAGTTCTTTTAACAGCGTTAAAATTTTTCCATCTTCAAAAATAAATGTATTGACAACTGTTTCAGTGCAATTACTCGTATACAGGTAAAATTGGGTTCTTTTACATTTGTATCTCTAGTTTCTCTACGAAATGACATATTTTTGTGAAATAAAAAGGATTCTGTATTTGAACCAAGATTCTAAGGCATCTCCTTACAAATTTTTTTCAAATCCATATAGCAGTTTTTATGTGATGCGAACACAAACAGACAAAGAAAAATTCCAAAAATAAGTGTTTTAGATTCCATATCTTCTTTTACTATCTACACCGACATCAAAATTTTCAAAATGTACAGAAATGACCCCGTTACTGTTTAATTTTATTTATAGACTGTCAACCAGGTCAGATGCTATTGCTTTAAATTGATTACAATTGAACAAAGAAGTAAGAAACTGAAAAAATATGGGAGCTAAAGTTTACTATTGATTACTATTTTGAGCAGCTTTTGGGATATTTATCACTTCTGTATGAATTGTCTTACGCTGGGACTAGAAAGAATCGTTAATAGAAAGTTGTTAAGAATTACGGATCGATTGATTTAAAATTTTTTGGTTTGAAAATGCCAGGAACTCCACCTCAACATACAACTAGCGGTGCAATAAAAATCAATTTGTTTTGGCTTCACTTTTGTTTAACTGATTGGCCATCAAAGTCCTATTCAGAGCCACTTGTATGAGTGCTAAGTGATCAAGTTCTGCAAACAAGAAAAATAAATAAATTTTTATAAAAAATATATATTTCTTCCTTTAATGAATATTTTCAAAAGAACAGTTTAGATACAACTTTCCTGGTTGTATTTTGTACAACTTCCTCTTTTACAATAGCTTGTTAATTAAATAATTGTAAAGACGATAAGATTGTTAAAACGATGCTACCGCAAAAAAATTTCCTCTCTCTTAAGACAATATCTACTGACATTAATTCTCTTACAAATGCTCTAACAAGGGGTAGTTTAGTAGCTTCTCTGAAGATACAAGTAAATTTCTGTGACTTTTTTTAAAATAAATAATGTTGTTGAGATAAACTCTATAAAAATCAATTTAAAAATTAATGAGGCAAAAAATAAATCAAGTTAAATCTAGTAAAAATTTAAAAACACTGTGTAATTAATTGCCAGCAATAAAAGTTAAAAATACATAAAATTTTCTTAAGCGTGCAAAAATTTAGTTTAATTTCTATTGTCTTTAATACAAAAGAAAAAAAAAAATTTGATTAAAATGGCAATGATGTCATTTGCTGGCATTTTAATAAAATATCATAGAACGGCATTTAATGACAGCTTTTGCAAAGTTAATATTTAACGTGATACTGCTTTATTTTAAGAAATTAATGAGTCATTAAAATACATGAGAAAATTTTAAAAAAGTGTGCAAAATTTTTACTTATTTGCAAAACATGACATGACACAACATGACATGACACAACATGACATGACACAAATGTCATGTAAACTTTAATCGTAAACATTTTTTTTAGAATGTTCGCAGAAATATATTAACGCTTATTTCTATATTTTGATTTCTGTTACCGGAAGTAGACTTAATTCTCTAAATACAAAGTGTGAGTAGAGATTTTCAATATTCCACCAACTCATGTTTGAGTAAATTACCGGTTTCAATTACTTTGGTTTTTTTTTTTCTTTTTGCACTTCAATTTTCTTTTTTTAATAAATCCCTCATTATTGACACTGTGTAGAGTCATAAAAACATTAAAAAAAATTTTAACAATGTCATCATTATCATCATCAACAAAGCTTGTACAGCACATCTTGAGTTCATGAAGAGTATTCACACAGAAACGTAGATATAACACGTGTCTTCAACACACATCTACTTTCGCAACAAATAAAATGAAATAAGAAGATTTTATAAATTCTATACCACAAACAATGCGGGAAAATGAACAAAGCATTCAAAGCAAGAAAATCAAAAAATTAACAGTGGAAATTCTTATCAAAAAGGTATAAAATTTAAAGAGAAAAGAAGTTTGTGTCTGAAAGGTACTGTTTAAATAATTAAAGTTTAATTGAAAGCTTTTGAAAATTATTGGGCTGATTTTATTTTTATCTTAAAGCTTTTTTTATAATAAATAATGAGCTGGCGGTAAAGTATTTTTGCTTAAAGCACAAACAAACTTACCAAAGCCTTAAAAATTAAAAAAAGCTCTTACCTTTAAATAGTAAAGTATGAGAAAAAGCGATGTTTTAGCTTTTGAAGCTTTGCTCATAAATAAGTTTTTTTTCAGAAAATATGTCTTTTATATTTTTTTTATTTTTAGAAATAATATGAAAAGCTAACGCTTTCAGGAGTTTTTGTTTTATTAAGCTTAACATAATTGCTTTTTAAATTATGTGCTTTTTCTGTATTACAAGCGATCATCTCAACTAAAAATTTTGTATAAAAAGCTCTCAGTTTTTTAAGTGATTTCCACATAAATTTTCCAGACGACGACCAGCACATTGAAATAATTACATTAATGAAAGATAAACATTTTTTAAATAAAAAAGCTTTCAGGCAAAAGAAGACCTTTTGAAGATTAGGAGCCCTTGCACTCCTAAAGTGCAGAAGTAGCAAATATATTTTCTTTAATTAAAAAAATGTTTCAAGCAAAAGAAAAGCTTTTAAAAGATCTTAAACTGCGTAAAGTTCAGGAGCCCTTGTGTTCCTTTAGTCCAGAAGTAGCAAATCTATTTTCTTGTTAATTAAAAAAAAAACTTTTAGGAAAAAGAAAAGCTTTTGAAAGACATTAAGCTGCGTGAAAGGATTCCCTTTCCTTCCTTTAGTGCAGAAATAGAAATGAAAGCTTTCAACTACAGCTTGCTTATCGATCTCTTTGTCCAACTAAATCCCTTTTTGTTAAATATATAGACAGAGTCAATATTTATAAAAAACTCTATCTTAAGTCTATTTTAAAAGTAGATTTCAGTTAAAAGCTTAATCTAATAAAAGCTTTATTTAGGGTCTTAACTATTAGAATTTTTGCCTTAAACATTTTGCATTTGACATAAAATACTTAATTTTTGCAATAAAATTTTTATAGTCATTGCCGGCTGAGCAAATTGAGATTATTTGACTCTGAATTTATATTTTTATTTTATAATGGAAAAGCTTTTCATTAAATTTTTTCTATTTTGTCTATAAATATTTGCCTTAATTTCCTGGCTTAAAATGCCACTGTTTAAAATCTCGTACGCAAATGAAATTTAATCGACGGCAGCAAATAATCACCAACCAAATTTTTTCACAAGGGATGTTTCGTTCATACAACACATTCATAAATGTTGTTGTGCTTTTAGAAATCATCCCAGAATGCTTGTACCATACCCGTTCCTTTATAGTCACCCTCAGTAGCATCATCTCTAAAAATCGTTCACAAATAAAAAGGAAAATTTAACCAAACAAAACCAAACAAATGAGCTTAAACATTGAAGCTGCAAGAAATTATATTTTTGTATTTTCTTTTTATTCCTTTAGCATGTTTCCTTCTAACCTCTGAGTGAGTCATATTTTGAAAATGTTGATGGGATTATTTCACATCTACAACCATTTTTTTGTTTTTGTATTTTGTTTCTGCTGATATTTTGGAAATTTGTTTGTACAGCTTTACTATTGCTTTCGTTTGTGCTGTTGCCTTTGCGTGCTTCTATCACAAGCCTTAATTCGAAGGGAAGAAAATCGATAATATTTGTACTTGAAAATTTCACAAGAGAACATAGAAATGCTAAGGAAAGAATGAACAAAAAATTACTTTGCAGGGAATACTGGTTTGCAATGATTGATAAAGGAAGAATTAGAAAAGCCATCACTGATTTTAAAACGTTTGAAAAGGGCATTAAAATTTTTTTTTTTGACAAACCCTTCTAGGAAATGTTGCAGGAAAGTAGTGGAATTTTAAAAAGTTTTTTGTTTCAAAGCACATTTATTGAAACCAGTCTTTATAGGGTTAATTGTTGCCATATAAAGGAATATTTGATTTAAAGATTTTTATCTTGAATATAAAAACATAACCCTATAGTTGTTGGTACAATGTCTGTCCGTCTGTCCGTCTGGCTTTTGATACTCTCTTACCAACATAGACGTTCTTTCCATCATCAAAGTCGATAAAGCAGGGCATAAAAGTGGCAGGTAAAACAGTGTTTTAGGTTAAATATTTAATAAATCTCCGTTGCACCAAAGAGTTTACTGAAATTCACATTTTTTGGTGTTTAAAATTTTGGAAAAAAAATTGCAAAATATTTTAAAGAAATATTAAAAGCGTGTTTAATTACACATCAAAAGGGAAGAACAGAAAACAATATTAAAAAATTCTTTATTTCGTTTTTTTTATAGACCAACCTAAATCAGCGCGTGAAGCTCAACGTTGCACAGCGCCTAAATTTACTGTAAATTTTCACCACTAAATCAGAGTGACAACGTAGTGTCCTGAAAAGTAATGTTGTCTTATAAAGTTTTATAAAGCCCCTTGAAAAAAAAAATAAATATGAGATCATTACTTTTCAACAATTACGAAATCAAAACAGAAAGACGCAAGGCCAGACTATAATGCCTGCGGAAACACCCTTTAATATTAAATTTTACAGTTGTGTTTATAGCGGATATAGTAAAATACTTCCCCTGTAAATTTCAACTGTGTGCCTAAGCAATTAATAAAGTAAGGCCATATATATGGGGACACCCTTTAATTTTTACTTTTATACTTAGAGTTACAGCGAAAATAGCAATACACGTCCTGCTTAATTTAAACTATCTGTCTAAAATTATTTTAAAATAAGGCCATGTATATATAACAAGTAAAATCATCTAGGGGTACACCCTTTAATATTAAAGTTACAGTTTTTATACTTGTTTTTATAGCGGTCATATAAATAAAACAGCATGTAGTTTTCAAGTGTTGGACCATCACGGTTTATAATTATATAAGACATAACTACGTTACCTTTGGGGGACACCCTTTATTATCTAAAATTATTTTTATATTAACTTCTGTTATTGGATGCTACAATGATAACATTTTTTATAACACTTTGTTACGAATAAATAGACTTGAGTGCTTTATGGTGACACCCTTTAATTTTAAGTATTACGATTTTTTTCAAATAACACCAATCTGTAAACATAAACTTTAAATAAAAAAATTTTATTTTTTTCAAATCTTAACTGAACAAAATTAACCAACTGTTTTATTGTAGGGCATTCAATACAATAAAACTTGGATTTAAGTTAAAATCAGCCATATTGAATTAAAAATTTATTTTATATCTCTAAAATAAGTTGCATGTAGACGAAAGTATCGCATACAAATGCGTTGCTACCAGTCGTATAACCGCTTATTTAAAGTTAAAGCAGATATTAGTGTGCGTGCTTCTATAAATGTGTATTCGTGTGGATTTTATTTATTTTGTTAGTATTGGTTTCATGCAGCGACAGTGTTTGTGACTCTTATAAAAATAAATATTTATTTATTTTAACAAAACGTTGCATTAAATACACAAAAGAGAATTATAGAAAAAATTCGAATTCTATACAGACAAACAGACACAAACACTTATGCGATTACAAATAATATTTTCACGTTTCTTTCTTTTTTTTCTATGAATGGTATTTGTTTAATAAAAAAAATTGTTTTGGTTCTTTTTTTTTTTTGCATTGTGTGCATTTCGACAGGGATAAAATAAATTCTTAAGTGTGTTGGTGAACGGTTTGTAGGTGGATATTGGGTTGTTAGTTGAAAAGGGTTTGTTAAATAAAACTGCACGAGCAGAAGAAAAAGCTCAAGTTACAGACTTAAATACAACACGATAAGTTGTAAATGAAGTGTATTGAAAGAAATTAAATTGCATTAAAAGTAAATTATTGTTAATATTTTTTTTTACTTTTATTCTCTTCCCGATAATAGTGAGGGGAGGTGTGTAAGTATGTTCTTTAGCCGTGAAATGAAAGTGAGTGTCACAAAGTACTTTTGTTTTACACGTTTTTAAAAAAGTAAAAAAATATTTCTTTGTTTTTCTTAGAAAACTCCACATAATGTGGCGGTTATTTGCACAAAGACATTTCAGATTTTTTTATTATAAAGAAAATGTAGAAAAAAAATTTTTTTAAGGATTTTTTCTTATTTTGTCTGCTCTTTCGGAAGTATTGTAAATATGTAATTTGTAATGGTTTAAATTAAAACAATGTTTTTCTTATTATTTACTTATTTATATTAAAAGAAGAAAACAATTCTTAATCTTAAGAGGATTTTATATTAATTTTTAAGAAGAATTATTTTATTTGATTATTTTAAATTAAGTGAATAATTTTATAAATAAAATTGTTATTCAAAAATTTTTTAATTTTTTGACCACCGTGACTGTTCTTGACATAGTGTATTCTGGACATCCCATATTGGGCGACTTTTTCAAACATCACTGGTCGTAAATTGCAAATAATATAAAGAATTTTGACCTCTAAAACTTCAGTCATTGCCTGTTAATCAGCGTAATTCAGATATTTTTCGTGACCCTACAAAAAATAATCGAGGGTTCTAAAATCTCACGTCCTTAAAGGCCGTTTTATAGGTCCGATTCTAGAATTTGACTTGTCGCCAAAATTTTTTATTTCAATAAGTTGAGGGTTGCGGTCACTGTATGATACGTAGCGCCATCCTAATGAAGTCATACTACGTCCGCATAATTGTCATCTGAATAATTAAACAATAAATCATTAATTGTAATGCGGTAACGACCTCAATTAAGCTTAGGCCGAAAAACGCATTAACTTTTGAAGAAAAAAGCTCTAATGATGCCACCAGAAAAAACCACACCCAACGATGCATTTTACTGGATTTTATGAAAATTGTCGGTCTGTTTTGAAATTGCTTTCACTCTATAAGCTCCAATTTAGTTTACTAATAAACATATTAGGCCAACAATGAGTTTCATCGCTAAACATAATTTTGCCATAAAACAACGGAACAGTTTCCAACTAATGTAGAGTCCAATCGGTGAAAAACCGACGTATATAATTGTATTGAGGCTTTGATTTCTGTACCAGCTGCATTTTATACGGCTGTATATCAAGATTTTTTTTGTTAATTTTTTTGCGTGGCAGAAAACATTGATTTTGTTGTCCTGGAACAACTATTTTGTGTACTTTGCTTAATGCTTCAGATTGCTATTCTGCTGGAAGACCCATTTGAGTGGCATATTTTCTTTGGCATACGACAGCATTATAATTTTACAATTTTCAGTTTATTCAGCCGATTTCACTATGTTCTGGATACGATGTAGAATGGCCCTCATATCATGATGCTAGCACCATGTTTGATTGTCTTGAAAGTATAATTTGGATTAAATTCTGGTTTTCTTACATGGTGGACACATCTGTCAGAAAAAAACAAGTTTACTTGTAATGTAACGCCAGTTTTCTTAAGGCGAATTGAAGTGATTTTTAGTAAATCCAAATCTTTGTTGTATATTCTTTTTGGATAACAATGGCATTTTTTTGCACGGCTCACACCGTTGAGTGTTTTTCGAATGGTTGATGTGTCAAAGTCAATGTTTAAATAATTTTTTTATTCATTTAGATGTGATACGAGTAAATGGATCTTTTTTTACGCATCGAATGATTTTTTTTTTTTTGGGCGTGGAATTTTTGTTTTCTACCACGGGTTTTATCCTTGGAAATCCGTTTAATAGCACTAAATATCAACGTTTTTGAAATACCGAGCGTTTGTGCCACTTATCTGTACAAACGTCCGCTTTTACTTAATGTGAAGCTAAGAATATATTTTACTCATTTACTTCGAAATTTTTTTTTTAATTTTAATTTTTGTATTTTTACTAAAACGAAAACTTTCCTTAATATTTTTTACAACAGAAATCGCTTACCTTACAGTGATTTTAATTTGTTATTAAAAAAAAAAGAAACATAAATTGTAACGGTATTTTTTAATGTCGCTTACAAGCTTTGCAAAACAATTCTTTTTTATTATAAATTCTTTAATTTTTAATGAATTCGTAGACACCAAAGACGGTAAATACAGCTGTCCTTATTATTTTTTACATAACTGTAACTAAACAATTTGGAGAAAAAAGGCACAAAGACTATTTAACTCACAAATTAAACATAAAAGTATAAAAAAAACATGAACGTAAAAAACACCTTTATTTTACTACGAGCATTATTAATTTATTTTTTAATATTAAAACAATAAATATTCCTTTATTACTCTTTATACGACTCTTATTCATTAAATAAAATCATAATTAGATATTTTCCATGCTCATCATGAATATGTGTCACGTCACATAACCAAATGAGAGGGCACCAGTCTGTTAAACCAAAATAAATTACAAATTCACTTTACGAACGAACAGCCCACCCCCAACAACTCAACTATGAAAATTAATACACACGCACATCCACACACATTAATGAAGCAGTTAACAACCCTTATGTTACCGAAACTTAAAAACAAACATTAAAAATTATTACCGTTCGTTTTTCTAATCCTCATCAAACTCAAAAAAAATTGTTTTAAATTTGCTTTCTCCTGACGAGGAAAAGGAAAACTATTAGTTTGTAAATTAACTAACAGCTGCTCGGTGACTTAAATCGAAAAGAAATCCAAAAAAAAAACAGTTTAACGTATTTGAAATTGCATATGAGTAAAATAACGACCATTAAACATTTTCAGAGTTTTAAGCACGTATTCTGTTAAAGGATAACAAGCAGCTATTAACCGGAAACCTTTTTACCAACAAACAGCAAAATAAAAGAGCAGAGCACATGACCATATATTTGCTTGTTGTCTGCAGTTTAGTCATACTTGGGGTATCGAATTTGTTACAACACGTCTTTAAACGAAGCAAGAAACTTTGACTGTTAAGAAGCCAAATATTCAAAATTAAAAAAAAAACTGTTTAGGCCAGCATAAGAATTATTTCGATTTAAATTAATATTTAACTTTTGAAAAAAAAAAACACAGAGATAAACTTTAACACAGAAAATGAAACACATTTTTTCAACTTCAAAAATTATTTAAATTTGAGAATTTTTAATTCACAATTTGCTTTTGCTTTGTTGCTTTGACAAATTCGGCTGAAATCACTGAAGCAGCATTACGTCCTAATTGCATATCCACTGTGAATTATTTCCAGCAAAACATATTAATTGAGCGCTTTATAAACAGTTTTGCAGTCGACGTCGCACAGTGGGAGATTGGGGAGAAAAAAATGGAAAAGTTCTGTAGTTTTTAATACGGCTAGGCCAATTGTACTCAAACTTTTCACTGCTTTAATTCGAGTGAAAGCTGCATAATTTATACTAATTGAAAACTTTTAGATAACTTTTTCCAAAAAAAAAACGAGGAAGAATTTTTTTATCCTTCACAAAAAAAAGTGGAAAAAGCGCAAAACTAATTTTGTCATTCCATTTGTAATTTCTGCAATATCCATTTCCAACCCCATAAAGTATACAAATTCTAAGTCATTTTGCTTAGCGAAGTCGATTAAGCAATGTCCGTCTGTTAGACTGTCTGTCCGTGCTATTGTTGAAATCAAGTTTTCCGAGATACAAGATGAATCAGAGAAAATTTAAATACGCTAATCGATCAGACATAATTTCAAAAGAGTTGCTATTGAAAAAACAGCAAAATCGGTCCATGTTCCTCGGGGCAGCAGGCTTAACACTACGCCTGCCTCTGTCTTACCTTATTATTTGAATCACAAAGTAACTCTTATAAAAAAAAAAACAGATATATAGAGCGGTAGAGAATTAAAAAAAAGAAAAAAAACATCAAGTAAAAAATTTGACGCTCGCCTACAATTTCCGTGTTATGGGTCTCTGAAATTTTCAAAAAAAAAAGTTAAATTTTCAATAAGGTCAATATGGATATCATTTAAATGCCTTTGAGGAGATCTTTCAGGAAATGCTAAAATTTTAAAAAATGGCTAACCCGATAAGAACCGGTGAAATTTTTATGTATTTTTTTTTTTAATTTTTTAATTTGTTCTTTGATTGGAGTTACTTCAGTAAACTTTACTAAACTACTTTTTTTTATTGAGTTTTTGAGGGAATTAAAGTTGTTTTTAAACAATAAATAGAAAAACCAAAAAATATTGAGATTCCCAAAAAAAAAATTTTTTAAATTTCCAAAAATGGGATTTTTAGTTTTTTCCAAATCCAAGGTAAAAGAGAACATAGTAGGGCATTCAAACCAGGTTTAATTCCTTTAATAAAGTTTAAAGCAATAAATTTGATTTTTCGCAAAATTTATATCACATAATGCTTTGCAATTAAATAAGTTTTAAGCAGCTACAGTTTTTTTGTATATCAACGGCTTGAGGCAAAAAATTTTAGTTTGATTACTTTTGACCCAGATAATTTTTTTTTTTTTTTGTTCTAAACGCCGGAAAATTTGTTGCAAGAAGTAAATAAAAATAAATTTGAGAAAAATTAAATTGGTTTTGAGCAAAAAGCTAGACAAAGTAGGAAAAGCTTTAAATGTTTTTATGTTGAAATCGAACTTCTTGCCGGATCTCTAAGCGGTATAACGTCCATATTTAAAATTAAAATTCTGGTCTAGTTATTATTACACAAATATTTCTATTTAATATAAAAATTTATTATTCGTAATCTTTTTTATATTTATTTACTATAATCTTGCTTGATTCTTTTAAATATAAAAAAAAAATGAAAGAAAATATTAAAATGGTTACTGAATATTTGCTGTGTTTTTGTATAAAAAAAGCTTGTTGAGTTTTTATTGTTTTTTGCTTTGTTGATACAATGTAGTTCTCATTTAATCGAGTTTTAAATACAAAATTTCGGTAGAATCCACTGATGAGTTATATGAGCCGTAGCGAAATGGCCATATGGATATGATTTCCCCGCAGTAAACCATTTTATTTTGTAGTCTTAAATAATAAATATTTCATGAAGGAATCAGGCACCATCAAAGGTAATTATTATTTATATTTATTAACCGAACTTTCCACTGTACACTGCTTATAAAACCGGTTGTTAGCTGACCAAATTTGATTACTATTTGTATTTAATAAGACAGTACCACTGTAGAATTCAAAAATATATGAAAGCAAATATATGAAGTCATATTTCAATCAAATAATAAAATTTTTTTAACATGAATAACGATTAGTAATTTCCTACAAACCTTGTGCAATAACCTCCTCCAGTGTTAAAAACGTTATAAAATGTCAAAATATTTGTAGTTGTAGACGATACAACCCCAACTAACAAAGGTGGATGATATTTAAACATTAAACAAAATTAAGGGAGGAAAATTAAAATGCCCAAACATATGAAACTCCAAAACAAAAAAAAAGAAATAAAAAAAAAACAAAAACTTAACCGACAGCTGTGAAAATTTTTAGGTGTTCAGTTCATTTTATGAGTCACATTTACAATGATTTTTTCAATATAAAAATTTTTTTATTTTCGTCAGTTTAAAAAAAGTTCTAAACAAAATATATAAAATTAATAAAATTAATAAAAAGAAAAAAAAAATAGACAGTCCCTTAATCAGTATTTTAGCTCTGACTAATCCCTGTATTTCTTCTCTTTGGTTCTATTTTTTGCGGGTTTCTTAAGCTCAATAGAAGTGGCGAAAGAGTTAAGCGTCTTACGAAGTGCCTCGCTGCGCTTACTTTTTAACACTAATTATTAGTGTAGTGTAGCACATTATAAAGAATAGATTGATTTTTAAATAACGATACCAAGTTCCTAAAAAAATAGCCGCATTTTGAATTAAATCAAACTACGACAGACTAGGGATGGACACGGTAAGAAAACATCGATGTTTTTTTCCATGCAATGTATCGCAGACATACATCGATGTTGCATCGATGTTTAATTAAATACATCGATTGTTTATTTTTTAATTATTTATTATTAAAGTTTTGATGTTTTTTCTTTTTTATTTATTTATTATTATTATATTTTCGAAAAATCTTGATTTTGTTTTAGATTTCCCAACAATTTTTTTCAATACTGTTTAAAAATACAAGTTTACCAAGTCTTTCACCTCTCGATCTCTTTCTTTGTTGAGTTATCACCTGCGTCGGTTGTGAAAATAGTCTTTCAGATGGAACCGATGTTCTCACCATTGTATTTAAAAGCGATCTTATAAAGCTTAGGAAATTACGATTTATATTTTTTTCCAACGGATTTTCGTTCATTCTTCCAACAGGAGTCCTCAAATAAACTAAAAGTTCATCAGACAATATATCTTTACTTTTATTGCTTTTCCTATTTTTATGAACACGTTTATATTTCAATCTACACATTCTGTATACAATTTCTCATTTCGATTCATCGAAAGAAAACATCGACGTTTTCCGATTGTTTAGGAGCAAAAAAACATCGGATTATATCGATGCTTCGACACAATACATCGAGTGTTTTTAAAACATCGATGTTTTTTGTCCATCCCTACGACAGAGCGTGCAGTCTCTTTTACTACAAGAAAATACACCGTTTTGTGCGGTTGACAAGCTGGTCATTTTATTAGATCTTATTTCTTTAAAAATTAAACCTGAAGTTATGCACCGATCAAAGAAAATCGTTATCGCCTTATGAATAATTATTTCTGGTTTAAAAATATGAATGACAATAATTCGCAAAATAAAAAGTTTTATTAGAATGGCGACCGTGATCATTGACTTATGGAAATCTAAAATTAATTTCGGAATATGGACCTGTCAATTGACCGTCAAGGTCTTAGTTTAAACAACAAATTCAATGTATATAAAAATTAAGATATTCTTTCAAAATATTAATTTCATTTTAAATCATTTTTTTGTTGTAATTTCTATCGGTTGCTATAATGACTTCCCATCTCCTTTAAAGTTTCAAAGTGTGTGTTTGCTATAAAAATAAATTCCTGTTAAAATTTTTAATTAATGTTTTCGTTTCTTGTTTATTTTTCTGTTTTTATTAACACAATTAAGTAATTTATGGCTTAAAATAACATCCTTAAATCTCTTTGTTTTCCTTCATTTTAGCCGGAAAATTAAATGCAATAAAGCAATAATAATAAATTAACTTTAATATGAATTTATAATGGATTTTTCAAGAGCGGAGGGTATAAGTTAAAATTATGTTTATGTGGCAAGAAGCGCTGTATTATTGACGTCACATGTCGTTAAAATAATTTTTAATTTCTTTCTACTTAAGGCAAAAATTCTTGTACGTGGTAGGAATGGAATTAAAGAGAAACAAATCTCTTTTCTCAAACACTTTTACAACAGCGCAGTTGATTGTACTAGATTCTTCATTAGTTTAATGTATAATTAATGGATGGTTGCTTTTAATCCAGTCAGTTTAAATTTAGCCACGTGAAGAAATTGTCTCAGATTTATACACTCGCTTGAGAAATTTTACTAAAAGTTAAAAATCACAACCCTTAGAAGCAAAATCAGAATTCATCAGGATTTATTCTAGTTCCTTAAATTAATTATTTTGTTATATTTCTAGTCAGCTTAAATTATGAATACTATTAAATTGTACTAAATAGAAAAATAAAAAATTAATAAACTACGAAAGTCATAAGAGGTGAACAAAAAACAGTATTTCAAATTAATTATGCCTTGTGATTCTAACAGTCATTTTATACCTTTTCTTTGCATCCGATAGTTTTTCAAGAACGAAGGGTAGAGGGTAGACAACTATTTACTTACTTGATTTTCGTCTTTATAATAGAAGTACAACATGCAGTTTGATTCATTTTGATATAAAAAAAGGAACCAGTCAAGCTAAGAATATAAACTTAAATTCCTTTTATCCCAGTGATTAAAGGTCAAGTAGTTGAGTGGGTGCAAATAAACTAATTATTGATTAGATGGCGTTTATATTTTGAAATGGAATTAATTATGTGTAGTAAAGCGTTTACGTTGATTAAAGTATTAAGAAGCATAAACAAAAGAATTTATGTACAGAAAACAAGGATTTGAATCTTTAAATGATTTTATTTATTTTTAGATTTAAATTAATTAAATTTTAAAATTACTCAATTCAATAATTAATTAAAAAATAAATACAAAATTCTTCAAATAATTAAATAATTAATTAAATCAATTATATATTTAATTTAAACTGTTCTTATTAAATAATTAATTGAATCTATTATATATTTAATTAAAAAATTTCTACTTAAAGAACGAAAAATTTCATCTTTTTTTTAATTTTTTTTTTTAAAAGTAGTTAAGTGATAAGTACTTTCAGAAAAGAAATAAAGATAAAGTTATAAAGATATTCAGTAAAAATAATTTTTTAAATTTTTTTATTTAGAAATGTGACAGAAAGAAAAGTTTTCAAGTCTCTAGCTTGTGTACCAGAAATATCAGAAAGGAAAAAGATCAGAAATTGTTGTTTGTATACAAAGTTTACAAAACTTTAAATAGATTATTTAGCATTTAAAAAAATGTTTTTTGAATCCTTAATATATATTTATTTTAAGTCGTTATGCATAGCGAGGTCAATTGAGCGTTGGCCTTCTGTCCATCTGTTCGTCCGCGTTAGTGTTTAAATCCACTTTGCCATGGCACGAGATGAGCTAGAGAAAATTTAAATACATCAATCGATAAGACACAGCTTCGAAAATTTTGCTATTGAAAATCAGCAAAATCCGTCTATTTCTCTCGAGGCAGCGGGCAAAACACTACGGCTGCCTCTAATTTTTCCACATTATTTGGAACAATAAAGTAACTCCAATAAAAAAAAAAAAAAAAAAAACAAAAAAAAAAACATGGCAGTTGCTTAGGACCCTTGCTATTTTCTATTTATTTGAATGATCTTTCGAAGTTTGAGCTGAAGGGTAAATTATACATGTTCGCAGACAACGTTTGTTTTTTTTTATCTATAAAAATATGATTTAGTTGTAAAAGCTTATATGGAACGTGTTGATGCCCTAATATTTGAATTTGCACAGCTAAATAAGCTTAATGCAAAACAAAAAAAAAAGCTAAGCTAATCAGGCTTGGCCCGCGCTGACGTATAGAAAATAATAATATTTTCAATATAATTGAAGATGGAGATTTAATTTTGGAAACCCAGGTAGCGAAATATTTAGGAGTTGTACTGTAAAGTAACCTTGCATGGAATCTGCATGTTAATGAAGTGAAACGGAATTTTGCTCCAGCTGTTGGGGTTTTATTTAAGATGAAAAATAAGCTTAATTGAATAACAAAGCTGTTGATCTATCAGTCCACGATTTAAAGTCACTTAAATTATACGACTATAATATTTGGACACAGGAATACCAACGAATTAAAATCACTGCAGGTCTTACAAAAGAAAGCATTAAAACTATTAATAATTTACTACTACAGTATTCAACACACAAGATAAGATACCATTCCATTACTTTTTTTTCAAAATCAAATGACGCACAGTTTACGCACAGATGGTTACTTGAAATAACTCAGCAGAGAGTTGAATATATCGGTAGTCTTGAATATAACAACTTGCTTGTAAGATTAAAATCAATTTGATCGAATATCGATTTTGAAAAATTAACTAAATAAATATTTATGTGAAAATCTCGAAATGCTTCATCGTAGATAAAAAACATTTAATTCTTAATTCATAAATTTTTTAACTAAATGTAATTATATATAAAAATATTTTTTTGGATTCTATTTATCCTCTTAATATATAAAATATTGTAGTTAATGATATAATGATTTGTATAATAAAACTATAAAATGAATTTGCCAACTTGCCTAAATAATGTCCTTAAGACTCTGAAGCCACTAGAAATAAAATTGTAAATGAATTTAAATGTAAATAAAATGGAAAAAACATATGGAAGAGAATTAAAAAATAACAAAAAAAAAAAAAAACAAATAAAAAGATTAGCGATCACCATCACTTTTCGAGTTATAAGCCTCTAAACTTTTTAATGGAAAAGTGCGATTGTGCACCATATTTCTTAAGGGTATCAATATGGGTATCATTTAAAAGATTTTAATGAGATCTTTTAGGAAATACTAAATATTTTAAAAAATTCTTAGCCCATTAAGAGCCCATGACATTTTTATGTAAAATTATATATCGTGTTTTTGTTTTCTTACTTTTTAATTCTCTGTCACCGTATTTTTTTTCGTTTTTTTTTTGTTAGGAGCTACTTTAATAAACTAGAATTACATACATGGTGAAGGGTGTATAATATTCGGCATAGCCGAATGTAGCATTCTTACTTGTTAATTTAATTTAATTTTTTAAATTAAGCTCTTGAGAACTTCTAATTAAGTACCATTTTCTTAATAACTCTGACCATTGCTTTATTTTGACAAACATTTTTTTAACTCATAAGTCCCTGTAATTATGTTAAAGTGTCATGTAAGTTAACAATAAATTGTCAATAGTTGTTGGTGATTAATTGTAAAATTTTATATATAAATATCGTGGCTCTAGCTGGGAATTATTAATTTTTATGGCAAGTTAAATATGTAAAATCAATTGACTGCAGTATATTTTTTAGTAGATAATGAACACAGGGGATCTTGTCGCTTGATTAATTGTTTAAAAACCAATAAATTAAAAAAAAAATTTAGTTCATTAATCTTATATGGAGTTTACTACGATTGTAGATAAAAAAAAACAGAACTAAGAACAAAGAGATTAATAACTTTGCTAAAAAACTACCGTTTAAGTTTTCAGTATTTTTTATATTAAATAAAAAATAGAAACAATAAATTTTTATTTGCCTACAAATTTATGCAATAAATTTTTATACAACATTACTTCAACAAGATTTAACTTTTACGAGTTATAAAAAGTTCATATGTTTTTTTTTGTACGTTTTGCTTTTTCATGTAATAATTTTTTTTATATATTTAGAGATTTTCACATGAATAACATTAAAATGTATTCAATCTTTAACACTCACACAGCAACAAAAATAATATTCCCAAGAAATATTGTGTAATTTATTAAAAAAAAAAAAAATAGGACAGTTAAATGTAAAAATCATACATGAAAGATTTTAATTAAATAGACTAATTAATTGAAGATTTCATTAGCATTGAATGATTAATAATGCTAATGATGTATTTTTACTTAAGAATTAAAATTTATTTTTGGCCCTCACCTCTTTGACTTAAAATGAAATATGGAAAAATGTATATTTTGTTAGTAGAATCGTCAGGATGTTGTCAATTACAATTGAAAAAAAATATATATAAAAAAGCGAAAAGAGCGAAAAGAGCAGAAGAGAGCAGAAAGAGGCTTCGATGGAAATCAAAATTTCGACATATACCTATATACGGATATTTAGACCATTGAAAATGTCAAACAGGATTTTCTATTGATCCCTAAAATCACTTAAAATTATGAATTTCACTAGAAAAGTATCAAGAACTATTTTCCTTTTTTTCCTTTCCTAGTCAAATTATTTAGGAATTGCCCTTGCACGCCTATAAAATGCTGAGTAAATGAGAAAAAAAAAACTGAATAAAAGAGAGACACTTTATTGCGTGTCTGTAGTCGTGTATATGCGTGCATGTTTGTATGTATAAATCCCCTGAGATTTATGTAGATTTAAAGTAGTTGTTGTTTGTTTGTTTGTTTGTTGGTTGTGTCGTTGAATTGGCTGTTGTAGTAGAATGTGAGTAGAATTTTCTTAATGCCGGCCTCTGAAGGTGATTAACCTTTTGTTGTTTGTGATTTTTTTTAGCTTTTGTTTTTGTTATCGTTGCAAAGTTTTTCTTGTTTTTTTTCATTTATTTCTTTCTATTGTTTTGTGTTTGTTTCTTTTTTCAAAGAATATTTTTCTAGTTTTTTGTCATACAATCCGACGTAGAAAAAAAAATGGGTAAAAGAAATAGTAAGAAAGGAAAACAAATAATCGTCATTACTACAGTGGGTTAAAGGAGGATTTATAAAATAATAAAGGAAAGAAATAAATAAACATGTAGGTTATTTACAGATTTAGATTTAAATGAAACCATATGAGAATGATTTGATTTAAAAAGGAATTTTTTTTAATACAAATTCTATGAAATTTATTTGAAAGAGAAAAGAACACAACAAATAACATTTCTTTTTTTATTAAAACTATAAAAAAATTTCAAATGAACTAGTTTTTCTTACAGCTTAAAGTAGACTAACTTAATCTAATTTTAAAGAATGAAAGCATTTAATTTTGACTGGATTTTCATTTGTTGTTAAATAATGACACTTAACATTTTGTTTTTAGTTTTTTCTTTTATTGAGGCTTTTGAAAAAGCGGTCACGTCACGTAATTATAAAATAAATTTTATTTAAATAGACTCTTAATTTTAACAATATTTAATTTCTTATTAAAATTTAAAAACAATAAAACGAAAGTTGTTAATTACTTAATTAATTTAAATCTTACGATGCAACCTACCATGCAGAAGAATGGAGAAATATTGAAAATTAAAATCAATACAGTTTTTTTGTTAAGCTCAAAATAAATACATAAAAATATTTAAACATTCATATGTGTGTAAGAGTGAATGGTTGATTGTTTAAAGTCTGTAGACAGCTAAACCACTGAAATAATTTTCTTGAAATTTTTTTCAGAGCATTTTTCTTTATGTCTGGAAAAAATAACAGGGTAAATATTTCAACAAATTCAACTTCTCAGTGCCACGCCCTTTCAAAATAAATTTTAATTTCTTTAAATTTTAAAAATGGTAACAGAGTTTCTAAATTTGTTCAATGAAAGTCATCAGTGGAAAAGTGGGTGGATTTCGAATTAGTGGGCTTGGCACCTCTCATACAAGGTAAATGTGGATTTTTGTATATCTTAAGAACAATTAAAATTAACATTTAAAAATTTGGTTTAAATAAATTTGTTGTCATTCCAAAAAAGGCCGCATTTGGTCAGTGGACTAGGTACCTTTCATATAAAATGAACAATTTTATTTTACGTTGAGCCTTGAAATTCAGAACGAATGCCGCATTTATTACTATGCGTCGTTGAACAAAAAAGTAGATTAGTGAGCATGAAGCCCCCCATATAAAGTAAATATGTATTAAATTTTGCTTGTCTTGAGAACGGTTAAAGCTAAAGTTACTTAATTTGATCTAAATGACTTGATAGTTAAAAAAAAGATGAGAAAAAACGGACAAAAGTGAACAAGCAATTTTAATACCTCCCTCCCATACACGTTCGAATCAATTTTTAATTTTTCTAAGTTATTCGGATAATTTTTAATGCGTTATTTGTTTGAATATTCGAATACATTTTTTTATCATTATTATAAACAAGCATAATTTGACAACACTATGCTTTCTAAGGAAGAAAATATTTAGTACACTTTTTTAAATATTTTTTTTAATTATTCGAATAAATTTTTTTACCCTTTATTCGTGCTAATATTCGAATAAAATTAAGAAAAAAAATTAGTAGTTCTTATTAGAATATTTATTGCCTTTCAAGAAAAAATATGGCTGGTATAATGTTTTAAATATTTTTTAAATTATTCAAATAAATTTTTTATATTTCATTCGTGCGAATATTCGATTAATTTTTATTTTTTTTACTCTTTATATGTGCGAGCAATTGAATTAAATTTAATTTTTTTGCTTACTTAAACTAAATTAAAATTGTATTCGCTTATTGAAACCGAAAAAATAGTAACTGTTATTCGCATACACACTTTTAAGCTCAATTAATTTGACAAATTTTATCCCTATGCTTTCCAAGGAGAAAAATAGTTGATATACTCTTTCAAATATTTTTCAATTGTTCCAATAAATGTTTCGCGTATTCAAACCAAAAAAAGTAACTCTTATTCGAATCATTTTTAATTCGTATAATTTAAACTTTTTTTTATTCTTTTTTTTTAAATTATTTAAATACATTTTTTTAAATTTTTATTCGTGCTACTATTCGAATAAATTTTTTATTACTTACTCACTCAAATATTCGAACAAAAATCATTTTTTTTTGTTTTTGCTTTTTCAAATCATAAAGAAATAAGATGGTCTTATTCGAATATTTTTAACCCATTTTTAATTCTTAATCTCGTTGAAATATTCGAGTAAATTTGTTTATTTTTTTTTTTTCGTTTGAGTGTTCAAATTAAATTAAAATATTATTCGCTTATTCAAATCGAAAAAAGAAGTAACTCTCATTCGAATACTTTTAAATTCGAATACTTTTTAATTCCTATGATTTCTTTTTTAATCTTTTTTTAAATTATTTGAATAAATTTTTTTATACTTTATTCGTGCGAATATTCAAATAATTTTTTTCTTACTCTTTATTCGCTCGTTAGTTCGTATTAAATTAAAATTGTATTCTCTTATTCAAAGCTAACAAAATAAAAATAAATCAAAATAAATAAACTTTTTTGTATTTTGTTCCAGCGAATATTCTTTGAATGCTCGAATTAAATTAAAATTTTATTCGCTTTTTAAACAGGAATGAAACAGTGACTCTTATTCGAAAACATACTCTTAAGCTCAAATAATATGACAACACTAATCCCTATGCTTTCCAAGGAAGAAAAAGAAGTAAATAGCCGAAAATGTCAGATATATCCTGTCTATATCCAATATATTCACGCATACATACACACATACATATGACCTAACCACCAATAGTATTTAATATAAAAAATTTTCTATAGTTTAAAACATATTTTCAATAGTTTTTAAATACTAAATGTCACATTAATTTTTATATTCTCTCTGTTCCTATTTTCTGTTTTTTTCTTTGTCTTTTAAATAAAATTTGCGCAAATGATATTAAAAAAGGAAACCAAAATTTTTCTAATTTTATATTTGTGGTAATTTGATAAACATAATTACATTTGAAATGTAAATTGTGTTTGAATTATCCCAACTTAATTTGAATGTTGTTATATTGTTGTTATTATTGTTGTACAAAGTTTAAATTAGTTGCCATCATAAAATTTTCAGCATGTAATTTGCGCATATTGTGCATGAGAAGCGCACATATTTAAGCCATTCATACATATGTAAATATATAAATACATATGTATGTCTGTAGATAAGAATTTAAAACCAAATGTAATTGTGTGTAAATGAAAAACTTAAAAAAGTTTTAATAATATTTTTTTATTATTCATAACTTATTTTGGTGGCAAATAAGTTTTAACAATAGTTTAATTGTTGTTTTTAAATACAAAATTTTTTATTTTTTTCCATACTTTCTTTTTACATAGTACAAAAAAAACTTAATAAAATAAAACTGCTAATGAAAATCTTTTTTTAAAAATTAACTTTATAATTTTTTGAATGTTGGTATTTCGATTCATCATCTATAACGAATGTATGTAAATACTTCGATGCACCCAAACAAAATCATATTATCAATTGTATCGAATGTCACTATTTTAACATATGACAGCATATTATTAAGATAATCGGGTAAATTAAAATATTACAGCACACTATTTTTAATTATATGTATCAATATATATTCACATATTCATATTACATGAGGTCGTATAATATTCATTGCTATTTTTGTTAAAATTTAATTACAATTTCAATTTTAATTTCAAACATTATATTTTAGTTTTATGTTTATTTAAGCAGACAATTTCAGTGAAATAATGACTTTAATAAAAGCTTTTTGTGGTAACATAGAAACTAAAATCTCATAGAATTATTAGATCTTTACATTATGACTTTAAATAAAAGCTCAGTTGTATTATTTCCTCTTAATTTTAAATGTATAAAATGGCAACAGACATTAAACTGACTTTAGCATGGACCTTGTGGTTCGAAGGACCAAAATTGGTTCGAAAAATCAAACCTCTAATTTGTTGTTCATTTACCTTAAGAAACAATTATAAAATTATTAAAAAGCATGAATAAATAAATTAAGAAAAAATATAAACTTGATTTTCTTATTTAAATGCTGTGTGGAGAATAAAATGGATTTATTATAAATATTTCATTCGTGGCTATAGCCACGGTTGGCAGATGACAGATTTAGCGATCAAGAGAATGTTTCATTACATTCTGCTCATATCAAATTGTTCCTAAATTTTTTTTAAATTTCTATCACATTTAAAAAAAAAAATTTATTTTTGAATAAAGAATCTTGAAATTTAAAAAAAAAAATAACTTAAGCTGAATTAATTAATTAATTTTATAAGAATTATATTTTTTGTCTAACATTAATTTACTGCAAAAACAAACCTTAAAAAAATTAATAAAGCTAAAGCTAAATAAGTTTATACTTCTACCACTAATAAGTGTGGTGTACGGTGTATTTAAACAGAATAAAAAGGCAGTTTACTAAAACATATTCAGCAATCAATGCGGTTACGTTGATAATAGAGGTGTGTTCTCGTTTAGTAAACATAAGGTCATAAGTTCATATCCCAACAGAGCTTTCAGTAAATAGAAAATTAATTTTTTTTCTTTAAAAGTCACGGTAGATGAGTTGTTTAAGAGCAATTTAAGCCCCATCGATGTATGTAGTTAGAAACTTGACACAGCAGATGAGATGGTCAGGGCAAGAAAATCTTAGAGCCAACCTCAACAGAATGTTAGTACAAAAGAAAATAAACAACAAAATATGTTGAGGCAGCAATAGCTAAGTTAGCAGTTGCACTTTTCTAGAGGTATAACACACCCGGCTGACTCATATTTGAATTCAGGGCATGTCAATGGGGACATATTTTGGCAATACCTGCAATTAGCATTTTTAGTTAAGAGGAAGATTCATATTTTACTCATAATAAAATGTGAGACAAAGGTACGAAACGGTTGTTAATGCTTGACGATCTCATACAAAAATTATGATTAAAGCGGAAAGTGAAAATTTGGCGATTAAGAATTTTAATACCAAACTAAAAAATAAAACAAAAATATTAAAGAATAAAAATAAATAAAATAATTTTTTGCTGGAGAGGAACCTTTATGACCTTTTATAACACCTGCCAAATATCCACAAGAAATTTTATTAAGATCTGACAAACCGTTTCGGAGCTGTGCGACCACAAACACGGTGACACGAGATTTTTATTAATACAGATTAAATTTATTTGTTCGTTAGCAAAAGTTTTTTTATCAAGCGTTGAAAGGTCCGTAGTGGCGATTTTTCGGATGGACAAGTCTACATTTAAGGCAATTTGATATTTTTTAAAGAATTTTTTATAACTTTGGAGAAAAATTGCAGCCAAAGAACGTAACTAAAATAGGAAATTAATTTTCAAATTAAGAAATCGAATAAACACGAGAATTTTAATTATAAAAACATTAAATCAAATAGTTTAAAATAATTAAATAAAATTATGCTGAGCATGAACTTATAAAATTGATTTTTTTTTCTTTATGTTTCTTATTTTAATGAGACTTTAATTTTTGCTGATTTTGACTATTTTAACAAAATTACTTGTTAACTAAAATTATGCTGTGTTAGGCAAAAGCAAATTATTAAAGGTCCCAAAATGTGTTTAACACTAAATAAATGAATTTCGTGATATTTACAGCCAATTTTACAGAGAGAAACATTTTATTTCAACCAAATCTTTTTTTTTTAAACAAACGCATAAATTTTAAGCTTTTCAAATTATTTAAATTTATTTGTACTTTTACTTGCTTTTTTATTTTCTACTAATAAAAAGTTTTTTTTTTATAAAAAAAACTTTCAATTTATTCTCTATTTGATGACAAATTCTTAAATAGTTTTTTACTCCTTCTGTTGTCGTCTCCAATTAAATGTAAAAATTATATCTTCTCACAATATTATTCTTTCAAATAAAAGATAAATATCCTAAGGCTTTTTTTGGGATCTCAGCATGAAAAACAAATTGAATACAGTTTAAATATATAAAATAAGAAGTCAAAGGACAATCTTTTATAACAAAAAAGGAAAAAAAACTAAAAGTAAAAAGTGTAGCCTTAATAATCTTTATTTAAAATCTTATATTAAGTGGAAAATGAGAAACATACAGATGGCATAGAAGGTTACCCAAAAGTATTATTTTATTTGAAATTCAGAAGAAATTCTTAGCACAACTTTGTGAAACCCAGCTGATTTTTTTAATACATTTTCCACGCTATGAAAATTCATCCCGGCAATACGAAATTTTTTCTGCTCCGTAGCGACTTTTTACCAAAATTTGATTAAATTAAAATTAATTAATTAAAAACAAACTAAACAAGCAATGTTATCGGGTTAAGGAATTTATCCCCTAAAAATGGGAATAACAAATCTTGCTTGCTGATACGGGATTTATTGGGGAATTTTTAATTGTTTTGGGAATTGTTTCCAGATTTTTTTTATTACTATTATTTTCTTCAATTAATGTTTTTTAAGTCTTTCATTGCCAAAAACTTAGCTTAAGATACAAATGTATACATATTAAGTTTTGCCATCATATTTTAGTAAATATTTACATATATATAACAGCAACGACGTTCTTAGCTTCCCCACTTTATTCTTAACTGAACAATAAAAAATTTTCGAAGCAAAGCAATCAGAAATATATTTATGGACTTAAAACTGAATTTTGGGGATAATTTGGGGATTAAAATTTTAAATTTGGGAATTCGACTTTAAAATATCTGGCAACCCTGGTTAAAGGGAATATTTTTTTTTTTTCAGTGAAATTATCAGAACCTGAAAATAAAATTTTTATATGTCTTCCCCAAGAATAAAAATGAATAAAAATTTCGTTAGTTGGTTTGGTAGAGGGCAATACTGTGTTTTCAACAGCAGCATCGTTCTATAAGAGCCACATGTCTTTTAATGCCAATTTGATTTTTAAAAGCCTTTGAGTTTCTTATATCGCAAAATCGAATTTAGGATTTCTGCCACACATCTCTTCGAAAATAGTTTAATAAAGTCAATAAAATCAATGAAAAAATTAAAAAATGAAAAAATAGGCACTTAATCTAATGTAGCTTTCTAGACGCAAAGAAAAGCCTTGATTAAGGTGCTGAGAGGGACGTGTATTAGCTTAGTTATATATCTGCAATTTTATCATAATATTATTTTATATAATAATATTTTTGTTGATGTAACCATATTATTGTCTAAAGTAATAATAATATGGTTAAATATAACCATAATTAAACTATTTTTTAATTTTTTTCCAGCCAGGGGTTGAACCGGTGGTTTTCATAAATCAATTAAAATTTACTTTTTCTGCTTTGGTTCATTTTTTTATTTAATTTTTATAAAGGAAACTTATTTTTCAAATGTATGCGGACGTTTTCAACCATAACCATAATTGTATTTAAAGTATAAATATATTATAACGTTATATAATAAAAATATATAATAAATACAATATAATAAATAATTAAAGCCGTTTTTGCTTACCTTTTTGTTGACTGTGATAATTTTTTTTTATTATCTTATAACTTTCATTTCCTTCGCTTTTAATTATTTAGTTTTTCTCTTTGTCAAGATATTTCTACTTAATGTTTTAAGTTTAACTAAACATTTGTCAATAAATTGCCTGAAGGAAAAAACAAACTGTTGTCATACCTTTCGGTGAAGCCAGTCGTCACTGACTGTTTATTCGATACTTTTGGCGAGCGCTTTTGATGTGAGAACATCGAACCAAATAAACTGCCAGTGACGACGGTCTTCACCGAAAAGTATGACAACAGTATAATATTTACTGGCGGAACAAATCCGATTTACTAAGCAAACGTAAGTGAAATGACCGTCAAGTTTATTTATATTTC
Source organism: Cistogaster globosa (assembly GCA_937654795.1). Classification (NCBI taxonomy): domain Eukaryota; kingdom Metazoa; phylum Arthropoda; class Insecta; order Diptera; family Tachinidae; genus Cistogaster; species Cistogaster globosa. The sequence continues at coordinate 94,235,028 of OW569407.1, read as the reverse complement.
AATTTGAAAAATTATTTTATGAAATCTTTTTTATATCGTGCTTGATGCCTTTAAATATAAATATTTCATAATATTATCATGAAATATTTATTGTTTCAAAATACAAACTGAAATATATTACTGGGGGGAAAGCTCATCAGTGGATTCTACCCAGATTTTGTTGAAAAAACCTAAGAAAATTAAAACAAAAGCCAAATTGATTAAATGAGAACTACACTAAATCAACAAAGCATAAAGAAAAAAAATCAAAAATGTTCTATACAAAAAGCAAACACTCAGTAATTATTTTTATTTTTTCTTCCATTTATATTTTAATTCCTAAATTTTATTTAACAAAGAAATTATTTAAAAATGAATTAAACTTTATTTTTGGCTTAATTTCATTTTTTAATTCCTTAAAACCTTTTTAAAAAGAAAAATTATTATTAATAATAATTTTACACAGAACACCAGAAGAATGTAAAGCTGCATTTTCTGGATCCCTAAATCATTTGAAAATGATTGTGTTAAGTTTAAGTAGTACAATGAAATGCAAAATTTTTTAAATCGCTACAACCACTATCGGCATTCTTGGCATCTGTCTAACTTAAACCAAATTAAATTTTATTTGCTTATTTATAATACGAAAAATAATTTTAATAATAATTAATTTCAGAAATTGATAAAAAAAATAATTTTTTCGAACAACATTTTTGCGTAGTAACCATTTAATGATCTCAATTATTAATCAAAACATATTTACAATGACTAAAGAATATACTCCCTAATTTCTTCACTAAAACTATAAATTGTTATAAAGAATATAATTTAGTTTTTGTGGCCAGACAACCAAAATAAAATTTTTTTATTTCACATTCACGTTCACGTCTAGTCACCGAATTATTTTCAAAGTTAAAAGTTTTCCAAAAGTCTTGACTTCTAAACTTAATTCTTTCTCTAACAATATGATATGCAAACTCAAAGGAACTGTAAATTGATATAAAACTGATCAAATAGTTGCAACTATATGCACAACCACTAGATTACATCCAATTTCAATAAAGAAGGTTTTATTACTTGCAAGTGACAGCCGATTTGCCTTTAAATATCAAAATTTCCAAAAGATAAATCATTTTAAGTCTAACAACTACAAAAATCAACCCGTTCCTTTAGAAAAGGTTTTTTATTTTGTTTGAGGACATTTCCCTAAACTATGACTGCTCATATTTGTTCGTTGTTCACAAAAATATTAATAATTTAAAAGACTTTTTGTTGGTTTCTAGTTATTTACATTTTGCATCATCATAATAAAGACTATCTATAAGAAACACAAACACGCACACACATACACAAATACTTGGTTAAGAATCACATACATGAGCCGCTTATTTTGAAAGTGGCATAAGTCACTTAAAAAAAATTAAAACCTGCTAAGGTTTTATGTTGACCAAAGTTTTAATTGGCGAAAAAATAAGAATTTTCAGCCTCAAAATAAAGCGACTTATACCACTTTCAAAATAAACGTCTCATATACATATATGAAAACAAAGTATCATAGAAATCTTATGTACCTCTTAATCAAATAACTTTAAGGTTATAAACACATACTAATGCAAATATACACTAGAATATACAATGACTACAGAATAAACATTAGTGTCTGTTTCTTTGTTAAGGAAACATTGGAGACATTTAATTCTTGTATTTTATTGATTTAAAATATTTAATAATGTTAAACATTTTCCTTTTAAAAAGGAATATTTATGTGTCAAACGTTTAAGTTTCATATATTATTCTCCCCAACCCAAGAAATTAAAAAGCTTTAGTTACCCAAATTTTTTGGTGCATTTTATTGCTATTTTTGCAAAAGCGTTTTGAGTATGTCTGAGACTACATGAAGAACAGAATTTTTTAAATAATATAAATTAAAAGTATTTCTGTTTTTTTTTTTTGTCATGTCATATATTTCGAGATTTAGTATCAATTAAAAAAAATAATTTACAGTCTTACAACTTTATTATTATACGAATGCAAAATAACTAAGAAATCGCACGTCGCAGAGGGAGTAAGTCATTAATTACAAAGGAATTAATGAACACAAATTCAAACAAGAACAAATGCAATATTCGCGATGGAAGCAACAGCAATTGTAATTTTAGGATGTAACAAAAGCTAATTATATTTGAGCCCTTTCGAGAACGTTAAGCCACTGTGTGTGTGTGTGTGCAGTACATTTTCACACCAAAAAATCTGTTACAATGTGGAGTGCTTTTAAAATTTAATTTGTCAATCAGATGTTAACTATTTTAAAACTAAAGTTTATTTATGAGTTAGTAGGAACAAAATTGTTTTCAATTAAATCCCAAAAGGGATTCAGAAATGTCCATCTAACATTAAATAAAATCCTTATTGAAGTCTGAATATGTTAACCAGAAATAAAAGCTCTAATTCGACTAAATCAGGAGAAGAAAAAAAATTTTTTTAAAAATTCATAAGTGTAGAACTAGCGTCTGTGTCATTTAGTAACGGAATAAGGCTTAAGGCAGGCAGGTTGGGATTGAGATTGGTTAGCATCGTTAGAATTTAATGATTTTTTTATTCTAAAGCTGGAAAATAAAAAGAGCCAATTTGATCAAATAAGGCTGCAAATCGGTGTTTCTAAATGACAAATGGTCAAATAGCTTACCACTAAAAAGAGGAGTACCCAAGAGGTTCCACCATACAATCACTTTTAATTTCCTAGTATATAAATAATTTGCAAAACGTATAATAAAGAAACTTAATTTTAAATTGTGAACAAAGCATTCTGCTGGCTGACACAGATAAATCATATAAATGCCACCTTTTTCTCTATTAAATAAATTTAACTTCATTAATTAAATTTATGGTTATTAAAAAGTATTCAAAATTGATTTATTAATATTCAATTTATATTAGCTTTCATTTTATTCTCATTAAGCAATTCTTTAATGCATTTAATCAAACAACCAATAAACCAAAATTAAAACCATACAATGGGAGAATCAAGTAAAGCCAAACACACTCATACATTTGCACATTAATCTATTTGTGGTGCATAAAACATGTTGTTGTAGGTGTGTTGAAAAAAATATATTTATGATCTCGGCTTGCGATTAATTTTAACTTATACATTTAAAAGTTTCCGCTCCTATTTAATACGAAAATTGCAAACTTTTCAAGGAAATTAATTTTTTTTAAATACTGAAATAAAAACATAAAGCAATCAAATCATAAAAAAAGACCTGCAAAAGTTTAAAAAACAAACAAAAATTACTGAAAAATCTAAGGAGATGATAGCGACTATAAATTAAATAAAAAAGAAGCGATAAATAGATACTTGAACACTTAAAACTTTTCATACACCCTTTAATTTTAAAACAAGTGTCCAAGTTTTGTAGCTTCGTCCTTTTAACATTTTTAAGATCTAACTCTTGAGCTACTTTGATCGCATGAAGTTTGAGTGTAATCTGGGCATTTAAAATGACAGAATTACTTTCATTTAATATTCTAAGTCCCCAACTGTTCTTCGCTTTTTAAAAACATTTAATATCAAATGTTGATTTTGTACTTATTTGTATAAAAGTTTAAAGAACATAAATATTTGGCATCTGTTGGATTAAATTACAACATCCTTTACATCCAACAATAGCCGACGAATGATACGTATGTAAATTAAATAAACACAGCAGTTTATAAAAAAAAACTTTTTATCTTGTTAACAAGTTTTTGTTATTGTTATTTAATAATTATGTTTATTCAACAGACACGTGCTTGCTTTTAAAAGACGTGGATTGAATTTTTAAATATTTAAATTCTGAAAAAAAAGTTGTAAAATTTTTTTAAGTTCTTTTTATTTTTTTATGAAACGAAAATATTATTTAAATGAATGTTTCTATTTAAAATTTGTTTTTTTTATTTACAGATTGACAAGTGAAGCATTTGAAAACTGTAGTTGTTGGAATAAACGAAGTAAGTAAGAAAAATTTCCCTTTATTTAATTCGCTATATTCATGGACACTTCATTCCTTTGATTGAAAAAGTACCATTTAGATTCCTAAACTTACAGGCCACACTTACGAAAAAAAAAACGCTCTTTGCACAATTGTAGATAATAAAACTTAGGATTTTAAACATTTGGCATTCACAAACTAAAGAATATCCTAAGAGAGCTTTACTTTTAATAGCGCTAGGATCCCGAGCTAAATTGTACTCTTAGGAAATGAAGTAGTGAGATATTTAAAAAAAATGATTCAACCAAACACTATACTTTTAGATCAAAAAACTGTTGCTACCATTTTGTCTGTATTGTTTACAAACTGAAATCTTAGCTAAATTGATTTTAAGTTCAGTTCAGTTAAGGTTGAGTACACAAAGCGTAGAAACGTAACCCAATTATTTTCGCCACAATGTGTGTCTGTCCGTCAAAGCCCTCCGTCTCTGGATTAATAATAGGTAAACTCTTGAAATTTTTACAGCAGATGTATTTTATAGAAATTACAAAATAAAAATTAAAGGGTGTTCCAAAATTGACATATTAATTATTAAAATTATGCTGCTATTTAAACTATGATAAATTGTGTGCAACAAGCAGAAAAAATAAAAATTGTAAAAAAATGAAAATTGTAATTAAAATTAAAAGGTGTCCCAATATTAACGTGATTTCACCAGCAGTATGTGGACATTTATAAATAGCCCAGAGTATACAAAAATATGTCCGCTGCCGTGAATTTGACTAATATGGTCTTATGTTTTATGCTGTTATAGGCAGACATTAAACAATTAAAATTTAATAAAAGGAAAGGAAACCCAGGAGGACTATAAACTTATGCAGAGCATGTATTGCTGGTTCATAATAAACAAAATACAAAAAAGTAAAATTAAAAGGTTTCCCTGTAGTAACACTTTATTTACAAGATCTTATTTTAATTAAAACCAAAGTATAATTTATTATGTCCGCTGTAACAAGTTTATAAAAATAAAATTAAATATTAAAAGTTGGCACATACATGGTACGGAATTCTTCCTGTATGAGTCTAACTTACACTTGGGGGACTTTTTTTACTTTTAACAACGACTTGACTAAATTTAAATAATTTTTTGTAAAATTTATTTTTATTAATAGGAACCATATTTTAATAAATGATTTAGTGAATATAACAGGGAAATTCTTTCTACAAATTATATCGGCCCCAGATTAAAACCTGTATTTTTTTGCGTCACATGGTACTTTAACTTAAAATATTCTTCAGCATACAGGGAGAAAAAAATGTAAATAGATTAAATTAAGAACTCTGACTTTATTGAATTTTACATCTACACAAAAAGCATTTTGCGTCTATAAAAAATTTTATATATTTTTAAATGAAGAATTGATGAAAATTTTTTAATTTATTTTTTTTAGACTTTTTTTTAGGACTCAAGGTCAGTTTATTTATTTAAATAAAAAAACGAGAGTCTAGTAAAAAATTTTTGTGATTTTAGGATTAATTTACTATGATATTTTAGTTTAGTTTAATTTATTAAGTTTGTGTTTTGTCTCCTTTACACAAATTTGCATGTTTTTAAGAACAAAAAATATGTTGTAAATGAATAAATATTTGAAAAAAATTAATATCCCTGAAGAAATTAGAAAATACCAACTAAGCGTACGATGCAATAAATTAAAATCAAAATTATTATATAATATTAAAATTTTAATATTAAAAATCTCAACAAAAAAAAGACTAAATGTAAAAACTTGCAATTTTAAAGGTCAAATAAAATATAAAATTAAACATTTTTAAATTAATTTAATAATCTAATTTATTAGAAAAAATAAATACAATATTTTTTGTAATTAAATAATTAATTAAATCAGTTACATATTTAATAAAAAATAAGCAAAATAACTTTTTCATTAAAAAAATATTGAATTAATAAAAAATTTAATAAAATATTAATCTCGTGTTCAAAAACATTTTCCTGTGTAAGAAAATGAAGAGAACTGGTGATATTCTAGTCTGTACATTTTTTGCAGCATTTCTATTTAAACATTATTGTCTAAAGCAAACTCGTAAGCCAAATATATGAGAATTGGAGAAGTAAACATTTTTGGTGAATATGTGTGTGTGTGTTCTAAGTAATCGGTAGATATGTAGTCACTTTCAGAGTGACATAACTAATTAAATTACCTTTCAAAAAACATTTCTTACAAATAATGAAGAAAATTGTTAATTGTATATTTTTGAGTGATTTCTTTAAGAATTAAATATATTTTTATTTAAAATAATAAATCCATACAAATTAAAATTATAAAACAAAAACTTTAATTACCTGTTTTAAACATATTGCTCCACATTAAAAATGCTGTGTTAAAGCCGCTGGCAAAAATTTTAACATAAATACACTTTTTATATTGAAGTTAATTAATTTCATTACTCACTTTTCTTTTTTTTTTTTGTTGTTTTTGGTTCTCATAATTTTTATTTTAATCTAATAAAACTTAAACATAAATTAAGAACGAATCACCGCACATGCTCATGCAAATTTACAACACACAACGACATAATGACATTGATGATGAAGTTTACTGTGTTGTTCGTGTTACTTGAAGTAAAAAAAAATAATTTGGTGTTCAATGAAAAATTAAATTTTATACACTTTTTTTACACTCAGAAAAATAGATTCAATTTTAAAATATTTAAGTGAATTAATAAAATTTCTTTAGGAAAAAATTTTAACTTTTAAATTTCTTTACATATTTACTTTTACTGTAAATGCTGTCTACTTTTAGGTGTTTTGGCTATTTTTTATTTCTTCTACTTTTTAAAATTTGTAGCTCTGCTTATGCTATTACGTAATGTCTTAGCAAACGTCCGCCTTTAGCCCGCACAGCTGAACTCTTGATCACCTGTTTTTCCAAATAGATACTTTTAACTAACCACTGTCACATACTGGTGTTATATTTTTTCACTATTTCTTTGTTTTTACTATTTACATGCCTCTACCATCTGATCTGCCGTGGCTACATTTCAGTTATCTTGATTTTTCTAATCAAGAATTGGGGAGGTTTGAAATGCTCTCTGGGATCTGAACTCATGACTCTTGATTTTCTGTTTTATAAAAAGCAAGATGTCTGCTTTTTGTAAACACGCAATGCCACTGTTTAACACTTCTTAGCTAAATTTTTCTTTTTGATTTTAATACACACGTACCCACACACACATATATACTCCACACTTATTAGTGGTGGTAGTAAAATGTTTTAATATATTTTTTATATTGAGGATGCTGAATCATTTTATTTTTAATTTCACTTAATTTTCTTCTTTGTGTATAAAAATAGTTGCAGTTGAAAATTTAATTTACCACTTTGTAAATTAATTTTTTTTTTGCTTTCGAATTGTATCGATTTTTGTTTAAAATAATAATGAACTGAAATTTATTTAATTGAATTAGTTACAGTTATTTGCATAATTAACATTAACAATATTTTATAGTTTTTAGTTTTGTTGAATCTCTCCATTTTTGGGGCAAAAATGTAATCGAAACACATATGCAAACAACAAGTGCACAATGGGTCAAAGTTTAGTAAATAATTTCTCAAAAAAATGTTGTTGTATAATGCAAGCAGTAAAGTAAGGAGTATAATATTAAAGACCGTAACGAAAGCTCCAGCTTTATTTATTCGTAAAATCTTTTAAGTCAAAGTAGCCAAAACCTGTGGCATTTTTACAGATGATGTGTCCTTGTAGTAACAAGTAACAAGGGTGTGCTCTTAAAACAGTTGATTTGGACGTTTGCAATTTTATCTTTTGAACCATAATAGCAAGACTTTTTAACAACAACAAAATTTTAATATTAAATACTGGCCTATACAGGTCTTTGAACCTATTGTATATGAGTCGAGCTTGCATTTATTATAACTTGTGCAAAAAAATTATATCAACAGCTTTTAAATCATATTTAAACATATAAAATAATCCAGATTTATACCATGCCAATTTTTTATGCAATTTTCCTTTTGCAATTCTCCTTTTAAGTTGCAGCGATATGCGTAATTTTAAATAAAACATAAGCAATAATAACATTCCTTCAAAGTTCAAGCCACCTACCCCTCTGGCTTCACTACCAAACAAAACTTTCATGAAAACTGTCATAGTGTAAATTGGTTCAAACTGTAGTAAGATCATTTTTAGACATGAAACATTTTTTTGGAAATTAATCCATATGGAATACAAAACACCTAGTTTTGGATTATTTTCTGTCTATCTGTGTTCTCATCCCGTAAGACCTGCTGGAAAGATTTGATTAAAATATTGTTAGGTTTTTGCTTTTTACACAAACTTACGGATTCCGTTTAAGTGCAAATATCACTGTGGCACACTAAAAATTCTCTATTTCTTACTCTGTGGCTTTATCTGGCTACACTTCTTGATCTTTTGGTCTCTTGAATCCTGTTGTCTAATGTTTACTAATCATGCATTATTACAAACACAGCTATCCACGCTACACTACTGTGTTACTCCGGCGAGACATAAACTAATCAATGTCTTTTTTAGTAACCTTAGCCATCCGCAGACCATTCCAAACCAGTTATCCCCTTTAATCCAATAGCCACAAAATACATTTGACGTACACTGTTATTATGCTGTTACTTTTTTCCATTAACAGCTAGAGATCTTGCTTTTTATTATGAAGGGTGCCTTGACCATTCTGCTATTTTCATTTTAAATAGACGTCTTTATTATATTATCTGGCCAGGCTTCATGTCTTTTTTTATCTCCAGAAGGTTTGTAGTGCTGTTTCTCAATTTTTCATTGCCTTACACAATTATTATTGTTCCTTTGTACGCATGTTCGAAGTTGAACTCGAACTCATGATCATCTGCAGCCATTGAGTTTGCTGGACCTGAGTTAGTTACTTTTCTTATTATTCTATAGAAACACTACTAGTGAAAGTAACTTATTTACCTCAAAGTTGTTTAAAAAGTATGCACGGACAACAGAGGTTGCCAGATCTTCTTTTTTTTCGTAACAATGTTGTGATGGGATCTTAGTTCAAATACAGAATACATTTTATTCGTAAAAATAAGACATTTGTTAGAGAAAATAGAGATACAAATGTGAAAGTACCAAATTCTGCTAGTATAACGGTACTAAAACAGGTGTCATTTTATTTTTGTAGATGAAATATTTTTAACACATTTTTTCTAAATTTTATTTTTAAGAAAATTCGAAATGACACGCGGACGAAGTGTCTTGCAGACCAGAATAGTAAGAGAATACTGAAATCAGGGACCTGCTCCCCATACTAGAACGTATTAACACATTTCATGATTTTGTTTATATTTGTTATCATTTTTAAATTGATTGTAACACATTATTTTAGAACTAAAGATAACTTCAGCATGCACGCTAGACTTGCGATAATTTAGTTCGTGAGTAACAATTAAAAATGATAAAAAAAAAATTCTGTAAATTATCATCATCTGTATTAACTATAAATCTACCCTTCCATAATGGAAAATCCTTGTTAATATTTTATTTTGAAATTCAAGATAACCACAAATTAAATGTTCTTAAATAAATCAAAAAAAAAAAAAAAAAAAAACAGAACGTGTTATTTTAATGATTTTGAGGATTAATAAATTTTTTACCATCAATTGAATTTTAAGATTCATTCAAAAGCCTTTGAGGCACGTTTCATAAAATATCAAATATAATATTTATTTTCATATTTTAAACAAACTAGAAATGTTTTTGAAAAATAAAATCTCTTTGCAAATACCGCTTCAAGTTATTATTTGTGTTAGTTGTTCTAATATTGCCAATTTGCTATCAAGTATTGAAAATAGATGTTGCAAAAAAAATTAATTAAATACTTTAAATAAAATGTCACTAGTTATATTTGCATTGGTGAGCTTCTAAAGAATTATATGAATCAATGAATATTTGTTTAAAAGACACAAAAACACACATGCAGTTCATTATAGATTTATTCTTACACTAATGGTGAAATTTATTTTTACTATCACAACTTGCTTTTTTTTTATTGACATAAACGCAGTCATCTCTTCTACAAAGTGTTTAACTTTCTACGGCTGTTATACTAAGAAAACCTTGCATTCGTACTATGAGCCAGTACTAGTTTTAACTCAGACTAAATTAAATTAAAATTAAATTAAATATTTATTTTTTTGTAATATAATTGCGTTATACCATGGCTACTACCAGCTACAAGGATGTATAGTTGTATACTTAAAATTTTGTTTTATTATAGGACCTGGTTTATTCCAAGATTTATTGTATTACTAAACGAAGGCCACAGTCTTAACCTGAGTCTTTTTGTTCTGAATGAAAAATTGCCGTCTTTAACAAAGACATCAATATTATAATAACACTATCATCTTGCAGTTGTTTACTGTATGGAAATCTAGTAGAACAATACCAACTTTTTTCTGCCTTCTTGTACAGCGCCATAACATGTTTAAATCTACGATTGTCATTCTTCACTTAAACCACGACTTTCTTTGTGAACGAAAACTATCACTTTATACTACGACTTTCGTGTATTGCAAAGGTTTGAATCTTATACTAAGATTTTCGTTTTATACTAAGAGATTTGTGTTATACCTTCGTCTGCTCCTATTTTAAGTTTTTTGTCTTATACTAATACTTTCGTCTTATGCCAAAAGTTTTGCCTTATGCTGAGTCTCATTTTATATTAAGAGTCTCCTCCTTTACTATAGCTGTGGTCAGATTAGTCAAACACTTAACCGAAAAAGCGTTACCACTATTTAAAAAAAATGTTTATTCAATCTTTCCTGAAACGTATTATTACGAATGACGATGTAAAATGATATTTTTTCTTTTGTATTAAATAAGATCTTATATTTCTTACTAAGTTCTTGAAAAGGAGAAAAAATTCGTGCTATATTTTAGTGCTAAGGTCTTTTTGGTCAAATATTTGAGTAGTTTGACCGTGCATTAAGACTTTCGTCTTATAAAAATACGCTTATCCATAAAAAATCTTGCATCTTATATAAAAAATTACGCCTTTTAGTAAGTCCTTAATTTTCCATCTTAGACTTCTCTTTTGTACTAAGACTTTTTTAAATTTAAATTTAAATTTTTGTCTTCTACAAAAATTTTTTTCTTATACTCAGACTGTTGTCTTATAATAAGATTTTTATCTTATACTTGACTTTCTTCTTCCACAAAATTTCTTATACTAAAAAATTTACCTCATGCTAAAAGTTTCGTCTTACGCTAAGAGTCTCCTATTACACTAAAGCTTAAGCTTTCTAGCAATACTTTTATCTTATACTAAAATTTTCGTTTTAAGCTAAGGGTCTCATCTTATATTAAGACTTTTGTCTTATCACCATCCTTTCGTCTTATAATCATACTTTTGTCTTGTACGAAAACTTTTGCCTTTTGCTTAAAATTTGTTCAGTACTCTGGATTTCGTCTTATACTTAGAGTTTCTTTTAACACTACGAACTTACTTATACTCGGACCTTCGTCTTATACTCACGTCGTAAACAATACTTTTGCAAAAGCTGCTGTCTTATACTCTCTATGTTATACTCAGAACGGCATCTTATGCTACGATTTCCATCTTGTATAAGCGTCATCGCCTTTTTCTAGGACCGTTGTCTTTGAATGTTCGTCTGTCTTATATTAATACTCTTATACCTAGCCAAAGGTCTCATACTATTCTCGCTTAAGCCATCATTTTATTCTATGATCCCCTTGTTCAAAAATTACCGATTCGCAATAAGAGCCATTTTACACGACGGCTTTTTGTATAAAACTAGTTTCATGAAATTTTTGTTAGGTGGCAAGAGGTGTAGAGACACAAGCGGTGTAGAAAAAATGGATTGGCTTGAATTTTGAGAGAATGTTTTACACTTGTTTTGTTCGCTCGTTCGCTTTGTTGTTTTGTTGTTTGTATATTTATTGGAATAACACAAGCAACTACAATAACATTTACAAAATAAAATCCCGATGCTATTCAAAATTACTCGTTGAAACTTTTAAAGAAATTTGAAAAAAAAATGGCTTGAAAAAATGCCGTTGTATGAAATTGTCATACGACTATCGTCTCAAGCAAATATTCTAAGCTATCGTCCCATATTTAGGCTTCCGATTAATTTTTAGACTTCTTATTTATTAAAAAAAATATATTATTTTTAATTTCTTTCGATTCATAATATTTTTCTATCTTAACATTAAAAAAAAAATTTTAATAATTATTTCCAAAATTATTAAAGTTCTGTTTATGTAGCCCCTGAAATTGCTTTGCGTTTTAAAATTGTATGGCAAAATATTAAAGAGATAAAAATGTAATTCGTGTAGGTATTTTTTCATTTATAAATTTTGTAATACAACAACACCAAACAATATAACTCGTATACAATTGTACAACTTTGGCCAAAAACATACACACACAAGGTCTGCATGTACCCACATCATGCCAGTTTTTTTTTTTATTATGTTTTTCGTGTGTAGAACAGAACTAATTTGATTTTTCTCTTTCATAGATGAAATAAAAAAGAATAGCAGAAAAATATATGTGCGTACATATGCAAACAATAAAGTAAATTGATATTGATAAGTATCACAGGTAATCAAAGCTTCTGTGATAAAAAAAATGTAAGCAAAAATTTTGAGATTTCAAGAGATATTTTAAAATAAATGAAAAAAATTTAGTTTGGACGTCTAATAATAGAGTATGTGAAAATTATGTATCTAGAGGAAATCTATTTTATATTAAACAATTTTTTTTTCCAAAAATTTTTTTAATATTTTGTTGGGTTTTCGAATGTTAAGATTATTATTAATGTGTTGCAGGAGTAGTTAGTTCGGTGATAGGTGGACGTTATAGAATGTGACATTGAACTTTTTAGATATTATAAGTTGCTCAGTTTTCTCTTTCTTCGTATCTCTTTCTGTGCTGAAGCTTGGCACCCAATTAAAAGTTTTATATCGAAATTAGACTGAAAATTTATACAAGCACTGCCAATCAAAGCTCTGAGAATTTTGAATTTTTATTATTTCAGCTTTTTTCCAAGGTTTTTTCTTAAACTGCTATAATTTTAAACATTTCTGTGTTGCTTAATTCAATTCTATGAAATCTCAACAGCACAAAAAATATTCAATAACAAAATGCCAGTTGAATCTTATTTAAATATTTATAATTTGATTTCGCTGAAACAACAAATTGTACACAATGTTGAACAGAATTTTGAACAGAATAAAAACTAATTAATGGTACTCCCCTGGAAACGAAAAGTAAAAATATTAAAATAATATAATTTTTAAGTATGGAGTGCGTGTTTTTAATTAAAATATATTTTTTTGATTTCTGCTAAAATCATCAAGAGCGAATTCTCTAGGATATCAAATAGCATTTTATGGTTCACCCAAACTGTTGTTTTATGCTCTTGTAATTAAAAAAATTCTGTACCTCAAATAAAAATCATAAAATCAAATGACTGTTACGTATTGAAAACACGATTCGTTGTTACAAATAGGAGAGAAAAGAATTTTTCTTGCTTCTTTACCAAGAATAAAAATCACAAAAAATATCAATTTCCGTGGAATGTTTACAAAAAGTGATTTTAATATTAATTTGAAATAAAGGATTTACAAGAAATTATTTAACAATTTTCATATGAATATTGATAATTATTTTCAAATTCACGTAGAAATACATAATCATTTTTAATTTAAAATCCGAAGTTAACTTATATTAAAGCATATTTTAATTGTTTTCAAAATTGAAATTAATTAATTTTTAATTGACTTAATTATAAATTTAATTAAAATGTTAACAGAAAATTACTCAAATAAATAAAAATATTAATAAAAAAAAAATCCTTTAATTAATGCAAGTATATTTCTCTGTGAGGTTATGTTCATTTTTAGGATTTCCTAAAAAAATTTAAAAAATGGAACCGTATTGCCTTCGCCCTATATCTCTGGCACCATAATAAATAAAAATTTAAATACTAACTTATAGTATCTATAGCCGCTATAACAACATATTTTAAATATTAAAGGGTCTTCGGATATATAACAAGTGTTCAGAATGCTGGTGACGTAAATGACCATAGAGAAAATGCTATTTTTTCCTGTTTTTACACCCTGCACCAAAAAAAAAAAAAATGATTTACTAAGTTTTTCATTCCGTTTGGTATTTTACAATGTCCATTTCCAAGCCCCACAAGTATATGTATTTTGGGTCCTATGCATAGCGAAGTCGATTGAGCGATGTCCGTTAGAGTTCGGGCTGAAATAACTTTGCCAAGGCACTAGATGAGCTAGAGAGAATTTAAATACTCAAATGGATCACAAAATTTTGCTATTGAAAATCAGCTAGATCCATCCACGTTCTTTCAAGCAGCAGTCAAAGCAACGCTCCTGCCTCTAATTTTTCCATATAATTTGGATCAAATCTAGTTTCATGAAGTACTTCCAATCAAAAAAAAAAAAAATACTTGCAGCGATGGAGAATTAAAAAATAAGAAAAAACATCAAGTGAAAAAATTTGCGCTCGCCCATATTATCCGATCATATTTTTTAAGATATCAATATGGGTATCAAATGCTTGAAGAGATCTTTCAAAAATGACAAATTTTTGAAAAATGCTTAACCCATAAATAGCCCTGACACTTTTATGTAATTTTTTTTTTCCTATTCTATTCTGCACAAAACGCTATAAAAAAATAATTTCAAAAAATAAAAGATGCCCCTATAGCAGGCGCCATGATACTTAACATGACAAACAACCTTATCTCTTAACCCATTAAGAATAGTTTTAATATTTATTTAGAATATAGAATACTACATCCGCTAAATATAAAAATGTAAATAAAAGGATTTTCCCATAGAGCGTATGAATTTAATGTTTATGGTTTTATCTTTAAAAAGGTTTGAAATAGACTTTTGAATTTCGAATAGAGAATGTATAACTTAACTCACTCAACTAAAAGGTGACTCATAGGCATCATAGTTATAAAAAAGCCACTGTTAACAGAAACTTTAAAATTACTTAGAATTTTTATTATTATAGCCCCCTTCGTGTTTATTTCATTCATATGTCAATTCAGATTCGATTGATGTCCGATTTTTTGCCCAGCCTCTTGATAACATTTTATTGAATTATAATGAGTTGTTTTATTCCTCAATAAATATTAAATTATGCAAAAACCAAAATAAAAAAGTAAAAACACTTGCTACGTCTCATAATGTCACTGTAAAAGAAAAGATAAAATGTTATCTTTTGATACCTTTTGTTTGTTTAATAAATTTCTTAAATTTCAAATGGTCTTTTGAAATGTCTATAATAAAACCAAATTTTATAGGGGGAAATTGTTAAAAAAAAAAACAAATGTAAAAAATTATTTATTTCTAATCTCATATTGACATTGTGACATTTTACGTTTAAAAGCAATAAAATTACAAATTTAAGATTAGTAAATGTTCACGCACACAAAAAAACTAATTTTATATTTCCTTTGAAATAGAAAGCGTATGATTAATATTAATATTTTATACACAAACACTCATACGCTTAGTCAACTCATGTTTTATTTTATTATTAGAAAACTGCTTTAAAATTTCAATAAATATTTTATTTATAATCTTCTTATATTTCTGCAATAATTTATATACCATAAATAACAACAATTAGGTATTTTTTTCTATTTTTAATTAGGAATCATATACGACAGCTTCAAGGTTTTTTTTAGTACGACTGAAAAGATTTTATAGTTTTTTTATGCATGAATTATTATTTGATTAATGCATGCGTATGACCAATTAAATAAATAAATTTTTAATTGCTTATAATCAGTCGATTAAACGAGGAATGACCAATTCAAGTGTGTTTTAACGATCAAAAAAATAATATTAAATAAATTATTTACAGTATAAGGAAAAATATATATTAATACATTTACCTTTATTTCTTTATTAGAGAACTTAAAAATTAAAGCTGTAATGAGGGGTGTGAAATAAATGTTCTCCTTTTTTTGTAAAACAGTATCAAGCACCTTAAATTAGTAAGCTTTTTTTTTTGCTGCAGATGTTTCTGTTAAAAAGAGGTTCTTCGTGTAATCAAGTGCAGATCAGTAGTTAAGAAAACCCATAGTACATTAAATGACTACGGAATTAATGTAGTGTATTCCAGACATAATTACCTGTGGTTCTAAAAGTTAAAACAAATTGGTGCCTAGACACGTATTAGAAAGGGGACAGCTTAGTCTGCTTAGCTTGCAAATGAGTGAAAAAAAGTTCTCGGTGTGTTGGTAAACTAGCATGGAGTTGGAGTAGCCTAAGTTTTGGACTATTACAGCATTAAGGGCAACGAAATGGCTAACGAACTTGCAAGATTATGATCAGATGGGATCAATTGGGAGAGAAGCCACCGATAAATCACTAGTTTAGGCTTCTGTCTAATTAGAGAGTTAGGAAAACTAATAAGTTCTGGGAGGCTTGAAAGTTCTCACGAGCTATCTGGCCCATAGTGAGTAAGACAATAATTAAACTGCTTCAGGATTTGGATATGAAATTTAAAGGTATTTTTAATTGCAATTACAAGTCACTGGTTCATTAGAGTAGGAACCATATTGGTCAACGATACTTGAAATTTCTGTAAGATGTGCGATAATATAGAGAAGTTAGCAGCTGTTAAGAACATTATGTGTCTGTAACTGGCATTGCATGGTCCTAGGCTTTATGGAGGGTTTTATCGGCTTTATCAAGAAGTCAAGTGACAAGGGGTGGGTGTCAGAGATCACTTCTCTTAAATACAATATCAGTGAACGACTTGCCACTTTTATTTTCAGTACTGTGATCAACTGTTTTGACTCACATATTTTTCATAAATTCAACAACCGCTATGCCTGCTTGGAAATAGATATTCAAGGGATTTGTTACAATTCATGCTGGCATTAAGAATAATTTTTTATGCTCTTAAACTGGTATCTCTCATACGATTTTTTAAAAACATCGATTTAAGTTTAAACAATAAATGAAATATCGGTAAATTTATCAATGACATAATTCGATTAAATCGGAAAAACTTTAGTGATATTTAAAAGAACCAGAACAGTTACGAGTGGAATTTTTGTTTAGACGTTGGTAAAAACCCTTTAAAAAAAATATTTTATAGATGTATGCGGATTTTTTCAAAGAAAACAAGAAAAATAAGACACCAGAAGAATATAATGATACATTTTCTGGACCAATACATCCTTTATAAGCATTCTTCCCATCGTTCTTCTTTAGGTTGCGTACATTGTAAACATCATCTATTTAAATAACTAATTTTGTAAATAAGAATACGAGGAGTATTCATATCAATATAATTTTGTTAGACGAATTCGACAAAAGGCTTTTAGCAATTAAAAAATTAATTAATTTCATAACTATTATATATTTTGCTCGTTTTAAAACTCCAAATTCAATTTATTATGCTCTTACTTTTAACGAAAATTTCAATTTCATTTTGAAATTTATTTCTTTTAATTATGATGTAAATTACTTTGTCAGTCTTCTACAAAGATTTTACGATAATACACTCCTCTGCTTGAGGATATTTATAATAATTATTAAATAATAAATAGGCTTTAAATTATAATTAATTTAACAAAGAAAAAATTACTTAAAGCGTAAGGAAAATATGTTCCTAATTATGAGCTTAAAATAAGATTGAAAGATTTAATTATTAATAATTAAGACGCTGTGAAACCTTCTTGTTTGTATCTACACGTACAAATGAATTGAATTTTATATAAAATATTTTGACCATCAAATTAAGTTTTTAAGCCATTAAATTTTTTTTTTTCATTAAAAAAACAAAAATATACAAAAAAGTTTAATTATAAAACAACAAACTTAAGAATATTGTTAGTTTTAAGTTTGTTTTAAATAATAATTAAAAACTTTTTAACAGATTTTCTTTTTGCATGTTAATGTTGAGTATGTTGTTTAATTTTAAGTTATTATTTTTTACTTTCAACTTTAACACTTTCTGATTATATACTTTTTGTATTTTTTATTTCATTATACAACAACAACACTTCTTAATAACCATTTTTATTTAAAGTTAGTTTTTTTTATTTAAATAAGTGTTGAGGTATATTCCAACTGATCAAATATTTGATGGAAAAGTTTTTATCGCTAGTAAAAATTATTTAATTTTGAACAAAAAACAATTAAAAATTTATTGAATATATTTTATTATTAAAATTCTTTTTTTATATAATCAAATGAAATTATTATTTTTTAATTTTTTCCCAGCCAGCCTTTGAACCGTGAATTTTCACAAATAAATTAAAATTTTACTCTTTCGGTTTTGGTTCATTTTTATATTTAATTCTTACAAAGAAAAATTATTTTTCAAATGTATGCGGACGTTTTCCAAAGAAAACATTAAAAATATGACTCTAACAGAATAAAATGCAGTATTTTTTGGACGGCTACATCCATCATCAGCTTTCTTCGCATATATCTATCTTAGGTTTTGACAAATATCATCCATTTAACCAACTAATCAATATTAATTTGGTTGGACGAAATTCATTGTAAAAATTAAATTTAAAAAATTAACCAAAGCCGAAAAGTAAAATTTTAATTGAAAAATGAGATTATTTTTAATTCGGCTTAAGTTCAGGTACTTTCGTTTCCTAATTAATTAAGAAAGAAAAGGTTCTTATGAATTTTTTTTTTTTATTTTTACAGAAAACATGAAAAATATAATGGAATATTCTCTGAATCACTACACCCGTCATCAGCATTTTTCGCATTTTCTTATTGATAAATAGGAATATCAGATATTATTTTGGTTACGTGAAGATCACATCCTGTCTTTCTGCTAATCATCCATTTAGCAATGAAAGTAATTAAATTTTTTCAAACTTTTCTTCTGCACTTAACGTTAAAAATATTCTTTATTTATTGCTCGAAGTCAAAAGCAGGTTATTTATTTTTAATTCATCAAATATTTGAGTAGTGTGTTTTTTTTTAAATTACAACACTATAAACTATTATAAACACTGTAAGTTACATTGGTTTTAATAAATGTTCATTTATTTCTTTCTGTTTGTTTGTATGTTGACTACAATTTTTTGCTATTTATTCGTACGCTTGAGATCATTTTCCCACACTTAACATTTGCAGTTAATGCTGCTTGTAACACAAACATGCAACTGAAACGACTGTAAAATCTTTTAATTTGCAGGTATTTTTTACAAAAAAATAATACGTATATTTTTTGTTGTTGTTGTTATTTTCTTTAATTTATTTAAATTAAGAAAAAATAAAAATTCCTTTTTTTTGGAAATATTTATGTGAATAAAAAACTGTTTGTATGAGTGTGAACTTTTAACCATTTTAAATGGAATTTTATTTATAATTTGAAAAGAAAAGAATTAAAATTTCCAGGTAAAAAAAGTGCTACTGAGTACAATTTGTAAACAGTTATGTGTAAGGCATTACAATGTGAGGTTTGTTGATGTATTTGAATAAAAATTCGAAAACTCAGTAGTTAAAGCTGAAATGATGTAGATGGTATTGTTCGATCATAATTTGCAGCATTTGTTCTTTCTAGGATTTACTAGCGACTTCTTCAAACTTTTATTGCCGAGATATTAATGTGACTCTTTTTAAAGTTCTAAGTCTTAAATACAGAATATCTAGTTCTGCTGGAATCTTGGCATCAAGGACGGTTCCAAAAAAAAAATTAATAATGAATGCTGTTTTTAGCCTTGACATGTCGGGTAAGCAGAGGTTCGAGGTTCATAACACAAACAGGTGCTAAACACAGGATGATATGTTTTTGCCTCCCTTAGACAGAACTATGGTTGCCAAACACATTGTTATGCTTTTCGAACGTTGAGTTTCCATTAATTGCAAATGCAATTACGACATCATTTTATATTTTTATTCTAATTTTTTCAATTTTATTTCTCATGTTACGTTTTAAAAGCTGATGCTCTCTGGACTTACTCCCTGTCTTATCTCTCATTTTCTCTTGTTGTTTTTTATTTTCTTTCTAAATAAGGCTCTCTTGAGGATTGGACAATGATTCCCTTGTCCCTCTTTCTAAGAGAGAAAAGAAATTAGAAAGAAAGAAATTAGTTCGTTCTAATTGAAACTCTGAGAGGCGCTGGCTGCTCAACAATTATTTTAATTTCCATACTAGAAGATCCGATGGCAAGCAAGCAAGCAGAAATTATATTGTTTAAAAAAAAAGCGAAACAATCCTAGAAAATAAAGAAAAAAATTCTAGAATTCAGAATATAAAAATAATGAGTACGTTTTTTAATTGAAAGTTCGCTATTTTATTTCAGAAGATTCGCACATACCACATTATTGGCACTGCTGCATATTTATTTCAGTCCTACAACATGGCAGGTAGCTGTGCGCTAAGAAGTTCCCAAAAGTTTATTTTTACTCTTTTATTAGTCAGAATTTTCTAAGCAACAGTAGCGCTTCTTAAACATTTTTATCTCCCTATGCCTGGCAGTGACTGATGAAATAAAAAGACTTAAAAGAATATAGATTCCAAGGTCCTGCAAACATTGTCAAATAGCCATTTCCAAATAGCGAGAACAACGAAGAAATGCTTTGAGTTGTCTGTGGACCAAAATAATATAGATTAGTTGGCTAAATAGATGATGTTTACAATGTACACAACTTAAGGTAGATAGATGCGAAAAATGCTAATGAAGGATGTAGGGGTCGAGAAAAAATTTTTTTTTTAAATTGACCGAAAAAAGTAAATTTTATTTCATTTATAATAAAAACTTATCTCATATCATACCTTAATATCAATGCAGAGCCATGGACTATGTGACATACTTGAAAAAATTAATAAATCGTAATCGACAGACTCCAAACTGCCTGTCCCTTTCTGAACCTTATGAAGGCAATTAACAACCTGATGTAGTACCAAGGTCAACTTAAAAGTGCACCAACCTAGTTGAGCAGACTATGGCTTAAAGGAACCCCGTTTTCTTTCCACTAAGCAGCTTTGAAAACTTTTAATGTAGTTTTGGTCAATGTTGCCAGTTTTTCCTTAATCTAATATGTTTTCATATGACAAATAATAATATATGATAAATGAAATAATAAAAACAAATTAAAAGAAAAATTTTATGTTAAAAAAAAAAAAATAATAATTTTAATAAAGTATTCAACCCTGAATATTTTTTTAGCTCAACTAAATAATCCATTGCAACTCGCAAAAATTCTTTTACACCTGAGCAATTAACAAATGAACTGATTACTTGCAATTTGCCCTCGACGTGTTACTTTATTCCTTTTCCAAATGCATGCATCAGATCATTGTAAAAATATAAAAAAATCAAATTTTATTTTAATTATTATTTTCCAATCACAACTTTTACAATTAGCTGTTGCCTTCAATATTTGAGTTTTCTAAAAGAAAAATGTCATGAATATGACAGAATTTTAATTTTATTTCAAACAAAAGCATTATTTAACTGGTTTAATGAATATTTTTTAGTTTGAGAAACAAAATTACATTAACATGAATGAGCATGATAATATTCTGTGTACAGTAAATATCTGTATCATAACTGTAGAAGAGAAAAACTTAAAACAAAAATAAATAAATTCGATTGCAAAATAATTAGAATTTGTAGGTCTTTTCTATCACATAAAAGACTTTAGTATTATCAGAATTTATCCTTTGTATGAAATGTCCCTTACAAACCATGCAGATATTTATAATAAATTTAGCAAATATATCACAAAATAAATCAAATGATATTTTGCAAGACTTAAGACGTTGAAACCAAAACTTTTAAAAATATATGAAAGTATTTTGTTGACACAAACAGCTGCAGACGGCAGTTGGCATTAAAACTGTTGTTATGGGCAACATTTTAATAATGAGAATTTGATTTTTGAATGTAATTATAAATGATTTATTTTTTATTTTTAGCCGAGTAAAAACGTCTAGATCCATTATTTATCAAGAGATCTGGCAGGCTTGGTTCACTTATTTATTTAAATCTTTTATTTACATACTTATGGGTTGATGCTACTTAAGAAAATTTTTCAGAAACAAATTTAGCTAAGTTTTTTATTAAACTTTACGCAGAATTTGATTAATAGGAGATCATATTTAAATTCATGTTGCTTCTCGCGAGTACTAGAAAGTTATTTCTCTCTTTTTCTCTTTCTCTTATATGCTTAAGACTTTGCAAAGTAAAGTTCCCCTGTCTAGACGCATCACTATTAATTTTTGTAGTGTTGTGTATTCTACGGGTTATGATAGAACTCTGTTAGCCTATTTTTGCAATAGATATCAGGAGGAAATTTTCTGTTTTGTTTATTTATTTATTACTTTTTTCCTTTCTTAAGAAAAAAATGTCTTCCTTTATTTAAAAGCCCTCCTAATAAATGCTATTTTTTTTTTTTTTGCATATTTATATGGTGCAATTAATATCCTCACATAATGTTTGAAATAAATAATCTTATCGGATTCAATCATTTAGAAAATTAAAGTGTATAAATTACAAAGCACATTTTAAAAGTTAAAGGGGTTTCAAGCTGTCTATGGGGGTGGTAAATTTTCACAGAAGGTAAAAATATAAAGACAACAAAACTCTTAATGGTTTATATTTTATTTAATTAATTTTGCACTACAGGATAGCTCTTCTTATATTTCAGGTTTAATTTTTAACAAATCAAAAAGCAAGTAATAAAAATGACTTTTGCAGCGAAAGTAATACTGCTGTGAATAAATAACTGTATTGACATGGCTCTTGCAAAAAGGGAATAGAAGTCCAGCTATCCAGCTTTTGGTGGTGGTATTCTTAAAAGTAGATAGAAACAACAATATGCAGACAATAAAAATATACAGATAGATTTTTACGATTTCTATATAAAGTTTGTCCCACTGTACTTTTTGTTTGTTTTTTTTTTATTGAAAACTATTTAGTTAAATTTTTAATTTTAATCCATAAAAATAGAAAAATTAATTTTTCAAAATTTGTATCCATTTGTAACAGGTCTCTACCAAAAATCTTTACATTTTTGACGATTATCATTTTTGTTTACAAGATTTTTTATATTCTCCGACACAAATAACAAGAATTTTACAAATGTCCATATTAAATATTTATTCTATACTTTAGAATTGAAAATAAATAAAAAAATATTTCTATTGTTTACTGTAAGTAAAAGTCATGATCACATACAGAATGCAATAAAAAAAATGTCTTTCATAAAATTCTAAATAAATACCTGTGAAATGCTTAAAATTCATTTGTTGTGGCAGGAAAATATGTTTTACAATTCATTTATTTATTAAATATTAAATTATGGAAGTTTGTCAATTAAGCAACAAAATGATTAAATTTATTTTACAAATGTTTTATTAATAATTCAAAGAAATTCAGATTTATATTTTTATTATTTGTTGGTTAAAAAATTAAAGCATACTTTTGGGCATAAAAAAATAAAGCATATTTTTGGGCAAAAAATTAAAGTTAACAAAATTTTAATTGTGGTCAAAATTAGTTTATAAATAAATTATAAATAACTTATTTAAAATTTATTAAACTATTTCACACTTGTGTTAACACATTCATAATTAATTTTTCATTTTTGTTTCAAAAATTTAAATCTTAATAAAATGTTTGTGATTGCTAAATATTTTACATTGTTTCGGTTATTAAGTGTTTAATTTATTAAATGCATATTAAAAATGATTTTATGTGTAAAATTTAGCTATTTGTTTCTGTCTGAGTTTGCATACCTTAAGGTAAATTGTTACAAATTAATTGAATAGCATAATTATTAAAACGAAATGGAGCTTATTTAACCTTTTAAAATATACACAAGATAGAAAAGGAATTTTCCTTCAAAAGAAAAACTTCTTTGTTATACTTTTGTAACAGCACAATTCTTATCAGTAACCCGTAATTTAACGTTTCATTCGATTAGCGATAACGTAACTAGAAAATTTTTCTGGAGGAAGAATCTTGCGTCGCGTATTATAAATATTTTCAAAATATGTTTAAGGGCAGCTCTGTAGGATGAGGATATAGCCTTACCTAGGAAGATCCATATTATTAAGCTTAAAACAAAGTCCCCTCAAGTACCTTGTTTTAACAATTTAAGACGACGGCTATCTAACGATATAATTTTAGGATAATCAACTTTTTCTCATCGTTATCTAGAAAATTCTTTCCGCAATCGTAAAGAAGAAATTCATTCATATAATACTAACAGGGTAACTGCGATTTGGGTGCATTTTTAAAGTGTGTAGTAAGTCCATATTTTCACAAAACCCCATCTAGACACTATCAGTGACTGCTTACATCAAATAACTGGGAGTCATCTCATATAGAAACGAAACATTTTTATACTGACCTTTATATGATTTCAGTATGGTTTCGGAAACATATTTTCTAGCAATTATTACAGCTTGAAAAAATGTTATAGTGGTTCAGTGACTGTCACTGGTCGTAAGGACATGGTAACAGATTTTCCGGGTGGTATTTATGTGAACTTATTTTACTTTCACCGGGATTGTACCACATGCTTCAATTCTGGTATCGCAAACAAATGACTGACAACAGAAACTGATGTGTGGTAATAATTTTTGAATCCATATATCAAGCGAGTTGAGCAAAACTCCTGACCCTGCTTCTTTTTATTTAAGCTTTTTTTTTTTGCTTAATCACTCAAAGGGTTAAAATAAATTTCAATTATATTTATTTCAGATTTATTTTAAATAATAAAAAGACTTGCCATTATTAAAGATAATTCTTCTTTTTTTTTCTTTCAGATCTTCAACATTTTAACAAACAGATATAAAAAAATTGTGTGTAAGTAGAATTCAAATTTTCGTAAAATAAAATAATTAAACAACAAAAGTTTCCAATCACTGAATTATTCTTTGTAACTTCAAAAGAGTTTTTTGACAACAGCACGTTAATTTTAATAAAATAACCGCAAACAATTTTCACAATGTTGAAAAACAAATTAATCATTTGTTTTCATTTAATATTTAACTTAAATGGATGTTAGTGAAAATATAATTAAAAAATACTTAACTGACTGAAAAGCATGTGAGAGCGATGACATTATTATTTGCTGGAGTTTATTTACCCCAATTATACAAATAATATGTGGTATTGTAAGTTGTATTGTAAGTCATGGAAAATAGTTTCTTTAAATGTTTTGTAGTTCATCAAATTGTGAAATGTAAACAAGTCCATAAAACTTAAAGAATTGGATTATTCTAATGGTCGTTTCGATCTTAAGATCTTTGTAATGAATCTTAAGATCCTTCTATCCACTATTCCTTCTGTTCACATGAATAAAAGAAATAAATTAATATTGCGGCTATTATTTCTTGCTGTGTTTTTTTTTTAGTTATATTTAAGGAAGAATATAAAAAGTCAAGCTGTGCACATTACGTGCTAATTTTTAAAAAAGTCGCAAGGTTTTCATTAAAACACAAAAATGGGAAAATAAAAATTTCAAAACTTTTAAACTTTGGAAATAAATAGCAAAATAAACGGCACAAGAATTAGAACAGAAATCAAATGCCCAAAAAGATTTTTAAAACTTGACATTAAATCTAAAAAAAAATTTTTTCTTTAAAGACAACACATAAACACATTACGAAACTGCAAAAGTTATCAGATTTATTAAAAGCAAAAAAAAAAAAAAAATAACATTTAATTAATATATAAACTAAACTAAGAAAAAGAGCAAGTGTTGGAAAAAAAAATAGAATATAAATTAAAAAATTAAATAACAGCAAATGACCTCTTATATGTTTAAAATAAAAAATTGCAAGAAGCCAGAATAGGAAAAATATCAAAAGATAATTAGTTTTTAAAAATCTTAAAAATCAGAAACAATTTATTGATGGTGAAATATTAATTTTCAACTCAAAATGTTTGAAAAATGTTTATATAATAAAAACATTTAAATAAAACTACAATTAATAACAAACAAATGAACGCACCTATTTTACAAAACTTGTTCTTTTCATTTTTAAATTCGATAGTTACCCTGCAAAAAAAATCTTTTGGTCACGCACACTCACAAAAACTATTTCTAGTCACGCAGACTTACGCATTTTTGCTACAAAATATAATTTGTTATGAATACTCTCGAGCTTAAGTGCCTCAGAATTTTTCAATGAACAATTTAATTTTTTATTCACACAAGAAACAAATGATTTTATTTTAAAACATAAATTGAAAATACTATGATTGCCTATTTCTCCATTATATCTAACAAGGCATCTAATTAAAAAATTAAATTTATCACTTTAAAGTGGCCTAAAAATAAAATACCTCTGGAAGAAGATTGATTGGCCTAACGAACTGTTCAAGTATAATTGTTATGAAATTCAATTATTTTTACTAGTGTTTGAATAAAATTTTAATTCATAATTCTCTTAGTTCCCTTTTGTCGTCGACATAGAGAAATTTACCAATAATTCATTAAACATTTAATTTTTATTTTCTTGTTTTTTCTTCACCTTTTAATTTGTGTTAATAAAATATTTTCTCCAAGTCTCTTTAAATTAACTGCATTCAACCGGCTTTTCTAACCCATTAAAAAAACCACGTATTTTTGCATTTATAAAGTAACGGTCATGCAACATTGCTGACTAATGTGCTAAATGTTGATTATTTGTTTGTGTTTAATGTACTGAACAAAAAAATTTCTAAGTCAATTTTTTATGTTTGACCAAAAAAAAAAGCTTTAGAAAATTTCCCATAGTGAAACATTAAAAATTATGGGAGTTTCAGAAGTATTTAACAATAATTGTTTGCGGCTTTTTACTGATAGTAAAAAAATAAAATAAATAAAAATAAATTACAAAGGTTCAAACAAGTTTTTACTAAAACACAAGTAAGAGTTCTGTATTCGGCTATGCCGAATCCGATATACCCTTCACCATGTACGTAAATTTAGTGTAGTAAAGTAACTCCAATCCAAAATAAAAACAGACAAGGAATTAAAAAATAAGAAGAAAAAATTAAGTACATCGGCTCTTAATGGGTAAATTATTATTAAATAAATTCACTATTTCCTGAAACATCTCTTCAAAAGCTCTTAAATGATACCCAAATTAACGTCTTAAAAATATGGTGTTTTCGTGTTTTCTATGAAAAGTTCAGAGGTCCAGACCTCGAAAAATACGGGCAAGCGCTAATTTTTTCACTCAATGTTTTTTTTCTTATTTTTTAATTCGTAATCGCCCTACATATTTGTTTTTTGATTGGGGTTACTTTATTTCCAAATGCTGTGGAAAAATTAGAAGCAGGCGTGGTGTTTAGCTCGCTGCATCGAACGACAAGGACCAATCTTGCCAATTTTTGTTAGCAAAATTTTCAAAACTATGTCTGATTGACTGAAGAATTCAAATTTTCTCTAGCTCATCTAGTGTGTTGACAAACTTGATTTCAACACAAACACAGACGGATAGACGAACAGCGCTCAATCGACTTTGATATTCATACGGACTCAAATATTTTTACTTATAAATGTATATTGTGGAAATTATGAACGGAATGACAAACTTAAGAATATCCTTTTCCTACCTGTGATGAAGGGCATTAAAAAGTATTTTAAAATAATTCCTTTATTTTCAAGACAAACATAAGAGCTACCGATGTGATTTATAATCGAAAATTGATGCCAAGTTTTCTGTTTGACTTCAAAAAATCATATTAATTTTAGGCTAAGAGACATGCATCTGAATTCAGTTTTTTCCTTTGAGTGCTGCTTGACCTGTAAAAGGTCAAAATTAAAAGTCCCCCTTGAGGCGAAGTTGGGCATTATTGTATTCTTTTAAGCAACATGAGTAACGTTTATATAAACATTTAAAGGATTGAAATTTTTTTGCTAAATTTGAATCAAATAATATTTTGTTTATTTTAATACTTATTTTTCCCGTCATTTTGGATATTCCTTTTCCAGAACGGTCCAAAAATACAGATCAAAGCACAAGTTAATCTAATCGAACACTATGCGTTGCATTTTTGAGTAGGAGAAGCCTTAGATTTTGATTGACCAGCGTTGTGGCTGCTCCTACCAAACACATTGCTTCTTTTAAAAAGCTTTCTGGAAATAGAAATATTTTATACTGGTGTTTTACTATCCTGCATCTATATAAAAATAATTGCAACCAGTAGTGAATGTTTTTAATTAATCTGACAGTTCTGGAAAAACTATGAGATCTGGCCATCTTGCTTTAACATGCGGCAGTCATAACTGTCACTATAGTTTCATTATTATTATTATTATTATTATTATTATTATTATTATTATTATTATTATTATTATTATTATTTAATATAAAATAGCGAACTACAGGGTACAAGTACTTCAAAAAAATTATTTTACTTACTCCCCACTGCAAGTTGTAGAAAAACCACTTCAAAAAACAAACATCAACAAAATGTTGCTAATAGGAATAGGAAAAGATATTAACTGCTTTCTTACCACATGCTAACGGGTAAAATTTATTGCACAAAACTTTTTTCAAATTAGTTTTACAAATACAACTAAAATTACTAATCAAGTCTAAAAGAGAAAGAGATAGAAAATTGTGGTAATTCAAGTTACAACTTTTAGATAAATAATCAGTTAGTTAAAATTACAGTTGACTAGCTGGAAAATTTATTGTGTTTTCTTTTTAGTGGCAGCACAGGCCTAATGACATTTTAATGAATTTAAAATTTTTTTTTTTATATCATAATTTTCCTTTTATTATTTTTGGTTTTTGCAAGTGCCTTCTAAAAAAATTAATAAAAAATTTTTAAACAATTGTAGTTTTGTTGATAAATTAAAAATTAAAATGTACATAAATTTAAGACGAATTTAAATTACCCTACAGGAACAGAGACACACCTTCGCTAGATCAATTGAGAATCACTGATGATGGAAATGCTTATCATTGTGTAGAACAAAGCTTTTATCACATTCTTAATGGAAAAGAGAAGCAAAAAAAAAATATATAAGCTTTTGTATACATGTGATGTTTGTAGCAAACAGCGTTGCCAGTGATTTTTCTTACAATAAATTTAATGCAAATTTTGCTTTGTCTTTAGAAGAGACTTAATAAAAAAAAACTTTCTTAAACACAAGTCAAAATTTAGGTTTTATTTAAAAAGAGACTCATTCTAACATAACACTAAAATCGGTACAACGGTAACACCGTTCAGTATAAAATTTTTGCGAATGCGGTGTATTTAGTTTCGCTCACTCAAAAATTTTACTATTTTTCGCAAGACACTAACTCATTCATATATTCGTCACAATAACTGCAACTACTGAAATAACAGGAACAAATTGTGGAAAAAATTAAGCAAGAACAAATATATGTGAATATGATTAATAAAAAAAAACAACTTTGGGTTGGTTATGGACTTCGTCTAATCAAACTAGCGCAATCGAGGTAGACAGATGCAAACAATGCTGATGATGAATGTAGCGATACATTAATGTTGCATTAATAAATTAAGAAATTAGACTGTACACGAACTTAAATTAATCATTTTATTTTTCTTAGACACACAAAGAAAAGAGATTCGTTGTGACAACCGAATTTGTTGCCAATCGAATTTTGTCGGTTGTGAGCACTATCTGAAATTCGGTTAAAATGACTAAATAAATATGGTGCTTATAACTATTTTAAAAAATGGTTCGAGAAAGAAGACCATCACCAGAAAATATTATTATGAATTAAATAAAAAAAAATAATTTTTGCATATAAAACTTTATTTAAGATTTAATTTCAATCGATACTCATAAGAATATAAGAAATTACATATGATGAATACCTCGGCACTACTTCTTCATCTTGATTTCTTGTTTTTCAGACTTCTTTCATTTTTCTTTCCATCCGGAAATATTAAACTTTTTGCCAATGTAACTTAAACAAAATGCTCTACAATTATTGTTGTTTGATATAATTTTTTTTTACTCAAGTTGGACCTACCAATATTTGAGTATCCGTATTAATGTGCTGAAATAATTTTGTTGCTTCTTCTAATTAACAGAAATGATAAGAGTAAAGACATAAATCGGTTGAGTTAACTTTTCTAATGGTTCTTGCGACCGACTATTAATTACAAATATAATCCTTTTGTTCTTTTTGTTATAGAAATTATATCAAAATTATAGATTGTTAGGAATACAAATTAAATTATGATTTTAGTGGTCAAATTTTAATAATTTCAAACGATTTTCTACCAATCAATGTTCTGTGTGCATTAATTTAAATTTCAGATAAAAACCTAAAAACTTACAATTAAAATTAAAATTTGTTTTTTATAAGTCAATGCAAATGTTATTATATTGATGTCTATAATGTAAAATCATGATGTAATTCCAATATCATTTTTACTTACAAATGTGATAGTAGGCCTATCTTTCTAATTATGAAATTCCCTTCTTTACAATAAAAAACAAATTAAACAGGCTTAGTTTCAACAGTGGAATTTTCATAAAAAATAAATAATCAGACATACTCGTAGTCGTAATTACATTCCTAAAAAGACTCATAGCAAAATGTTTAAAAGAAAATTCTAACGAAAAAATGCAATAAATAATAAAAACCAACCTTAAAGTGTTTATCAAAAAGAGTTTTAATTTTAGAACTTAAAATAATTAACGTGTACAGTAATAAGTCATTTTATCGCAAGTCGTCTGCTGCTTTTCGCAAAAATTATCAAACATCAAAATAGCTATCAATACATTTTTATGCATCGCAAAAAATAACATCAAAATAACACCATTTCTTGCAACACGCTAAAGTCTAAACTCATACACACATAATGAATTTTAGTTTCTTTAGACTGTTGGCTGCAATAAGTGTCAGTCAAAATAGTTTCTTTTGAAGTTGGCAGAGTATCAGTAAGAAGTTACTTAGCAACTATTGACAGTACGATAGCAATTACTTTTTGTTAGCCAGATTATACACAAGTGATTGTTGTTGTTGTTATTTTGCCCCCTTTTAACAACAAGAAATAATATGGTGCAGCTTATGGGAATTGTGCATTTGAGTAACGTAAATAAGTATAAGTTGTGTCGAGTGTTGTACCTTTTTTGTACTGGCATCTCATGAATTGGTCAGTGACCCATGAACGTGTGGAATTTCACGTTTTTGTTTTATTTTTTTATTTACTATATTTTTTTTTTCATTTTCCCAAGTCAAATTTTAATTAATCACAATTTTATGCGGCTGTTTTTATTAACTATTTCTTGTACTTGTATTTTTTTATTTTTATTTTAAGCCCGGTTGGAAATAATAGAAAATGAGATTCAAGAACAAAAACTGCTATATTTCAGAAGTATGTATGTTAAAAAATTTGTGATTTTTTTTAAGTTTAATTATCATTTTATTCAAATATGTTGCGTTCGAATAACAAAAACATTTACCATCTCTCACTCTCACTCTTTCTTTTTCTCTTAGATGGTTATAGACATGATCATTAACAGTGTTGTAAAGCGTAGTTCTTAATTTTTCAACTTAAAACCAACAAATAAAATAATAAATTTGTAATACTATGGGGTTTGCCCATCAATTAATCTATCCAAGATAATCCTGAATGCATCTTTCTCTTCTATAATACAGCTTGTTTCAAAAGAAGTCTAGATAGAATCCATATCACCTGGCTATTTGCGTCCAAATGAACAAAAAAAGGAAAATTTAACAACAATTCTGTTTGACTGCAGGCAGTATTCTACAGTAATTATTAATAATTACTATCAATATCAAATCCATTATCAAATACTATTACTAAATTTTTAAATCTTGCCCCAGCCAACTCTTCAATTATTGCCCTAATTAAGCTGTTCAAATCAAAAGCTTTAAATTAAAAATAAACTTAATTTAAATCAACTCTTTTTTATCTCCGTCATTAAAAGGAGTTTTTAAAAACGCACTCACAAATAACTTTGCGTGCTTAAAGTATTTATTACAGTCTCTTGTTCTTTTTGTAAAGATGTATGAATTTTTAATTTGACCTTTAAAATTACGGCTATTAAGTCTTGGGTTTTTTTTTTTTTTTTTGCCTCTTCACTTGGTCATTAAAAAGCATTTGAAGAAGGAAAGGAAAAGAAGAAAAGGGAAAATAATTGTTGTTAAATACAGTGTCTGTTTATTTATGGGTTTTCTCTTTAGTTTTATTTTAAATTAGATGTTGTTGAAACTTTGTTTTAGTTTGTTTAAATAATAGATGTTGAATTTAAGATAAGCTGTGTTCTTAAGGCTTAAAGTTGTTATTTGAGACTGTCAATAAGTGTACAAAGAAAAGGGAAATTTTAATGAAACACTTTAATTTAAAAAAGTCTGATATTAGCAGCTTTGCTTAAAAGTTTCCGGTCATCGTGAGTTTCCTGTAGAAATAGTAAAAAAATATATATCGTCTTATCAGCTAATTTTTGTCAACAATTTTGAAAAAATCTCTTACAAAACCTCTTTTTGTCTTAGTTTTTATCAAAAATATTTATTTGTTATAAAATATTTTTTCGCAAAAAAAAAATAAATAGTCCTCATTTATACCGTGCCATTTTTTTAATGCAATTATTTCTCTTTTTTTTAAGTTGCAACGATATTTGTTATTTTAAACAAAACATAAGCAACAATAACATCCTCTCAAAATTCAAGCCATGATATATTGCTTATCTTATCCCTCTTGCTTCACTACTAGACAAAAAAATGCATGCCCTATTAATCGAAATGGCAAAAAATCGCTAATAGTGGGAAAAAATCGCCAAGTTATATGCAAATAAAAATACATTTTATATTTCTTATTTGAAATAATATATGATTACTCAATCCAAAAAAGATATAACGTTGACTACAATAAAAGTAATAAAAAATATATTAAACTGATATGATAATATCATAACATAACACAATAAAAGACCTTACTTATTGAAGTTAATTTTAATCCCAAACAAGGGGAACACTTCCATTTTATAACCTGATGAAATTTCATAATGATCTGGCAGTCGTGGAATAAATCAACTTAAATTTCTTTTGTATTTGTGAGTTGCAGTAAACTTCAAAAACTATTTTACTCCTTTTATCATTATAAATTTATTTAACTTTTCACTTATGATCCTTTATAGCCAAAAAAAATTTTCAATGACATTTGTTTGTAATTTTGTGCGTTCTAAAATTGACAGCTCATTTCACGAAATGGTTTTGATGAGATCTCTTATGAAAGCGCTCTCATCGTCATGGCAATGGAATGAAACTAATTTGAGTTCTAAACGTAAAAAAAAATCTTGGGAATTAAATTTGAAATTTGTTAAGAAAAGAATACCAGTAGTGGGTTCCACTAACTTTGAGCAATATAACATTCGTTATATTTGTCGACATTTTCTGTTGTTTGCAGTAACGATTAAGTGATTTACTAACTTCAGCTTAACGATAATAAACATTTTTATTTTTTTTTATCAACTCAAATTGAAATTGAGTGGCATCTTCATCAACAAATAAATGAAAAACACAAAAGAGAAGAGTAAAAACATGTGAATTAAAGCGAGGTACGTGCATGTGTTCATTTCTTAAAAGTCCATTTATACCCATTAATACGTATTTTCTAATACACATGTATGTGTGGAATATGAAAACAACACAAACATAATACAGTGAAACCTCTCAAGACGGACACCTTCTATAACTGGACACCTCTAATAATCGGCCAAGTTTTATAAAACCAATCTGATCATTAATTTTTCCATACAAAATATATTCCCATAAACGGACACTCTAATAACCGGACGCGGACACTAAGTTAAAAAAAATTCTTCAAAACACCTCTTATTAGCGGACATATGCGTAAAAACGCCGCAACAAGAGTTGTATTTAAATAGTAGTTTTTCTGAGGGGAAAGAACTGCTCTTAGTCATAAAAAGTCCGTCCTCAAGCATTCAAAAATCTTTTGTTTAAGACCTTCCAGTAAACTGAAAATTTAAAAAAAGTTACAAAAAACTCGAGACATCATAAGTAAATGGCTGCAGAAAAATGAGATCTGAGAAGCGTAAAATACTTTTGTTTTTGGACAATACAGTATCTCATTCAAGAGAATTAAATTTAATAAATATAATATTTTTTTTGCCTCAAATACAATTGTAGTGTGCCAATCTATAATCCAAAATTGTAAGGTTCACGATAGGGGCTTAGTATTAAAGCACTTACTATCCAAGACCGATACAGCAACTTCCGCGTCATTTCGCAAAATCTATTGATTTTCTAGAAGCTTAATACTTCAGCAAAGCCTCTTGGGATTAAGTCGAAGCAGCAACAAACCAAAACTGCTTTCAGAAGGCTGGATTATTAACAGATAATTATTATCTTTCGAATTTTAATGCAGATGATGATGATAAATTTTTAAAAATTAATAAAAGCGTTTATACTCAAGATGACTTTATTGAAGTAATAAATCCAAGCTCTGTTTTGGAGAACATAAAAAAACACCAGACTACATGACTCTCTTATGATAAAACATTAACAAAATTGCTTCAAATTTTACTACAGAAGACTTTGTTGAAGTTTAACGAATAAAAAAATTGAAAGTTAGTTTAAAACCAAACAGCTGAAATTATAACAATCTAAATTGAAGCAGTCTACTTTTAATATTTATTTTTGTTTAAACACAATAAACTATTAAACAATGAAATGTAACATTTAAAAATTAAATGCAAAACAAAATAAGTAACAGAATAAGTTTCACTCTTATAAGCGGACAAAAAAACTCGTGACGGTGAGTGTCCGCTTATGGGAGGTTTCACTGTATTTATTTTGATTGCAGAGTTGCAATAACTTCTTCTTAAATACGGTCTATATGTTCTAGGATAATGCTTGTATGTATGAATATACATAACTACATGTTGTACGTCGTTTATTTCGTCGACAGATTTAACAGCGCAAAAATTATTGTCGTTTTCTTAACGATGAACAGCTTGCTCAATATATCAGCTGCTTTTTAGCAAACAGCGAATATCGTTTAAAGTGCTACTAAATAGCAAAAACGATAATTTTGTTTCTAAGTTAATTTAACCAGCCAATAATTATCATAATTATCGTTAAAAAAAGAGTATTGAATCGCTCTGCAGATCCTACGTGTGGGCCGCATATAAAGTAAAAGTACAAAGTTGCCAGACTACAACACTAATATTGAAATAATTAAAGTAAAATGGAAAAACAATGGAACACATTACAAACACATACAAAAATACCTAGACGACAATTCCTCAAACTTCTTAAGTTTTGCCTTGATGACAACAACTATTTTCTCTACGATAAAACATATTATAAGCAAACATATGGCATGCCTATGGGAAACCCACTATCTCCTACAATTGCTGACATAGTGCTAGATACACTACTTAAACATACACCAGAGGAATTAAATGGACTAAACATAAATATTAAACTTCTGATTAAGTATGTGGATGACTTATTTGCAATTATTAGAAAAGATGACGAGGAAACGATTATGAAAACTTTTAACAATTACCACAAAAGACTACAACTTACAATAGAAAAAGAAAAAGAAAAGTCGCTACCATATTTAGACATGAGACTATATAGAGATGGAAACAAGATACTCACCGATTGGTATTCAAAATCAATAGCATCTGGACGTATGATAAACTTTAACTCAACACAACCAACACAACAGAAAATAAATACAGCACGAAGTTTTATTATAAGAGTACGTAAACTAAGTGACAACAAATTTATTAAGAAGAATATGGACAAAGTCAGAGAAACATTAATTAATAACAATTATCCAATACAACTTATAAACAATTTGATAAAATCGTCAAAAAATATGGACAACGGGAATGATATAAACGACACATCTGGTAACACCAAAACATAATAAATGATAAACAAATTGCTTTGGCGCATAAACCAAACAAAACAATTAACACATTATTCACTCAAACTAAAACAAAAATAAATAAATAGGAACATAGCAATGTTGTTTATGAAATTACATGTAATGGCAACACACAAGAGAAATGCGGGAAAGTATACGTAGGTACAACAAAGAGAAATCTACTAAAGAGAATTGCTGAACATGAAGCCGATATACGAAAGAAAAAGCAAACAACTGCACTCGCACAACATTGCATAGATTTGGGACATAATGCAGATCTTGTTAATGTTAAAATATTGGACAAAGAAGTGAGGGAGAACAAACGATATACCCTGGAAAGTTTGAGAATACAACAAAGGACAACCGATGCAATAAACAGAAAAGAGGACAAAGACAACATCAGTGCTAATTATTTAATTGCAATAATTTAGTTTAGTAATTTCTGCTCCAACTGTGATACTAGTTTTTACTTAATTGTTTATGTTATGTTTTTTCAAGTTAATTTTGCGTTCGTTAAAATATTTATGTATAATGTAGTGGTGTGCAAAACTAATATTGTTTAATATAAGTGTGCGGAATTGACAAAAAAAACTTTATGTAAGTCAGATTAATAAAAATAAGTCATCATCTTGTACTTATTGTGTTTATGTTTATGTTTATATATATCGTTGCCAGATCTAATAAAACTTATCCCTGAGGAAGCTGGAAAATACCAGCAAAACGTTGGATAAAAAAATGGAATTATAGTTTTGATTTACATTTATAATAAGCAAAGACCTTAAAAGCCCAATATAGGTAAAACTATATAACCCAAAATAAAGTAAACCAAACAGGTCAATTTAAAATATTTATTAAAGTAAAATGTTTAGACAAATTTATTGCTCATTAAGACTTTAGTAAAATATCCAAGAAAAGCACAAATTATTTTATAAAACACCAAAAAATCGACATGTCGCCAAATAAAGAAAATTTTATCACAAATAAGTTTTGAAATCGTCATATCTAAAAGTCTTGGTCTTTCATGCTAGTTTACTAAAATTTAGGTAGAAAGAACTTTGCTCTTATTTCATGATATAGAGTATCAATGTTAATTACTGCTTCGCCAAATTTAGACCAGATAAACTATTGTGCAGTGATGCTCTAGTGGTGTGCGTATGTGGATACATTTAATTTGGAGCGATTTACATATAAACTCTTAGAATCTTAAAAATCTGAGTTTTGATACTTGAACAATTCCAGTAAAGAAAAATTGTGCTTTATCGCTTGAAATCGCTTGGGAATTAGCGCCCTTTTCTGACAACACACGTTGCTGCTATTATTTAAAACCTAATGAATATCTCTGTGATTTTGAGTAGAAATTTGGGTTATTTAAACACATCTCAGATGCTCCTTAAGTAAAAACACAATATTTCATTGTGAAATCCCTGGATGGATGGATGTTATTAAAAGCAACACGCTTGAAAATAACAATTTTATAACCCTGTAACACAGTAATTTATGAAACTATAAACAAGCGAAAAAAATGCAACATAATTTTGTTCAAAAAAAAAAAGAAATAAATGATTTTGTTGCAAGTATAAAAACTGTTCCAATTTTAAACTTAAAAACACCAACAAACTTTATGCAACGGTAAAAACTTGAGAAAGAAAATACTAAAACATGTTTTTAGCACAAAGATTATCCTTTAACACTCAAATTACAGTGAAAGAAACACAAAAAATATTTTGGTATTTGGCGCTCAACTTGAATGTGTTTTTTCTTGTGCATATACGCTTGTGTATGTGTGTGAGTGTGTGATTGCTTAATGAAAACCAGTATTTTTAAAAAGATGTGTAGTATTTCTTTTTGGCATTTTGTTTTTAGTTTAAGAAAACCAATAAATTTTTAGAGCTTATAAAAGATGTCCGAAGCAGGCTGGTTTTAAGTGAATGGTTAAGGTTGTATTTCATTCTTTAGGTTTTACAATTTTTGTTGTTATCTTAACAGTAAAAGTGTTGTAAACGTAAAGAAAGATTTCAATAACTTTTTTTCCAAAGAGTATAATTCTGAAAAAATTATTTTTATTTTTTGTATAATTCACTATGGTTGTTGGTTACTCTACTTTAAAAAAAAAGAAGAAGTACCTTTTTTATTAAAAGTACTATTTTACAAAGTAGTACTCTTGAGGAACTTTTTACAACTATTATTTTTTATAATATAATTTCTCTTTAATTTTTTTCATTAGACTTAGATCTAGATTTTTTTATAAAAGTAGTTTTTATGAAGAAACATTTTTACAAGACCTTTCTATTTAAGTTACTTTTATTTGTAATTTTTTTGTGAAAGGTACATTTTTAAGAAAGCCAATACAAAATTTAATTCTTTTATTAAAGAAATTTTTGAGGTACTTTTCTCATTATAGAAACCTTTTTTAAAATGGCCATATTATTAGAGCGATTATACAAAGATATTTTTTTTTTGTTTGTTTTTGTAATAAAAAGTACTTTCCAGCAAAAGCCGTTTTATTGCGAAATTTTTCTTTTCTTAAAGAGAATTTCTCTTGCACTTCTTTTTAAAAGAAAGATTTTATTAAATTTCATTTTTTTTACAAAAATTTCTAGTTAAAAGTACTTTTCATAAATTGTTCTTGCCTCAAGGTATTAAAAAAGTACAAGAAGTGTACTTGCGAAAGGTTACTTTTTTATCCAAGGTATTAAAAAAAATTACTAAAATATTATTATTATTCCAAATTTTGTTTATTCGGGTATTTTTAAAAGGCACGATAAAATTTTTTATAAAAGGTACTTTTTTCTGTAAAATATTTGTTTGTAAAAAGTATATTTTTAAACTGCTCTTTACTTAGGAGGACATTTTTACAAACAGACAAGAAATACCTATTTCAATATAGGTACATTTTGAATTTATTTTACAGAGGTACCTTCCATTCGATATGAAACATTTTTGTCATTATTAACGATAAAATGGTTCTATTTATTTCTATATTGGTTTAATAGTAATAAAATGTTTCTTTTTTTAATTTTTTTCCGTTGCCCTTTTATATAGTATTTACTTTAAAAAGCGTACTTTCTTATAAAAAAATTGTTACATTTTTAAAGGTACTTTTTAAAAAGTTATAATTTATAAATTTTATTTTATTAAAAAAACATTTTTGAAAAATGTGTTATTTGTAAAAGGTACCTTTAACAAAGGTACTTTTTATCAAAGGTACTTTTATTCAAAGGTACTTTTTATCAAAGGTACTTTTTATAATTTTTAATTAATGAAAAATTATTAATTTTTAGATAGATACCTAGTAAAATACACTGTCTGTGAAAGGGCCTTTTTAAAATTATATTGATACTATTCTACAATTTTTTTTTTTTTTTCAAAAAATATACTTTGTGGCAAAAATCATGTACTTTGCAAGCAAAATTTTTAACCACCTTTGCAATTTTTCAAAAAATCTTAAGCATGTATTAAAAACAATTTTCTTATTCCTAACATTTCATAATTATCCTCGTACTTTTTCCGTTTATTTTATCCATACGAGCATTAACAGAATTTCCAGGTTTATGACTCTATTCATGTGAGTTAAAAAATGTAAGAAGCACGAAATAAACACAAACTAAATTTTATGTTCTGCACATGTTTCCTGCTGTCAAGCGTATATTTTTTGTTTCTGTTTCAGAAAAACGTTATTTTAAGACCAAAATTAAATTTTGATGTTGTTAAAATTTTGCAACAAATTAAGTCGAACAACAAAGTTCACTTTATTTTAAACACTGATCAAAAAAAAAAAAAAAAGGATGCAACAAATAATACAAAAAAAAAAAAAAACAATTGCAAACATTGTAAACTTCAGGTTAATGAAAAAGTTTGTTATTAAAAAAATTCAGGTGATTGCATTATACACTTAATTTGGTTTGAGGTTTAAAAGCAACTCTGCTAATGATTCATTTTGTTTAAAAGCCTCATGATTTATAAATTAAGTATTTTTAATACTTTAATCGCTGCCTCATATTACATAATTAAG
This sequence comes from Cistogaster globosa, assembly GCA_937654795.1. Classification (NCBI taxonomy): domain Eukaryota; kingdom Metazoa; phylum Arthropoda; class Insecta; order Diptera; family Tachinidae; genus Cistogaster; species Cistogaster globosa. The sequence goes on along the minus strand of OW569407.1, from coordinate 94,195,108 downwards.
TTCTTCAGGGACATTATAACGGTGTTCAGCAAAAACTTATTAAGAAATTTGCTTCTATATTGCCGCACAAGGCTAAGGATTATCTTATAACACTTAAAAAATAACTAACACTATTTATTAAACACATAAGAAAACAAAGAGTTTTAAGATTTTTTAATAAAGAAAATAAAAATTGTTGTTTCCTTTAATATTTTTTAAACGTCTTATAAAAATTATTTCTGTTTTATTTTTCTCGTCTTGCTTTTTCATTGTTATATCTTCTCTTTAATTTATCATTCTATTCTACTCTTTTGTCTTGTTGGCCTCTTTTTTAAGAACAGTCGCTTTATTATTTATGAATTGCATGTTGTATCTGTTTGGTAGTTTAAACATGAATTATGCCCAGATAAACTTGAAAACAAAGTAAAAAAATTTTTCATGTTTCTTGCAGTTGTTTGTGTTCTTAGTTTTAAGTATTTGCAGGGAAGGGTTTACTTATTTTTATATTGTTTTTGGTTAAATGAATTCAAATTTTTACTTTGGATTTTTTTAATAACCGATACCACTACTATGAGCGAAAATTACAAACCTTTAACGTCAGCCACTATTTCAGCAACTTAAATTTTTTAAACTCTTTTAGAGTTGCTGCTTGTTTAGAAAAAATTATACTCAAAACACCTGATTTACTGATTATAATGTTTTCCCAGCTTCTGAGGTTAAAAGCAAATCAAGCCTCCTTTTTTTAAACCGTATAAGGTTAAGCACCGGAGGCATTCTGCATCGAACCACAAAAATAGCAGTCAGATGTGACTTTAGCAGACGTTGAGGTTCAACTTTCTTTTCGCTACTTTTTAAATATTTTTAAATAATTTTTAAATCATCATGGAACTAGTCGCCCAATACAAGACTGTTTGATTAGTCTCTGGTCGTCTTTATTTGCCATTTTTCGTTTAAGTCTCATTCCGAAAGTATCAATTGTATTCAAAACACGTGTGATTAGATTATTTTACCTGATATTAACAGCTCACCACCATTGGCGTATGAAAGCCAGCTTGGGAATCGCTATTAACTTAAAAAAATTTTGCCGACCCAGAGTTTTTAATTTATTTCGGAGTAACACCTTATCTTATATTTCTTGAAGGGCTATAGCTCCCTTCACAGAGCAAAGATTCGGCTGGTTTTATCATCTTCAAATCATTTGCTGCTAATCAAACTCGACTTTGATGTTGTTTCATTTCCATTTTCTTTCTACCCCACTTTTGGTAGTCGGTTAAAAAAAACTTCGATATTTCAGGCTGTAACTACATTTAAGACATGCAAAATGTCCTTTTTGGTGTCTTTTGAAGTTAGCTTTTGTAGCACTTTGTTTTCTTACTTGTGGATTACTCCAAGTATTTTGAAACGTTTGAAAACTGAAGCCTGAACTAAAGCACTTTTTGCACGAGTTTTGATCGCGCAATGTCTCTAAATCTTCATCTTCAATTTTTTTTCTTTTTTGTCTGACTAGGTTGTTCCTTATCATGCGCGTCCAAATTGCTACTTTGAAAGTCCTTATTAACCGCGAAAATTGGCTTCAGCTGAAATTCAAAAAAAAACTATGTTGTTACGTTTTAACAGAAAAACAAATTTTGAGAAGGAAAGCCTCAAGACGTGGCGTGTCATAATAGTAAAAAAGTTCCAAAAAAAAAATATTAACAAAATGCAGTGTTAAACGGTAGAAATTAGTGCATGTAAATCTTAAAAGTTAAAGTTTGCCTTAAGAAATATCATGAGATCTGACTCAATAAGACTAAAACCTGTGCATTCAAAAAATAAAAAAAAATATATCTGATGGATTTCTATTAGATCTCTTAGGCGTCCCAATCAGGTTCAATTTTTTTTTTAAGTTTATTAAAATTTATTTTCTGCTCTTAGCTTACCTTCCCCTATTAATCTCTAAGTTCATAACCAGTTTGTTGCCATCTCACAAAATCATTTCTTTTTCCAAGTTAAAGCTAACTCTTTCTAAATAAAAAAAACTTTTTTATTTCAAATTTTAATATTCGCAAGATTTTTAAAAACAAATTAAACACTATTTTTATTCATACAAAAATATGTACGTACTCTTTGAGTCGTTAAGTAAACAACAGTTAAAACAAAATAAGAATAAGAATACAAAGCTAATAAGGTGGCAACGAATGTAAAAAGGCTTTTAAATAGAATTTGAAAGTAAATTATATGCATTTATCTGAGTCATATTTTTTGTTGTACTAACCCAAATTTAGAACCCAAATAGAAATTTTGTGGACATCTGATTGAATACTTCTAATTAAGCTTCATAGCCATTTAAGCTAAGAGCTTCCCTGAAAACAAATTAAAGTGATGCAATAGCAGTTATTCATACATATTTAAAAAATGTTAGATTACTATTTAAATATCATTTCCAATATAAGTCAAAACTCTTTCTATGGTCCTACGAACCTAAAAACAAAATTTAACAAAGCAACATCTTGTAAAAACAAAAATAACAAAACTTTAACAATAAAAAAGAATATATTCTGTGTGTTTAAATAACAATATAAATCTTGAAACTTTTAAGGAAATGTAGGACTTCAAACACCATCTCACTAGCATCCTGTATCAAACAAAACAACAAACATAAAAAAACAAAATAAATATAAAATTTTAAATACAGAAACAGAGAAACAATTGTTGCATTCATGAAAAAGAAAATTTTAATTCTACTTTTCTAAAGAAGTCTTTAAGAGAAACGTTTAAAATATGAACATTTTACTTTATTTCACTTAAACTATTTTACTTTAACTGTAAAAATTATTTTATTTTTAATTATTCTTATTTTTTTTCTTTCCAATATATAAACGACCAAACGGGTTAGTTTTTATTATAATGAAAACATTTTTAATTAGTTTTGCATTCCATAAAATTGAGATTTACTGGAGTAAACAGCATAATACTCTCTATGAAGCAGAACGCTACCTCTTTTTCAGCCAAAAGATGTGTGTGAAGTTAAATTTTAAAATTTATAACCATAGCCACATTCTGTCACGATAACAGAGCTCTGTTAATCACTTAACATAACCAATGGTTATATTAAAAATTTAACTATTAACTATTGTGAAACACTTCTAGTAGTGTCTTTATTAAACTCCAACTGTCAAATATATTAACATTTTGTTTTTTAAAAAATTATAGAGGTTTTTTTTTTACTAGAAAAGGAAAACCTCTATAATTTCTTAAAAAACAAAATGTTAATATATTTGACTATTGGAGTTTAATAAAGACACTAATAGAAGTGTTTCACTATAGTTTTTATTTCTATCCATTTTAAATTATATTTAAATATCGTCCGGAAACTCTTATACGAGAGCTGCTCTATATATTTCTGGCCTAATAGTGAAAATGCGAATATTTATAATTAAAAATGGTTTTATTGTTTTTCAAAGTATTCTCCAGCATGATTTATACACTTTTGCATGCGCTCAAACCAGTTGTCGAGGCACTTTTTCCACTCCGATTGACACCTCTAAAACATAGTTTCTGAACACTTAAACAGATTCTTCTGGCGACGAAAATCGTTGACCACGCATTTTTTTTCTTCATGTGCGGAAACAAGAAGTAGTCATTAGGTGCCAAGTCAGGGCTGTACGGCGGATGACCCATTAATTCGACGTTTTGGCCGGTCAAAAACGCTCTGGTTTGAGCCCATGTGTGAGAGCTCGCATTGTCATGGTGAACAATGATTCGTCTTCTCTTGTTGGTTTTTCGAATTTCTCCGATGACATCAGGCAAACGAATTGTAGTGTACCACTCAGAAGTGACTATCCTACGTTGCTCAAGCAGAACAGTCGCCACATGACCAGTTTTGCCGAAGAAACAGGCGACCATTTGCTTCGAAGTGCTTCTTCCACGAACAACTTTCGTTGGATTTTGCTCGTCTTTGAAGACCCACACGGTCGATATTTTTCGTTTCGGGCTCATACGCATAGATCCATGATTCGTCACCTGTGACGATGTTATAAACGTCTTTTGAAGCACCGCAGTCGTATTTTTGCAACATTTCTTTGCACCAATCGACACGAGCCTTTTTTTGAGCGACTTTCAAATTGTGCGGGATCCAACTAGAACAAACCTTTTTTACGGCCAGGTGTTCATGCAGTATCGAATGTATGCTGGTGGAAGAAATGTCCAAGGATGTCTCTATCTCTCGGTATGTCGCATGTCGATCTTGCATTATGAGTTCACGCACGGCATCAATGTTCTCTGGCACAACAGCCGTTTTTGGACAACCTTCACGGAATTCGTCTTTTAGCGAGCTTCGGCCCGATTAAATTCATTATACCAATTTCTCACAGTGCTATAGGATGGTGCTTCAAAGATTTAAGTTCATCAATGTACTCTTATCGTGATAATCCACATCGAAAGTTGTGAAAAATTATGGCACGAAAATGTTCACGAGTTAATTCCACTTTTTTCTATATTAATTTTTTCAAGTCACTGTAAACAACACAAATAATGGTCGTACGTCAAAACGTTTTGACTACGAATTTGCTTAAAAATGACAAACTCTCCAATGGAAATGTCAGATTGCACTTGCAATAGAATTATCAGACACATTTTCCCCATAGAACCAGTTATAACTTTCTATCCAACCACTAAATAAATAGAGTCGAACACGGACAACCAGAATTTGTTTTATAGTGATGATCCTTCTATAAATCATATTTTCTACTACCTGTGATGTTTATTATAATGACGGCAGGATATAGGCCACCATTTGTGCCTTTTCAAGTGCAACATGTTGGCCCCTTGATGATTATTCGAGACTTCCTGTATGTAGTCAACTTTCTCCACGTTTTTTGATTAATAAATGTGAGATTTTGGCTCGCACCATTTCCTCCCCCACATTCAAATGTCAACATTCAGTTTCAGATTGTTCCAATTTTCACTTTGAATTATCCAGTGCAACGAAAATTTTCGCCCACCTAAACAAACCGTTCTACGGATGGTAAAATAAATGCAGCAGGTGTATAATCTCTTGCCAAACATAACGAGACAGTTAAATTCTACCAGTTACACGTTTGTATCCGCTCTATCTTTCAAAAAATTTCTTTTGGTAATAATTCTGTCATTTACCTGTTTAACATGTCTGCTAATTTGCACATTAATGGCTACTACTTCCCGACCTCTTGTTCTTAGTGTTTGCCGACCCTTACACCAGCCAAACAGGTATATGTCACCCTTTTCATTATTAAACTGGGTTCATACTACCTGGGTTTGTACTATTGATCTGTTTTCGAATCACATTCTTCCACAGTAGTATCAGCTTTCCAGTAGCCTTTATGCTTTGCTTTCCCGTCTAGCAGCTATGATTTTTAATTAGGACCTTGAGTATCAGATGCCACTGTTTTAGAACAGAATTTCATAGCACAAATAGCATGAACTCCATATTTCTCCAAAATAATTCTTCGTCGAAGTGACTGTAAAATTTAAGCTCTTTACTTCAGAAAGTTTAAGTTGTCTGTCTCCTTTTGTTCGCGATCGTCGACCCTTTTTTATATCCACGTAACTCAAGTATTGCAGTAAAAAGATCAACCTGCTTTAAGCTCCTTCCTCCTTCCTGATCACCTATTTCTGTTGTTGGCTCTTCCATTATAGATCAGGGTGTTGTTTTGAGGAATCTACTTCTTTTTATAGCGTGTACAGACACTGCACTACAAGGAAAACTACAAACATTCCAACCATCAGCATTAACACTTCCGGCAATTGCTAGTTGACCGTGATAAGAGTAAATAATTTTTGCTCCATTTATCTATCAAAAATGTATACTAACGTCCACTTAGTATTACAAAACAGAATAAAAGCAACAACCTTAAGAACAATATGCAAGAAATTAGTTAAAAACAATCTTAAAATGTGTTTAAGAAAAAAATTATCTATGACTTTTACCTCTTGACCAACAAAAGACTAAAAAAAACCAAAACTACTATATAAATCAACCTGGTAGGAAATGTTACGAATCTTCTAATATTTTATTTCATTCGCACTCAAAATTTGCATACACGTCAGTGTAAAATTCCTAAATAAAAGTTAAACTAACCTGCATTTGCTGGAAACTAAAGTTCCTACCGCTGAAAGTCTTCTAAAAGGATTATTTACTTCTTTTTTTATTTTTTATTTCAAAAGGCTTAAATAAGTTTTTTCTTTTTATTTTTTTAAAATAAATTCCTATTGGGTTTTTTATCATTATTTTTCTATTTTTTATTTTTTTAAATTCTCCAATTTCGTTTTGTAACACTTAAGAACACGTTGAAGTACCTAAAGATCCTTTCGCCAAGAAAAGAAAAAAAAAACGACTAGAAAAGTAAATTACACTAATTTGTGTAATTCTCTCAAACACCATTTGTCTACTAATTAAGTTATTTTGCTCTCTTTTGCATGGACATTGAAAAGGACAATTGAATAATGAGAAATGCAGCGTTTTGTAAAATACGTAATCTGGGTGGGCAGCAGTAAGAATGGAACACAAATAAAAAATGCAAGTTTTTTTCTTGAAAAAATAAATGGTTCTATTGCTAAATAAAAAGATACTTAATAATAATTCATCTAAAAATTATCTACTGATTGACACGATCTAATCGATCTAATTTTTATTATTCAAAGAATGGATTTATTGCCATCATTTTGAGAAGTGGTTATTGGAGGAATCAATGATAATGGGGCATTGGGATAGAGTTCTTATGTTAGTATTTTTATACACGTTGTGGCCAGCTGTACAAAATATGTAACAGAACTGACATTCTAAAGAGAAACATTGCAGATTTTGGTAATTATTGTAGTCGTACAAATGTATTAACTGCTGTAACTCATGGTCGCTAGTTCTAGTTTTATCTTTTTTTCATAACTTTATAGCACACGACAGCTATCTGATTATAACAGCAATGATTACTTGGCCGAGATTGTCATTTTTTTTACAAAAAAAAAAAAATTTAAGTTTTCAAATTTATATTTTATTAAATTTTTAATTAATTCAATAAATTATTTAATTAGAAAAATATTTTCTTCGTTCTTCAATAAATTTCTAATTGATTAAAATACTTTCTAATTAAGAAAATTAATATTTATATTTTAGTTAAATGTATAAATAATTTAATTAAAACAATTAATTAAATTTCCTTCTGAAAAGAAATATAACCATCAATATGTGGAAAAACTATTTTCTGTATTTATTTCGCTGAAAACTCTCTGCAGAAGACGCAGAATAACGCCAGAGTCCCCAAAAATCGACGAGATGGCAAATTTAACAATCATTAGAATTTAATAGTCGACTACAAGGAAAAATTTTATGAACATTTTTATTTGCAAAATTCGTTTGCTAATTCTAATATATAGAAGTCCTGTTTAGGCTTTTAACATACCCTACTTCAAGCTAATAATCCCATTGTCTCTTTCCATTTTTTTTAAATTTTTTGTCAGTTCCATGGTATGTTTATCTGTTAATCTCATCCGTATTCTTTCAGCTATAGTAGACATCGGTATTTATGGCTCCTTGTTGCATCCCATTCAATAATGGCTTCAAAACGGACAAAGTGGACATATAGTTCGTCCAACATTTAAGAGAAAATACAGTTGTTTAGTAATTTTTCAGTCCCGCCCGAATGCTCATCTTTTATTGGCCGAATCGAATACAACTCTCATGTATGGGCCGGTTCTCCAAAGATCAATTTGGAGCCTCGCGACCGCGTGCAGGAGAGAGCGAAAAAAGCCTATCGGTGACAGTGGGGTATCCATCTCTATTAATTCACTGGAGCATCGACGCAATGTGGGGTATGTTTCACTGTTTTATCTTTACTACAATTGAATGTGCTCTTATGAAATCAGGGAACTTGTTCCTGAAAACCGTAATTTCGTGCGCGCAACGCGATCTTCATCAAAAGCGCATTCCTTTGTGGTCGATTGGTCAGTGAATCGCACAACGAATTAAAGAGAAAATTCGTTTTTTGGCCGAACAGTGGTATGTGGAATAAACTCCCTGCAGAGGTCTCTCCTGCCACTTTCAATGTGCAAAAATTCAAATCAAATGTCTACAAGCGCTAATCCCTCTATTCTCCTTTCCCACAACTTTATTTGCTAGTTCTGGCACAATGCATTGCATAAGTAGGGGTTATCCCTTATCAAACTCTTCAATCATCATTCGAGGGTTTGTCGCAGCTTGAAAATAGACTCCACAATATTTTTTTTTTCTAAATAGTTAAATTGTAAAATAAAATTAAAATCATGGACTCTCAAATTCTCACTGTTGGTATTCAAAAACTCTGGTATATTTTTTATTACATCCTTCTTCATGCATAGGCAAGTCGATTGAGCGATAGCAGTCTTTCCATCCGTGTAAGTGTTGAAAATTTAAATTTATGTTTTTTTTTCTAATTTTTAAATTCCCAACCATCTCATATATTTGTTTTTTTTTTAATCGGAGTTACTTCATTGTTCAACAACAGCAGATTTTTATTTTTAAAAGACTTTTCAATACATTTCTTGGATCTACGCAATAAGAGCGTTTATATTGATCAGATATAATTATTAATTTTCTTATGCATTTATCTTCATCGAGAAAAAACAAAACATTTCAAAACTAAAAAATCATGACCAAGTTCTTAACTACTTTTTTATTGCTTATTTTTACATCCTTAACAAATCGCCTATAAATCTGAGGCCTCTTCATTAATTAAGTTTAACTTATTTTCTTTACTTTTGTCTAGAACATTGTGCAGTTATTTAATGAAAAAAAAAAATGAATGGCTTAATAAAAAAGAAAGAAATGGCTGCAAGCTAAAATTCAATTACCTTCATTTATATTTATGATGAACAGAAATGAATGAATGAAGTGATAAGTTTTTATTTAAAGTTGAATAAAAAGAAAGCCGATTTTTGTGTTAAATAATGAACGATGAATGCTGTTAATCATCATTGAGAAAAATTTGTTATCTGAATCAGCAATAAAAGTGTGTTATTTTTTAAAGCAAAATAAAATTGATTGAAAACAAAAGAGAAAAAATAGAAAAGACCTTGTGTCCAACAATTAGTTTGTAATTAAATGTTTAACAATAATTAAACTTCAGCTTAAAAATGAAATAATTCATAAATTAAGTAGAAGAGACGATTTTACAAAAGAATAAAATAAATTTTTGGTTACTCCTCCTCAATTGACTGTCATCAACATATAATCTGTTTAAAACTGTAATAACTGATTAAAAGGGGTGTTTTTTTTTAAAGTTTAATTTAGCTTGTAATTGTTAAAAGAAATACAAAATATTTTTTATTCGAAAGATCAATATATATCAGTCACATCTGAAAAAAATTTATGGCTTAAGGCTGCTGCGGCTTCTCTGGACGAGGGGCATTCTACGCTTTCAATTTTCGGCCACTATTTTTTGTTTCAGTCGGCTTCAGTTGCTTTCAGTGACCAGTGACTCTACGTGGCTTTACAGAGCTTAAGAGTTCCCATTCTCGAAATCACCTTATAGCCAAATTTTGATTTCAATAAGTTGAGAATTGCGTTCACCGTCATAATTATTTTCAAACAAAAATTATTTTTCATGGTGTGGTATGGCTCTTCATCAACCGTAACGCGAGCCTCGGTTTCATTTTTGAAGATATAAGATCCATTTGCGGCAACTTTGTTTATCAACAAACGCGTTTAAAATGAGTCTTATTACTGAACAAAATTTTCCGGTAAAATACAGTATCAGTTTCCAACTGATCTGAAGCTCAAGCGGTAGAAGAACGATCATTTGTGCAAAATTTTTCAAATACTAGAGAGACAGAGCCCCAATTTCTGCCTTTGTTTAATTAGACGATATTGTTTGAACTAAGCACAGTGGGACAGAATCAAATTATTATAGAAATAACTCAGCCATTTGATCAAAAAATTTTGCATGAGCGTAGCAGTTTTTAAGCGGGGAAGCATTCACTTTTCAGGGATGGCGTTATGTGGGCTCAAAATTGTGTACCTCGCACCTCAAATTTTCTAACCCTTGGAATTTCTTTAATTTTTATTTCATTTTTAAAAATTGTACATGGTTCTAAAGGGCTCATCAATACCTACAAAATGGTGCTTAAATATGCATGTTTGTGTTTAAAAATCACCGAGTTATAATTAAAATTTTTAAATTTTTGACACCCTGGTCCAGTTTTTTTCTTTCAAAATATTGGATACAATTTTCAGCAAAATTTATTTGAATTTTTTTCCACAGTAGCGAGTAAAATAAAAATATCGAGAAAAATTTTGAAGATTTTATCTTTTATGACTTAAAAATTTAAAAGACGCTTACAAAATTTTATCTTATGTAACATAAATTTACAAAAGTGAAAATTAACAAAAAGGAACTAAAACATTTACCAACTGCCATGTTTCTTAAAAGCTAAAGTTTCACAAAAGAATCAACAAACTGGCTGGTTGATTGTTAAATTGGTACAAATGCATTTTTGTACCATCCACTGACCTCAACTTTAAACAAAAAAAAGTTTTCTCTTTTTGCGTTTTGTTCTTTGGGCTTTTTATTTTTCATTTACGTGATTTTTTTTTTTTTTTTGTAATCTTCTTTACTTTTCTTAGTCAGAATGAGCAGTTTTTTTTTTTTTTTTGTTTTCAATTTGCTTAACAGTTTTGTTTTCCTTTTAAAAGGGGATCTTAAATTGATATGAAATCATTTTGTTTGAAAGAACAAATGATTCCAGTTAAGTTTAGCATCAATATCTTTACTTGAGACTAGATGAAGTGGAACAAAAAACAAGCAGAATAGAACTTTAATATTTTATAAGATTTAGCATATGAATTGAATTGAAAACAAGAGCATTGTGTTTGTAAATTATGGACTAAAATATTTTATTTGTTCTATTTTTCTTTTTCTTGCTGCTTTTGAGTATTTTGCAATTTGTTAAAATATTTTTAAATTTTTCAATTCAATCACTTTAGCAGCAGCAAATTTATTATGATTGGCAAAATGTTTAAGAGGGTTAAACTCCTTGTACTTTTTTTGTTGCTACTTTGCTTGAATGAAGTAAAGGGTAGTTGATGACTTTGCCATTTAACAAGTTGACGGTAGGGAGGGTGGCTTAAACTTTATGGGAACAAAAAAAATGTCTGTATGCAAATACAAATAAATTATTAAACTCACATAATTAACAATAGAGAGCTTGATATACAATACTGAGTCAATGGTTTATATTCGGTTATAATACTTCTTTAGAGGGGTGTTGATGTTATCTTAATCTCATTGCTACAAAACGGATAATTCTGATCATCTAAAAAAATAAATTATACGACATGGAAAAAACTGAATTATTATCTGAGTTGTTTTGCTAAAAAATCACATATTTTAGCACTTTCGGCATAACATAGTGTTGATTGCCATAGCAAGCAGTGACAAGTAGAGGATGCACATATTCCTACAAAAATCACTCTTTGGATTTTTACAAAGACTTGAGTCACTTTGACCCTGTGAGCATTAAGTTGCTATAGAAAGTCTTCCGAAACACACAAAAAAATTTTTAGTATTTATTAATAGTTTTCTTTTAGTAAATATTATAAAACCATGCTTCGCGGGAAAAAGTGCTTACTCCCATTAAACTTTTATATGTTTTAATTAAATTATTAATTAATTGAATTATTTATTTATTTAAAATAATGATATCAGCTTTTTTAATTAAAGATATAATTTATACAATTAATTGCCTGATTAGAAAAAAATTTATTTTTATTTTTTTAAATTAAATATAGAATTGTTATATTTAAAAATAAATTAAATATTAAATTCAGAGCGTCAAACAACCATCTATCGTCTATTTATCGTTTATTGCACATATCGTAATCCACACTTGCTGTATCATCTATACGACGCATAGTTCTATTGAAAAAAATTCTGTACATCACCATACTCACATGAAAATAAGATCTGGCAACCCTGTTGATATTTGCATGAGATCTAATGTTTTTGTTTCAAAGTTTAAAGAGTGTCTTAGTTAAAACCAACACTTCTTCAACAAAGAACAAAGTTTTTGCACCTATTAAAATTTTTATTGTTTTCAATTTGAAATGTAATTAATTATTTAATTCTTTCAATTATACATTTAATTAAATATAAATGAATATTTTTCTAATAATATGATTCTTCGTTTTAATCATTTATTTTATTAAATAAAAGAAAAATTTAATTAAAGCATAATATAATTCAAACCTTCAAGGGCATTAGTTAGCAAGAAAAGTCGTGACTAGTTTCGCTTAAATATGAACTTGTTGGTTAAAAAGTTTTAGTCGATTATTTACTAGAGGGCTAAGTGAAAACACTGTCTTATGCTAGTAAACCAGCAATATTTATATATTTTTTAATCATGCCACAAAGCATATTTTTAAATATGCAAACAACTGGCAAATTTCAATAAAACTTTTCACCTACTAATCTTGCAACAGGCTGTACATTGTGTCCATCATGTTACTATCACTTTGGTGTGAAAATTTGAGAATACATTAAAACTAACTTCTTAATTTTATTCATCCATTTACAAACGTGTTAAAGAAAACTTTTAATTGCTGCATGTATGAAATAAAATTTACATAAATAAATTTTTCTATTTCTGACTGCAAACAACTCAAACGTGACATATTAAAAATAGTGTGCAACTCTCTTCAAAAACCAGTTGATACAGTTATTACACATTTGTGTGTCGTATGATAAAGTTTGGATTTTTAGATTTTTTTTATTTACTTTTTAGTTTCAATTTCCAATTTAAAATGTCAAGTGACTAAACTTTTGCCATTTTTTTTTTTGAAAATTTCAAATTTTATTTTGAGCTTAAATGAAATTACAACATCAATTGTAGCATCAGGAGACAGTAAATTATCTCTTAGAAGAAAAGTAAATGTTATTTTTAAGGAAGTTTTTTTTTTCCTGGAAATCAATAAAAAAAGTTGTGAAATGAAAATTGATACTGTGAAAAATTAAGAAAGTTTGCTACAGAAGTTTATTTTATGTTTTTTTGTTTTTTTATTTTTATTTTCAAACTTGCTAATATTTAGTTGTATGTTATAAGATGAAATGTAAACTTTTGTTAAAAAAAAGACAAAATTCAATAAAACTAATTAAATGTAACGAAAAAAATCAAATATATCAAAGTTAAATTAATAAAATTTTAAGAATAAACATTTTTTAATTGTAAATAACTTTGTTATTTATTTTAAGTTTCTTATATGGAAATAAAAATTCACTGAAATTGATTCTATGACAGAAAACCTTTTTTTAAGTTCTTTTCGCTTCGATGAAAAAATTTAAAAGTTAGAAAAATGGCTATAGGAAACGTATTTCTGTCTTGTAAATAGATCTAAATAATTAATCGTCAAACTAAACTTTCTTAAAGACGCATATTCAAAAATATTAACAATAAATGTATTTTCTAATTTATTTACTAAAATTGATTATAGAAAGAAAAATAAATCTATTCGGACAGTGTTTTCTTTAACCCGATAAAACTTACCAAAGACTTAACTGCCAGATTAACTTTTATGCTGTGCTCACTTTTCGACAAGCCATCAATACCAAATAGTCCAGATTTAGTTTGAGACTCAATAAATAATCTGCACAAAATATAGACGCAAAATACATGTTCTAAAAATAACGGATTTTTTAATATGCGAAATTGTCGTATATGAAGTCAAAGCAATCCACAATAGAACCGTACAGATTCCACTGCATCTCGAGAATAAACATGCGTAAATGCATCTCATTTCTTAAAAAGAATAAAGCCCGAGAATGCAACGCAATAAGTCTCTGGTTTGTGCAGACAAGCCAGTAATAATTGCCGGCTTGGAGGGCAATATTTTTCGTTTACTACATGCCAATACATGCAAATAGAAATATATGGAAAATGGCTTGAAATCGGAACAGCCGCGCTGGCCATGTGTCTGAAATTATTTTTAAATAATAACGACGCATATTGAACTTTTGCATCAAAGACTTTTTTGATTTAAATTTTATAATTTGTGTTATTTTGTACAATTTAATGTTCTATAGAGCTAAAAAAGTTCCCTTTTAATTACTTAAATTTGAAAGAAATTAAAAAAAAAAAACTATTACGTTATTGTTGCAACACGCAAAAAATTATTTTCTTAAAGTACATAGAATAGAATCCGTCATACGTTGTACTTTGACGTATTCAGCTGAAGTCAAAGTAATGACGGATGAACTTGGCACAATGAGTACTTTGCTCACGGACTTTTAAATTTAATTTGTATTTCATTTTTTGCCACCAAAATTATTTTATAAAAATCTCAGAATACAAACAAAACACAACAAGAGTTAAAAGGAAACAAAGAACAAGAAACAATTGATAGCTGTTAAAGTATTCAACGTACGTCAAAAGTTAAAAGTTGACCAACTTTCGTACCTTGCATTGACGGGCATGTATTGATTGTAACAACGTATTGATTGTAACAACGTATTGTAATGTATTTTAACTAACTTTTCAGTTGAATACGTATGACGTTAAACTTAGATGTAGAACAGAAAATACTGATGTGCTCCTAAGTAAAGATTAAGTCGGATGCGGCAAAAACTTTAAACCCAAATCTTGTGAAGAAATTAATTCAAGCTCTATTTCAGCTAGAAAATATTTGGAAGGTACTTTTTTAAAGGTACTAAGACCTTTATTTTCAAGCACATCCCAAAAAGAAAATGGTCGTAATCTTTTCGAAAAATTTTAATTTTCTTTATTCAAAGCAAAATTAGCTTTTAAAATATAATGCGTCTTGAATGGTCAACACATATTATTAAGGCTCAGTATAAGCTGCGTAACTTTTAAAGGTCTTATCAAAAAACCTCTAAACAATTACTGCCATATTCATAAAAAATAAAACAACTTTAAAATAGTTTTATTACAAATTTTCTATACAAATTTATCCTAATATATATTTCAAATCTATTTTTAATTTTTTATAAATATGGCAGTAAGATTATTTTTAAATTTAAATTTTACAGATGACTTCCAAAATATCCGCCACAAATGGATGCTTTCAATCAAGTGTACCCTCCGCATATTTATTTATCCAATTCATTGCAAAATACCTTTAACGCTGCTTTCAATGTGCCATAATCATTGTCTTACTTGTCTCTGATTTATTTACAGAAAATGCTTTAAGACAGCATAGATTTGGTTTGGTCTTCAGTCAGTCGATAGTACAAAACATTGATTATGGAATTTTCTAAAAAGAACTATTCGGTTGTCTTAAAATTTTTCAGAAACAAATGAATAATTAAATCTGTCTCAAATTAATTTTTATTTATTAAGAAAGTATAGAAATTTTTTGGAAATAAAATTAAAATTATTTAATTAGTTATAGAAATAGAGTGCAAAGCGCGTTCATTCATACTTTTTAACAAACAGTATGATACTGAAACTGTATCTACAATATTGTGAAGGAAAAAGTATAATTTGGTGGTTGGCAGAAAGCAAGAAAAAATGCATGCGACAGTGTATAGAGTGAACAGCGAAGAAAAAATTTTTTGAGTTGTCTAAGCAAATTAATTTTTGTAATGAATATTGGTTAAGGTGAAGTTTACAACATACAAAACCGTAGATAGATACATGCAAATAATGCTAATGACGGTTAAAACGATCCGGAAAATGTTGAATTATATTCTGCTGGCGTCTAATTTTTCTTGTTTCCTTTGGAAAAAGTTTCTATTTCTCAATAAAAAAAAATGTAATAATTGAAATAAAAATGAACTTAAGTCGAATTAAATAATTCATTTATTAAAATAATAAAAAAAATATGTTTTAAATTCTTCGTGCTATTTACACCAATTTTCCAAAAAAAATCCTAATTAAAAGTTGAATCAAATTTAGACGTAAACATTTTCTTAAGGTGTTACTGACACTAAGATTATTTTTAATATTTTGCCTTTATTATGATGGAAATCATTTAAAGGTGATTCTTTTATATTTAACATTCATACAAAACCTATTCAATTATAAGCATTTATATAAAATCCGCAAAACTCATTAAATTTAACAAGCGTTAAAATGTGTAAAGTTTAAAACCCTTCAACATACAACAAGTACAAAAATAAAATCATCATTACAGCTTCTTCATGTTGTCGTATTTGTCTTGACTGAAAAACAACTCATTCGGTCTTTTGTTTTTCTCCTAAACATGCACCATAAAAACAATACCCAGTTGTTGTAACAGCCTCTGTAAAAATGCTGTAAGTCTAAGCAGCGTAAAAAAGAACTCAAACAACAAAAATGCATCGCAATGTCATGTAAATAGAGACAGTTAATGACTTCAAAAATATTGCTGTGGCTCACAAGTGTTCGAATGAATGTAAACGCGTGCCAGTTCAAAATGTTTCAAATATATAAAATGAACGTGTCATTTTAATAGCAAGACAAGTGCTTTGCTAAGAGGTTAAAACGACAGGCAGCATAACATTTACTCGTAATAAATATCAGCTTCCAATAGGGAATCCCTGAATAAAAACGAAAAATTTTTTATTCGATTATTTTTTATACCAAGAAGATTTTAAGGTCTCTTAAATAGAGTCGATTAAACTATAAGGCAGTAACAGCTGGACCTGTTCAAGAAATTTGAAAACACGCACAGTGGTAAGAGCTCTGTGCGCCTCACTCCAAATATCACAATGTATTTATAGACATTTATTTTTCACTTTCAAAAAATTTTTAATTATTTTTTTTTTTCTTTTAAGGAACACCCTTTAAAAAACCTTTTGTTTTGATTATTTGTCCTCACTTAACAATAGACAATTTCTATATCATTAGGAAAAAGAAAACATACTTAAAGCAATAAAAATGTTCTTTATTGTCGTTTTTATTATAAATAAAATTGCTCACTCACTCGACAAATCACGGATTGCTACTGTCAAACCAACAACAACAACAAAAACAATTAGAATATAAGAAGCAATAGGCACAACCTTCATCATGTATTCATTCAGAAATAAAATGTCTGCTTTAATTTCAATGACATAACGCGACATAAAGACTTCGTTTTAAAAATTATAAAGAAAATTTTATATAGCATTTCTTTGAAAAATCTTTTTTTCCTTTAGGATTTATTTAGGTTTCTACTTGTGTTTACATTTTTTCTTATAAATTTGCATTGTATGTTAACTTACAATTTTAATATACTTTTCATAAGCCAGTTTATTTCTTTTAATTGTAAAAGAGAATGAAGTATAAAAATAAAAAAAATTAATATGATCCAATTAAATGCTACATCTGTCATATTAGAAAGAATTAATTTTTTAATTCGGTTTTTTATCATAATCAACATAAATTGGTTAATAATGTTGCATTAAAAAAAATATTTTTAAAGTATTTTAAGAATGATGCACAATGGGAATGTGGTCTCAGACAATATTTTACTATTTAAATATTTTAATAATCTAAACATATAAAAAACAGTAACTGGGTCATTTCTGTACATGAAATTTTTTTTGGAATATTTTGATGTCGGTGTAGATAGTATTTGATAGGGAATAGAAAACATATATTTTTGGAATTTGTGTCTTTCTGTTTGTGTTCGCATCACGTTAAAACTGCTGAATGGATTTTAATAAAATTTTGTGTGAAGGTCCATTAAACACTTGGTTCAAATATAGAATTTTTTTTTCATAAAAATTTCAATTCGTAGAGAAATTTGAGATACAAATGCGAAAGCACCTAGTATTACCGATATAATGGTAATTTTTTATATAGATGGAAAATTGTTAACACTGTTTACAGATGTCTAAATATTAAATATTTAAAAGCACATAATTAACGCATTAGACTACGGTCTTAACTAATAAAAATTTAAAAAAAAATTGGTCAATCAAAAATTATTAATTATTAATTATTAACACATCTTTCTTAATTTGATTTTTAATAAAACCATAAATGACACGCGGACAAAGTCGTGGGCACTGCTGGTTAAATATAAATTTGATACAACGCTGTTATTATAGCAGGTACATACTCTGGTGACTTCAAGCGTCTATTATACTTGCTTTTATAGCTACCTGGCAACACATATTTTTATTTAAAAAAAATAAATATATGTGAAAATCACGTTACTGTTGGCACACTTTTCGTACAGTTTTATTTTCACTAACTTGTCCTTAGCAGCAGCCAAGGCAGTACGTAATTTTTGCAAATTTCAAGAGAGAGCGCCTGAAAACATAAGACTATAATCTTTGAAATAACGTATGACCCCTATGGAAACAGCCTTTAGTTTCTCAAGTTTTTTTTTTTCAATTTTATTTTCATAGTGGATGTATGTAATGTCTGCCTGCTACAAGAAATTAAAACCATCCATGTTGAAATCATGTCACTCTGGCAACACAATTTCTATTTTGGTTTTATTGTTAATTTTATTTACGTGCTTTTATAGGGGACATAAGAATATTTAAAGTTAAAGTGTCTGCCTTTTGTGGTTCAAAAACTCAGTCACGTACATGAAATCCGCGAATTATTGAGATGCCCTTCAATTTCATAGTTCTACAAACTCAGGGCAAATTTGGCGGGATGCCTTTCAAAGTTCAAATAATAAAAATATATTTCTCAAATTCACGTCACTTTCTAAGCACCCTTATGTGAAAATTTTAAGAATCTACCAGTGACGGTTTCAGAAATAGAGGGCTGCGGCAGTCGAATAGACATTGTAACCAGAACAATTGAGTACGAAACCCAAAAAAAGAGAAAATTTTATATCATTTCAATATATAAATTATTGCTTCTCTAAAGTTAAAAATGCTTGTGCCAGGTTAATACTTTTTTCAGAAATATTTTTATGATCCCCTTAGAATGCTGGCCAATCTAACACAGGAATATTATCTAAAAATCTTAATCCTTAAATGACAGAAAAAGTTTTTTTCTATTGATTTTATTTATTTTTTAGTTGAAGTTAAATAATTTTGTAATTGTCTAATCATATATTTTATTGAAAAGAAATAAAAATGTTCTAACTAACGAAATATTTGAGACAAATAAAAATTCAATTAATAACAATCGGAAATCAAATAAACCTTTTTTTCGCGTATTCATTTACCATCTGGTTTTAATATAAATTCTATTTCATATTGTTACTATTTCATATCGTTTTGTAGTTCAATTTTTTTGTAACAATAAATATAAATATCTTAAATTTAACATTTATCCTTAATTAACTCCAGCCAGACCTTAAAAATATTTTTTTAATGGTTGTAGCAATTGTGTTCGATAAAATCGTAAATAAAAATACAATGTTAAATGGGTTGCCAGATAGTTGACTGCCCTGGCATGCTGGCGTTTAGCGCCGGCTAGGGTTCGCTGTCTTGCGATGGTCCTTTTACCAACAAATATAGGTACCTAAGCAGCTACTATAACACGATACTCTAACACCAGCTGGTGGTGTGACATTGTAATTTGACTTTGAATGTCATAATCTTGTGTTTATTTCTTTGGAGTCCCACTAACAAAACGATTCTAGTGGTATTAGTCAAATGTAAGCATTACCATTTTAGATGTTACAGGCTATTAAATTTGGAGGGGTTTTAAAGCTTTCCAGATTTTTTTAAGAGAAGTAGCACTTTAGGAATTAAAACCTATTTAGTTATTTTCGTAACCGTGCTACATTCTTTAGGAAAGGGATAGATGAGAGATAAGACAGGTTGTGAAAGGGGAAAGATAGATATAGCCAGCGAATACGCATTTATAAAATGTTATCTTGTCACCGTCAACTTTTTTCCCAAATTTACACAGAATTAGTGCTATCTTCGCTTGTATATGGCTCTGCCAATATAAAAACAGTTCAAGATAAATATCAGGATATTTGACCGTTGTGATTTCGGGTATTGTCTGGTTAGTTATTTGCACAGAAAAACAGATAATAACCTGTTATATTCTTTATTCCAAGCTACTTTTGGCAATTGGCTTATACGATCCTGAACCAGGATAATAATTCTGAAGCAACCATCTACGAATTCTTTTAAGCACTATAAGGGTTTATTGTTATCCTCATTTTATTATTATATTCAAATCAATAACTTTGATCCTAACTAACACGGACGGACAGCCGGACCTCGCTCAATCGACTTCGCTATGCCTTAGTACTTAGAATATATATACTTTATGGGATCGGAAATGGATATTGTAGAAATTACAAACAAAATGACAAACTTGTTTATACCCTTTTTGCACATTTTGTGGTGAAGAATATAAAAAGGCCCTTAAAAAGGACCTACAGACAAATGTATACTGGCTTAGAGAAAATCGTTTAAAAAACTATTTCTTTTATAACCACCAACAATATATTATTTCTTTGAATTCTAAATTTCCGCCCTCTCAGTGTTGTGCACTTCAAATTGCCAACCTGATGGAAAAACTTAAGCTCATTTATATTTTGCTTTAAGCTACTTTTTCATTTCTATTTTAAATTAATTCTGCTGCTTTTTCATCAGTAAAATGGTCGATTATTTCCTCAAAGCTACAGCCGCTGCTTGCTATGTCTTGATATTTTTTTATAAATAAATCCCCTTAGAAATCTTAGGAGAGAAATATTTTTCACAAACAGGCTGTAATAAAGTGAAATATTTGAATATGCAAATAAATAAATTTTTTCATTATGCCACATTTTTAAATATTTTAATAACTATATTTTATTATTCTTATTATTATTCTTTTTTAATAAAAAAAAGATTTAAATTCCCTAATACAGTGAAAGCTGGCTACAACGAATTTTTAAGTAACAATGGCAATAATAAAAGTATAAAGAGTATATTTTTTTGATCACTTAATAGAATTCATTTGAGATAACGAATCATAATCATTTTTCTTTGTACTGAGCTTTGACTGTATTTTAAGCAAAAAAAAATTTTTTTTGCCACATCAACAAAATGAAACGTGGCACAGAGTCAAAAGTAGTTAACCAACGTGAAGGAAATTGAAGAAAATTACAACTTGCCATAAAATGTGTCTTGTCATAAATATTTTGCAGTTATTCGGGATTATTTTAGCACACTAACACATGGTTACGCTAAAACCATTATTTGTTTTTTATTTCCTGGAATTTTTTTCAACATTTTTTTTATATCCTGTTTCCTCTAGTTTATTTTGCGAACTTAACGGTTTTTTTGGTTTTGTACATATTTGTACGTCTTTATGGAAAATAAATAAAAATAAAGTTTATAGATCGTAAACTAACGAAGTCACGTTTAAGAGGAAAATATTCTCAATATTTTTATACTTAAACTGTTGGAAAAGGAAAAACTAATTGGAAGTGAAAACAAAAAAAATATATTGTTTATCATTTTAAATCTTAAGTAAGTAACAGGAAAGCTTGAGGTTAATTTTACTTTCTTTATTTTATAAGAAAGCTGCACGAAAATATAAACGCAAAAATTTAGTTTAAACTCTACGAAAAGTATAAATTACATGAAACTTGTGTTCTCAAAGTAAAAATATTTGAAACTTTGAAAATCATAATAATCGGTCTTAAGATATCATCCTTTTGTTCAGACAGCAAATGACTGTTTTGTTCACATTTATATTTAAGTCTATTGTTGACCATGTTATTTTCTATATAGAAAAACATTTATGAGGGCTCGTCAAGATAATTTATAAGTTTATATTCTAACCAGGGTATGAAAATAAATAAAACGAAACGTTTTCTTAACTTTTTTTCTTTGTAAAGAGTAAAGCAAAAGCAAACTAGAGACAATAAAAATGAGAAGAAAATAAATGACACAGAGTTTATTTACTTATTTATTTATTTTTTTTTCTTTTGTTGCTTATGACCACAAATGGTACATTGAATTTAAGGTACACAACGAGTAGAGACAACGGACAGCCGGGAAATATATAATTTAAAAATTTTAATAATATCTTAATTCTATAATGGATCAAAAGATTAGGCCATATACATCACTTTACACCACCAGTGGGAACACCTTTTTATTTCTTATATTAGTATTATTTTTTTTTTTGCTATGGCACATACAGAAATAACATATTATGTAATTTTCAAGTGCTTGACTATAAAATTTTAAAACATAGAGCCACGTAAGACAAATTATATTGCCTGTGGGCACACCCTTTAATATTCAATTTTATTTGTATTTATAACTATGGCTATAGTGATAACAACTTTATTTAAATTTTAAGTGGATGTGCCTTACGGTTTAATAGACATGTAAAAATCATTAGTGCTGTATGGGGCATCCTCTAGTTTTTAATATTATGAGCTTTTCAAAATAGAAACAAATACAGACAAAGTAAAAACTTCCCCTTCTAAAATCGCTTAGAAATTGAGACGCTTTCAAACAAAAAACGTTTTGGAAACGTTTGCAGGTTAAGTTATTTATTCATTGCAGTAGAAAATACAAAAACAAAATACCTATTTGTTATCGAACTATACAATGCAATCGTACGATTCTGTAGGTACGTCAAAGCAAAAAAATGAGCCAATTGTTTCGTTTACTTACTTTATACTTTAAAAAGTATTCGTTATGATTATAAAACGATTGCAATAATTTTTAAAGTTTGTGTCGTTTGCATTAAACGTTTGCCAAACGTTAAGCCAAATCCTTCATCAGCATTCTGCGCACCTATCTACCTTAAGAAGAATGGTGACGAAGGATTTGGCGGTCGGGAAAATGCGGCATTACATTTCGCCAGCGTCTAATTTTTCTTTTTGTTTTTTAGAAAACGTCCGCATACATTTGAAAAACAAATTTCTTTATAAAAATTAAATTAAAAAATTAACGTAAGGCACCGCAAGAGGTAGCATGTTGAAATTTTTACGGAACGTATATTACTATTGCCGCTTAAATTAAAAGGGTGTTCCAAAAGTGGCGTAATATAAATAAAAGTATTGTTATTTTCAGAAAAGTTATATGCAGACAGTGCACACTGTATTAAAAACTATATCCGCTAGAGCAGCAATTACAATAAATAATACCTTAAATTAAAGGGTGCCCAAATAGTCATGTAATTTTGTCGTAAGTGGCCTTGTTTAACAATTAGCAGACGTTATTACTTTAAGTATTTTTATCTCCGCTACAAGAAAAACAATAGAAATTAAAAAATAAATTTATAATATAAAGGGTGTTTTTTTAAGTGACCTAATATTTATTTATAAAGCTTATTAGGTAGATTTTTAACCATAATAGGTAGCTATTTAGAATTAACATAGACTATAAACAAATATTTCTGCCATAACAATTAAGGTGAACAATCAATTTAAATATCAAAGGGTGTGTCCATAGAGGTCGTGATAACTTTATCTTTATCTTTTAGATGCTTGAAATTAGAACAGAGTATTACTCTACGTCCGCTTAAGGACAAGTATTAAATCTATTTTTAATAAAAGGTGAACCGATAGTAACGTAATTTTCACAAATATGAAGTGATTTTTTAACATGAGCCTATAAATTTACGCAAAGTATGAATTGCTAGTTCGCTATAAAAGAAAGCATAAAATAAGTTTTAAAAAGGTGCTCCAAAAGTAACTGGTAGTATTTAAGGTTAACCCAAAGTATGTATTAAAAGTTTGAGAAAGATACTAAAATATTAAAAAGTGGTCCATATATGGTATGGGATACTTCGTTTGTAATTCAAACTCGTTCTTGGTTTAGGTACTTAATTATTTCTCTGACACATTCTAAACAGCCAGAGACCGACCTCTGCTTATGCAATGTAATGCACCAAAACAAAGAAAATTTATTATGAAAAGAAATAAAGAAGTGTTTAGTGGAAAAGATTAATGTAGCGAGTTAACTCCACATACTCCCTTAAAGAGCTGAAAATAAAACGTGAAGGAACTTGTTATTTAATTATTTTTTTTGTATTTAAGCTCAACTGCATTAAGAAACCAAAAAATTAAGATATTTGTTTTTTTCTTTTCGTTTGTTTTTAAAACCTCAAAATGTTACAAAGTTAAACTCAATTTGTGTTGTTGTTATCTGCAAGCGGTTAATAATTTTTTATTTTCGAAACGCACACACATATATTTGGCAACTGTTTTACAAGTTTATATATTTTTTATTTTGTGGTCTTCCAACTGTTGGTAAAAATGTTATTTAAGCTGACACTTAGAACAAAACTTTAAAAAGAGATTAAATAAACTTTATTGTTACAAGTTCCTTAAAACCTAATTTTTAAAATTAAGATGGAAAATGGCTTGAAAATATTTAAATTATTGGCTTTGATTAAAATTTTTTGTGTGTATTTTGGAAAAATCTCTATAATTTCTTAAAAAAAAACAAAATTTTAACATATTTGACTATTAGAGTTTAATAAAGACATTACTAGAACGTTTCTACAATAGTTTTTTTCTATCCACTTTAAATTGTATTTAAATATCATCCGCCAACTCTTATATTAAATTTTTAATATTAACATTGGTTATGTTAAGTGATTAACAGAGCTCTGTTATCGTAACAGAATGTGGCTATGGTTATAAATTTTAAAATTTAACTTCACACACATACTTAAAGTATTTATTACAAGTTTGAGAAAGAAATTAAATTACGGGACTCTTTGTTTGTGATTCCAACCGGCTCTTGGTTTTATTATTTTATTATTTTTCTGACACATTCTACATAACCAGAGGACGACCTCTGTTTATGCAAGTAATGCTCCAAGACAAAGAAAATTTGCTATGGAAAGGAATAGAAGTATTTAAGGATTGTCGATTCATTCATTTTCATTAAAATATGTCTAAAAGAACAATATAGCGAGCTTACTCAACATACTTATCTCGACAGAGAAATCTTTTGAAGAGCTGAAAATAAAATGTAAGGAACTTGTAATTTGATTAATCTCTTTTTTTTTGAGCTCTTCTATATTAAGAAACCAAAAAATTAAGATATTTGGTTTTGGTTAGTAATTCCTAAATTTGTTTTTTGAAACCTCAAATTGTTATAAAGTTAAACTCAATTTGTCTTGTTGATATCTGCAAAAGGTAAAAATTTATATTTTTTTATTTTCGAAATACACACACATACATTTGGCAACTGTTTTAGAAGTTTATATTTTTTTATTTTTATTTTATGGTCTCCCAACTATTCGGATAAATGATTTTTAAACTGACACTTAGAACAAAACTTTAATAAAAAATCAAATAAACTTTGTTTTCAAAAGATCCTTAAAACTTTATTTTTAAAATTAGGATGGAAAAAAATTGCTTAAAAATATTTAAATAATTGACTTTAATTAAAATTTGTTTTATTAGGTTTCAAGGGCTTAGAAGTGACTGTTATTACTTTTTAAAAAGTTTTATTTTTAAAAAGAAAATTTGATTCTTAATTTATTTTTATTCTTTTTTCTCATTTCAGTTTTCTGTCACAATGATGTTGCACAACTTTAACAACAAAATGAATATAATTATTTTCAGAAGAAACTTAAGACAAAAGGTGAGTAAAGAGAGTAAGAAATGCAATATAAAATTTTAATAGCCTTAATTTTTATTACATATGAATGGAAAATGAAAAAAAAATTTTTTAGAGAAATTTTAAAATGGAAAAATATAAATTCTAGTTAGCAAGTTTTTTTCTTTGTATTAAAACTTACGATTTCATTAGATTAACATAAATTGAACTTTTAATTAAAGTGACTAATTTTGACTTTGAATCTCTAATTTATTTACTTTGTTGCAGTGTTTCTTACACATAGAATCTGGCATACGCTAAACGAACGAAAGTTGTTTTTTAATGAAGTTAAAGTAACGATGGATGAGGTTGGTACAATGAGTACTTTGCTGGCGGATATTAAATCAAAGTTTGCTCTTTATTTTAATTTACTTTTAAATTAAAATTGTATTTTATTTTTTGCCATCAAAATTATTTTATTAAAATCACAGAATAAAACTGAAACACAACAAGATTTAAAATGAAACAAAAAAAAGAAGCAACTGTTTAAGCTGTTAAGGTATTCAACGTACGTCATAAAAAAACATGGATTTTGACTGACTTGTCAGTCGAATTCGTCAAAGTTTAAAGTATGACAAATTCTATCTGCACCGGGCTTTACTTATAAAAAAATCTAGAAGGAAGAGTTATTTAAAGGTATCTTAAGTGGAACTTGCTTGCTTCCTAAATGTCTCGCTATCTGTCTTGAAGGCCTCTAAACCCACCATTACCATTCACTGCCATTGTTTTCCTTCGTTACCATATATCTCGTAAAGCGACTATGCCTTAAACCCAGAGTACTTAGTATAAGATACTCGTCAAAATCCGAAACTTTAATTAGAAGCAGCCTTTTTCGTTTAAATAATGATAGAAAACAGGATTTACAAAATATTTACCAACGAAATTGTCAAATAGCACAAGTATCTGTAGATGTTTACAAACAATGACACATCTTCTGATTTCAAAAAAATCATTCCTCAAATCTATTATTATTCTTGTAGTTTTGTTTTCATATTTTTCATACAATAAAAACTTCTGTTTATTTCACTTTTTTGTGTTTGTTTTTCCTAAACAAATACTTAGTACATTCTTTTAAAGATTTCCTTTTCAAACCTCTTGGAACATTATTTTTTGAACAATAACAATTAAATGTAAGTTGTAGTTATAACAACAATTCAACCATAAATGAAATGTATTGTATTCATAACTACTCTCTGGATAGTTGATGTCTGATTAATGTGGTTAAATACATGATGATACAGTTGTTAAGGAAAAACTGTACTGAATGTAACTTTATCCTTTTCCTCTACTTAAGTCTTATTTTCATACATAAAATTATTTTCTGGAATCTAGTTTTCTATGCATATTTTCTTTTAGCAACTTAATCCTTTTGTTACTTATAAAAGTCTGCTTGTTGTCGGTTTCTTTTCTTCTTTTTCTTATCTTACCTGCTTTTGTTTGTTGCTAAAGTTTTTGTTTTAGTTTTAGTTCCTTCTTCCTTTAAGTCGACTTTTGTTTATTAATTTCAAAAAATATTTTCTTTTTATATTGTAACAGTTCTGTTTGTCTTTATAATACGCATTGATACATGTGCTGTGTGTTTCATACAAATTTATCAACTATTGAAAGCTTTACTTCCTACTTTTAAGATTTTTGTAGGAAAAGTCTACATTACGTCAACTTAATTGGTCAATTTTATAACATCGTAGGTGGTGTGTAATTATCTTTTGTAGAACAATATCGAGTAATTTAACTTCGTACTGCACATCCTTAACAAAAAAGCAGAGTTTTTTGTAACTTAAGCACGTTACAGGACTTAAGTTTACAGTTCAAAATTTGCATATAATTCACTCAAAATTCGGAAAATTTTTTTTCAAAATTCATTACGTTTTTATTAAAAAAAAAATTAAATAAAATTTTGGATTTCATTGGAAACGATGAAAACCATATTAAAATTATTCGTCTAGAATAAAGAATGCTATATTCGGCTATACCGAATCTTAAATACCCTTCACCATGTTTGTAAATCTAGTTTAGTGAGGTAGCTTCAATCAAAAAACACGTTTTTGGGAAATTAAGTACGATATATAATTTAACATAAAAATGTCTTCGGCACTTAATAAGTTAAGAATTTTTTTTGTTTATTTATTATTTTTTTTTTTTTTATTTTAGCAAAAGCTTTTAAATGATACCCATGTTGCTCAGATTGACAATCGAAATTTTTTATGAAAATTTCAGAGGCACTTACTTGGAAAGTATGGGCGAGCGCAAATTTTTCCATTTGATGTTTTATTATTATTTTTTAATTTGTTATTATTGATTGTAGTTACTTCATTGTTCCAAATGATATGAAAAAAATAGAGGCAGGCGTGGTGTTTAGCCCACTGCCGCGAGGTACTTGGACCGATTTTACTGATTTTTAATAGCAAAATTTTCGAAACTATGTCTGATCGATTGAAGTATTTAAATTTTCTCTTGCTCATCTAGCCCCTTGGCAAAGTTGATTTCAACAATAACACGGACGGACAGATGGACATTACACAATCGACTTCGATATGCATAAGGACTCAGAATAAAAATACTTTATAGGGCCGGAAATGGATATTTTAGCAATTTCAAATAGAATGACAAA
This sequence comes from Cistogaster globosa, assembly GCA_937654795.1. Lineage (NCBI taxonomy): Eukaryota > Metazoa > Arthropoda > Insecta > Diptera > Tachinidae > Cistogaster > Cistogaster globosa. The sequence continues at coordinate 94,167,064 of OW569407.1, read as the reverse complement.
ATTTTTAAACTTTTTATGATTAAGGATTAAAAGGGTGTGTTTGAAGTTCAAAGAATACTTATGTAGTTCTTGGCACAACTTTTTATAAGCTAAAATCAAAATTTTAGTTTTAAAGATATCGCAGTTGATGTCAAGATCAACTCAGATAATGATCAAATAAGTTCTCTATCTTATCGGTCAATTATAAAATATAAACTCAGGAAAATATTGTTGTTTTTTTTTCAAAAATGCCTAAAAGTCTTTTCTATTGGAATATAAATCATTAATACGAAAATTTATACATGAAAATACTCTACTCTTACAGTGCCTAGCTGTAGATTTGTGTGTGGAAAAGTCTCTAAACACTATTCATTGAGTGCACGGGGTTTCAGGACTTGACTGGTAGCGAAAATATTTTGTCTTTAAGTTTGATGAAACTGCCAACATTTAGTTATAACAAGGCCGTATTGTACGCTAAGAAGCTTCTGTTTTAATTTATTTACCGTATGATTTTTTTTCCTGGTTGTATACTTTCTTCTTCCAATAATCAGAATTGCTCACCAAAATCCTTTTCATGTAGTTTTATAAAACCAAACAGACTTTTCCACGTTATATTAAGGAAATACATCGTTATACCTAATATTAATAATAATAAAAATAAAAAAAGAATGCCTATAAACAGCACTTAAAAGATCGCTTAATATCTTTAAAGTCTAATTATAAAAATATATTTAAGAAGATGGAAGGCGTACGAAAGTGCTCTCCAATCGCAGGTAAAACTATAGAAATTGTAATGGAAACGTAGATAAATAAAACATTAATTTTCTATAACGAACACCCAGATCGATATACTGGGCGTATTAGTATTTATAATTTAAAAAAATATGCATAAATATTAATCATACGTTACATAGCATAATATTTAATTCCAAATTTATATTCTTAATTGCAGTTGATCCCCCGGAATATATGTATATATATAGTCCTGATCCTTATACATAGAAGGTTCGTTTAAGCGATGACTGGTCTGCTTGTTCGTAATTGAGTTGAAATCGACGTTTCTAGATGAGCTACAGAAAATTTAAGACCACCATTCCTTTAGACATAGGAAGATGTGAATTATGGGTCCTTTAATAATGGAAATAAGTTCAAAAAACTGCCTCTGTTTTCCTTACGTTTTTCTGATTTGTTTGCGCTTTTTTTTATTGAAAACTCACATTTAAGAAAACTATTAAATTACCAGATAATTTGAATATCACTAGAAACTTTACATTTCACCAAAATATTACATTTTTATATTAAACAATGCCTAAAAATTGTTTTTGCAATAAAACCTTTGAAATTTCATTAAAAACCGATAATTAAAAAAAAAATCTAGATTAACAACAAATTTCAATTTCACTAATAATTAACTTTTACGAAAATTTCACCAAAAAAAAATTTTTTTTAATTGTACTTTCAGCTAAACACAAAAAAAAACTTAACTTCATTCAAAACTGAAAAAACGTTTGATGAAGTTCATGTTAGACTTGGCACAGCCGAATATATTTCTCTTTCTTCTTGTTAAACTTAAAGTTTTTATAAAACTATCAACCGCTGGTGGGTATTAAATATAAAAAAATTAAAAAAATATTTTAGTTATAAAATTTCATTCATTAACACTTTCTTCACCAAGAAATAAAAAAATTTTATCTCTAATTTGAAACAATGTTGAGTAAAAGCAACAGAAAAAAATTAAAAGTATAAAAGTTTACTACACACATTTTTTTTAAATGCTTCTTTATCATAAATATTTTTAATCAAAATTTGTTTCCTTAAAATTCATTTAAAATTTATAACAAAAAAAAAAAATTAAAGGAAAAAGCTAAACAATTTTCATTTTATAAAAATTTAATAAAAAATAACGGCAGTTTCTTTAAAAATGTTTAGGACATTCTAAACGGGAAAGAGGTATTTATAAATTGACTTATAACATACAGAAAAAGAACATTCCAGAACATAGGTAACGGCTATATGAAGTTTAATTTACTCAATAAAATTAATAAGATTCAAGTAAACTTAATCAAATTAATAATTAAATGAAAAATTATTAAATAAAATAAAACACGGAAATTTTGAATTAAATTAATTAATTTAAAAAAATTCGTGCTATTTTTATTCCCGATTAAATGATAAAATCACCTGTATTGATTGTTGAAGAAGAAAGCACGTCTTGATGGCCATTTCACTACCTCTTACTTAGCTCTTCAGGAAACTTCCCACAAATATCTTAAATAAACTAAAGATTTTTCTTTAAGCAAAAACAACAATAATCAACAATGATTTCATTTTTCTTTATCCACTGTAAACGGCTGACTTTTTTTCGGCTCTTTTATAGAGTTAAAAGATGACGAAAAATAAAATATTACAACAACACTACGATAATTTATTTTCGTTTAATGCACGAACACTCGCAAATTATTAAATTAACAGAAACAACGAGAATATTGAATAACATTAATAGTTTTTTTTAAATATAACTCCGGCTAAAGTTCATGTGTGTTTTGATTTCTAAATTTTTTTAGAGATAAAAATTATGGTTACAAATTTTTGTTAGTTTTTAAAGAAGAAATCGAGATCAAATATTTGTGACGATTAACAATGAAAAAAGCTTTGGATTGTTTATGATTTTAGTATAATCAAATTAGTAATTTTTTCATATCTACAACGTACATAACCTAAGGTAGACAAGGATGTAGCGATCTAGAAAAGGCTGTGTTACATTCTTCTAGTGTCTAATTTATAATTCGAAATTTATATCCATCAGATTTATTTCTATTAAAAGCAACTAACTATTTAAAAACATCAAGTTAAAACTACATTAAAAAAACCTGGATGTGATATCTGCCTTAATTTTCGCCCCTTGTCACCTACAAGGTATTAAAAAAACTTTGATGTATGAAAAATAAATATTAAAATTTATATATAACTAAATTTCATTATTATTTGGTCATCTATTTTTTTTTTTTTTTTTTTTTTTTTGACAACTAAAATTATATTTTTTTTTTAATCTGTAGTTTTTTTGTGCATCAACTTTAAGTTTTTTCCCAAAGTCATTGTTAATACAAAAACCCACAGAGATTTAAAAAAAAGCAACAACATGCTATTTTGACCTAAATATAATCCAGCTTATTGGCTTCTAGATAAAATGTAATTTTATTTAATTTTATTTACACTAATTTATGTAAAAGAAGAGGAGACCTTTAAACTTTAATAACTTGAACCATTAAAACGAAACATTGTCCAGTCTCTATACATTCACTCAATCACTCCTGTATTCGTTATTATTTTATCTATAATGCCTGCGTTTAAACTTTTCTTCCACATAAATGCAAAAAGAAAAGAAATATGGATAAATTAAAGATAATAGTCCCGCTGATGTAAAGATTGTTTTAAAATTCACGCAAGATTTTAATTTACTGCCATTTATGTGAAGGAAAGTGTTGATAACACTGAAAAACTATTCCATAGATAACAGATTTAAGTGGAGTATACTTATCGTCAGTTAGCTTAGACGAAGGATGTCATGTTCCTGGAAGTGATAAAAGGCTCAAATATGTTGCTAAAACAAGATTCAGGGGCTGTCCAGATCTATTACATCCAAATCTAAGGTTTGTGCGAAAAGAAATCTTCAATGGATGTACTTTATGACAGTGAGAACAATCATCGCCCATTGTGCGATAGCTGGTCAGGCAGAGTAAAACAATTCAAGAAAACGTCTGCATGGATAACAGAATGCCAACAACCTTTAAGACTTGGGTAACGATAGCAATAGAAGATCTCCTGGAATGCGCACCTGTAACAATTTAACCAGATACCAAATACAATAAAGGAAAAAGAAGCAGGTAAGGATTTTTGCCTCGGTCACTAAAAACTTTCAATCTAAGCATTTCACCTCGTACTATGCGCAAAAATTAAGATTTATTTGGGCAAACTTCTGTTCTTCTAGCAACAGAGAGCAAGGTTACACGAAAGCATCCAGAATCTGGCGTGAACGTTAAAGGATCGTATATAAACCACTTAGAGTATGTGAAAAACAACCTCTTCTTCTTCCCCCCTGCTACATATTTTAAACGAAATTTCCTCATAAATCTTATTGACAATCGCACTCAATTTAATCTTTACAGGGATTACCGAGGACTTAGTTTATATGAGTTTGGCTCCAAGATATCTTAGAAAATTTCGTGTTAAATTTAATCAGTTCGTCGGTATCTAACAAGTTACTCTCTGCTAAGTTTTTATCCCAAACAAAAAATGTCACTTAATCTTCCCAATTTAAAACATGCGAAGCTTTTAATTGGGACATGTAACTGATGACAGGTCATTCTAGACTTAAGAACCACGTCAATAGATAGGACATTGTGAGCAAAAGCTGCGAATCCTGTGCTTTAGAAAAATAAACCTGGAGGTTAAAAATGTACTGAGAAAAGAGGATCTGCCTACAATTAAACCGATAGAACAGTACAAAGATTCCTCAGAAAAATAATTCTAGATTCGGTGATCCCACATTTGGTAGGCTACAAAACAAATTTTTGTTGCAGTGTTCTATCCCTCCCCTAGAAAATTATTAATTTAATAATTAAAAAATTTCTCAGTATCACTCAAGGACTCCATCTCAAATAATAATGCAAAACACACTAAGAATAATTGATTTAAAAGTCGTAATCAATTAAGTGAGTGAAAATGTATCTAAAGGTTCAAAAACAACAAACCGATGTTGTGGACAAAAATTTTAAATTTTAAAAAATTTTCCTAAGATTCTTCTCTTTGAAGATCTACTAATTTACGTTAAAAAACTTAAGGATAACAAGAACTTAGTCTTACTGATTATAGAAAAGCAATCAAAAGGATGATTGTTAAATGAATTGTTGAACAGTGACAAGTACAGGCTGAAATTTCGGACAAAGTCATCTTTAACGATGAAGCAAATTTTCATTTGATGCATTCAATAGATGTCTTAAATGCTGCTTTTGCGACTTAGGGAATCCATCACATAAGTTGTCCATATTTGCTGCGGATTTTGGTATGAAGGCATAATTTGACCGGCCAACAAAGCGTGTCGCTCTTTATGACGACATAATGCTTTCATTTATATTTTAAAGTTCGCAGAAATTATTTGAACAATCCTGAAAATATTTTAGACACAACATGAAATTTTTCCTGATTGATTATGCTTTTGCTTTGTTAATCAAACCTGGCACCTTAAATAGTGTCACCTGTATTTCTTTTTTATGGGAATATTTAAGTCACAGGTATATGACACAACGACCCGTACTATGAAAAAAGAAATTCCATTTTGCATGAAATTATCAATAAATCATTCTTTGTGAAAATATTGGCACATCCTTTAAAAGACATATATTTAATCCTTCAATACTATTTGCAGGTTTTTGCAATGTTCACAATATTGTCATCATTTTTATTATTATCGTCATCAGCAACATAATCATCATTTGTATTCATTTCTTTTTTTTTCTGCTTTTTCTCCGATTTTTAGTCAATTTTTTTAACTCCTTTTGTTTTATAAAGTTCTTTTTTCTCCCCCTCTCTTTTCTGTCGTTATAAATTTTTTATTTCTTGTGATTTTATAAAATATCTTTAACCTTTTTCTTTTATCTTTTTTTATACAATTTTTATTTTGCTTTTAACATTGATTATTTCAACAAATTCAACACAATGATGATAACCTGATAACCTGTGTGTAAGAAATTTACTCCTTTTTTTTGTTTAAGGATCATTATTGTAGAAACATTGTTTGATTTTCTTAAACTGCAGGAATGGTTTAGTCACTATATTTCGTTTCTTTGTTAAAAAAAACTATAAGGTAAGAAGAGGAAGAATTTTTTTGCCAACATTAATGTCGACTGCTTCATTAAAAGTTATTACTGTGAAGTGTTTAAAATAGCATTTGCCATGAAATATTGCAAAGTGTAGAATGTAAGAATTTTACATTCCATTTTGCCTTTAACTAATATTTTTTCAGCTTCAAATGATTTTTAATTACTGCATGTAAAACAAAGTAAATTAAAAACCACAATGATTAAATATTATTTTAAAATGTTTCAAGTATAATTAAAAAGTATTCAGGGTCTAAAATAATTTAACAAAAAAATAGTAATTGACTTTTGATTCAAAGTTGAGAACAAGATTCAGTTTCACGATTTTGGGAAAGGCATTTAAAATCTCATGTAAAAATTAATAAATTGTTTTAAAAATAGTTTTAATTAATTTTTTTTTTCTGTACAAGCAGAGTATAGAAACGCTTCGCTTGAGAAGTAATTAAATTTGAAAGAATTTTATTTTATGTTTTAAAAATTTTTATATAATAAACGCAAAAAGTGTTTAAAATGTTCGCAATTGAATAATATTTTTGAAGTTTAAATTTCTGATTTTTCGTTTGTTTTTTCTATAGAACAACAGCAAAGAAATATTTTATTTTTAAAACAACAAAAAAAAATCTTATTAAAATTCTAAATAAAAATTTGAAACTGCATTTGACGTTTATCAAAATTGCACCGTTTGCATCGTTTTTTACTTTCTAACAAATTTTTTTAATAAAAATTGTTTTCCATTTTAACCAGAACTAACAAAAATAAAAGTTACATACAACAATAGCAACAAAAACCACAAAATTGAATGGATTTTTCTTCCTTTTTTTTTTTTTTGTTTCTGCTGCTGTCATTCATGTTGTCGTTGTTGTTTGTGTTTCACTGTAATAGAACATTTGATTTTCGGTTGATTTTCAGTAGAAAACTATACAACGATTGCAAGAAAAAAAGCAAATTTATTATTTTTAGATGCTGACGTATCTTAACAGTTGTAAAAATATTGCTTTAAAACACACTCTCATTTTATTTCCTTAAAAATCTTACACTCTTTTACTATTTGGTAAATTTCAAGAATACACAAAAAAGAAAATTCCTTTCAAAAAATGAAAACCTACAAAAAAAAAACTTTAAAGATTTCCTAAATCTTTAATAGACTAAAAAAAAAACAAAATTTACATTTCTTGCTTAAGTTAAACAAAAGAAGTACGTTATTCAAAAAAATAATGTCAAACTGTCAGCAACCGAATTAATTTTTCCTCTTGTTCAAAATAAAACGATTTTTTTTTTTGTTGTAAAAATAAAAGCTTAAATAAATGCTTTGTTTTTTTTTTTTTCTTAAAAAAACAATAGATTTATTTACGTAGGTTGTTTTTTGTTTAAGAGTTTTTCGTGAATAATACAGAGGTTTTTAAAATAAACAGACTCTAACAAAAAAAAACAAAAAAAAAACACTAGAATTGTATTAAAAATTTCAAGCCCCTCGTAACTTATAAGTTAAATGAAAAGACTTAAAACTTTTTTGGGATGAGCTGAGGTGTAGAAAACTATTTAATTCTGCTAAAAAGAAAAATCAACAATTTCATAATTTAAAAACTTCCTGTACTGCTCTTAAGTTCGAAAATTTGGTTCCCGATACTGATTCTCAGGAAGTTAAAAAAGAACTCTAAAACTAAAATATTTGGGACTTGAAAAAAAATGGAAACATAACAAAATGTTAAACAGAAAAAAATTTTTTGCTCATTCGCCAGCAATTTCTAAATGGATGGAACAGTTAAATTAAATATTCAAAAGGCAAATTTAAAATTATTTTTTAACTCCTACGATAATAAAAGTAGTTATTCTACGGTTTTGTAGCTCTAAAAAACTGTACTTTGTTGTTGTTGTAAGACTTTGAATAAGTGTTCATACTATTAATTATACCATTATAATATATTTTATTCTGTCTATCAGATCTTATAAATTTTTAATATTATTAAAACTGGATTTTATTAAAATCGGTTCAGCTGCATATGATTGCTAGTTTTTTCTTCTTCACTTCCCTTCTTGATTTTTTTTAATAAGTGTAGCCTTTTAGAGCTCCTGCATATTTGTTTATCAATTTTTCAAATTATTATTATTAAAATCGGTTAAGATTAAAATGCTTATTTCTTCTCTTTTTCTGTAGTCTGAGTACTAGTTTATTCCTATTTTCCCTATTCTTCCTTTCTGGTCATCTTTTTAAAAATATAAATACCCTATTATAATATCCAGACAAATATCTACTTTGGTCTTGTTTTCTATTAAAATCGTTTCAGCCGCTTAGCTGTTATTGACACACAAAAAAACAAAAAAAAAAAAAAAAAAAAACTCACAAAGAGATTTAAATTATATATTTGAAAAATTCAGTTCATTCAAAATACTTCACGATTTTTGTTATCCATTCTCAACTTTACCTAAAATTCCTTTTTTTGAAAACAAAACAAATACTTGACATGCAATAAATTTGTATCCGAGAAAGGTACTCAAAACCAAATCTTGAATAGTTTTTTTTTTTCATTTGGTTCAACTGTTCACAAAAACTAATTTATTTTGAAACAAAAATGATTTCTCTTCCACTGTGAAAATTTGATGTATTTTTTACGATCGTTAGTACTTAATTATTGTAAAAAGTGCCTCTGTTTATAGGTTTTAAATTGTTGAAAATATGTGTGAGATAGATTAATGGAATTTTCGCATTTCTTCCTCTAGACTTTTGGTACTCGAAAAACTGCAAAAGCATTTTTTTTTACACATGTGCACTTCGGAGAAGCAATTCAGTTTCCAGAAGTTATTTAACGCCTAAAAATATTTTGTTCGAAAAAGCTTTTTTTATATTTTGAATCATATGGTATTTCTAATTACCTTTTCTCTATTTTACATATTTTATTTTATTTTTATATTTCGTTGAATACAATTTAAAGTCTCCTATATTTTAGTGAGTGCACTTAACACCTGCTCCGTTTTATTTCTAAAAATGTCTTAAGTAAAGAGTATTAATTTACCCATCTTTTCGTTTGTCATTTCTGAGTTCTTATGCATAGCGAAGTCGATTTACCGATGTACGTCTATCCGTCTGTCCATCCGTGTTAGTGTTGAAATCAACTTTGCCAAGGCACTAGATGAACAAGGAAAAATTTTAATACGCCAATCGATCAAAAATATTTTTCGAAAATTGTTCTATTAAAAATCAGCAAGATTGGTCCATGTCTTTCGAGGCAGTGGATAAAACACCATGACTGCCTTTACTTTTTCTATATTATTTATAAAAATAAAGTAACTCCAATCAAAAAATTTATGGGGCGATGGAGAATAAGGAAATGAGAAAAAAAACATCAAGTGAAAAAATTTGCGCTCGCCCATATTTTCCGAATTATGCGCCTTTTAACTTTTGATAAAAAAAAGATTAATTGTACACCATATTTTTGAGATATCAATACAGGTATCATTCAAAAGCAGTTGAAGAGATATTTCAACGAAAAAAGCCGGTGACATTTTTATGTCAAAAAATATAAAAAGAACTTATTTATTTATTCTTTTTTTTAATTGTAGTTACTTCACTTAAATAGATTTACATATATGGTGAAGGGTATATAAGATTCAGCTAAGCCGAATGTCGCGCTTATACTTGTTTTTATTATCTTGTTGGGTAAAAAACTTCTTAAACCCTAACAAAACAATTGTTCAAAAAGTTTCTGGAAGAAGTCAAAGATAATTGGTCTATACAGTTGTTAGTAGAAATTCCTCCATGAGTTCTACTTTTCATGCTAGGGACTTAAAATAACCTAGCGCCGGGGCGCGCCGGGGCACGCCTCCGATTTGCGCACAACAGATCATTAAGTGTTTTTCCCGAGAATACTTATTAAATTATTCTCTCTGAGGTTTTTTGGAGGGTAATTATTTCCACAACATAAGAATGCTTTAGGTTTGAAAGTTATATCTAGTCTTAAATAGCTGCTAGTTCTCCTCTACCAGGATTGTTGTTGGCAATATCCGATATTTTCTCTCCTTACATTATTTTGTTGTCGAAAACTGTTTTTTCGATATTTAAGCCTAAATTTCGCTTTATTAATTAAGAAATCATATTTTCATTATCTTTTAAAGATGAGGTATAAAGCCATCACTAAGGCCGATAACAACCTATACCGATGTATACAAATCAATCGATTTCTATGCAAGTTTTTCTTGGATCTTATTAGAAGCTACCAAGGCAAGAAACGATTGCAACGCTTTACAAATTTATCCGAAACAAAAATTGGTTTTAATACCATTTAACATTTTTCAATTTTAAAAATATAATTTTATTTATAACTAGCGTCTGTCTGCATTGTTAAAATGTTTCTATTGGACAGTTTTTTGATTATAAAACCTGCCGCCAAGTTTTCTGTGATATTCAAATTAGTAAAATTGTATTCTTTCACCTTTTTTATATATTCTCTTAGAAATGCGATATCTTCTTGGCTAAAAACCATTCCTGATATCGACCCGGATAATAAGATACCTTTCCACAAAATATTATTTAAATTTATCCAGTAGCTTTTGAGAGATGCGTCCACAAAAAAACAGACATACAAAAAATTTCAATACTTATTATCTTGTACTCTTAATCAATGACTTTCTCTACCATCAGCAAAATTTTTTTTAATATTTAGGTTTAAGCGTGGTCGTGTTATGGTTTTGTTATACGTTTTCATAACATTTAAAGTTTTTCTATTTTATTAACCTCCTAAAAATATGTTGCTTTTAAACATTTTCCTTTCTTATTTAATAAATCTCAACGATTTAAATACACGATTTTATTTTACATTCTTCATTCACACACATTTATTTTTTACGATTTCCAACACATCATACATCTTAATTACTGTTATGTACCATAAAATATTTAATTTAACATTAATTAGCATTTTCAACACAATTGCTGTGACTAAATATTACTCTAGTTGTTGTCACCCTTAAAAATGACAACAATGACAAGTAAAATTTTAATTATAACAATTTATAACACACACGCACACTGTGACTACAACTCCACTGTCAGTTAATGTCAAATAGATTTTGTTTATGGTTACAAATAAACATTAACCTGTGGTTTATTATAGTTTATAAAATGTTCTAAAACATTAGCAAATGACAACTACCAACAACAGCAGCAACAACAACAACAGCGTCATCATAATAAATGATTAATAAATACTTTTTGAAACACAGTAACATAAATAGTTTATACGAGTAATTTTAACAAGCAAATCATAGCAAAGAGTACAAATCATAAATATGACAGTTGTTATCTTAACACCGCTCATACGGTGGTTAGCTTGAAAAGTTATATAATAATTTAAATTTTAAGCCATTTTTAGAAATATTTGATATTGTGCAATATTTCTCTTAGAGGTCTCTTGTCCAACCAAATTTTATTTTTTCTTTATCCACATTTCTACTTTTCGGAAAATTTTATATTGGACAAGGGTATTTCGAAATCAAGAATTTCAAAAATAACAAAAACTGTCTGCTAAGTTGAGGCTTATTTTTAAATAATTCGAAATTAAATTCAGATTTCGAGATTGAATCCGAAAATTCGAACACGTTTTAACGAATGTCATATATTATTGTATATCAATACAACTTAAATTAATAATCACATAAGCCAACGCCTTAAAATTGTTGTTGATATTAGATTTCGAAACTGTGTTCGAATTTCTAAATTAAATAAAATTTAAAACTATTACAGTTTTTATCAATAATATAAACAATCTTTATTTTTTACATTCAAATATCAGAAAATACTTTACTTCGAAAAATCACAACTAGGTTCGAAATTTCGAACATACATGACAACTGTAATATTTTAATTTCTAGATAAACTTTAAATCTTTACCTAAAATAACGAATTTTAACTAAACAAGTCTGACCGATAGGCTTAGAATATAAAACTTTTGAAAAGTTTTAAATATAACTTCGAATTTTAAAGTATAAAGAATATTAATAAATTTGTAATTTTGTAATAAAATAGCTAAATAAAACATAATTTAGCTTAGAAATTTTTTATTCTTATTTCATTTGTAACTAGATGTGAAGTTTCATGCCTTGCAAAGAATTTGAATTCTTATTCAATTCATTTTAAAAATTTTAAAACTAAATCCAAATCTGAAATATTTTAAATTGGAAAAAAAATATATTCTAAATTTTTTAAGTTCGAAATTTCGAATTTACTACAACTATGTATTTAATTACTTTATTAATTAAAGCCTTAGTTTTTCACTATTTATTATAGTAATAAATGAATAAATCATAAAATTTTTCTTTCGACTCAGGGGGTGACCCCTACTCAAGCAGTGCTTAATGCCAGAACTAGGAAGTTCGGCTATGGGAAGAAGGATACAGGAAGTAGTGTTTGTGGACATTCGACTTGAACTTTATAACATTAAAAGTCACAGGAAAGACCTCTGCACGAAGATGATTCTAGATACAAACTGTTCGGCTCAAAAACGTATTCTCTCACTGTAATGCATAGTGCGGTTCACTAGCCAATTGACCACAAGTAAATGAGCTCTTAATCAAAAGCACGTTTTACGCAAAAGCGTGCGGATATCGGAAACAAGTTCCCTAAATTCATTAGAACACAAGAATCATTAGAGTTGAATACCTTATTGTCATCCATTAGCCTCTTTGCCCTCTTTTGTACGCGGTCGAGTAACCCCAAAACAGTTTTGAAGGCCCATGCGATCGGTCGGTCCATTCTTGGTCGGTGGTATAATTAGTAAGGAGATCAGTCTTTTCCAAAGACGAAAGTTACTTTTGAATATTAAAACATCCTATTCTTCGCACTGCTACAACCCTGAGTTTCAAGTTTAAAAAAAATTTAATTATTTTTGTTAAATTATTTATTTCATAAGATTAATTGTTTCATTTTATGAAAGTGTTCAGTTTAATAAATATTTTTTTCAAAAAAATTATACATTCTTCAATTCTATTAAATTCGATTTTACTCGGATATCGCGTAATTGTTAAAATACTTTTAAATTTTTAAACTGCATATTAAAAAGTACAAGCCCCGTAATATTTCTTTTTTGAATTTCAAAAGAACTTTCCGTTAACACTTCTCTCAAATATGAATCTTTTTACACTTTGTTTTGAAAATCAAAATTTTCAATTTCCACTTTTCACCCATTAACACACAGCCACCAACGGACAGGCAGTTCTCTTTAGAATTATTTAACAGTTTTGTTTTTATATTTTTTTATTAAAAAAAAGTGAAAAAAAAACATTTTCACACACATTTTTGCTTGTTTATTTCATGTTCAGTTTCAATTTCTGCAGAGGTTTTGTGTAAAAATTGCATTAAATTTTTCTGCTTCATGTAGCATGTAACTGCAATATTGTAAATGCCACATGCACTCATACATAAAAAACACCTCAGCTAATGTTTTAAATCAAAGCTTTTAAATACGATAAAAAAACAACATAGCTGACCACCAACTATTGTAGGTTTGTGCATAAACGTATAAACGTGTAATCAGTAAATAAATGTGTTTGCATGTGTACAAAAATGTATAAAATATTAATTTAAGAATTACAGAAGAATGACTGACCATTATAAGTGTTAACGCACATTCGTGTTTTGTTAACACTTTGATTTGTTAACAACAAAAGCTACAAAAATATAATATTTTAATGCACAATGTGGACTTGCGATCATAACATTTCTTTATGTGATAACATCAACAATATTATTTCAAACAATTGACATAAATATATTTTCTACATTTGCCTGCCATTTTAACCGACTACAAAAATAGGAGTTCATCAATACGACGGACTGTTGCATTTTTTTAATGTTTGTGCCCGCAAAAGTCAGAAAGTTTTTTCTATTTGAAAGGTGATGCTTTCAAATTGGTTCCGTTTTAAAAGCAATTCATAATTTTAAAAATTACAGGGTGTCCCCATGCAACATACATTTTTTTACTTGTATTATATGCCGTAAAGTGCACCATTATAAAATTAAAGAACTGCGTATCATTATGGCTTCCAATGGCAAAAGGTAATACAAAATAAATCTAAAAACAAAAGGGTGTCCCCATAGGCGACGTAAATGGACCTATATTGAGCCTATCTTTTAAACCATTGTAGACAAACGCTTATGAATTGAAGAAAATGCTGATTGCAATGACCTTTATTGTAACACGTATTAATATTTAAATTTGTATATTAAAGGGTGCCCTAAAAGTTTATTTAGTTTGATGCACATGGCTATAAAGTTATAGGCAGACGCTTGAAATTAACAAAGAATCTGTAATGCTAACTCACCTATAACAACAACTATAAAATTTGGATTTGGAAATAAAAGAGTGTCCCAATAGCTGATGTAATTTGATGTATGTGACCAAACTTTTAAACCGCTATAGACAGACAGCTGAAATTTATAAGGGACCTGTATTGCTAAGTCCGATATAACAACAAGTTTATAATTTGAATTTGGAAATTAAAGGGTGTTCTCAAAATTATTGTAATTTGACCTGTTTGGCCCTATCTTTTTTTGAACCGTTATACACAAACACTGGAAAATTGAACATAATATCCACTACTTTGTTTGGTATAATAAGAGGCATTAATATTTTAAATTATAAATTAAAAGGTGTTACAATAGTTGATGAATTTTCATGTATATTGCAAAAAAAAAAACTTGACTGTTAAGTCTACTACAACAGCAAGTATAAAATTTGAATTTAAAATTTAAGGGTGCCCCCATAGTTGATGTAATTTTATGTATAATGCCAAACTCTCGAACAGTTGTAGACAGACGGTTGAAATTACCAAGGATCTGTAGTGCTAAGACTGCTTTAAGAAGTATTAAGTTTGGTGAAGGAATATAAGGATGTCCGAATACTTACTGTAATGCATGTGGCAATACTTTTGAACCGTTAAGGCAAACATATCAAGCATGTTTTTTTTTGCAAGAATTATTTATACAAAGATCTTAAAAAAAATCATCTAATTTTCAATAGTTAAAACACATTCAATAACATTTGAATTAAATTTCCAACTTTAAAATAATATTTCATTTCAAAAAAAAAAAAAAAAAATAATCATTGTTGCCTGCGTAGGAATCAGCAGATTTTGAAATAAATTAAAGAAATACAGAAACTATTAATTTTTGAAGTTGTCATCAGTATAGAATAAATTAATGCAACCTTTTTTAATGCGTCTCTGAATATTTGCAAAAGGCTGTAACTTAATATTTTTAAGCGCTGAAAAATGATTTAATTAAAATCTTTTTTGCAAATCTCTCAATTTTTTAACAATTTAACTTAATCTAAAATTTTAGAAAGAAATACAAGTGATATAAAAAGCTATCGATAGCTTTCCTAAGGTAAAGTAAAGCCATCGATAACTATTCTATCGTTAAGAATATCCATCAATAATATTTCCGCAAAAAAGTATTGTTGAGATAAGCTTTTATGCATAAAAGTTATCTTGTCCACAACTTTTTTTAAAGTAGTGCTATCGATAACTTTTCTTTAGAAAATTAATATTAACGATAACTCTTCTTTATAGAAAGTTACTTTATTGATTTCTTTTGTTTATAAAACTAATATTATCGATCTTTAAATCGATGATGTTTACAATGTACACAACTTAAGGTAGATAGATGCGAAGAATGCTGATTAAGGATGTAGCGGTCCGGGAAATGCGGCATTACATTCTGCTAGCGTCTAGTTTTTATTATTTTCATTGGAAAAATTTTCTTTCTAAAAATTTTTAGAAATTGAATT
The DNA here is from genome assembly GCA_937654795.1 of Cistogaster globosa. NCBI lineage: Eukaryota > Metazoa > Arthropoda > Insecta > Diptera > Tachinidae > Cistogaster > Cistogaster globosa. The sequence goes on along the minus strand of OW569407.1, from coordinate 94,151,430 downwards.
TTAAAAAATAAACTTTAGCCAAAAAAGTAAATTTTAATTCATTGATAATATTCTACGATTCAAACTCTGATTGGAAAAAGTTTTAAATTTTATAAATACTTAAAAATTATTTAAATTCATTTTTAAATTAATTTTTCATAACATTTCTTTATAAGCGCAATACTGTCGATAACCCTAAAAAAATCACTCTTTATAAAAGTAAGTTACCGATAATTTTTTTTATAAAAAAAGTAAATCAATAACCTTTAAATAGAAGAAGTAAAGTTATCGATAAATTTTCATAATTTTTTTATTATAAATTTTTTTTATATATTTTAAAAGTGATTATTAATATATTTTATTTAAGCTTTATTAAGCTTAGTTTAATTATAAGTTATCGATAACTTCTCTTTATAAAGGTTAAGTTATCGATAACTTTTTCTTCTAAAATGTAAAGAAAGCCATAACTTTTCTCTAAAAAAAAATAAAGCTATCTATAAGACAAGAACGTGTTTTTTATGTTCAAATATTGTTAAGGTCTTAAAAACAAAGTTTTTATTATTTGTAAAATAACTTGAATTAATAATTTAAATTATAGATAAGAGTTTTGTAAAGTTTTTTTGTTTTGGCGAAAGTAATATAGATAAATTCTTTTGATGTGTTATTTATATTAACGATATAATTGTTAAGAATATGTTAAAATTTTTTTTTCTACGCAGTGAATTTATGCATACAGAAGCCAATATGAAAATCTTCTCATGCCAATGCCAAATCAATAAATAATTTGGAAAGTTCCTTAGATAATCTGTGGCGGTGATAAAGATTAACTTTTTTAAAATTTATACAAAATAAAAATCCAACAAAATAATTTAATGAGACTATTTCAAAAATACTTTAAAATTAAAATCAGATAAAGTCAGTTACTAAATCTATGTCATTATAATTTTCAATTTTACTTTTTAAGAAGAAGTTTTTTTAAGAAGATTATTTTTGAGGAGGTTTTCTTTTTAACTTGACTAGTTTACTTTCGATAAAATTGATTTGTATCTAATAATTTCATTTTTTTGCAATCTGAAATGAAAACTCAGCGATAATAAAACTGGGTCAAAATTGTGTAGCTAAAAAAATGAACCAAAAGGCATGATATCATCAAAAGTAGATTATTCCACTTCAGAACACATGCCCTTAAAACTATGCATTTTGTTAAATTGTGCAAAAACCTTCTCGTTTACACACAAACATATTTATTTTATTTAAAATGTTAATCAAATTTTCTTTTTACGTATGATTATTATATTTATACTTTTTAACTTGAAAAATTTTAAACTTTAAATACGACTCTTTAAAACAAAAAATACAAAGAATGTTAAGCAAAACAATCATATCATCGTTATGATGCACCCAAGAGAAAGTCGTTTGGGTTATGAATATTTATGAATCAAATAGAGAAAAGAAATAAAAGAAAAACAAACAAAAAACTACAAATAAGCCAACAAAAATAAGGAATTAAATTAAACCAAAAATTTATACAGTGAAGATAAATTAAAATTGAACTACAAAAAATATTAAGAAATTGGAATACAAGAAATAATTTGTAATCAATCAATATATTTCACAACCGATAGCTTTTTCATTTGTAGCAAGAATATTTAGATTCTTCTAAAAAGCAAAGCAAAAGGAATCAATGCTGTTAATTACAATAACCAAAATCTAGAGAAGATCTGAAACAAAATTTTCTTTTTGATTTCTCTTCTAAAGAATAAGAAAACATGGACGAATTATTTCATTACATTTCCTCAATTGATCCATAACATGTTTTCTTGTCACTCAATCTGGCCATATTTCACTTAAAAATAGATGACATTTTTTTTTAAGAACTCAATCTCTTCTCATAATAGTTTCATGAACTATAAGCCCAAAAGACTTAAGCGATAATTTAACAAAAATAATTGTTTTCATATATTTTTTGTCAATAATTTTCGGGTATAAGCAATTTTGCTTTTTTTCTTTATAGTTTTTAACATAAAATTATAAAATAAATAAAAGAAAAAGTTGCTTTAATTTTGACCAACACTGTGTATTTTTGAAAACAAAATCTAAAAGTTTTGAAGCACGTTCACTCACAATTATTTACTTATTGAATCATATCTCTTTCAAAAACGTTCAAAAACTTCTCTTTTAAAATTAAATTAAAATATTGCAAATAAAAAAAAATATATGTTGAATATTTTAGCTACATTTGAAGACAAGTTCACTAAAAAATACTTTAGAAGAACTTGAATTGATATAAATCTTACTTTGTCACATCATTCAAAATCAAAAAGAAGTTTAATTTAAATGTTAAATTTATAGAAAATAATTGAAAATATTTTAAAGAATTTTATTGGATTTATTGCATCAAATAAATACATGTAAAATGTTTAATGCTTAAAATCTATTAAAACTTCCAAATTAAATATTTGATTTAATAAACAAAATTTTACAATAACAGGAAAAAAAAACTCACTAAAGCTTTTTTCTAAAATATAACAAAAAAGAAAAATGTCTGTTTTAAAGGAAACGCAATTCAAAATTTTAAAAAAATTCCTTTACGTGGCAATGATTCATATTCTTAATCGTTGTATTTGTGTTTCTAAGAATTGTTTCCCTACACCACACTTTTTTGGCGGTTTCAAATAAGCAAATCCTCTTGTAAACACTTTTCCTGCATTTATTCAAAAAAAAAACATTTTCATTAATTGAGTCACAAGCACCTCATTGTACCATTTTGGTTGTAGTTATATTTTAAAAATATGTGTGTGAAGTTAAATTTTAAAATTTATAACCCCAGCCACATTCTGTTACGATAACAAAGCTCTGTTTATGACTTAACATAACCAATGTTAATATTAAAAATTTAGTGCTGTTTTTGGAAAACCTCTATAATTTCTTAAAAAACAAAATGTTAATATATTTGACTATCGGAGTTTAATAAAGACACTACTAGATGTGTCCTACAATAGTTTTTTTTTATACACTTTAAATTGTATTTAAATGTCGTCCGGAAACTCTTATATTAAATTTTTAATATTAACATTGGTTATGTTAAGTAATTAACAGAGCTCTGTTATCGTAACAGAATATGGCTGGGGTTATAAATTTTAAAATTTAACTTCACACACATTTCAAAAATATTGCTAAAGCTGGTCACTTTTCACAAAAAACGTGACGTTTTAAATGTTCAAAAGAACTCAATCTCTTTTAATTAAAGTTTAACGAATTGTAAAAGCAAAAAGCTTTAGCTACAGTTCAACAAAACCCAGTTATTTAATTATTTCACGTAGGAAAATCATTTGTTAATATTTTGTTTTGTAATATTTTGATTAATAATTGTGGTCATAATTAACTATTTTCTTTATTTATATTTTTTTCGTTACAGTTTTTAACATAAAAATTGGAAAGGAATTAAAAAGGAAAAGTTTTACTACAAAAGTGAACAAAAAAAAACAAACAGACAAATGTTGCTCTTTTTTAGCAAGAAGTATTTTTGATGTGTGGTTAATTACGATTTTGACCACTCAAAGACCACGCGAATCTCTGCAGATTTAATAAACGCACAACATACACACACATACATACATATTCTTTGCATTATACTCATACAAACAAAAGACTTAATAATCACTTGCATGTAAAAAACACACCCAACCGCATTTGAAAATACTCCAGCATTTTACATACAAAGTTAAAAACAGACACACGCGCACGCACACATACATACACGTAACTACAAAGAAAATGTATTGTGGGCAACACCTACAACATGGTTTGCCATCAACAGCAACTGCTAAAACGAAAACAATGCTCCTGTCATCACAATCATTCTCATCATCATCATCACAAACTTTGAGTACAACAACCAAAGGAAATCTGATTAAAATCACTAGTTGCAACATCAACAACAACAACAAAAGCAAAAACAGCAGCAGTAGTAGTAGCAAAAGTAACAACAATAATAAAAAGCAAACAAAAATAATGAAAACATCAGGTCATTTATTGGAATTGTTTTTGAAAACATTTTTAATATTCCTGATAACCATCTGTCATACAGTACAAATTGCAAATGCGTATCTTATAATCGTACACGAAAGCACCGAACCAGGCACAGTAATATTTAATGCTTCCGTTTATAAGTTGGGCTCTGAACGTCACTATAAAATCAATGCCCACAAATCGGCACACTTTGTGCATCATCTAGTCGCTGTCAATCACAAGGATGGCCAAATACAATTAAAAAAGTCACTTAAATGTGATGGCATTTATTATCCAAATTTATTTACTTTCTATGTGGATTCCACTTCAAATCGTTTGCGTAGCATAGACTATTATAGTCTGCCCATACGTATTTTTGTATCGGGTCATACGTGTAATGAGGATCGTCGTGTGGAAGAAGAAATCCATGCTCGTCACTATGAGGAAGAGGATACAGGATATTCAAGACGCCGAAAAAGACGAGACGTACAGGAGCATAGTTTTGATTCTTTTACATTGCGTACCGCTCAGAAGACAGTGAATCTTATGGCCTCCAATTCTTTGGAGTTGTATAATCACAATCATTCACGCAATGATTTTAAAGAGGGAGATTTAATATTCGGTGATGCCTACGCAAATGAAATGCGTCATCGTATTTTGTCACGTAAAAGACGTGGTTTTACTGACGTTCAACCCTTTGTTGTGGAAACAAATCTACATAGACGCATCACTGATGCAAAGCAGTGGATTTCTGAAACGTATGCCTCGTATGCCATACACACCACCGACAAATGGAATCAAATATGTTTGAGAAAATCTCAATTTATCAATAATTTAAATGCCTTTCTGCCGCGCTCTATTTGCCAACATTGTAAAGTCAATTTTTTGGATGTCAACGACGAACGTTTTGCTATAGAACATCAAAATAGGGATTTGGTAGCCAGTCGAGATGTTTGCATACATGAGTCCATGTGGAAAGTCAGCATAACTTTTAATATAAGATGTGATCGTAATGATATTGTGGATTCGGATCATCGTTTAAAGATTGTCTATCATCATCAGGAGTTTAACGATACCGATATTGCGAAAAGAGTGAGAAGAGAATTAAGAAATCAATCGCCGTTCTTTGAGCAGGCCCTGTATGTAGCTTCAGTTTTGGAAGAACAGCCAGCTGGCTCCACAGTGACCACTGTCAGAGCTCGAGATCCTGAAGATTCTCCTGTTGTTTATTCTATGGTGTCTTTGTTGGATTCTCGTTCGCAATCCTTATTTAAGGTTGACTCTCGCACAGGCGTAGTTACAACTTCTGCCAGTTTGGATCGTGAACTAATGGATGTTCATTATTTTCGTGTAGTGGCTACAGACGATAGTTTTCCACCACGTTCCGGCACAACCACTTTACAGGTAAATGTTTTGGATTGCAATGATCATAGTCCTACATTCGAGGCTGAACAATTTGAGACTTCGATACGTGAGGGAGCAACTGTAGGCTCCACGGTCATAACTCTTAGAGCTACCGATCAGGATATTGGTAAAAATGCTGAAATCGAATACGGTATAGAGAGTGTGACAGGTAAGTGTAGATTTAAAAGCATTTCTTTTCCTTGTTCTTTAGCTAAAATTTTAATTATTCTTAAAACTAGATGGTACAGGAACTTTGCAGGATCAGGAAATACCCATATTTCGTATAGACGCTCGTAGTGGTGTTATAGCTACGCGCACTTCCTTAGATCGGGAAACTTCGGATAGTTACAATATTGTGGTAACTGCCTCGGATATGGCTTCAGCTCAAAGTGAACGTAAAACAGCCACAGCCAGTGTGTTAGTAAAAATCCTGGACGACAATGATAATTATCCGCAATTTAGTGAACGCACCTATACAGTTCAAGTACCCGAAGATCGTTGGGGTGATGACAACGTGGTGGCACATATAAGAGCCACCGATGCCGATCAGGGCAATAATGCAGCTATACGTTATGCTATTATAGGCGGCAATACACAATCGCAATTCGCCATTGACTCAATGAGTGGCGATGTTAGTTTGGTTAAACCTTTGGATTATGAAAGTGTACGCAGCTATCGTTTGGTTATACGAGCTCAAGATGGCGGCAGTCCCTCAAGAAGTAACACCACGCAATTGCTGGTTAATGTTTTAGATACAAATGATAATGCTCCGCGTTTTTATACATCACAGTTTCAAGAGTCCGTACTGGAGAATGTACCTGTTGGATACAATATAATACGTGTACAGGCTTACGATTCGGATGAAGGTGCCAATGCAGAGATACAGTATAGTATATTGGAAAGAGATGATAATTTTCCTTTGGCTGTTGATTCGCGAACAGGCTGGATACAGACCATTAAACAATTGGATCGCGAAGAACAGAGCCGTTTTGCTTTTCAAGTTATAGCCAAAGATGGCGGTATACCTCCCAAGTCTGCCAGCTCTACTGTAGTTATTACGGTTCAAGATGTTAATGACAATGATCCGGTGTTTAATCCAAAATATTATGAAGCTAATGTGGGTGAAGATCAGCCTCCGGGCACACCCGTATGCACAGTTACCGCTACAGATCCAGATGAAGATTCTCGTTTGCATTATGAAATAACTTCAGGCAATACAAGAGGACGTTTTGCCATAACCTCGCAGAATGGAAGAGGTCTAATAACTATAGCCCAATCGTTGGACTACAAGCAGGAGAAGAGATTTTTATTGACCATAACGGCTACAGATTCAGGAGGTAGAGCTGATACTTCAACTGTCAACATTAATATAACCGATGCAAATAATTTTGCACCCATATTCGAAAATGCTCCTTACAGTGCTTCGGTTTTTGAAGATGCTCCTATAGGGACCACTGTGTTAGTAGTTTCCGCCACTGACAGTGATGTTGGAATAAATGCCCAGATAACTTATTCTTTAAATGAAGAAAGCATAAATGGTCTTAGCAGTCCTGATCCGTTTTCGATTAATCCTCAAACAGGTGCTATTGTAACAAATGCCGTATTGGATCGTGAAACTACGAGCGGTTATTTGTTGACTGTTACAGCCAAAGATGGTGGTAATCCCTCTCTTAGTGATACAACCGATGTTGAAATAAGTGTTACCGATGTTAATGATAATGCTCCACAATTTAAAAATCCTTTATATCAGGCTTCCATATTAGAAGATGCCCTCGTAGGTACTTCAGTTTTACAAGTATCAGCCTCGGATCCTGATATTGGCTTAAATGGACGCATTAAATATTTGCTAAGTGATCGTGATGTAGAAGATGGCTCTTTTGTTATTGATCCAACCTCGGGTACAATTAGAACCAACAAAGGCTTGGATCGTGAAAGTGTAGCGATATATCATCTAACTGCTATAGCAGTTGATAAAGGTTCCCCTCCCATGTCCAGCACCGTAGAGGTTCAAATACGTTTAGAAGATGTTAATGATTCTCCGCCTACGTTTTCTTCGGATAAAATTATATTGTATGTACCAGAAAACTCACCAGTGGGTTCTGTTGTGGGCGAAATACATGCTCATGATCCAGATGAAGGAGTAAATGCTGTTGTCCATTATTCAATTATAGGCGGCGATGATTCTAACTCATTTTCGCTAGTTACACGGCCAGGTTCAGAAAGAGCTCAGCTGCTGACCATGACAGAGTTGGATTATGAATCAAATCGTAAACGTTTTGAATTGGTGATACGTGCTGCAAGTCCACCTCTACGAAATGATGCTCATGTCGAGATTATGGTGACTGATGTCAATGATAATGCTCCTGTTTTAAGAGATTTTCAGGTTATATTTAATAACTTCCGTGATCATTTTCCTAGCGGCGATATAGGACGCATACCCGCCTTTGATGCTGATGTCACTGATAAGCTCACCTATCGTATACTATCGGGCAATAATGCCAATTTAATACGGCTTAATCAATCCAGCGGAGGCTTAAGTCTCAGTCCCCAATTAAATACCAATGTGCCAAAATTTGCCACCATGGAAGTATCTGTAACGGATGGCATCAATGAGGCCAAGGCTATTATGCAGTTAGCAGTACGTTTAATCACCGAAGACATGCTGTTTAATTCGGTCACCGTTCGCTTAAATGAAATGACCGAGGAAGCTTTCCTATCGCCCCTATTGAATTTCTTTTTGGATGGTTTAGCAGCTATAATACCCTGTCCAAAGGAAAACATATTTATATTTTCTATTCAGGATGATACCGATGTTACTTCACGCATTTTAAATGTCAGCTTTTCTGCCAAAAGACCAGATGTTTCACATGAAGAATTCTATACGCCACAATATTTGCAAGAACGTGTTTATTTAAATCGTGCCATATTGGCTAGACTGGCAACCGTGGAGGTGTTGCCTTTCGATGATAATCTGTGTGTTAGGGAACCCTGTTTAAACTTTGAAGAATGCTTGACGGTGCTGAAATTTGGAAATGCTACTGATTTTATTCACAGTGACACAGTTTTATTCCGTCCTATATATCCCGTTAATACATTTGCCTGCTCCTGTCCGGAAGGTTTTACCGGCAGCAAAGAACATTACTTGTGTGACACTGAAGTTGATTTGTGCTATTCTGATCCGTGTGAAAATGGTGGCACTTGTGTGAGACGAGAGGGTGGCTATACTTGTGTTTGTCCGGCTTCTCATACAGGCGTTAATTGTGAAACTGATATCAAAAAATTAAAACCATGTATGTCGGACATGTGTGAGGGTGGTTTGTCCTGCATGAACAACTATTTAAGTTCACAACCACCACCCTATACAGCCACATGTGAATTACGTTCACGTTCATTCTCACGCAACTCATTTCTTACATTTGAAAGTCTTAAACAACGACATCGTTTCAATCTAAAGTTACGTTTTGCTACAGTACATGAAAATGGTTTGTTGTTGTACAATGGCCGATACAATGAGTTGCATGATTTTATAGCCTTAGAAATATTACAAGGACATGTGACATTTTCTTATTCCCTGGGCGATCATATTGAAAAGGTGTCAATAGTACAGCATGCAAAGGTATCGAATGGCCAATGGCATGAAGTGGAGGTGGTGTATTTAAATCGTACTGTTACCTTAATATTGGATAATTGTGACACAGCTATAGCACTGGCTGGTAATTTAGGCGAACGTTGGAATTGTGCTAACCAAACTACTTTAAAGTTGGATAAGAGATGTTCTTTGCTCACCGAAACATGTCATCGTTTTTTGGATCTTACAGGGCCTTTGCAGATTGGAGGTCTACCAAGAATTCCTGCTCATTTTCCAATAGAAAATCAAGATTATGTTGGCTGCATTTCGGATCTGCGTATTGATGAACGTTTTATCGATTTAAATTCATATGTAGCGGATAATGGTACCATATCGGGATGTCCACAAAAGAATCCCTTATGCTCTTCAGAGCCCTGCTTTAATGGTGGCGTTTGTCGTGAGGGCTGGAATACCTTTATCTGCGAATGTTCTGAAGGCTATGCGGGTAATCAATGTCAGGATACTATACCTGCTCCATGGCGTTTCTCGGGTGATGGTAGTTTAAGTTTTAATCCTTTGCTTCGACCCATTCAACTGCCCTGGATTACCTCTTTATCGCTTAGAACACGCCAAGAAGATGCATTTCTTATTCAAATACAAATTGGTCAAAATAGTTCGGCTGTTATTTGCTTAAAGAATGGTATTCTTTACTACATCTATGATAACGAACCGATGTTCTTGGCTGGAGCTTACTTGGCTGATGGTGAATGGCATCGTATTGAAATAAAATGGTTGGGTTCTGAGCTGCAATTTTCCGTTGACTTTGGCCAACGTATAGGAGCAGTACCGATATCACAAAAAATCCAAGGACTCTATGTAGGCAAAATAGTTATTGGCAATGCGGATAGTTCTATAGGCCATGTGGATGATCTTTTGCCTTACGAGGGCTGCATTCAAGATGTACGCATTGGTGCTGCTCAATCGGTGCTTACACGACCTACAATTCGTGAAAATGTAGAGGATGGCTGTGTATCGAAAGCTGAATGTCCCCAGTCATGTCCTAGTCACTCTACTTGTACTACCTCGTGGGATCAGTCTAAATGTGAATGTCTTAGTGGTTATGTGGGCACAGAGTGTTTGCCTATTTGTACAGTTAAGCCTTGTGCAGCCGGTATATGTCGAGCCAGTGTTAGTGACTTGCGTGGATATCACTGTGAATGTAATTCTACGTATCAACATGGAACGTATTGCGAAAAGACGGTGCAACAACCTTGTCCGGGTGGTTGGTGGGGTGAAAAAGTATGTGGACCCTGTAAGTGCAACGTTAAACAAGGATACCATCCCGACTGCCATAAGACTACCGGTCATTGTCACTGTAAAACGAATCATTATCAACCTCCCAATGAAACAGCCTGCATACCATGTGACTGCTATTCAATTGGATCATTTAATAGCGCCTGCAATCCCCAGACGGGACAGTGTGAGTGTCGTGAAGGTGTTATAGGCCGACGATGTGATTCCTGTTCAAATCCTTATGCTGAAGTTACGCTCAATGGCTGCGAAGTAGTTTATGATGCCTGTCCTCGTTCATTTGCAGCTGGAGTATGGTGGCCACGAACACCTCTGGGAAGTACCACTGTGGAGAATTGCCCCACACCAGCTAAGGGAAAAGGTCAAAGAACCTGTGATAATTTGTCTGGTGGCTGGAATATGCCCGATATGTTTAATTGTACGTCTGAGCCGTTCGTAGAACTGCGTAAACAATTGTCTCAGTTAGAGAAAATGGAATTAGAGCTGAATTCTTTTGTGGCAATAAAAACAGCTGAAAACTTACAAAAAGCTTGCCTAATGGTAGATCGTACTATGGTCCATAAGAAGCCTACAATAAAAGATCATCGCCGTTACAAAATGGAATCATCCTTTCTACTTAACGAAAACAATAATGTTTGGTCTAATGAAATAGAAATGGAATATATTTCCGATGAAATGAAATTTTCTCACGATCGTCTATATGGAGCTGACCTATTAGTTACGGAAGGTTTGTTGCAGGAACTTATCAACTATGAGCTGATGCAAAATGGTTTAAATCTCACTCACTCACAAGATAAATACTTTATTAAGAATCTGGTAGAAGCTGCCAGTGTTATATTGGATCGCAAATATGGCCAGGAGTGGAAAAGAGCTACGGAATTAATACAGCGTGGTCCGGATGATTTGCTAGATGCTTTTAATAAATACATGGTCATATTGGCTCGATCACAGCATGACACCTATACTAATCCCTTTGAAATAGTGCAACCGAATATGGCTTTTGGCTTAGATATAGTCACCATGGAATCCCTGTTTGGCTATGAACCTGAACAGCTGAGTGAATATCACAAAACTAAATATTTTAAGCCAAATGCCTTTACCACTGAAAGTGTAATACTGCCAGATACCAGTGCCTTTTTGCAGCATTCGTCTAAACAAAAACCTGTAATAACATTCCCTAAATACAACAATTACATCCAGGATAAGACTAAGTTCGACAAATATACCAAAGTTTTAGTGCCTTTAGATATGTTGGGAATTTCACCGCCTGAAAGTAACGAAGTGAGTTATGGAACTAGTGACTACAAGGCCATAGTGTCATATGCTCAATATAAAGATGTTGGCCAGCTTTTACCCGATATGTTCGATGAGACCATAACACGTAGATGGGGTGTAGATATTGAAGTGGCTTCCCCTATACTTTCGTTGGCCATACTAGTGCCTTCTACGGAAGCCGAGGAGAAACGCATTGAGATACCGTATCGCAAAATATCTTCTCAAAAAACCTTCTCTGTGACAGGCTCCTCAGAACAGGAATTTATTGAGGTATTTGATGTGCCGAAAAAACCAGGTCAGTCTACTGGCTCCTCAGCCTCGGCCAGTGAAGAGCATATGATAGAGAATATACGCATAACAGCTCACGAAATACCACCGCCTGCCTCTAGGCAAGAGGATAGCAATGAAGCCGTGGAAATAGAGGAGCCAGAAGAACCTCATCTTAAAGTTAGATTTGATGAGAATATTGAATTCCACGGAAATTCTGGCGAAGAAGTGATAGACTCACCCGAAGATGTAAATGTCAATACAAATACGAATAGCAACAACAATAACTATGAAAGTTCAATTGAACATGAAGAATCTATGGAAAAAGGAGAAAATGAGGCCTTTTATCGCAATCGTCGTTTAGTAAAGCGTCAAGTGGAGGTGATTTATCCCAGTGAACAGCAGCAAAAAGCTAAACTTGTAAACTATAGATCCTTGGGCTCACCTCATCTCTCCCAACCGATTAAACTGCAAATGTGGCTGGATATGGATATAACACGATTTGGTCCACGTTCCAATCCACAGTGTGTACGCTGGAATTCTTTCACTAATCAATGGACACGCTTGGGCTGTCAAACCGATATTCCCGACTATGAAAACATGCAGTTGTCGAATCCCCAGCCAATCCTCGTCAACTGCACTTGTACACATATCTCCAACTATGCTGTCATTGTTGATCTAATCGATCCAGAGGATATTCCGGAACCTTCTCTACTTGTACAAATCACTTCATATTCAGCTTTCTTAGTATCGCTACCAGTTTTACTAAGCGTCCTTATAGCATTGGCTTTGCTGCGTGGCCAACAGACCAATTCAAATACCATTCATCAGAACATCGTTTTGTGTGTTTTCTTTGCCGAACTGCTATTCTTTGTGGGCATGCAATCACGACGCAATTTGTTAGAAAATGAATTCCCCTGTAAGCTGATTGCAATTTGTTTGCATTACTTTTGGTTGGCGGCATTCGCATGGACAACAGTTGATTGTGTTCATTTGTATCGTATGCTTACGGAGATGCGTGATATTAATCATGGTCCGATGGGTTTCTACTTTGCAATGGGTTATGGTGCACCAGCCATTGTTGTGGGTCTATCAGTAGGCGTACGAGCACACGAGTATGGCAATAGTCTGTTGTAAGTATAAATAGATGAGTGTGAGTATTTGCTAAATTGATTGTATAAATTTGTAAACGATTACTCCATTTTAATTTACTTTAGTTTACGTGTCCCCAATGCTAAATATTTGGTAGCACAGATTGTTTGTTAAAAATCTATTTTGTGTTAATTGGTAGTTGGAAAGATTCATTTGCATAAGCACAGTGGAACAAAAGTGAAGAGAATTTTTAACTTTTTTATTTACATGAAAATTAATTTTTTCATTATTTCTCAACACGCAAAGACTAAAATTTTGATTGTGTTCAAAACATCTTGTGATGCATGTTCATCAACTTTTTTCATTTTGCTTTTACCTTTTATAGGTTCTTATATAAAATCTGGCTAACAAAACTTAATTTTTAGAAACTGCTACTATTAACGAAAAGCATCAATATTAGATTTACCGAAATGCATGGGACCTCAATTTTAGTACTTTAGGCAAATTCAGAAAATGGTATCAACTGATCCCAAAAACTGCCAACCAATAAAAATTCTTATTAAATCATCTTAAGTGTGAAAGAAATAAAAAATTTTCAATTTATTCACAAATTTAAAAGTGTTAAATTATAAATTATAAAAGTGTTATATTATAACAAGTAAGAGTCTATGTGGCATCTTATATACCCTTCACCATAATTGAAAATGTAGTTTAGAGAAGTAACTTTAATCAAAAAAATAAATATTGGGGTAATAGAGAATTAAAAAATAAGAAAAAATAAAGTTCGAAATATAATTTTACATGAAAATGTCATCGGTTCTTAATGGGTTAAACATTTAAAAAGTTTTTGAATTTCGTAAAAGAACCTTTCAAAAGCTTTTAATTAATATCCATGTTCAAGTCTAAAAAAATGTGGTGTACAATTGTACTTTTCAGAGTTCAGAGGCCCATAACTCGGAAAATATGGGCGAGCACCAATTTTTTTCACTTGATGTTTTTTATTATTATTTCTTCATTCTCTATCTTCCCATATATTTGTTTTGTGAATGGAGTTACTTTATTGTTCTAAATGATAAGGAAAAATTACAGGCAGGTGTAGTATTTTGCCCTCTGCCGCGAAGGACATGGACTGATCTTGCTGTTTTAAAATTAATATTTTCTCTAGCATATCTAGTGACTTGGCAAAGTTAGTTTCAACCCGAACACGGACAGATAGACTGGCATAATACAATCGAATTCGCTATGCCTAAGGACTCAAAATATACATAATTTATGAGGTCGGAAATAGATATTGCAGAAATTACAAACGAAAAGTTAAACCTTTTTTTACCTGTTGGGAAGGGTATAAAAAATAATAATTCTTCCCGGGAAATTTAAAATATGAATTAATGGAAATATTTCAAAAATCTCTAAAAATAATACAAATCGTAATTTCTACAAAATACTTAATTTTCTTTGGAAAAAAAGAAAAAAAGCTTAAATAACAAAAACGCTTAAATTGAAAAAATATCGCTAAATTAAAAGAAAAAACCATGACTAACAAACTTCTCAAATAACTTACGAAATCATCAAATTAGCAAATTTTAACAATTTATTATTTTTCAAAAAAACCGCTTTAATAGAAAATAGTATAACTACGGAAAAATATCAGAAAACTACAAAATTCAAAAAACGAAAAAAATTATGTAGAAAAAAATTTTGGAAAAAAATGAAATTTTTTTTATTTTTAACTAGAACTCGAAAACTACAAGAAGCTTCATAAAAGTTCTTAAAACAAAAACTTTCCTAATCTAAAAAAATTTATTTCCTTAATTAAAATTTCGAAAATACAAAATAAAGTTATTAATTTGTTGATTAGTAACAAAAAAACTACAAAACCTTTTTTTTTTAAAAACAAAAAAAAATTTCACACTAAAAAATACATTAAAATCTAAAATTGAGGCAAACCAAAAAAATATCTTGAACTAAATCAAGGATAGAAAATAATTTATCTTGAAGCCTGGACTACTTAATAAATTTAATTTTAAAAATTCTTTAAAAGAAAAACATATATTTTGTAAAAAAAATAAATACGCAAATTTCACGAAAAACCTCCTAATTTAGCAGAAAATTAAAAAAAAAAATCCGCAAAAAATACGTTCAACCTTCTTTATTGATTTTTAACTCCTTTACATTGTCAACTGAACAACCATAATTTGATCATTCCCATATATACACAAACATTAACAGCATCCTGTTGTTTTTTCTTCTTACACTGTAATACGCAGACATGTTAACAGTTGCAATTTGTTTTAACCAACTTTTTTTTCTGTCATCTACTTTTTAATTTACAGCTGCTGGTTGTCCGTATATGAACCAGTTGTATGGTGGTTGGTGGGTCCCATTGCCGGCATGTCAGTTGTTAATCTTTTAATACTCTTCGTCTCCGTTAAGGCAGCATTCACCTTAAAGGATCATGTGCTTGGTTTTGGCAATTTACGTACCTTACTGTGGCTATCAGTCGTCTCTCTGCCTTTAATGGGTGTTATGTGGGTATTGGCAGTATTGGCTGCCTCCGAAAACTCACAACTTTTGAGTATGTTGCTTTCGGGGGTGGTGGTATTGCATGCCATATTCTGTTTGGTGGGCTATTGCATTATAAACAAAAGGGTAAGAGAAAATCTTCAAAGGACATTTTTAAGATGTATGGGCAGAAAAGTACCACTGCTGGATTCGTCGATGGTGGTGAGTAATAGTTCACATAATGTTAATGCCACAACCAGGCCAAATAATTTTCTCAACGCAAATGGCTATGATACACAACGACGAAACGTGGGTATAAGTGTGTCCAGTACCACCTCCAGAAGTACGGCCAAGACCAGCTCAAGTCCTTACAGGTTTGTAGAGAATACTTTATGTTTTAAATAAAACTTAAATAATTAATCGTTTAAAGTACTTCTTCACCTAGTGATGGACAACTGAGGCAGACGTCTACCTCGACTTCTAATTATAATTCGAACAGTGATGCGCCCAGTTTCTTGAGAGGTTTCGATTCCTCAACCACCAGTGGCCAACATGAACGCAAATCCCGCAGACATAGAAAAGATTCCGATTCAGGCTCCGAAACAGATGGTAGATCTTTGGAATTGGCTTCCAGCCATTCTAGTGATGATGATGAGTCTCGAACTAATCGTTCTTCTACTACAGGCACTGGTACCAGCACTCATCGCAGTACGGCCGTCAGCCTGACACCTTCCTTTCTGCCCAACATAACCGAACATGTACAGGCGACTACACCACCCGAGCTCAATGTGGTACAAAGTCCTCAACTATTTCCCAGTGTAAATAAACCGGTGTATGCGCCTCGTTGGTCCAGCCAAATACCAGATGCTTACATACAGCCACCTTCAAATGTGGGCAGATGGTCTCAGGAAACTGCTTCGGACAATGAACATATACATCATGGACCAAAAATGACAATATCGCCAAATCCTTTACCCAATCCTGATCTCACCGATACTTCTTATCTGCAGCAGCATCACAACAAAATCAATATGACACCCTCGATATTGGAAAATCTACAAAATGCTCGCACTACTGACAGCTATGATGGACTGGAAAGGGAAAGTTTGTACAGCCGCCGGCCAGACAATTATGTGCAATATGATGGCATAACATCAAATATTACCAACTATAAACCTCCCAGCCATTATGGCAGTGAACATGACTACAATGGCAGCTCAAATGGCAATCAAAATAATGGCAGTCATACTACTAATAGTGTAGCAAATGGCAATAATGGCACTACGGCCGTTAACGCTGCTGGAGAAAGAGGAGGAGGAGGAGGAGTCGGTGGCGGTGGTACACAAATTGTTAATCATATGCGCACCTTTCACAATGACAATGCCTATTTGAGCGATAGTATTTACGATAAGCAGAGGACAATAGGTTCTCCCTACATGTCTAAGGATCGCATAGCACCAGACATCTATGGCTCGCTTGAAAATCACTACAGCCTTAAGAAACAACCATCAATTTATCCTGGTGATTCGCTACATTCGGTACACTCACTGCTGCGCAATGACTATCAACAGCAGCAAAGACATTTACAACATCAACAACACAACAACGATCATCATTCTGATCGTATGTCGGAAAGTTCTGATAAGAATGGCTATCATTTCCCCTACACAGCCGAAGAGGATCACTTGTCATCGGCACGTAAATTAAGTCTACAACATAATCAATCACCTGCCTTATATAGTTCTCAACAAATACTTAGCGGTCATCAGCAACATCATGCTCTTCATGCAGGCATGGTGAATGATATCAATAATCCAGGTATCTTGCATAGACATACGTTGAATGGTTCACGTCATAGTTCGAGGGCATCGTCACCGCCTTCATCCAGCATAGTGGCACCAATGCAGCCATTGGTGCCTCTTACTAGCATAACAGATACAGAGTAAGTTCTAGATTTTAAATTTAATTTTTTTATTTAGTTTTTTTTTATTATTATAATTATTGTTTTTTTTCTTCTTTGTTATATTAAGCGGTGTTGTCTTTTGCTTTTAGTAGTGCAAATTTTTCTTAAATAATAAATTTATATAAAATATATATTTAATATTTTTAATATTAGAAATAAAATAAGATTTTAACATGGAAAATATTCAAAGAAAAATATTAAAGAAAAAAAATAAGAAAAATATAATTTCACATTTTAGATGGGAAATTCTAGAGACAAGTTGTTGTTAGCAAAAAAGAGCAGAAATATGTTTTAAAGAGTGGATTTAAAAATATATAAAATGAAGATAAGCAATTACTGTCTGATGTCTACTTGAAGTTTGTAACTTTAAAATGATGGCACCTTTTTTCAATTGCAAACTGAATTACGCCACCAATTATTTTCCGTGATATAACTTTCTTTAACTAGGTCTGTATAAATTTACTTGCAGCACACAAGTCCTTCTAAGCAGAAGTCCTTCTAAATAATGAAACAGAACAAGACCACTACTTTAAAAAAAGTCGTTGGATAAAAAGCCAAGATCTTTAATTAAAGAACAGTCGGTAACTTCTTTAATATAAAATTATTGTTTTTTTTTTTTTGTTTTTAGAGAAAAAGAAATATTTCATGCAAATAAAAGCAGACTTGAAAACAAAAGGGAGAATTGAATATGAATTAAAAATTTTAATAAATATTTCAATTCTCTATCTTAAGTAATTCAAAACATGGGTCTATATATAACAAATAGCGTCACCAATAGGGACGCACTTAATTTGTAATTGTCAACTTTTATTGTTATAAAGAAACTAATCATACAATTGAATTAACTGCAAGGACACCCTTTAATTTTTTATTTAATACTCGTTGTTATATGGCAATAAAATATAGGGCCATATAAGATAGCTTGTGTCACCTATAGGGTCTAAGGGGTGTATATGTAACTTTAATTTTTTTTTTTACTTTCTGTCATTGTGGTCTATAGTGATATCAACTTTGTTAAGATTTTTTTATGGGTGTCCGTTACGGTTAATTTTTAATATTATGAAATTATTAAAATGAGACCGATTAAAAATTAATATAAAAAATTGACTCGTATAAGAGTTCAACAAGCACAAATAAAATATAAAAAAATAAAATAATTAAAAAACTTCTTGTTTTTTGAAGTCAGTCTAAAATCCTTTCAAAATAAAATAGTTTAAATCTCACTTATGATTTTTACAAATGTCAAATGCTATGGAAAAAAGCATTCTGTTTCATCCTTAAGAAATTTAATGCAATATTGCCATATCGCTCGAAAATGCGATTTTAAATTTTTGGCGATTAAAAACGTCAAATATTTTAAACTTTAGTCCGATAATTTTTTTGTTACCACTACCACGTTATATTAATAAAAAGTGCTATTTTAAAGCTAGAATAATGCAATAAAAATATATTTAAATATTTTCCATATTACAATCTTATTTGGGTAGTTCTATGTAGAAAGGAGGATATTTGTGTTAAATAAACAAAAATTTTTAGTTATACATACCTTTAAAAGTTTTTAATTCCAAAAACTATTAATATTTTATAAATCATATATTTTCAACTGGCCGGCAAATTTATTTACAAAATACTTGGTTTCTGCAAGTGCACAATGCTCTGGTAGCAGCTGATTAAAAAAAAACAAATTTAGCAAAAATTGATCCGAAACATTAAAATTGCAATTAATTTTAATATAGAATTATAAAATTATAATTTTTTTACATACACGTAGAAAAAGTATTTTGCTGCTATTTTTACTCTCGAAAAATCACATGCCAAAAGATTTCAGAACTTTTTTCTTAAATCACATTTTTTTGAGACGCGCTTTTTTTACCCTTAATAATCAATGTTGAATAATAAACTAATTTTAATCGTAATAAGAGCACTTTTATATTAAAAAAGTAATTCATAAAATTTTTTTATTTTTATTTTTTTATTTAAGGCTAAAAAACTTTACATCCTTTCTATTGTAGAACTACCCTTTCTATAAATTAAAAAAAAAGTTATTAAATTTTTGGTGTCTATTAACGCTAGCTTTAAATGGTTTAGCATATTTAGTGTTACGGCTTAATGAAACAAAATTATTATAATTATAGTCTTTATTTAATTTAATATTAATAAAAACAAAATAATTTTAAACAAAAAAATTTTATAATTTCTTTCTTTTCTTTACCTCTCATCCATCCACCTTCACTTCTACATATTTTCGGTTTGATTATGGAAAACTGTTGAAAACAAAAACTCATATAAAAAAAACTACATTTCGTTCATTTCATCAACAATCCTTTAAAACTTACAACAACTACAACAAAAAACTATCATCCTGATATCCACGCCATTTAACGATACAAATCACTGTAACATTATCCAACATCCTAAATGAACCTTTAATTATTAAAATACAAAACAAAAAATCACTCCAAATACCTAAAACAAATTCAATTATTTTATTTGCCTGTTTTGGTTAATTATTTTTTTTATGTTTTTTAACTTATTTAAATTTTTATTGCTTTATTTTTATTTATTTTCGTTTTTCATAAAATTTTTATTTTATTTATTATTTTTTTTTTTTTTTTTTTTATTGTTGGTTTTGATTTCACAATTATAGTTCTTGGTCTTGGGAACGCTTAAAGAAAATCTAATCTTGTATTTTTCTTTTTTCTGCTTCTTTTAATTCTTGCGTTTCCATAAAACATTATGACGTCCTTGTGTGTGTGCGTGTGTGTGTGTCTGGTCATTAATATTAACCATAAAAACTCAATTTTCTTTTCGTTGCTTTAATTATCTAATTTTAATTTGCACACACACATTTACACACATACGTCTCTACACATCTACAACAAACAAACAAACAATTTAACATGCTGTCATAATAAACTGTTTACAATTAATGTAAACAAATACACTCTCATGATGCAAATAAAAAAAATACTACAATGACTTTCACACCGGAATACTTTAAAAAATGGCTGCTTAACATCAACAACAACAATAACAACAATACATATAACAACAAACATTATGTACAACTCATTTAAAACATCTAAAAAAAACAAAAACAAAACTAACAATCTGCTGCTTAAATTTAATAAACTCTATTTTACACTACAACAACTTTAATTGTTTGAACTTGAAAAACTGAAACAATTAAAAAAAACAACGACAAAAACTATTAAAAAAAATTCTTGTTTAAACAATTAATTAAAACACCAACACAACTACTGCGAATATTACAACAATTATCAACTCTTCCCTATCTTGTGTTATAAACGGTATTGTGGGTAATTTTACTCTCTTCCTCTCTCTCTCTCTCGCACACTACATCTCTTTGCTACTGTCGTATTAACAAATTCTATTAAACTACAGATCAGAGGTAAACAATAGTTTTATTTCAATTTTAAATTTTTTAAAAAACTAATTTTTATTAATAATAAAAAAAAAATTGTATTTTATGTAAAAATCCCCTTTTTTCTTGTAACAAATGTCATCCTTTGTTCTCTTTTACTAACTGAATAGTTTTAGTATTTTTGGTTTAAATAATTTTTTTTTTTATTTATTTTTTGAATGATTTTAATAAAAATTGTCGTATCATATTTTTATGATTTCCTATTTTTTATTTTTTTGCCAAGCAACTTTGTAAAAGTTTATTTAATCAATTAAAGAGTTGAAAGATAATTAACAATTCTGGTCAAATCATTTGCAATATTTGAATGTTCACCACTAGTAAAGGATCATTACAATTTAGTTTTATTTTTCTAAAAAAATCTTTACGTGATTCAATTTTTAAATTAATCCAGTCACGTAAGCTATAACTTCATAATAAAAATTTACATAATTAAAAATAAAAATCTGCCAAGGTGAATTTGGCTCATAAACGTAGAATTCCGTACCATATATTTTTCAACCTTAAATTTTTAATTTCATTTTTATTATTTTGTTACAGCTGTCATAATAAAACATACTTTGGGAAAAGTAAAAAATGAGGTCCTTTAAAAATTATGTTGCTATTAGGACACCTTTTAACTTAACTTTTTTATACAAGCGACTGAGTAATACAAAATAAGGCCACACATGTGAAAATGACATTACTATCAGGATACCCTTCATTATATTTTAATTTTTTTAAGCTTTCCTTATAGCACATAAAGCATTTATTCCCCTGTATGCCTATAACTGGTTAAAAGATCAGGTATCCGTCAAAGTCACGGCATCTGGAAAACACCCTTTAATATACAAACTTATTTTTTAAAAATTATTTTTATAACGAATATATTTGTACATATTCTGTACGAATTTTAAATGTCTGCCTACTGCGTTTAAATATTTAAAGTCATATCTAAAATCACGTCAATATAAGGACACCTTTTAATTTAAAGTTTTATGTTTTCTACTTCTTTCTATAATTTTACTGACACCCTACAAGTTTGATGTGTCTGTCTACCACAGTTTAATAACTAACAATATTTTTATAAATATCACGTCACTTTTAGAATACCCTTTATTTTTTAGTAATTGTCGGTATAATAGACTATAGCCACTATATCTTCTGTGAAAATTTCAAGAGTGTAACTATTACGGTTCCACAAAAAGAGGGCTGTGACAGACGGACAGACATTGTGACGAAAACAATAGGGTTACATTTTTACACTTTGTGCACGGAACCCTGAAAACAAAATTAAATTTCAAAAACAAAACTTCTTCAAATAAGTGACTTTATTTATTGAACTCTTTTTACTTTTCATCTTTATCAATCGAAAATCTTCTCCAGCAATCGAAAAATTCCGTTAGGTTGTTGTTTTCATTTCTCTGCAAAAACAAAATGAACCAATTTTGAAGGCTTGCATCTGACAAAGTATTGAGCTGATTTTAATAAAATATAAAGTGTGGAAATGTAAAAATAAATAGTTTAAAAATGGTACATCTTTTGTCAAAATTGACTGCTTTATATGGTATTCAAAGGTATAACAAAAAATCGCCTAGTTGAAATATAAGAGTTAAAAAAAAATTAAAAAAATTTAAACAAAAAAAATGTTTATTAAATTAAACTGAGATAGATAGACGCGCAGAATGCTGATGAAGGATGTAGCAATCAACAAAACTTTTTGTTTTTTTCTTATTTTTAAATTCTCTATAGCCCCATACATTTGCTTTTTTGATCAGAGTTACTTTATTGTTCTAATTTATATGAAAAAATTAGCAGTAGGCGTGGAGTTTTGTCCGCTGCCTCGAACCAATCTTAGTAATTTTCAACAGCGATTGGCGTATTTAAATTTTCTCTAGCTGATTTAACATCTTGGCAAAGTTAAGATCAACACTAACACGAACGGACAGGTGGACATTGCTCAATCGATTCGCTATCCATAAGGACTCAGAATATAGATATTTCAAGTGGTGAGAAATGGATATTGTAGAAATTACAAACGGAATGACCAACTTAGCTCTACCTATTTTCCACCTGTAGTGAAGGGTAAATGTACACCCTAAGATTGTTCGATACTTTTCGAAAACCGGCTTACAAATAGTTCACTAACACAATTTTTATTTATTCGTTAATTTTGAAAATTCTACTGTCGAATATATCAATAATATTTAGGCATAAATTTCATTTTATTGAAAGTTTTTAATTTTTTTTAAGATGATAAATTATTCGATTCTTTTTGAAAACCGGTTTCCGAATAATTTTAATATTAGAAGATTTTAAAATCCCGAAAGCCGATTAAACGGTTTGCTTAGGAATAAAATTTATTCGTGAATACAATTTTTTTATTCGTTAATGTCTTAAAATAAAATTTTATTTCAACTAGTCGTCATTTGTTTTTGCTTTACGTACCAACCTACGGTATGACCACGAAATGCAATTTTTTTTTTAATATTTCTAATATTTCCATAATATCCATAATTCATAAATTTGGTGTGGCTTTTAATGTTCTTTAGTTTTGTTATGTTCAATTATTTGAAACTTTTCAAAAACCGGATTATGAAGAATTAAGAAATTCGAATTTTTTTAAAAACCGAATTCGTTTCTTAAAATCCAGAAAAAGACCCATTTAGCCGGAAGTAAAATAATTTATAATAAGAATTTTTTTATTTGTTTAATAAGAAAGAAACTATTTTTATTTCGGATGCTTCTCCCAGTACAGACTTCTATTGCATATTTTTTCATGCGATTTAATTAATTTTCCACAAAAACATTCTTGATTATGTGTAATCTGCTAATACTTAAGTCTCAAAAATAACTTTAATGACTCCAAAGTAGAGAATAGACCAATCACAAAGAATGCATATATTTAGCTTACATTTTGCACTGAATTTTATTTTACAAATCGGCGAATTCTGAAGATGTTTTTTCTCTAATTTTAAAGTCATCTTCTAAAATCTTATAGAGTTTTTCTTGGTCCTTAATTCGAAGCGATTCTGATCCTATAAAAACTTGTAGAGTTTCTATAACTTTTGTCTTTATCAACCTTATTTTTGTAATAAAATGAATTAAGGAAATAAAAAAAATCACTAAGTTTAATTAAATCTATAAAAAGCTTGTGTGTCATCATTATTCTAAATGTTTTGACCACCATTGTATTTTTTGTTATCAAGAATTTCAATTTTGTTATTTTTTGCTTATTTATGTTTGTGTATTTGTAAATAAATTTTTTGTGTTTTTTTTTCTTTTCATATTAAATTAAAACTAACCCAGATATGTTTCCCTTGTAAATAAAACATTGTAAATGTAGTCACAATTTTTTTATTGTCTTAACAATAATACGCATCGAAGAATAAAATAAAAAGCATTTGGTAAAGGCAGCTGTTGGCAGATTTGATTCATGGTTCGGAAAGAAAATTCCATAAATAGCGTATGATTCATTTTTAATTAAAGTATATACCACTCATACGAATGTCTGACTTCAAAACTAAACATTAATGAAGACTACAAAAATAATTGAGTTGAACTTTTAAACTTTTAATCAAAACATATGAACACTTAATATGCACGAAAAAAGAATTCATAAATTCGGGAATATTTGGAATACAATATTTTATTACATATTTCATTACATGTACAGTTTAGCAGATCCTTTTCAAGTAACCCTGTTTGGAATTTGAATTTAAATTAAGCTCAGTAACTCTAAAATCCATCACCATAACAGTTACAAGTAACGGTTCTTTGAGCTCGAAATAGTTTAAGATTTTTGTGTAGCCAACTGTTCTTGTTCTCACCAGCTCTAATTTATAAGGTGTGAATACATTTTTCGCATTCACTCCAACAACAAATTCCTTATAAAAAAGTAGCAACCAAATGTTTTTGATGATATTTAATCGTACATGATCAATTAATCAAGTGTTTTGAAGTTTCATTTTAAAATTTGTAAGTTTTTTTGTAGTGCTGCACTGTGGCTTAAAAAAAGGAATAGTTCTCAACCGCTGTGCCTTTACGGCAACGATCCTTTTAGGGCAATTCGAAATTTATTCCCTGTTCATATAAAAGGCGTATATACTTTCTAAATAATTTGAAAATTTAGGAATCTCTCTATAATAATTTCCAATCCAAAATATATTATTCTTCAAAGAAAAGATTTAAGTCTATTAAGATTTTTTCTTCTTTAAATTAATTTTGTTGAAAAATTATTCCAAGTGAAGAATATTTTTTTATAGAAATTTAGTTTATTAAATATTACAATTGATGAAAGATAAACTAAGCACATTTTTAAAAGGTACTTTTTAAATATTTTTTTTTCGAATATACTTTTTTAAAATTTCTATTTTTGCAAATGTACTTTTTTAAATATGTACTTTTTCTTTTACTTTTATAAAAGTTATTTTTCTTTTTTTAAAGTTATTTTTGAAAAGCAACTGTTCGAAAATTAATTATTTTAAAAATATTTTTTGAAAAGGTACTTTTTAAAAAAGTACTTTACAAAAGATAAAGTTTTCTGATAGCTTCTTTAAAAAATTCCACTTCTGCATTAAAAAAAAGATATATTAAAAATTTGATTTTTTTTTCAAACCATAACAACGCTCAATTTCGCTAAGAGACAAAGAAAAAGTCTTGTTCTGTAATTCTAGTACTTTTTCCGAAAGTACTTTTTTAAAAGTAATTTTTCTTTTTCTTTATTTAAATTTGAAAAGTAACTGTTTGAAAATTAATTTTATTAAAAAATATTTTTTCAAAAGGTACTTTTTAAAAAGGTACTTTACAAAAGATGTAGTTTTTTGATAGGTTCAGTCTTGTTCTGTAATTATCGTACTTTTCTGAAAGTACTTTTTTAAAAGTTATTTTTCTTTTTCTTTAATTATTTTTGAAAAGTAACTGTTTGAAAATTAATTTTTTTAAAAGGTACTTTTTGAAAAGGTAAATGTACTTTGTAAAAGCTATAGAGTTTAAATAGGTTCTTTAAAAAATTCCACTTTTTCATTAAAAAAAGAAATACATACTAAGAATTTGATTTTTTGAGATAGAGATTTAGCTTAAGTGATTTAAAGAAAAAAGCTGGTTTTTCCAAATGCTTAAAAATTTTCACTTTAACCTATTAAATAATTTGTTTCAATTTGAGTATTTTAAGAAACCTTTGCCTAAGCTTTATAAAATATTTAATTTTAAATAATTGTTTTTTTTTTTTGTTTTTTTTTTTTTTTGCTTAACTTAGATTAAAATATATTTTGAAACAAAATAAATCAATATTTATTTTATGATATTTTTTCCATTTATTACGTGCAATTAAGTGCAATGAAAGTTTTCTATTTTATTATTTATTTATTTTAAAAAAAAAAAGTATTAAAAATCTAAAAATATTTCTTTTAACGTTTAACATAAAAAAATGATTTTTTAAAAATATTGTTTAATTTACAGAAAATCATAAAATAAACATGAGATATTTATGACCATAAATTATGGGCTTTTTTCCATATTTATAGTTTATATTTTGTTTTTATCTTTAAACTTTTTTAACTTTTTTTATATAAAATAAATATAATTTCTAGTTTAATAAATAGCTTTTTTGATAAATTGTTATTTATTATTTAAATAAAAACAGCAACAATTTCAACACAACACACAAAACTTATGTAGGTAAAAAAACTGGTTTATAAAAAGTACTTAAAATATTCATACAAACACACTCTCTCACTTATTTTAATTAAACCAAACCAATTTATATTTAAACATTTAAAAACTTATTTTATTTATCATACAGAAAAAAAAACAAAACAAGTAAAAAACAAATAAAACTAAAACATATCAAACATACATTTTTCACAGTTGGACATATTATGGCTACATCGTCAACGGCGTCTATATCCTTGGTCCTTAACAGTCTGGTAGTTTAAAGTTTTGTTTAATTTCTTTTTAATAAATAATAAACAACAATCTCCTTGCAAATCACTCTTCATTTATGAAAACACTTATGTATGAAACACATTGTGTATACGTAGCAAAAAAATTTATACATAAAGTTAACACTAGACCGACCTGGTAGAGCCTTACAATGGGTAATTGATAAAGTACGTGCTTTTTGTAGTTAAGAAAAATATTATTCAACTAGTGAATTAGGATAAATAAATTTATGTTTATTATTTAAGCCGCATGTATACAAAGGTCAATTAGACTGCACATGTCTCTTCTTTTACATCAGAAATAGTTTTAAAAAATAACTCAAGATTTCTTCTTACCGCCATTGTAACAGTCAAGTGTAGGTCTCCTCATACAAATAATCTGACAGCATGAAATGCATTTGAATTAGATATTAATGGGCTATAGTAACCTCTGTTTCCCAATTAATTCAAATTTTGTTTATATTAAAAAATGTTTAGGCTTTTGAAATTTATAAATTTAAATCGATCATTTTTAACGATCGAAAAATGGTAAAAAAAAATTAAATTTCAATAAAAATTTATTTTTTTATTTTGTTCATACGGACACAATGGCTGATTACGACTGCACTTTCAGATTGTGCCAACAGCCAATTTTGGGCCACTTTTTCAAGCATCACTGGCAGTATGTCACGAATAACACAAACAAAGTTGGTCTCCTAAGCATCAGTTGTCGCTGATTTATCAGCATAAGCCAGTGACTTTATGTCACCCTGCAGAAAATAATTGAGAAGTGTTATTTCGCACGACCTTGAAGGTCAATTGACTGGTCCATTTTTCCATATCAACTGATCGCCAAGTTTTAATTCCAATAAGTTCTTGGTTGCGATTTCCGTATGGCAGGTAACACCTTCCTGCTTAATCTACATCTTTCCCAACTTAATGTCATTTATATTTCAAAAACAAAAAGTCATTTATCATAGTGTGATAACGATGTCTATCGAACGTAACACGATATCCTGCTTCTATTTTGAGGAAATAAGTTTAATGATGCTGCCCATGAGAGTTGTCTAATTGCACGACATTGGAAGCCAACTAACTGTTCCATTTCTTAAATTGGTTGCCGTTATGAAGCCACATCTCTTCCCAATCTATGTCACGCATATATTCAAGTAAAAAATCATTGATTATAATATGGTAACGGTTGTCATTAACTTTAATGCCAGCCACAATTCCTGCGACCAACGTCGAAACAATAAATGTGAATTTTTTTCTACACTTTTATTTACAGCGGGGATATTTTCTTCAGTACATAAGTTCCATTAACCTGTTAGTGTTATTGCATTATTAA
Organism: Cistogaster globosa; assembly: GCA_937654795.1. Lineage (NCBI taxonomy): Eukaryota > Metazoa > Arthropoda > Insecta > Diptera > Tachinidae > Cistogaster > Cistogaster globosa. Next base: position 94,123,368 of record OW569407.1, on the reverse strand, counting down.
GATAATATTATGATAAACGATTATATGCACCATTAAAATCAAGAACCAATCAACTTAAAATAGACCACCAAACATTAAAAAAGCGACATGAAAAAACGACAGAATTCAATGGCTAAAAAATGAATTTTTATTAGAAATTTTTTATCAATATCTTGATTGTAACTTCCTTAGTTTTATTTTAATGTTTAAGAATCTTAGTTAATCCAGATAATAACTGTAAAAATGTTACCCAGTTTAGAAACAAGGGACTCTTTTTTTTATAAAAATTATTTTTAAATACCCAGAATAACTTTCCATTTTATTTAAAATAGTTTTCTTTTAAAAAAGCACGAACTTTAAAAATTACCCTATAGTTTAATTATTGAAATTATCTTTAAAGTGTATCTCCTTAAACAAATAAAAATAACATCTCATCTTTATCAGTATCAATCATTCATTTCATTTCACATTCATGTTACTCTAGATATACCAACAACAAATACTCGTTAACATAAAACTTATAAAAGTAAAATATTGAATATTAAGTATAAAGATAATAAAAGTAAAATAAACATAAACATAAATTTCTAGTTATATTGAATTGAAATCCATAGTAAATAATAATAATAAAAATAATCACAATCAAACAACTTTAAACTCCTTAAAATTTACAAGTAGATTTTAAAAAGCAATTAATTGATAACAAATATTGATTTTTCATTAAACATTTATTTTATGTTTTATGTGTTTGTATTTCTTTTTTAAAAAATTATAATAACAGAAGTTGTTTATTTAGAAATAATTAAAAGTTTTTATTTTTATAGACAAATAGATTTTAAGTAAATTTAGTTTTTGTTATTTTCTTTTCTAAATGAAATGCTTCTTGTTGTGTTTTGAAATCTGTGAGAAAAGCCTGAGAAACCAATAAATGAATCAAGTGAAGGTTTCCATGCCATAAAAATTGCTTAAAACTTAAAAAATACTAAGAGTTGTGCAGGCTTTTAATACCTTCAAACTAAGAGTAGAAATACAACCTTACGGTTGCGGTGCCTGATTCCGCATCTCAGAGAAAAAAACAAATAAAATAAGGTACGGCGACGGATACGGATTTTATTGTCATGTCATTCTATCTGTTTATTAATTTTGGTTTTTTTTTTATTAAAAAATATGTAAAAAACTTTATAAAATAACAATAATTTTCTTGCTGGAATCAATATATTTTTTATTTATTTTTGAATGTGTAGTTTTCAATTGTTTTATGTAACGGTTCAAAAGATACGGCCATATAGGTCAAATTACAATAATTTTGGTAACACCCTTTATTTTATTAACTAAAATTATAGGCCTGTTGTTTTAGCGGACTTAGCAGTATGGATTTCTTGTAAATTTCAGCTGTCGTTCGTTAAAGAGTTTGGTCACATACATTAAATACCATTAAATTTAGAATAGAATAGAATAGAATAAAATAGAATAGAATAGAATAGAATAGAATAGAATAGAACAGAATAGAATAGAATAGAATACAATAGAACAGTAAATATAAATGCTCTGGGCAAGTTTACTAAGAGAAAGTGAATTCGCTGCCAAGTAATTTTTAAATCTGCCCCAATTCATCGACTCTCTACACTTTCATTTTAATTAGACGTTTTACTATCGTTTATATCTTATTAAGGATTAACAACCGGGCAAGTTATGAAATTCAATATCAAATTTTTGATTTTTTTTTAAATTTATATTTTAAGCATTTCAATTCATCACCAAAACAAATTATTAAAAATATGAAGTAATAATTTTTTTTTTCTTTTTTAAATTTTTTTATAAATATTAATATGAATTAAATATTATTTTTTTGTTGTTTATAAAAACACAATTTAAAACATTTTATTAAATTATTATTTAATGCATGTTTAACATTTAACAACCCATTTAAAAACATAAAATAAATGCTTATATTTAAAAAAATTAATCATATTAAATAGATTTGCTTTTTTATATATTTCCCAATAAATATTTTATGGCTACTAACATTTATTTAATAATTACAAAATAGCGCTTTTTTATTTAAATTTAAAATTGAAAATAAATAAATATATGTATTTTATATTTATTAAAATATTTAGTTAAAAAGTTTTAAAAAAATTTTATTCAATAATTTTAATCCTTTTTTAATTTTTTTATTTATTTTGTGTTCTTGCTACGTTTAGGAGGAATATTGATGATGATGAAACCACCGTGTAAAAGGAATTTAAATAAAATTTTAAATTAAAACATGAAAAGAAAATCTGTGTAATTGTCTGCATGTGTTTTAACTTTTTTTTTAGAAATAAATTCTGTGACTACTAACAATAATAACAGAAATTGCATTCAATTGTTAAATACTCAAACAACCAACCCATCAAATAAAGAAAGAACAAAAGCCCCAGGCGAAAGAAAGAAAAATCATGTTGAAAAAAATTTCCCCTGCCACAAAAAAAATCTATTTCTATTTTAAATATACAGAGATTTAAAAAAGAAAAGCCATATCTGTATGAATGTAAGTTAAATAAAGAAGGATTTGGTAGCAACAACAACAAAAAATGTTTATATAAATTATTTAACAAATAAGAAAAACAATAATAAAATAAAAATAAATTGATATTTATTTACAATTAGTGCTGCAAATAAAAAAATATTATAAAAACTTATTGATGTAAAAAAACCTGAAGCAGAGTTTATGTGTTAAAAAATTAAATTCAAATAAAACATATAGAAATTTAAGAATTCAAAAAATTATAGAATTAATATAGAAAAACATAAATACGACTTTCTGACAAATATTTGTTGAGAAAATATTATAAAAAAAAAACACAAACGAATTGAAAATGAACACAAATAAATCAATATTCTTGCATATTCACAAACATATAAACACACACACAGACACATGTATTGTATTTAGATAGAAATGTTTTATACATAATTTAACATTTAATTGTTAAATTGCTTATAAGCAAATGTTTATATACATTGATTTTCAAAATGTTGCTAAAGAAATTTAAAGCAGATAAAGGAACTTTATTTATTTCTCTTGAAATTTCTGACAATAAGCTAAAAGGAAATTGCTGATTTTATAAGGTTTTAGAATGCAACATTGGTTTTTAAATACCGCTGCACTTATTTTAGTTTTCAATATAAAAAAATTTGTTGCCATTAACATTTCGCTGTTATTAAACACAATGACAAAAACATTTCGCGTGTTTTCACAACATTATTTTTATTTATTTTGCACTTAATTTTTTATATGGGTGACAAAACCCTTTTGCTGTCAAATATCCAATTTTTTAACGATCTACTATTTAATCAACTACAACAAATGACGCAAAAATATTTTCATATTTTTTGGCAAGATTTTCAATTGATCGCTCTCTTACGTAATGATGTTGAAATACAAATGTACATAAAAATTTTTTTTGAAAAAGTCATAAAAAAAATGTTGCAGTAGAAGTTCTCTGCTTTACTGTTATAAACATATAAAATGTTTCTAGCAACATTTTATCAAAGCTGTAAAATAAAGCAAAGAGGCATTATTTCATGTGGAATTTTTTAAACAGCAGCTGATCATATGTTTTTTGTTCATATTTCTAAGACATTGTAGTATATGTGATAACAAAAAAAAACGTTAAAATTCTTGAAAATCGCGAGATAGACACTACATTTTAAATGTGAAATTTTCCAAGTGAAATAATAAATGTTGCTCAACAATTTTCAAAAACTCAAACAGAGTACCAGGCTTAAGCAGTATAAAAGCAAGAAAGAGTAATTTTCAAAACTGGCTTATTAATGAGAAATATATTTAATTTTCAGTTTCATAAAAGATTAGTTTTATAATTGAAATAAAAATTGTTGCGGATATTTTTAAAACAATTATTACACCTTTTGTTATTCGAAAATTGTGAATAAAGTTTAATAAGATCATCACTATCATCAGAGAGATCTACGCACTAAGACCTAAGGTTTAGTTTTCACTGACATAGGCTCAGTATACAAATAAATCCAATTGTCTAGTAAAAAAATAAATTGGAAATTGTTTATATTTTTATTTAAGTCAACAGAGAACCCTCTAGATTTTTTTTCTTCTTCTTGGCAGTTCATCAGATCTGTAACCCTTGATCTCAACGTTTCTTTCTACAAATTGATGATATCTGAGACTACAACGTCCAGTTAACCAAACAGACGACTAAGCCTAGTTACAGATTCACTGTGATGAGAGAAAATCCACTGGATCCTAAAAACCCGTCAGCTATTTTTATTTAGAAGGTTTTATTGAGGAAATTGTTGTGCATTTATTGCAGTTTTTTTTAAACATCTGGCTTATGTTCTAAAAGAGCAAAAAAAAGCTAATACTTTTGCTTATTCTTCTTCGAGAGTTCGACTGGATTGTAGATAGCAAAGATTTTATAACTCAGACTGATTTTTATTTTTTTCATTTCATTAAATTCATTTAATTTTAAACTTTTTGGTGGAAACCTTTCTGCTGTTCGCAAAACTTCTCACATGGACTTGTTCAGTTGTCTTTTTTCTTTAGTTTTGTTAGAGTACGAAAGAGAACTCTCAATTTTTACTCCTGTTTTCTTCTTCTGTTCTCTAGTACGCATTTAATTTGTGGTTTTTTGTTGCAGAAAATGATGATCAACTTTTTGTCATAATTTGATGTTTAACTTCTTTATAATAAAGTAATTTACGAAGTTTTATAATTATAACATTCTTTTTCCTTAACAATTGCAAATCCATCTTAATCGACAGTTTATTTAGAAGAATTTTAAAAATTCTGAAAAAAGGAACCGATTACAAAGCGGCTGTACAAATTTTTAACTGATATAACAAACTTTGGTCTCAACACCTTTGATACTACAAAGCAGTGTGATAACAAAGAATTAGGGTTAATTCTTTTAACTTTTAAATAGACCACATTTCCTTCCTTTCGCTTCATACTTTAAAATTCTTTAATCATGTATATAAACAAAAATGATTCTAAACACAAATGTTTATAAACATTTTAAAAACTCATTTACATGTTTGCAGAGCTTTTAAAAATTACAACAAAAAAAAATACACATAACAGTGGGCTTTCACAACATATAATTTAATACTCAATGTAAATATAATTTAGATTAAATTAGACTTGAGCTATTTTATATGAATTTTAATTTAAATAAATTGTAAGGATAAAATAGGGTATATCATGATTAAAATTAAAATTAAAATTATTTTAGTTTAAGATGACACACAAAAAATTTTTTTTAATTAAAAACAAAATAAGGAAATTTAATTTAAGTAACAAATTCCAAATGATTACAAAAATAGTTTTCATTAAAAGTCTGATTTTAATGTTGCAAGTAAATTAAAATTTTTTTTTTTAATTATTAAATAGAATTTAAGTTTACATTAATAACGATAAATTAAATAAAATTTCGGTTTAAAATTGAACAGAAATAAATAAAATTTAATATAAAAAACTTGCCCATAAATTAAGGAATTATTTTGGAAAGTGTAAAGTATAAAAAGGGAGTAAAACAAGGGTTTAATTAAAAAAAGACGTTGATTTATTAAAATTATTTTTGTTTAATTTTTATTTCATAAACCTGCATTTCATTCTTCTGCCATATTGACACTCATTTTGAGAATGTGTTACAAAGAAAAACTTCGAAGTTAAGGCGATACCAGAAGATACTTGCTTTTCGCTTTATTTTAACCCTGACATCTGTAGGAATATAAAAAGACCAGAGATATTTGGTGTGTTCGTCAAAAGTAAAGCGGCCATAAATTCAGTATTACTAAGGCATATTTGCATTGAATTGCTCAGCAATCTCGCTAAGAAATGAACAATAAATAATAACAGAAAAGGGAATAATTTTGAAAAGGATTTAGTGTCAAAAGTAATCGGCCCTTTTAAGGCAAGTTTTAATAAGAAAGCAAAAATTCCTAATGCAACCTATTTTACACTTACAATTGCAACTTTCAGGCAACAGTTGCTGCAACAGCTGAAGCAACGGTTGCAGCAACACTATACAAAGCATATATTGACTATCAGACCAATCATGAACATTCTCAAGGAATTTATTTCACACGGAAAAAATTTTTCTTGAGAAAATATTCCTTCAATTACAACAAAAAAAAAGTGACATCACCGTAATTTAAAGGGAGAATATTTATTTATTTACATTTAATTTCTTCTTATTCATTATTTTTCCCTTGAACTATTTTCACTTTCCGCAATCGATAAAGAAGGGAATAAATTTGTAATAGAAGAAAAGGGAAAAGTGATAAAACTCGCAAGGAATTTTTGCTTATGACTGGGCTGTATATTTACAGAAACATAATTTAATTGCTTCAACGGTCACCTGATATGTGCTTTTGTGTTTATTTTTTTAAAATGATTTTATTCACTCATTTCAATCATTTCAATGATTTATTTTGCAAAATCCATGTCACAATCTCCGTACTTTATACTTTCTATAAATAAAAAATTTATTTTCTTCTCATGTTTGTTAAGAAAGGATTCTAAGAATAAAAAAATATGAATGTGCCTATTGAAAAAACGATTTAGAGATTTTTTTTGCAAAAATTAAACGAATTTTTTTTAATGAAATTATAAATTTACCTAAAACTCATTTTGGCTTTTTAGTATAAAAACTAATGTATTTTAGTTAAAATTATAAAAAAAAAATTTATTTTAAATTTTGATTACTTACCAAAAATCTACAAAAAACACATTTTTTCGAGCAACGGGCAACGACACGTGAAATGTAATATTTTAGTTTTTAAGAGAAAAAAGAAAGTAAAAAAAATATATATATTAAAATAATAACAACAACAACATATCTATCTAACTAATGTAAAAAAGTAAAGTGAAATAAAATGAACAAAAAGCTACAAACAAAAACAACAAGTTAAATAAAATTAAATAAAACCAATATTGCATTTATATCGATCTAGAGATTATTTTTTATAAATATTTTGAACGGCATCATGAGGGGTTTTCAGTTAACAGAAGTTTAATATAATTAAAAGAAAAAAATAACATTATTGTTTTTAGAAAAATACAAAATAACGGGCTTTCCATTCCATGTTGAATTTTTCTGAAATATTATCAGCTCAATCATAATTATTCTCACGGAATTTCTTTCTCACGGAAAAAAATTTTCTTGAGAAAAAATTCCTTCAATTATGAATTTCGTGGGAAGAAAAAAAATTAAGAAGTGGCATCACCATAATTTGAAGGGAACTATTTTGCTTTTTTACATTTAATTTCGCTTCCATAATTCATAATACCTACTTTAACCTAACCTCGATTTTTTTTTACTTTCCTCGTTCAATAAAAAGTGAAAAAAATTGATAATTACAGAAACGATAAAAGTGAAAAAACTCACACGAAACTTTTGTTTGTGATTGGGCTGTATAACTCGTCATTTTTTTACAAAGTCTTATTCGTTATTATTTGTGAGCTTCACACAAGCAACGAAATCCTTTAAAAAAAATTTATTTTGTTTAGACGCATTAGGGAGATAGTAGTGCTACCAGATCAGTGTTGCCACTTTTCAAAGATGTTTACATTTTCAAATTTTTTTTTTGTTTTTAAATTATTTATTAAAAATTATAACTTTATTAAAATAAAAAAATGTTTCATAATTTTTAATTTAACAATTAAAAGTAAATAAATCCAGCCAGTGCTAATAGAAATTAACATTTCTTATTTTGGTTGCGATTATTAGATTTTAATTTCCTTAGCCGAAATTAGGATGTTTTTCTAGCGTTTTTTATGCGCGAAGTTACATATTTCACAATTTTGGCAGGTTTAGGTCTATTTCTAACCCATTTACTAACCTGTGTGTTTGTTCGTAAGTGTTGATTTATAGTTCGATATACATGCTTTTGGCTTTTTATTAAAAGTTTCTTGAATAGTTTCGACATGTCTGATCTTTTTTAAGTGTCAACATTTTTAATTTATAACAGATCAATTATAGACTGTCTTCTTACCTTATATTACACATTTGTTAAAATATATTAAGCAAATGCTCAACTGGTAGTGGATCTGAGCTAAAAATTTAACATGGAAAACGAGTCTCTTCAGTGTCAAACGCCTTAAATGATATAAACTGATTGATCCCCTCTTTCCTTGTTGCTACACTTATTCTTTATTTCTCTGTTACATTTTCAAAATGATTTTGGATAAAAAAATTAATTTTTTTAATTCATATGATAAATACAAAATTTATTTTGCCTGTTAATTTGAATGCCCCTACAAAAAATACTGTAACTCAAGTTTAAAATTATATTTAATTTTTTTCTAAAATATACAAAATATACAATATTATATTCTAGTTTTTATTTACTTTTCCTTTTGTGATATTATTTCTATTTAATATAAAATTTGTTAAACAACTAAACTTTTCTGTTTTCTGTTTTATTATTTATTTAAATTTTTGTTTTGTTTTGCAATTAAAATTATTTTGTTTATTTTTTTATTTAACAAAAATGTATACATACAATACACACACACACACATACAAATATTCCTTTAGTTTATCTTTTTATTATTATTTAATTTTAACAAGTTTTCTTCACAAATTTGATTTGTTGCAATATTTGCTTAAAACAAACAAGAAAAAAAATATTTTTTTTTAAACTATGACTTATTTGCATTTAATTAATTTAAAAAAGCCACAAAAAATATTTTTTATGTATAAAAAAATTATTCATTAATTAATGAAACTAAATATAATTTTGTAATAAAAAAAGAATTAAAAAACATACAAATATAAAAAATATATTAAGAATAACTTCAAAATGGAGAAATTAATTTTATTAAAAATGTAAAGTTCTATTTCATAATGTGTACAATAGTTAAAGTAAATGCAAAAACTACAAAAAAATGATATATTGAATTTCAATAAAAAAAACAATATTTAATGGTTAATGAAAAAAAGAAAAAAATATAGAGATATTTATATTTAATGAAAATACATGTAAATGGAAAATTAATTTAAATAAAAGTATTTAATGAAAACAATATTTAAATAAAAAGTGTTTTAATTTTTACTTAACGTTAGTTCTTCAAGTGTTATCTTGGCATCTATGACTGAATTTTTTAATATGTTGTTTATTAAACATATGTATGCTGTCACAAGCTGACGTAGCCGTCCAGACCACAATACGTTGTGGCTCCGGCCAGACTCAAACTGACAATCTCCTGATGCTTTAAAACAGCTCAGCTCTTTTTGGAGCCTTAACTTTTTATGCTGCTGTTAAAATTAACAGTGGCCATCAACAACTCATAACTGTTTTCCTTCATAAAGTTTCCTACTGTACAGTTGCCCACACTTTTCTTCTATTTATGTGCAGGCGCCTTCACCAACTCATCTACCGCGTCTACACAACAATTGTTTTCCTGTTTCTAATTAACACTTCTTGTCGTTTAGATTTGTGTTTTTCATTTCTTTGCCTTTTAAGCTAACCGTTAATCGCGACTACTTAACAGCAATTATTTTGCTCGATATTCATGTCGCCGATGAGAGTTGAGCACATGATCTTTCCATTCTATTACAACAGGCAGACTCCTCTACCGCTTCTAAGAAACAGTCCAATATTTTTAATAGACAAAATCATATTCATTATCTAGAAGAAAATGTCTCCATATCAAAAGTTCTCGTGAGCCGTACAGTCCGTAACAACAGTCTTAACCTGAAGGTATGACAGCAATATTCTAAAATTAACGCAACTTAAAGAAATCCAATGGTCTACTGAAATTAAACTATTAATTTTTTATGAAATCAGAATTTGTATTGTAAATTTTATAAATGAATTAAAATGGGTTCTCAGCTTCTTAAGTTCACATTTTATTTCAAATTTTTTTTTGGAAAGAAAAAAAATTAGACACTTGAAAAATGAAAGGCTGCATTTTCCAGCTCACTACATCCTTCATCAGCATTCTCTTTGTTGTTGTACGTATTGTTGTGCAGTTCACAAATAACATCAACAAATTTTTTGATTGTTCTTGTTGTTGTAACTCGTCCTTTACATTTGTTTTTGTCTTTCTACCAATCTTCAGTACGGCCACGAAATTTTTTTTTGAAATTAAATTAAAAACTGAACTTAAGCCGAAAATCAATTTTACTTCCTTAAATTATTGAATGATACGACAAGACAATTCTTATCGCTAATATGGGGAAGCACATAACCAAAAATGTATTCTGCAGTATATGTCAGTTTAAGAATAAAACAAGTAGGAGTGCTATATTTGGCCCTTCACCATGCATGTAAATCTAGTTTAGTGAAGCAACTTCAATCACAAAAAAAAAATATTGGGGTGACAGAGATTTAAAAAATAAGAAAAAATACATTGAAATGTCATTTGCTCTTAATGGGTTAAACAATTTTTCAAAACTTAAGTATATTCTAAAAGATCTTTTCAAAAGCTTTTAAATGACACCCATATTGATATCTTAAAATAATGACGCACAATTGTACTTTTCTATGAAAAGTTCAGAGGTCCATAACTCTGAAAATATTTGCGAGGGTCAATTTTTTTACTTGAATTCTTTATTTTTTAAGCCTCTATCGCCCCATATATACATATACTTTTTTTTAAAAAGATTACCTTACTAAACTAGATTTCTTCCAAATGATTTAGCAAAATTAGACAGGCAATGTGTTTTGCTCGCTGCCCAGAAGGACATGGAAAGATCTTGCTGATTTTCAATAGCACATTTTTCGAAACTGTGTCTGATCAAATGGCGTATTTTAATTTTCTCTAGCTCGTGAAAGTCAACACAAACACGAACAATAGGCGGACATTGCTCACTTTATGGGGTCGGAAATGGATATTGTAGAAATTACAAACGGAATGACAAACTAAGATGTACCCTTTTTCCACCTGTGGTGAAGGGTATAAAAACTCTGTTCTCATGTCGAAATGTAACTAATAAAAATCACTTCTTGATTTCCAATCCAATTTCCAAGAAAATAGATTTGGTAAAAAAAGTGAGCGACCCTATTTTCTGAAATTTTTTCAAATTAAAAACAAATTTATGGTTCAGTTCAGAAAAAAATATCTAGATAACAATTTCTGCAAAACATTTTAAATTTTAAAACGAAAATTCAGAAAAAAAATTTACAAAAGAGAAAATTAAATTTAACCAAAAAATTATTTTAACACTTAAAAAATTTGACCCTCTAGTACCCAAGACCGCCTGTAGACGCGCTAGATTCGTTACTCACTTATTCGCTTTCCAAATACCGTTTTACTTTTTTTGCATTTTGTCTAATTCGGGTTGCTACAAAAATTGCTTTTAATTTAATAAAAAAAAAAATTTTTATATTTTTTACTTTAAGAAAAGTTCAGATCACAAAAATAATTTTTTATACAGAAAAAATTTTGGTAATAGAGGAGGGTTAATTTCAACAAAAATCGAATAAGCACAATAAGCTAAAAACTATTAATGATTTTACTTTACACAGTTTCACTAAAACTTAACAAAATACAAAAAGAAATCGAAAAAAAAAAACACTTTAATGGTAGAGGGCATATAAGATTTGCTTTAGCCGATTTAAGCACTTTTATTCGGTTGACGTACACTTGCCTTTAAAAACTAAAACGATTCTCACTTCAAAAATAGTGTTAAGCAAAACATCTATTTACCTCTCGTTTTTCATCAAAGAATAATTTACAGAAAATTTTTATTAAAAAATCTTGTCGATTATTTTGTATAAATATTTTTTTTTTTAATTATTTCGTTTCTTTTTATTATTCTTTATAAGATCATTAATGGTTACAAAGGCACTTGCATCTTCACTTAAGGAATATTAAATGTTTAAGTCCCTAAATGTAGTGAGTAAAAATGATATTAAAATTATTTTGACAATAAGTACAAACAAAGAATGTGTAACATAAAGTTGATATTACATTCACTAAATGAGATTTCTTATACAAAGTGGATAGGACAACAAAGCTAGAAATGCATGCGTTATTTTAAATTTAATTTTTATAATAAATGAGTAAAAAAAATGTAAAATGAGTCGAATTTAAATAAATTATAAAAATGTTATGAAAAAATCAAGTCTTTAAACTTTTGAGACGTCTAGCAGTTGTGTGTAGATCCCAATCGTATTTCAATAAATATTCCACAGTCTCTGGTAAAGTCAGGTTCATGTCTGGTAATATATTTTGTAGCTTAATAATCTTAATGGCCTTATGGACATCCCAGTCTATAAATTCTAAAGATTTTAAACAGCGTTCCGGAAAACTCTAAAGAAATAAGAGATAGAGAGAGTTTGAAATAAATTTATTTGCTTTAAATAAATTAGAAAGAAAATGTGTTTTTAAAACTTACATCTTTTCCCAAAACTTTCATCATAATACGAACTTCATCCGAGTCTACGCCTCTTTCGGGTCCTTTGGGTTTTTTATCGGAAAACTCCAACAGATCTTCACAACTAACAGAATTACAATCATTGAGACGATTTACTGCAGCCGAAAATAACTCAGCTTCCGTCAGAGGTTTCACCAAATCCCTTTTTAAAGACAAATCCGAGCCATCTCTTGTTTTTATCATGGCCTTATCGACCGATTCACGTACCTTTTTAAACAGAGCATTGCCAGCAAGCTCATTATCAGCCTTTATGGATTTAGTCGTAGTTGCTTTAAGTAAAAATTCTGGAGCTGGTACTGCCACCGGCGATGGTGACTGATCAAAACTATCATCGGTAATTTCTATGGGTTTGGATAAATCTTGAAGCTTTTCTTCCTGTAGAGAGGGCTTGGCTTTCAAACTCTCATTGGGTTTTTTATTAGCAGACTTGTTTACATCCACCTCCAAGTTTTTTAATTCATTTTCATTGACATACACGCCACTGGCCAGTTTTTGTTTATTAGAATCTATCTCCTTGCTGTCATGCAAATGATCTTTTTGTACAGAGAAATTATAAAAACCATCGGTTACATCTGGAGATTGTAATATTTGATCTTTATTCGAATCGGCTTCTAAAATCGATTCAAACTGCAAAGAAGCCGTATCATCTGAGGAAATATTTTGATATGTTCTTTCATCTTCTTTGTTGTTTGTGGGGCAGCTCTTTTGAAGTTTATTGGTATTTTCATATTCTGCCATATGATTGTGATTGTTATTGTTGTTGTTGTTGGTGGTGGTATTGTTGTTGCTATTGATATTAAAAGGTTTGACTGTGGGTAAATTACGCTGATTTAAATTTGTGTTTGAATTTGTTTTCAACAAACTGGATTTATCTTCATCCGCCATAACTCTGTTGAGGGTTCTCTGTACCCCATTGGCTGGTATGATTAAGGGGTACTTGCGTACATGTCTTTTGGGATTAGCCTGTATATGTTTTTTACCCTCTTTAGGTGGCAACACTGGCAATGAATTCTCCTCTTCTCTCTCATCTTTGTTTGAAGTTTGTTCGGGAAATTTGTAGGACGAAGTTGTGGTCACATAACTTGGACTTTCACAAGGTGACAAATTATCACTCAAACGTTTATTCGCAGCTGGATTACTATTCGTATCCATTTGATTTGCTGCACTGTTTACCAAACCGAATTCGGCTTTTCGCAAACGATTAGCTGCTCCCCGTGTCGGCAATGTTGTAGGTCTGGGAGCATTTTGTAAAGGCGGTATAACCAAGTCTTGTTCATTTTCGGTTAATTTTAATGGTACAGAAGAGTTGAAGTCATCACTTTCGTTTTTTAAATGACATGAACGTCTTGGCAATGTCTTGGATGATTTGAGAGGAAACTGTATTTCATGCTTTCTCAACAGACAGGTATTTGTATCGATGTCCATGGTGTGTTTACGCTCAATCAGACTATTGTATGCTTCACGACCTTCTTCGCTGATAATGGCCTAAAAATTATCATGCAAAAGTGGAAAGAAAAAACAAAAAACAAAGGGTAAACAAAACTAAAACATAAAAAATTATGAGTGACATAAATAAAATTAAAAGGGATTTATTAAAGAAGAGCAACTGAAATGACAAAAAAAAGTTTTAAAAATGAAAAGATATAAAAAATAATGATTTCTTGTTGCGGGTACCCAAAGTTATGAATGTAGTAGGACAGAATAAGAGTTGAATTTAGGAAAAAGATGTGGTACATTATCCAGGACGGACATAAGTAATCAAATGTAAATAACAAACTTGAACTGTTTTGGACAAAAGCTCGATATTCGCTTTCATATAAAAATCAGCAAAAGAAAAACCGACAAAATAAAAAAGATAATCGATTTATTAACTTTAAACAAATAAAGGGAAAAAACAAAAAGAAAATCAGAAAAAGAGTTCTTTTAGTTGTGGAAGGAGTTTTACGATTTTTCCTGTGCGAATTTTAAATTTTATATGAATAGATTTTCCGAAAGGTTTAACAGTCAAACGATTTATTATTTTGAAATTTATCATCAATTTAATCAAATCAAATTATTATGAAAAGATTGAGGCTTCAACAATGTTGCCACATTATCCAGAAAATCAGTCTTCAATTCGCGCAACCTACGACTTTGTGATTTTTATGATAACTCATTTTTGGCAGACCCTGCAGAACCCATTACATGTAAAAAATACACTGTTTGGTGCAGTGTAAAACCTAGTGGCATTATTGGATATTATTTCTTCAAAAAATGAAGACAAATCTCACATTACCGTTTGAAATTATGGATGAATTGGTCTGGACAAGATGTGGTTTAAACAGGATAGTGCTATGTGCCGTACGGCAACCGCAACCATCGACTTACTGAAACCAAAAAAATTGGCAATAAGTTATTTTCGAAAATGGATCAGCCAATTAGCAAGGAGATGAAATTCGACACCTCTCGATTATTTCTTGTAGAACCACATTAAGTAAAAAGTATGCTAATAAACGAGCAACAATTGATGCTTTGGAGGTCAACATTGTTTGTGTTATTTTCAACATACGTCCAGCAAATAATGAACCATAATTGCACGTCCAGAATGCTCTTCGTTTTTCGGGTTATCAAAGTCCGTAATTTGTCGCTAACAAAATCGCTGCCCCATACGATGTGCAAAATAATCTATGCTGCAATTAAGAATTTAACAAACATCTGAGTTAAAAGGAAATAATATGAAGCTTAACAATAAGACTGAAGTTTTAAAAGTAGGCCATTTTATCGTACCAATCAAAACTCAATGACCCGCTTAAAAATCACAAGTGGGAAGTAAATGACTTAAATTAAAACCGAAGGTGTCACCGTTTTGCAGACATTTAAGCAACTTCGAAAAGAATTAAAAATTAAAAAAAAATAAAAATAATTTAGATTAATATAGATAAAATTAGATTAAGAAATGACTGTGTTGTTTTTATTTTTAGTACGCCTTACGTCTGCATTAACAGTCGGCATATAACCAACCTAACGCAGAAAAGAAAGTATGAAAAAATAAAAATGAATTGAAATAAAAATGTGATTTGTTTGTTGGATATTTTTATTAAATTCTTAACATTTTTGTATGGGCTTTTAAAATAATTCTCATGTTGTTTTTTAAGTTTTTATACTTAAAGAAAAATATTTTTGACTTTTCTTAAAATTTGGATAAAGGTTTCCCGATAAGTTGGCTTAAGCAGCCGGCATAATACGTCTAGATACCTGCTTTTCTAACTAACAAATAAATTGCATTTTTATTTGAAAATATTGTGGAATACACTAGAGCCTAGATTTGCATCGTTGCAATTTTAAGTTGCGTCGTTTTGTTTCTGATTTGCGTCGCTAAAAACGAAAAAATTTTTTACTGCAGCATTGTGGATTACCATTTTAAGCAATTGTAGTGCCTGATTTAGCATCCTTTTGGCAACTTCTAGCAACACTGTTCGTTGTTCGTCACCTGTGCGTTAAAAGCTTTCAAATTGCGTGAAATAAGGGGAACTCCCTCTGTCTTTTGTCATGTTTTTTCTTAATGTGTATGGCTTCCCCAATAAATTAAATTTTAGTGCATTTATTTATATAAAAAAAGATGATTCAATTTGCGTCGTTTTAGTTTGAGTCGCGCTTTTTCGGTCCCAATGAATGACGCAAATCGGGGCTCTAGTGTATTAGCATTATATAAAAAACTAGCAGTGCCCACGACTTCGTCCGCTTATCATTTCTAATTTTCAGAAAAATAAAATTTTGAAAAAAATAATTGTAGTGACAACTGTTTAAGTACCATTTAACCGGCATAATTGGATGCTTTCACATTTACATCTCTAGTTTCTGAAGGAAATGAAATATTTTTATAAAAAAAGAAACCACCTCACAAAATTTTGTTTTTTGCGTGTTGCGAACACATTAAAATCAATTAACAGAAGACAGGCAAACAAAAATACCAAAAATATATGTTTTGAATTTCAAATCGATAATTATCTACACCGAAATCAAAGTTTTCAAAAAATATTTTATGTATAGAAATGACCCCATTACTGTTTTATTACTTGTATAAATAATAGAAAAAATATATTTTGTGCTGCATTCAAACGCTTCTCCTAGAGAAACAAAATAGCAAAACAAATCGAAGTTGTGTTCATGTCACATCTGCATCAAACTTTTATGTTTTTCTATGAAAAATAGAAGGATAATTATTTTAAAAGAATTCATTTCAATAAAAACGAAATCGAATAATTTAAAAACATTTACAATAATTAAAGGATTATAATAACTCTGTTTTATTTATTATTGTTAATTTTTTTTAAATATTTATGTGTATAACTTTTTTTATAATAATTATTAAAAAAATGTTGTTTGTTTATTTGTATTTTTTTTTTTCTTTTTCTTAATTCAAAATACAATTCCATAATAAAATTTTTTGTTTTATAAAATATTAAGTTTTAATTTTTTTGTTATACGGCATTCACACTATGCAATTTTTCATGAAACTAGAATGACATTTTTGTTTGTTGGAGAAGCAGAAGCGTTGTTATTGTTGCTTATGTTTTTCTTGGTTTTTTAATAACGCATATTGCTGCAATTCAAATAGAAAATTGAAAAAAAAAAGTTGCCTCAAAAAATTGCATAGTGTAAATCTAGATTTATTTGGTTTGGGTTGTTGTAGAATCTGATTGCCATCAGAAAATCGACACAGAATTTATTTTGGTGTCACAGAATTTTGTCAGAATTAGATGCCACGAAATCCTATTTAATCGGTATTTTGTCAGAAAGATTCTCATCAGCTGACAGGTTGCAGATTATTTTTGTACTACCACAGCACTGTTGTAAAGCTTCTTAATGAATGTGATAAAAGAAGACATGAACTAAACAGGTAATTTAATGAGGTTATTTCGGTCCAAAAAGAAAATACAAGCTCTTATAGATCTATATATCGTGCCATAGAAAAAAGCAACGAAGCTGTAATTTTTAGCTCGTTAGCTTTTTTTTCGAATAATTTTTTTATGACACCAATATAAATTAGAATCGGTTTTTAATTCTGATAATTGGAAATTCTGACTTGGATTCTGCAACAATCGTGAGTATTTATAAAATACAGCGAATACAAAGTGAATAAATTTATTTTAATACTTTTTATATTCTTTACTACAATTTTTCTCTTGTTCCATTTAGTAGCAAATTTAGAAAAAACCAAAAAAAAATATTTTCGCCCTTTTTTAGAATATTAAACTGCGTAGAAAAACTGCGTTAAAATGTAGATGCGTTGAAAATTGTGTTTTACGTACCTCAATAAAATTGCTAAATATACAAAATCTGTTCTCGCTCTCTTTTATATTGTAACGATAACTCATTAATTTTTAGTATGAAGATTTTTTCGTTTAAGTATGCAGTTTTTGTTTTTTCATATTTTGATTTTACCACACTTTATCTTTGTTCCGTTAGCTGAGATAAGTGTAACTGCTCGCATATTCCATAGCAAACGGCTATACGTGCAAAATGATACAAAAAAATCATTTTATTAGTATAAAATTCCTCGCGGGTCCGAACTTTCAGAAGAAGGGAATGCGTTAGGGCGGTATGAAAATAGTTAAAATTACTGATCACATAAATCGGCACCGAAATACAATTTCGACTTCTTTAAAAGATCTTGATAGTTACCGCATATAAAATCGTTCTGGTCCAATACCCACAATCAGTTAGCGAACTAAGCGTTATATTCGGCAGTTAGCTACGCAGTAACAAATCGGAATAAGGTCTGAATGTGACCAGACAGCGTGTGAACCAAATTTTAGGAGAAGATTTGAATGGCACAAAAATGGTCGTCTTGCATTTTTTGAGAGATATATATTCGGGGACGAGGAATTCGAAAACGTAATTTTCAGCGATGAAAAAGGTTTAATTTTGGACTATACAGACGTGCACCACAATAATTGGGGCGATACACGGTATAAACGGAAAACATGCTAAAAGCGTAACCATGGCGGCGGATTGCTCATAATATGGGCTGCTTTTATTGCTAAAGCAAAGTCTATAATATGTTTTGTGCCAAGCTGTATGAATGCTGAAACGTATGAAGAATTGCTAGACAGGGAGCTAAATTCCACTTGCAAAACAGTTTCATAGCGGTAACTAAATTTTTCAGTCAACAGTGGATAAAGAAAAATAAAATCATTGTTTATTATTGTTGTTTTTTGCTTAAATTTCGATTTTCGTCTTTACTTTATTGTTTACACAAAAATCTTTAGTTTATTTAAAATATTTGTGAGAAGTTTCCTTAAGAGCTAATGGCCATCGAGACGTGCTTTCACGTCGGTGATTTACCAATTTAATCGGGATAAAAAATAGCACAATATTTATTTAAAAAGATAACACACCGGTTTACGTTGACCGAACGACGATGGCGTTCTTTGAGACGCAGTCTACTTTCCGCCAACATATTTGGTTTTCCAAAGCAGTACATTTAAAGCAGTGAGATAAAATTAACTTAACCATTCTTGAAAATCTGGTGCGGTCGATGCCACGCACGTTTAAACATCTAAATGAGCAAAATGCAAATACAATTTCATATTTAAATGGCTTTAGTTCTAGAAAGATCTATATTTAGGTAACAATTTTGTTTAAAAAAAATTTGCATGTGAAATAATTCTATGTTTTTCTTAAGACTTCTTGTCAGTGCAAGAAAATTTAAAAAATCTTAATAAAGCAGGCAGATCATAATGTAAACTTAAATAAAAACCCTTGAACATATAGCCGCCATTTTATTATATTTATCATTAGATATATGATAGAAACCGATGATTTAAAAATAATCTTTAATTTGTGTTTTGAAATCGATCAAAATTTTCTTTAAAAAATAATTTTTTCAAATTGATCGATGTCTATAACAACCCAGTAATTGTTGTATCGTATAACTTTACGACTAGTAATATAATAATTTTAGTATTAAATATATTAAAATAGTTTTAAGCTTAAGTAGATTGTTAAAATATGTTGAGATTAATTTGTTTTTTTTTTTAGTAAATTTTGGACATAGATCAGGATAATAAGAGTTCTTATTTAATTATAAATTGTTGTTATTCGCTTATGCTTTAGAATTATTCGTGAGGTATTACTTACATATAAATAAGATTAAAAAATGCTTTTATGGAAGATTAAAACAAATTAAATGATATCAGTCAAAGTATGAGCATGATTTTATATTTATGATTAGAGAAAAAAAAGGGATATCAAATTGCAAAAAGATTTTTACTATTTTAATTTAATTCACCAACTTCAAAATTGTTACTCGTCTGCTTGTGTCAGTTCGTAAAGGCAACACTGCAGTCAATTTTAATTCTATTTAATGTATCATTGAATCATATGTAGATCTACAACTTGTCAAATACACAGTATTAAAAGTAAAGTCACGTTGGCTTTTCTATGTCAGCGCAGTTTCGTTATCTCCAGCAGCCCTGAAATACTCTTCTAACTTTCAATTGCACAATTGCTTTCCCTATTTAATCGCTTTTTAAAGAAGTCTTCTAATAAAATATTTGACTAATCTGACCGCACCTTTAAGCATTTAAATTTAATATTGAGGTAACTACTCCTGCCAAAAATTATTAAATGGTGTCTCAATTTTTACACAAAACTCAAGTGAAAAAAAAGGCAGAAATTGTTTCCGCTCAGTATTGTTCACTACTGCAGTCCTTCATTTTTACTAACTTTGAGTTGTTCTAATAATGTATATCATTTTATAAACAATTTGATATCCCTTTTTTAATTTAAGAAAAGACATGTATTTTTATTTAATATTTGATTTCACTTTTTAAAATTCTCTTTTTAAGCACTAGAAACTTTTTTTAACAATTAATTTTTCAAAAATATTAACTTCAATGATATTAACTCTCTAAACAGCAATTCTTTAATGTGATTATTTTAATATTCTTTTAATTTGTTATTTAATTTTATTTTTTTGAGTAATTATGTCAATAATATTTTGGAATAATGACAGTGTTGCAAATTTGAGTGTTTCTTCATCGTAAATAATTTTTTTTCTTTTCTTTTCTGTTTGATGATGTTATTTGATTGTAAGGCACTCCTTGTTTTTAATTAGGATTTTGGATTTAAATTCAATTCAAATTTCCAGAGAGAGAAAAAGAGGAGATATTGAGTGAAGACCAAGAGCAACTATTGTCTTTGTTTATTGTTTTGTTTTTTATTGTATATTTTTTTTCTTTCAATAAATTTCTTAATAAATTCTTTTTGTTACGTTTGTTATTGGTTTTGTTATTGTATTCTATGTTTTATTTTCCTGTTCATGACTAATGATTGATTTATTATTTTAATGGATTAATGGATGGTTGAATGTAACTCTGTAGTTGGTTCATGTTTCATAGTAAATTTAAAAAATACTTTAACATACGTTGTAGCTATGGTGCCGGACTTGGCGGCAGATGAGTATTGTAACCCATACGATAATCAAACTGATCACTGTCGGTAGTGGAAGAACTTAAAGTGGAAGAAGGATGATCTTTGCTAGACCTATAACCGCTATGAGCATTAAAGTCAGGTATTTGTTGCTGTTGGCGCCAAAGCAATTCATTTTGCTTGACCGTGGAAGCATGTATCTTTTCAGGCCATTGAAATTCTAAGTGCGATGTGGAATTATTTGGTTCTGTTTCGCCAGTATTGGACGTAGGACTACGTCCTGTTAGACGTGTCACATCAAATTCATGAAATACGGAAGAATTTCCCACAACCGTTCGAGTGAAACTGGCTGCCGCCGAGGAGGCTGAAGACGAACCAGAACCAGAATTGGTCGCTATAGCAGAAACTTGAAATGTTTTGGTTGGTTTGGCTAACAATTGTGCATTGTAAGATTTAGTTTTTGTTGTTGCCCCACCAAAATCATAAATTCTCTCCTCATATGGATACGATTCTTCATAGGGATTTAATTTATATGATCTTTGCGTGGAGGGACACAGGACTGAATTTCGGCTAGGCCTTGGATAATTAAAATGTGGAGCAGATTTAATGCTTGCATTTGAGCCATAAATTTTGTTTTGTCTGTCGCTCTTCATCTCTACATCATGATCATCTTTTGCAGACGTCGAAAACAATTTACGATTCAAATTCGTCCGTCTACGACGATGATACAAAGAGCTTGAACCTCTAGAACGTATGTCACATTCAGATCTGGCCAAACTACGATCCATGCTATGATCAGTGTCCTCATCACTGCTAGAAGAACTAGTAGCAACCTGGGGCATAGGATTATAGCTGAGACGTCTTAAAGTTCTTGCTCTGGCCGTACGAGATTTATAAGCCACTGCTTTAGGTTTCTGGCCAATATCTTCCATTTGTTTAAGATTTTTTGCAAACTTACTGCTGCTGCGTTTTTCCAAAGTTGGTACGTCCCGATTTAAATTATCGGTAAAAGACAAGGAACGCTGTCGCTGTTCCTGATTGCCATTGTACGTGTCATTGTTAAGGGTCTCATCAATTCGCAAATGGTTGGGCGAATAAATGGAACTATTGCTTGTTTTGTGTGCTGTAGTGATTGACCGTAAAGGCGATACCATATCATCACTATATTTAAAAATGTCTGTCTTTAAATTGGCATATGTACCGCCACTTGAGGGGGTTGGAAAATTTAAATCTTTCGGACTAAAAAAACTATCCTGTGGACTGTAGCTAGACTTTTGGCTACTACGTCTTGACAGGGATATGGTATCTCTTGAAGCAAAACCTGTATCAGGAGTGCTAGAACGTTTGTCCACAGAATTGGGTGAGTTTTTAGTCACCTGGCTACTCATCATTTGTAAATGTTTGTCCAAATGATTGGTGGCAGCATTAAAATCAAATGTGGTCGTGGTGGTATGTTTACCATTTTGATAATTATAAACTGTGGCCGATTTTAAGCTACCCGTAGCGCTACTAATCTCTTCGTCTAAAGATGACACAATACTCGAAAATTGATCATTTAAAATGGTTTCGTCTGAATCATTTTTATCCACATCCGTGTAGGTGTGCATAAAATCTAGATTTAGCGCCTTTAAGGTATTTTCTATATCCATTAGATTTTCAGAAAGCGTTTTTTTATCTTTGCGTGGACTTTGACTGATAGCATCTGTGTATTCAAGCGAGGGTGGGGGTGTGGGAGCCGTAAACGATGTACGACTACCAAATTGTAGGGGCCTAGTTAAAATTTCTCGTGATTTTTCAAAACAAAAATCGGAAGTTTCTTTATCGAATAGCGGTATGCGTATGTCGCCGCCAGGTAAATTATCTAACGTGTTTATATCACTCGATATGGAATGAAAGCACTTGAATTAGCAGCAATAAATTAAATAAATTTTAAAAAACAACAAAAAAATAATAATTCAAGAAGAAAATAATTAAACAGAAATTATAGAAGAAAGAGATATAAAAGATTATGAAATTAGTTATATTATTTAAATTTCTCAATTAAAACTCAAACTTGTTTAAATAAAAATAAAAAAAAAAAAATTAATAAATGTTCCCGTGATTTAGGAGTTTTAAAAATTTTTTAACTTGCTTTTTTATAATTCTTTAAAATGTTTATTTTAGTAAGAAGACTTTAAGAAAATAAGGGCTTAAAAAATTACCACTTTTAAAAGTACTTTTTAAAAGGACCTTTTTTAAAATAGATTTATAAAAGAAATTTTAATTAATATGAAAATTTATTATTTAGAATTTTTTTTTATTTTATTTTAATTTACTTTATATAAATATTTCATAAAAGGGTATTTTATAAAGGCTTTTTTAAAGGTACTTATTCAAAAACGTACGTTTTTTAACTTGCTTTATTTGTTCCTTTCTGAAAGAAGTTGTTTCAAAAGCTTTATGTTAAAGAATTTTCAAAGGATTTCTTCTCTTAAAGTACTTTAAAAAAAATCTTCTTTAGCATATTTCTTTTTATTAGTGCTTTTATAAGTTATTTTCTTGAGGATCTAAAAAACATCCACACTTTTAAATTAGTTTTTTTACAAAGGTAGCAGCCAATATATTTAAAAAGTTACTTTTGCAGACAAACCAGTTACAAATAGGTCTCGTTTAAAGTAGAATTAAGTAAGTGCAGTTTAAAGAATAAGCAAACACAATATCAAAAGTATTACTTAGCGAAGTACTCTTTCAAAAAGGTACCTTTAAAAATTTAAGTTTAAAACCGTGCTTTTTAAGAAGTACTTTCAAAAGTACAGCTATTAAAAACCCTATGATACCCTTTACCATTTAAATATAACCACATGTACTATACTACAGATCTTCCATTGAATATATTAAATAAAAATCGGCATGAAAATTTCTTTCTAACCACACGGTTTTTCTGTTAAAAAAAAAGCTTTTTTTCGAAAATCGTAAATTTTGTTAAGGGTTGTTGTCCCAACTTAGTAAATAAAAATTTTGCTGTATGAGGTGAAAGCTCACCAATCTTTCAATATTAACAACAACCGCCTTCAGGAATGCAAACAAAAGTTTGAAAAAATATAGGCTTAAATCTAGTTAACTGAAGGGGATGGCAGAGAATTAAAAAATAAGAAAAAATGTTATGTACCTTATATAATTTTACATTAAAAAATAGCATCGGCTCTTAATCGGTTAAGCATTTAAAAAAAATCAACTTTTCCTTAAAAATCTCTCAAGAGCTTTTAAATCATACCCAAATTGACAAACAAATTTTTTAAAAGAATCTTAGAGGCCCATAGCTCGGATAATTTGGGCGAGCACCAATTTTTTCACTTCATATTTTTTTCTTATTTTTTATTTTTTTTTTTTTTTTTTTTTTTGTTCCAAATGATATGGAAAAATTAGAGGCAGGTGTGACATTTTGGACACTGCCTCGAAGGACATTGACCGATTTTGTTAATTTTCAGTAGCAAAATTTTGGAAACTATGTCTGATCGATTGGCGTATTTAAATTTTCTATAACTCAGTTAGTGCCTTAGCAAAATTGATTTAAGCACGAACATGGACGGAAAGAATTACAGACAGACATCGCTCAATCGACTTTTTTTATGTGAAAAAGTATCTTAAAAATTGCATTTTACAAAAGTACCTTTTCAAACTTAAAAAAAAACATGTATATCTTGAAAAAAGATTTTATTTAAAATACTTTTTAAAATTCTGTATTTAAAAAGTATTTTTTTAAAAAATTACTTCTGTAAAAATTATCATTTAAAAGAGTGCGTTTTAAAAACTGTTTCCATAAATAGCATTTTAAAAAAGTTATTTTTAAATAAGTACCTTTTACAAAAGTACCTCTTGAAGGGTACTTGTAGAAGCCTACTTTTAATAAAATAATTAAAAAAAATTTTTTTTAAAACACTTTTTTACAAGAAAAAGATAAAAGTAAAAAATTAGTAACTTTATAGAACGTACCTCTTGAAAGGTACTTATAAAAAATGTACTTTTTATAAAATAATTTAAATAAAAGTATTTATTAAAAGTAGATTTTTAAAGCAAAAAGTTAAAAAAGGTATTTTTAAAACAAGTACCTTTTACAAAAGTACCTCCTGAAGGGTACTTGTAAAGGGATACTTTTTAGAAAGTAATTAATTTTTTTTTTCTTTTTCTAAAATACTTTACCACACGAAAAATATTGAAACAAAAAGGTAGTAACTTAAAAAGAAAGTACCGCTTAAAAAGTACTTGTAAAAAAACGTACTTTTTATAAAATAATTTAAAAAGCTTTGAGCTTTTTAAAACAAACAGTTAAAATTAAAAATTAAAAAAAAAATATTTTACAAAAGCACCTCTTAGAGGGTACTTGTAAAAGCGTACTTTTTACAAAGTAGTAAAAAAAAATTTTTAAATAACTTTTTTTTACGAGAAAAAGCTTAAAATAAATATTAAAATAAGTACATATTGAAAGGTACTTGTAAAAGAAGTACTTTTTATAAAAAATAATTTAAAAGTATTTTTTAAAAGTACTTTTATAAAACAAAAGGACTTCAAATAAAAAGGTGCCTTAAAATCATACGTTGAAAAAAGCATTTCAAAAATACTTTCATATTTATTTTGTTATTTTAATGCGATCACACATTTTTGTAAACAAGTTTGAGTTTTTAAAATTATTTATTTAAATTAGAAATGAATTTTTAACTTTAAAAAACTCACCTGTAAATCAGGTATGCTTTTAAGTTCTTCCGTAAAGTTCTTCTTCTTCGAATGAGGAGACAACGAATTCATATGAGTGTTACTACCGCTAGTGCCGCCTGAATTAGACAAGCCGCTGCCATGGGATTTATCACTACTGCCATGACCACTAAGATGAGGAAAACGAAAACTAAACTTACGTTTGGGACTTTGTGTGGAAGGTGCTGGATCAGATACTAAATCGCACATGGATCTAAAGATGAAAATATTTAATGACTGCAGAAATTAACTGTGGAAACTTACTTACCTAGCACTTATTTCATTAGCTATTTCTATGGCTTGATTGAGAATCTTTTCATCTTTCACTGAGATGGGCTTAACAGTGCCACAGGAGTTCTTGGATTTTTTCGAAGTATTACAACCGGCACTATTTTTGCGTATTAATTTCGAAGTCAAGTCAGAAAAATCCGTGCGGTGTTTAGTGGTCGTATTATGTGACTCAGATTCTGAGTTTTTTGATGACGAAGCAGTAGCTGACATGGAGCCAAACATTGAGTTAATTTCATCTAATAGAGATGGTCCAAAATCTAATTTATCGGGTGTTATTTCATCATCATCGGATATTTCGTGATATTCATGAGGCTCTTCAAATGAAACACCTCCAGTGGCTACACCACTGCCATTAGTTACTGATGAATGGCGCCAAAGTAAATTATCCTTACCAGTATCGAGGCCATAGTTGTTGTTTTGTAAAGCAATTGTTGTCTCATCGAGAGTTTTGTGCGTAAATGGATTTGTATTGTGTGTGGGAAATTCAAATGAGGTTGTTGCTTGGCCGCTATTAGTAAAATTTTTTGGCGTATTCTCAGTCGATGGTACAAATGAGGGATTCATTGTTGAATTATGATGGGCGGATTCATCGGCAAAATAGCCTGAGGCAGTTTGCAAAGAATCCGGACTAGTGGGAGTGGGCGGTAAAAGTAATGGTGTCTGTTCAATATCCTCAGAGGGTTTATAGGGTGTAACAATTTGTCTTGGCACATGATTGTACTAGAAAAATTTTATTAGAAAAAAAAAACAAAAAAAAAGAGAGAAAAGCAACACAACTTACATTTTGTGTTGTACCCAAAAAGGCAATATCACCAAAGGAAGCTCCGTCTATGCCAACATGGCCAGTATGTTTAAAATCATTTTGAGGCTTTGAAATCATTTCAGTTCTTAGCTTACGTTTGCTACAACGTTCATTTGCATTACGACTAAAGGATTCTCTGCCAGAGAAATTATAAAATATTCGAAATTATTTTTCCTCTTTTTTCTCTCTTTTGCGTTGTACAACTTACCTGTTTAGAGTAGGAAGACCTTCGACATATGCTACTGTATTTGAGGGATTAAAGAAACCTGTTTTGCCAGTATTCAATACACCCTTCCAATATGGTGTGCCCGTATTACGATCCAATACCGTAATTATATCATTTTGACGATAAACCAAATGTTCTTTAGTTTTAGCTTCCAAACAATTTGCCACTGCCTTAAGTTGTTCCGGTTTCATATCGGGTAATAATTCATAGATTTCTGAAAATTTTGGTCTCTTACTAGGATCATCTTGCCAACATTTCATCATTAATGTATAATATTCTCTGGGACAGCATTCGGGTTGTTCTAAACGCTGTTTTTTCCAAATTGAAATAAAAACTTTTCAAAATGAAGTCAAATTGCAAATTTAATCGAAAAAAAACAAACCTGAAAATTTGGTGCATCTATGGCTTCTAATATTTGCAAACCAGTTAAAGCGGCCCAGGGTTGAAAACCATATGAAAACATTTCCCACAAACAAACCCCAAAAGCCCACACATCAGAAGCGTTAGTGAAACGCAAATAATTTATACACTCGGGAGCACACCAGGCAATGGGTAATTTTAGATTCACATTAAAATTGGTCTTGTAATAATCTTTTCCCACACCCAAAGCCCTTGACAAACCAAAATCTGAAATTTTTACTTTATTTTTGCTAAACACTAAAATGTTACGAGCTGCCAAATCCCTGTTGGTAAGAAATATAAGAAGTGACGTAAAACTTTTTTCCTAAATAAAACAAAATCTTGTTACCTGTGTATTAAACGTTTATTTTCCAAATACCTCATGCCATTGCAGATCTGTAAACCAAATTCACATAACGTGGGTACAGTTAGAAAACTAACTCTTAAACCAGGATCTTTAAGACACTCCAGCAAAGAGCGCAAATGGGCCAGTTCAGTGACCAACATTAGGGAGTCTGTGGCCAAGACAACGCCATACAAACGTACAATGTTTTCATGTTCTATGGAATGCATGATGGCAGCTTCTTTTAAAAACTCCATGGGATTTGACTGCATACGTTCGCGACAAAGACATTTTATGGCCACTTGTATCTGAAAATCCCCAAAAAAAAAATTGAAATCTTTTAAAATAAGAAAAATATTATTAATGACTTACCCTTTCCGAGCCATTTGTCCAAACTCCCTGCTGCACTATACCAAATTCGCCGGTGCCCAATTGTTTATTAACACTTATGGCATCGGCTGGTATGATGTGTTTATTATTCGGTGCTTTACCCGGTGAACTGTTATTCTTGGCAGCAGCGCCACCTGTTGCCGTACCACCTAAACTGCACGAGGGACTGGCCACCGTTGTACTTGTAACACTACCCGACATTTCATCTTTCTTCACCATAGAAGTGGGTGCGTGCAGCAAACGTTTAATTTTACTCAAATAACCATGTGGAAAATATTTTTCATAGAATTTACGTAAACGTCGTATTTCCGGTCTGGACATACCAATACTTTTGAGATCTTCATCGGTGGCATATTTGAATTGTGAAGCACTAGTTATCTTAAGTTCATCTCTGTTAGAATAAGCCAAATACAAATAAAATATATGTGAGTAATAATAAATAATTGATTAAACGATGATGATGATGATGATAATGATAATGATATGACAAAGTAAAAAAAGAAGAAGAAAAAAAAAAGAAAAAAAGAATAAAAAATGCAAAATATTCTTAACAATTAAAGACTTGAGAGCTCTGCATAGCACACGAGTAAGTAAAAGTATTTTTATTTTATTTTTTTTAAACAGAGATTTCGTGTGTCTTTGTTGTGTGTTGGCTGATAAGGCGTTAAATGTAGGATGTATCAAAAATTAAACAATAAGAATAAATTTATTTGCTTTATAAAACAAACCAGATTTTATTTAAGTTTTGTTTGTCATATTCCAACAATGAGTTGAAATTATGTTAAATAAATGCGAGAAAAAAATTATTTTGCAAATTTTTTGAAAAGCTTTTCTTTTTTATGGTTTTATTAAAAAAAATATTTTTATCTTTTGTTGTTCCAGACAATCATTATTTATAAAAAAAAAGTTCTTAATTTATTATCAATAACAAATATAAAGGGAGTAATTTTTAAGGCCTGATAAAACCAGGGCGAACTAATGAATTAATTTTATCAGGTGGCATCCTTGTATCAGCTGACTATTTTTTTTTCTTAATTTTGTTAAGTGTAAAATAGCTGTCAAAAGTGAATAATTTTATATTACAAAATTTGTTTTTTTATTATTCTTGAAAAAAGAACTGTAAGAAAGTCTTAAATCAATTTAAAAATTGTCTCTTAGTAAAAACGTTATTAAAAAGGTCAAGAAAAAAGGGCAGTATTTAAATGTGTTCCAAAGTTTACCATACACTTAGGTTCCTTTTTTATTGTTGTATCAATGTAGCAGCGCTGCCACCTTATATGAATTCGCCTTGGATAAAACTTTAAATTGTAAAAATTGTAAAAAAAAATTTAAATTAAATTTCATTAAAAAATTTTTTTTGTGAAAGATCATCTAGGAGACTAACATTTGAAAATGATTTTAGGCAAGTGGGCAATGCGACTATTCTTGACGAAGTGTGTTCTGGTCATCCAATTTTCGGCCACTTTTCTGATTAGTTTAGACCTCTATGGTTTTAATTGTTACTGGTTCATCAGCATAAACCAGTGATTGCGTGCACCAACTGAAAATAAGCGAAAAGTGTCAAATCGTACGACTTTGAAGGCCAATTGACAGATCGGGCACACTTTTCGAAATCAGCTTATGGCCAAATTTTGATTTTAAAAATGAACTCGGACCCATGTCGTGCTTATTTCAAAGCAAAACATTACAAAACATGGTGTTATCACGATCTTCAGTGACTGTAAAAGAGCTCCAGCTTCATTTTTAAAGAAATAAGGTCCAACATTGCCACCAGATTGTAAAATGAAACAAATAAGGATTTTTTTAGAAGTAATAGAATTTGTAGGATCTATTTCGGATTGGCTTTACTCCCATTAAACTACAATTTTGTTTACTAACAAACCCGCTACGAACGAAATGAGCCACATTGCCGAACAGAATTTTGCGTCATTAAGTTGCTCAAATTCATGATGATTTTCAAAGTAAATTTGTATAATTTGATAAAGCTGTTCAAGCGTCAATATGTTCATAATGATTTGCCACAGTAAACTGATCATAAATGTCAGCAAGTAAAAGCAGTATGACAGTTAACCCTTTAGTAAGCTCCAACGGGCTTTAAAAAATAAAACACCCAAAAAACTCTTATCCATTCTGTAGTAATCAAGGTGGTAAGCACGTTGAATACAAACCTGGTTGGCCACGGTTCATACCCTGCGGCAACCAAAAAATAAAAATTGATTTTTCTGTTTAATCGTATAAATACATATTCAGAATTAACATTAAAACATGCAGCCTCCTTCGTTGGTACTTCTCATAGCATATTTGCCGGCGAAGTGAAATACTTTTCTGTCCTCTATCCCTTTCCTAAAGAACGTAGCACTGTTACATACTAATTAAATAGACATTATAGCCTAAAGTGCACTTCTCTTAAAAAAAATAAGAATTCCTATGCTCCATTATTTATTTCTATTAAACTTTTTTTTGTAAGTTTTCCAAAACAAAATTGTAAGTTAATGCCCTTGATTCCCCAGTGCTGTTCCATACAACTTCCTTTCCTGTGTTCAGTATGTTTGAATATAAAAAAAAGCTAAAAATCTTAAATAAAAATAATGTGTTTTTTATTTAATTTAAATCTTTTATAAAATTTGTGATGCCATTTAAAGTCTCACAAATAATTAAGTTGTTTTCAAAACATCTGCAACTTTAAAGGCATTTTTGCCTTTGAAATAATTAAAAGAAAATTTATAGACATTTCATTCCACCATAAAGATTTCAATCTTTTTTTTTTTTTTGTAAATTAAACATTCGTATGATACATCCATCCAACTTTATTCGGAAATGATTTGTTTTTTATTTTTCTCTTTTTTATGGATGAAAACAAAAAAATGCATTAACATGTACAAAAGTCAAGTCAGTATAAAAATAAAAAGATATTGATAAATTCATGAAAGCGTATACACCACAAAGCATACGTTTGGTATGCGTAAATTGTGTGGGTGACTAAAATGTTTACAAATGTTTCTACTCCGCCTGTGGTGTTGTACTTCACCATCATTTATACTTACTTGACAGCATTGTAATAATGTTGCAGTTCGGCCTCTGTTAGAAATTCATACAAATCGATCTGGGGACAATCTGTAAGAAAAACAAACAAACATTAAAATAGGAAATGTTAAAA
Source organism: Cistogaster globosa (assembly GCA_937654795.1). Classification (NCBI taxonomy): domain Eukaryota; kingdom Metazoa; phylum Arthropoda; class Insecta; order Diptera; family Tachinidae; genus Cistogaster; species Cistogaster globosa. The sequence continues at coordinate 94,092,231 of OW569407.1, read as the reverse complement.
CTTTTTTTTTTTGGAGAGTGAAATCGGAACAAAATTAAAAATAAAAAAACTTAAAAATAGATAGATACTCTGTTGATATTAAAGGTTGTACACGAGAAAGTATTTACGGTTAATTATATATAAAAGCAATTATATAAATAAATATTTTTTTCTTTAATAAAAAAATTCCTTTAGTAGCAATAATTAATTCAAATACTTCGTCATTGATGATTTGAGAATGCAAAAATGTTCAGAATTTCCACACACTGAGTTATTTCTATACATTTAATAAAACAGTAACGGGGTAATTTCTGTACATGAAATATTTTTTTTTTTTAAATTTTGATGGAATACAAAACATTTATTTTTGGAATTTTTGTATGTCTGCCTGCGTTCGCATCACGTTAAATCAGACGGATGGATTTGAATAAAATTTTGTGAAGAGTTCTCTTGAAAACTTGGCTTAAATAGGGAATACTTTGTTTTGGTAAAAATAAGTCATTTCGTTTTGGACGTAGAGGACGAAGTCGTGGTTACTGCTAGTAAATAATAATTTAATTATTTTTTTCTGCAAAGAGACATGTTGTTTATGTTGCACAGGCCGCCAGTTTAATCTGTGAACTAAACGGACTCACTTGAGTTCTAGTGGTGGCTTTATAATGAATGAGCCTGTTGCTCCATATTCTGCTAAATGTTAAGTCAATTATTTTCCTGGATAAATAAACTTATTCTTCTCATGTCTCAGTCTAGACATTACAGTCTCGAAATGTCTAGAAATTTCCTCTCGCTTCGCAGAAAGTATTGAGAGGTTCCGTCCCTTAGTATTTGAATTAATAGTTCAGTGTTAGGAGAATCACCACAGTGTCTTTTTACTAGAATTGCAGTTCATATCTACTCAGACCTTAGAATCATACAGGTAAATTCTTAAGACCATCTGGGCTGCACAATCATCAGCAATTTGTTCTGAAACCAAAAGTTGCAGCAGCACTTAAAGAAGCACTCGGATTAGGTGATCTATCTTCTAATCATGTGGACGATTCCAATCCTGATGATAGATGACTGATCCAAGCAAAACTTCTTTAACTCTATTTATTTTTGTTATTTTTAGGTAGATTCTTATGCTCCAAAAAATAACACTCCAGGATTCGAATATCTCGCCCAATTCCATCTAGATGTCGAGAAGACACTCGGCAAATAGTTTATATTGATTAAACTGTTAGTTTACTTTAATATCAGCCAGATTAATGCTGTAATGATAGCTAAATCTCAGCCTAAATAATGCTGCACTGATTAACTAAATTAGGATTCTAAAGTCTAACGAACACCAGATAATGAAGGAACACTTTGAAAGAAAAAAATTTGTTCTTCCTTAATATTTAAATTCGAAACTCTTAACCCACAAAAAGTTCTTATAAAACGATTTAATTCATCCTGTTCTGTCGTCGACAAGCTGAAAAGGCTGCCAGAAATGCAAAATCCCTCACAATATTGACAAACGAAAGATACTATTTCTTCCTTCTTCTTTATCTCATGACGAGTTCTGCATTAATGTTCTATTAACATTTGCTGTTCTGTGATGTGGCTGACTTACTTGCACTGTCTAGCAATGACAGCTACGACTTTCTTTACTTCTTTTTGTTTCAAGAATCTCCTGGTGTGTGATTTGTATGCTTTTAAAATGTTTAGCTGAGTTATGCAATTTTATACGTTGGCTCAATCAGATAAACATTAATTCCTCATCGTTTACCTATAGATTTCACGGAATTAAAGATTGTCTTCATCACCTTAGCAGACCAAGCACTTAACACTGTCTAATAAATTTAATCGGAATGCGTTGATGGAGGGTTGAGTGTAATTTCAATAAGGGATTTGCAACTTCAGTTACTTCAGTCACATTGGAATAATGACGGGCTTCATGTTTGCTAAATTTACACTTAACCCACCAGCAATGCCTTAACAACTTAATATTCGTGTCTTGACATGTACGGTCACTGAAATTTGAAAGCCTTTGCAAGAAAAATGGTAAAAAGAAAAAAATGTTACATATAACTTTTTTCTAACCTTCACTTGTTTAATTTCTGGGCAGTGATACATCACTTTTTTAAAGAAGTGATTATTGTATCATCGCTGGTGTGTCATAGGCACAATCTTTGCTTGCATTTTTTTCTTGCCCTAAGCCATTTCATGACTACTTTTAAAATTTTTCTCTTGCTCATTTCATTTGTCATTGTTTAAAGATCCAACAGAAAACGTTTGGCAGAACTCTAACACACAGCGTGTTTTATTCACGTTAAAGACAAATCATTGGTTATATTGAAATTTAATAGTTTTCCACCATTTAATAAGTTTATCTCAGATACAAAAGTTTTGAAGGACTGTACAAATTTTTCATAAAAATTGTAAAAACTTTTTCGTTGGCAATCCTTATGTTGGAGACCATAAAAACTAGATATAAAACAAAATATTGACTATGACATGAAAAGTTTACTTCGTATTCGTAGATTTTGTGGGTTACTTATAAAAACCAATGAACAAAACGAAAAAAAGTTACAGAAAAAAAAACTACGATATTAAATCAGGTCAATATTTTATGTAGAGCAGAAAAGCAACAGAGAGAAAAATTGTTGCATACAATGATTTATGAAGGTGATTATACAATGACTACTGGCTTCGCTAATGCTGCCACATAAATGCACTGGATGCAGCTTATTTATAAAAAAAGAAAAAACTAAAAATATCATATGAATTGTTTTAAATTACAAAAAGTTATTTATGTGTCCACTTCGTTAGGATGACTAATAGTTACACACTTTGTAATTTTCTTTATTCTTATTAGAATTTAAAGAATATAAAACTTAAAAATAAACATTTACTGAAATGTTTATCGTTCAATTATTAACAGAGCAATACTTTAGTTCTACGGGTATGTCCTGATTATCACTTGAGGAAATACTTAAAACTGAAATCATAAAGAGTGAATTGTGGAATATTCGCGACAGTTCATTTTTGTCAGATTGTGTTTTTCTCAACTAGTGCTTATTTCGTTAATGGTAACACTTAGCTCATGTCTGATTTGGCAGATAATTAGTTTTATCCTTCCGCTGTACAAATATGGTGTGTATACGCTTGAACAACGCTGGGAAATATTGCGACATTACTTTGAAAATCATGTTGCAGAATGTGTGCAAAAATTGCGTACGGATTTTGGAAGAAGAGAAGCACTGTCAGCTCCGTATGTTCGTTATCTTGTGAAAAAAGTGAAAGAAACTGGCATCCTCATCAATAAACCAAAGCGTGAAAAGCCAAAAACAGTACGTACACCCCAAAATATTCCTGCTATGGCAGAAAGTGTGCATGAAGCGCCATCAACATTAATTCACCGTCGTTCTCAACAATTAAACATTTCGGAGACATCATTGAGACAAATTTTGCATAAAGACTTTGGTATGACGCCATACAAAGTCCAATTTTTTGTAGCAGTTTAAAAAAAAAGTTATTTGGCGAACCCTTTCCATAAGAAGTAAAACATGTAAGAGTGCTTTATTCGGCTATGTCGAATGCTATATACCCTTCACCATGTATGTTAATCTAGTTTGACAATAAAGCTTCTATCAAAATAATTCTTGCAAAAAAACCGAATAGACAATAATGCCTATTTAATTAGTTTGTAATCGTGCTACGTTCTTAAGGAAAGGGATAGAGGAGTGAAAAGAGCAAGTGGTGAAAGTACAGCCATTTTATTAACGACGAAGGATGCTGCATGTTTTAATGTTAATTCTGAATATGTATTTATACCATTGAACAGAAAAAACATTTTTAGTTTCTGGTTGTCGCAGGGATTGAACCCTGTCCAACCAACGTGCTTTCCACCTTGACCACAGCAGCCACTTCAGAACAGACAAACTTAAAATCATATTTCTTTAAGACGGTAATTATACATTTATTATGTTATATGACATTCAAGAAGGATTACGTCAGGATTTTTTATATGTCGCAGAATATAATATAAATGCAGTTTAGCAAGAAAATTTAGCAGTTATGTGGTCACCCTTTTTTTACACTTTTTATCGATGACCCAGTAAAACAAAATTTGTTTAAATTCTGAGCATTAGTCTATAACTGTTTAAAAAATTGGCCATATGTATTAAATTACAGCCATTAGGGCACCCTTTAATTTCTAATTTTAAATATTTATACTTTTATTATACCTGATATAGTAATGGACATTCTGTCTGATTTTCAAGAGTTATTCTGTAACGGTTTCAAAGATAGGGCCATATAAGTCAAATTACATCAGTTATAGGGACACCCTTTAATTTCTAATTTCAACTTTGCTCCTTTTTATAGCGAACTTAGCAATTAATGCTCTGTGCAAATTTCAATCAACTGTTTACAACTGTTCAACAGTTTAGTCATATACATCAAACAACAGCAACTATTGTAACACCCTATAATGTATAATTTTAAATATTTATACTTCTTAACATACCAGACAATTCTGTTTAGTTTTCAAGTGTTTGCATTTAACGGTTTGAGCGAAAGAGCCATATAGGTCAATTTACTTCAAATATGGAAGCACCCTTTAATTTCTAAATTCAAATTTTATACTTAATATAGAACACTGAGCAATACAGATTCTTTGTAAATTTCAGCTGTCTGTCTATAACAGTTCAAAGGTTTGGGCACATACTACATCGACTTACAGTAACTATTAGGACACCCTTTATTTTATAATTTTAAATACTTGTTATTATAACGGTCAATATAATCGATTTTCTGTCCAATTTTTAAGCGTTTGTCTATTACGGTTTAAGAGATAGGCGCATTTAAGTTAATTTACGTCACCTATGGGGACACCCTTTAATTTTTTGATTTATTTTTGTAATCCTTTTTTGCTATTGGGAGCTATAGTGATACGCTTTTTTAATTAAAAAAAAATTTTTTGTATAGGGTCACCCTTTAATTATGGACTGTTTTTCAAACGGGACCAATCTGTAAGATTAAACTATCAAATTAAATAAAATTTCATTAACTCGAATTGATAACCTTTTCTTGAAGTCAGTTAAAAAAGCAGACAGAAAAATAAAAAATTAAGAGAAATTTGTTTACATAAAAATGTCGTCGGTTCTTAATGGATTAAGCATTTTTAGTATTTTCTAAAAGATCTCTTTAAAAGCTTTTAAATAATACCCATATAGAACATTTTAGAGGCCCATAACTCTGTAAATATGGGCGAGGGCCAATTTTTTCTGTTGATGTTTTTTTCGGCTTATGTCCTTCGACGCAGCGGGCAAAATACCACGCCTGCCTCAAATTTTTCAATGTTATTTTGAACAATGAAGTGACTCCAATAAAAAAACAAGAAGAAAAAAACAAAAATATGCAGTGAAAGATATTAAAAAAATAAGAAGAAAAAAAGAAAATAAAGTAAAAAATTGCCGCTCGAGTTATGGGCCTCTGAAATTTTCATGAAAAAAGTTCGATTATCAATATGGTCAATATGGGTATCATTTAAAAGCTTTTAAAGAGATCATTCAGAAAATGCTAAATTTATTTAAAAATGCTTAACCCATTAAGAGCCGATGACATTGTTATGTAAAATTATAAATCTAACTTAATTTTTTTCTTCGTATTTTTTTAATTTTCTGTCACTCCAATATTTGTTTTTTTATAGAAGCTACTACCCAGACTAGATTTACATACCTGGTGAAGGGTATATAAGATTCGGCATAGCCAATTATAGAACTCTTGCTTTTAAGTCGATTAGAAAAATAACATGAAACATAATATAAACTGTTTAATGGTGTCTGAAAAATAACTTTAATTATTCAAAATACAAATTCAATTCAAATACAGATATTAAATCTCTTTTGCAAATAATCTCTTCATACAACATCAAGTGTTTGATAAACAAATTCATCCCCTTAAGTTCTTGAAAATTTTTAATTCTAATACTTCCGGTTTTAGCTTCCTTTATAAGTATTTAAACGTAATCTAAGGCTAAACAGTGTACAAAAAAAGCTTTTGCAAATAAACATACGCACACTTATACACACCAATGACTCAGTACTTTCTCTTTCGTTTTTTATTGCTTCTTCTGAGATTTAAAAATAAAATATATTTAAAAAAAGGTACTCAAAACTATTTATTTGGTTTAACAAGTCATTATAATTCGTTCATGGTTTTTGTTTTTCTTTTTTTTTATTTAGTTAAAATAAAAAGGGTTTTTGCTTTTGTATGTCAATGAACAAAAACAAAAACAGCGTACAAAAGCCGCTGCATCAGCAGTAGCAGAGCTAAAGTGACAAAAAAACACATTTAAAAGCCGTCACCTACAGACCGAAACAACAACTGTCATCTTGGCCCTGTTTTGCATGTGTGTGTGTGTGTGTTGGTGTGTGCATGCATTTAAGTATGGTGTCTAGTACTTAAACCATTTAGAATTCAAGCATTCAGTTTGTATCTCATTACCACACAAATTTAGTATGAACAAGTAATTTTTTGTTTTTTGTTCTAAATGACAACACAACCAACCTTTTGCCGACGAACTAACCTTGATGCAACGTTGACTAAAGTTTTTGTTAGTATTTGCTCTGTCTTTTGAATAGATTCTTTTTTTAATTATTTTTATACACAAAATAGTTGGTGCTACATTTTGTAAAAGAATGTAAAAAAAATTTGTATTTTATCTTGCAAGAAACAGAGTAAAAAACACGAAATACATTTTTTGAAAGTAAGATAAAAATTAAATAAAGGAATTTATAGAGGACATTATACAAAGGACATTGTATAAATTTTAGTTCAGTACATTTTTGCAAATTTATCGTTTTATAGAAATATTTAGTTACAACAGAGCAGAACATTTTAAGAATATTGTACATCAACGCCCGTTTTATTATTTCAATACAAATGTTCATGCTGTTGTTTTGTTAAGAAATTTTTAATCAAAGTTCAATTTTAGTTTTTAATAAGAACAGGCGCATCTGTAAAGAATAAACATTGTGGCGTCAGCACTGTTGAATGCACGCAGAGTTTAATAGACAACATTGATGTTTACGCACCAACTTGGTTTTTTTTTTTTTTTGTTGACAAAGAGTTTTTTGTCTGTCTGTTGTTTACTTAATTAGTCAACTTGAATTAAGCCAACAAATGTTGAAAAGTTGACTGGGAAATGAGTCGGAAGTAAAATTGTATGCAGTGGGCAAAACGTTGTCGCAAAAAATCCACAATTTCTGATAACACCACTCAACACTAGAAAATAAACTGACTTTTTCGTGATTGCAGATGATTGGTCACTCTGAAAAATGTAAAAATACTTACATCACTGGAATTTTTAAACTACGTCACTTTAAAAGCAAGTAAAAATTGGTTGTCAGCAAAATTGTACGTTTTGCATTTACATCCAAGTTTTTCTATTCCTGAAAATTAGGGAATAGTGAGTGATTCACAAGAAGAAAGGATATCCTTACTATGGAAGAATGAAGGCTATTGGGGTTATGCAATTATAGAAGCCTAAAGGCCGGGGCACATAGAATACGTCATACGTTGTACTTTGACAAATTCAACTTAAGTCAAAGTAACGATGGAAGAGGTTGGCACAATGAATACTTTGCTGACGGATGTTAAATCAAAGTTTGCTCTCTATTTTTATTCACTTTTAAAAGAAATGTATGTTTTATTCACTTGTTATTTTAATTAAATTTTATTTTATTTTTTGCCACCAAAATTATTTTATTCAAATTACAGAATACAATTGAAACACATCAAGAGTCAAAAGAAAACAGAGAAGAAGAAGCCGTTGATAGTTGTCAAAGTATTCAACATACGTCAAAAGTTAAAAGTTGACCAACTTTCGTTCTTTGCGTTGACGGACACGTATGGATTGTGACAACACTCATAAGAAAACATGTATTTTAACTGACTTGTCAGTTTAATTTGTCAAAGTTTAACGTATGACGGATTCTATGTGCACCGGCCTTAAGGTTGTTGTTTAAAGAAAAAGTAATCTATTTTACGCAGAAAAAAGTTTTTGCATCTAATAAATATTTTAATTGTTTTTAGATTACAATTTTTTTAAAGTTTTTATTAATTCGATGATTTATTAAATTAAAAAATTTTTTCCTCTTTTTTAATAACAAAAATAATAATGAAGAAAAATGTTTTTTAATTAAAACTCCTGTGTCTATTTTTCAATGAAACATTTAATTGAATGAATTAACAATTTAATGAAACTTCAACCTAAAAACAAATAATTCTTTAATGGGTTTAAAAAAACCCGTTTTCTGTGTGATTAATTTAAGAATCTAAGGATCTCTTTATATTTTAGTTGACGATATTACGCTACTTCTTTACGTAGCATCATCTGGAAACAGATATTTAGCCGAGGCATTAGATGAGCTAGATAAAATTTAAAAACACCAATCGATCAAACATAGTTTCGAAAATTTTGCTATTGAAAATCAGCAAGATCGGTCCATGTTCTTTGAAGCAGCGGACGGGCTAAACACCATGATTGCCTCTAATTTCTTCACATCATTTAGAACAATGAAATAACTCCAATCTAAAAATATATGAAGCGATAGTGAATTAAAAAATAAGAAAAAAAACACCAAGTGAAAAAATGGCGCTTGTCCATATTTTCCGAGTTATGGGCCTCTGAAGTTTTCATCAAAAAGTTCGACTGTCAATATGGGTATCATTTAAAAGCTTTTGAAGACATCTTTTAGGAAATACTTTGTCATCCCAACATTTGCTTTATTTTTTTTTTTATTGGAATAACTTTACTAAACTAGATTTACATACATGGCGAAGGGTATATAAGATTCGGCATAGCCGAATAAAGTAGCTATAACTTCTTTTGTGTGTCGCGCTAAAAATTGAGTTCCCAAAAACGTCTTCCCTGCCCTTTAAACCTGAACGATTTTTATTTTTTTAATAACACAAAAAAATTGTTTTTCAATGTGAATTTTAACAAAAAAATCTTTACTATTTTAACGTTTTACTATTAAAAAAAAGAAAAGAAGGATGACTTTTATACGACATAAATTCAGAGTCCATTAAAACCCTTATTATATTTCGACAAACGATTGTAGCGCCCCTTAAACAGGTTTGGAAAGCACTTATACCCAGAGATGGGAAGTCGCATTTTAAATATGAATAAATATTGTTATCATAGCTTTCGGTGAAAACCGCCGGCAGTGGCTGTTTAACTGGTACGTTTGGCGAGTGCTTTCGATGTGATAACATCATTTTCAAGCCGCGTTTTGATTAGTACTGGTTAGATAGTGTTAGGTGTTGTTGCATAGATAGTGGTGGGGAAAGAGTCTATTAAAATGGTATTATGCAGGTAGATGGCCTGATATCCGTCATGTTTATTGAAGGAATATAATTTTAATACCGCTACAAAAATCTTCAATCTCGAGAATTGAAAGCTATTGGGTAATCAAGGGACACACAAGGCTTTTAAGCTGTAAGTCCTGTTTTTAAAAATGGAATTTGAGAAAACTTTTTATAAGAATTGAAAAAATGATTTAGTGCAATATTCTCACGCATGATGAGTTCTGTACGAATGTGGGCTATAAAAATAAGTGTAAACAATAAATGTAGGAATTAAAGTTTGTTTCCATAGAGGCCGTCATTTTGATGAACATGGCCTCAGGTCTTAAGCGCGTTATACACAGACTCTTGAAATCTGCAGAGAGTATTAACGGCTATGGTTAAGTTAAAAATGAATTTCAAGTTAAATAAAGAGTGTGGTGATAGTAACGTGATTTTCGCACATCTTTTCACCTGGGACTTTAAATTTACAAAAAGCATGTATTGCTAGCTCGCTATAAAAGCAAGTATTAAATAAATTAAAAGGTGACCCAATAGTAACTTTATTTTTACAGGGCCTTATTTTCGATTTACTTAAAGTAAATATGTGATAGGCAAACCTTTGTGTATGAATACAACTCGCAATTGGCGTATTTATTTCATAAAGCAACCAGATATTTCACTAGAATTTTATGTTTTCAATTATAAAAATCAGGGACTTTGAAATAAAAAAAAGCAAGGCTTTGGCCCCTATAAACACAAATTGTTTTACAACAACAATTAAGAGCATCCTTAAAATCAGTCTAAGATTTAAATAAATAAAAATGATTCCTTCTTGCAGGTTTTTAGTACGCAGATGAGTTCCACTCCCTTAGAAAATCCATGAGGTCTTCTACAAATTCGGAAGTTAATAGAATTGTTTTAGATTTAAGACCGAGCTGTAGAAAACAAGAAATTTTATTTCTTTACTAAATATAAAAACTATCTAATTTTTTATCATTTTTATCATTTCTAATGTAGCATTTTGCTCAAATTATTAAATGTCAAAAATTCCAGAGCTGCACTTTTTTGATTGAATTTTGTCAATTTTTCAATTTCTTTTTTTGGCAAATAAGATTTTATGCATTCCCTGCTGTACAATAGGGGTCTGTGCATCTAAATTTTAAACGAACAGTTCGTCAAAAAATAAAACGATTTCTTATACAGCCATATTTGTCATATGTTAATTCTAAAAACTGTCTACAAAACAAATCATATCTCGAAAAAAGAAAATGCAAACTAAAAAAATTTTGTTTTAAGTTGTAAAATTTGGTTGATCTCTTTAGAACCCATAGAAGTAGTTTTGTCCATAAAATTTTCACGATTGCAGATTAAATTAAAATTTTTTTTAGATAAAAATGTGGCACTTCAGAGCATTTCTTAATGCTTAATTGAGAAATCTTCAGTTATCATAGTTCCGTAAAAAAAGATTCGATATGTAACATTTTATAAAAAAAATTATTTAATAAGAAATAAATTTTTGTCACAATCAGCCAAATTTATATTCTGCATTAAATCGTACTTCGCTTAAACTGCATGACAACGACTAGTTTTTGTGGACTTTTTTTTTCTTTTTTTAGCTGCTGTAAGTATTTACAAATGTGTGGGTTGGTTTCTTTTCAATTCTTTATTTTTTCAAGTTTAAGTTTAATGAGGTTGATAAAATTCAAAATCGCTGAAACAGCAGCTATTTAATAAATTTAACATGTTTATTGTGAAAAGCTTTTCAAATTTTTCCTGTTTTTTTAACGCTTGTAATAAAGTTTTTATTTCTAGTTTTCATTAAGTTGGCATTACATTTTGAATTTCAGTTGATTTTTATTTCGAACTGTAATGCAACAACATGTGTCTATTGTAATTCATTGATATTTTTGTTTTAATGTTTTAGTTGATTGGTTTGATAATCAACAAAATCGAAAAGGTGTTTAAAAAAATGTTTTTAGGGTTCAGGACACAAAATGTAAAAACGTAACCCTATTGTCCATCCGTCCGTCCGCCTGTCACAGCTCTCTAACTCTCAACCGTAACACGTATACTTTTCAAATTTTCACAGAAGATGTATTACTACAGCCGCTATAATATTAAATATTGTAAATTAAAGGGTATTTCGAAAGTGCCTTGATATTCGTACAATTTAATGTTATTTTTTTGAAATGCGTGTGGCAGTCACGTCAAATGTTTCCAGTATCAGTTTAATATAGCAACAAGTAGAACAAATAAAATTTCAAATTAAAGGGTGTTCCGATATTAACGTGATTTTTACTTATATTGCTTTAGTTTTTCTGCCATAAGACATTTAGACTTTAAACAAAGTATGTACAAATGTGTAAATTGTAAACAATAAATTTAAAAATTAAAGGGTGTTTCCAAAAGGTCGTGAATTTAACAAATATGGGCATATCTTTTAAGCCGTTATGGGCAGGCGATTAAAATTTATACATTAAATGAATTAAAATAAATTAATAAGAAATAAAGGGTATTCCTGCAATAACGGAATTTTCAAATGTTCGGCCTTAGGTTTTTGAACCGTAATAGACTGAGACCATAATTTTAGGCCGTATAAAGTAAAAAAAAATATACAAGGTGTTCCAATAGTAACGTTATTTTCATATGGCCTTATTAAAAATTTATCCAAAGTTTGTTTTACTATATTTGCTGTAACTAGTTTAAAAAATAAAATCAAAAATTAAAGGATGACGTGAGTGAGATTTTAATATATCATTCTTAAAAATACAGTTGCCAGACTTTTATTATCTTTTCTAAAATTGATAATAAAAATCCTGAAAACATGTTTTTTTTTAATATGGCCTAGGTATTTACTTTTGGATTGCATAAAGAAATTTTTTAAAGTTTAAAAATAAAGAAATTTATTTTTATAATTTTGAAAAAAAAATATATTTAAAAATTAATAAGACAATATCTCAATTAATTAATTATTCCCAAATTAAACTTAAATCCTCTAATCCTCTAAATATCGTTCTGGAGTAATTATTATCTTAAATTATTAAAAATACAACAAAAATTATCAATTCGTTTATTTTTTATGTTTATAGGTACCCGCAAAAAAATACATTTTTAACGGTTTTAAAAATATTTTTGTTTCAGTTGAAAGATGATTTTTCTTTCTGACTGGTCCCACTAAAAAGTTTTTTTGAAAATTAAAGAGTATTCCTGCCATAGTTGATGTAATTTGACTTAAATGGCCCTGTCTTTGATACAAAATAATGCTTACAGATTTTTTTGCACTCAAGTTTATTTCATATTAAATGGCCATCAAGAATTATTTTATTTTGAATAAAAAATTAGTTAAGGTAATTAATATAAAAAACAAAAATAAAAACCTTAAATTTTTTTTGTATTTTTATTACTTTTTTTATTTTTTTTTTTTTTCAAAATACGAAAAAAAACAGCTTAAACGCCGATATTAATATTTCAAGCACGTCTCTACGGGAAACTTCTCACAAATATTTTAAATATACTTAAGAATTTTTGTTTAAACAATTAAAAAGTGACAAAAATTTTATTTTTCTTTATCATTTTTGTTTATTTTTTATTTTATTTTTTTTTTTTTTTTTTTTTTTTTTGTTTTATAAATTTTAAATTAATTTTTAAAACACTTATCAAGCACCATTAGAAAAGCTTAAAAAATGCTTACCCATTGTTATTTTTGTTGCTTTTGCTGCACCACACTGACGAAACAACAACAATAATAATTATGAATAGATGCTATAGGCAAGTGTTTTTGTTGTTTCTTTCATATACAGATATTTGATATTGTGTTTGATGATATGTTTACAGGCCCACCGGAAGCTATTCTGCTAAGACAAACGTCAACTTATTAGTTTCTGCTACAGCCAACTGCTTTTGCCATGCAAATATTGTTCTTAAACAATTTTGATGTTTGTGCTCCACCTGCGGCACTATAACCCCTTTTCCAATTAACACAATTTGCAGCAAACGAACTTCAAATACAATGACTAACAGTCCAACAACAAATGCCGCATAAACTTTATAAAAACTCTATAAAAGGGTTCTTACAATTTTTTTCATTAAATTCTGCTCTCTTTTAAGACATTGCTCTTTTCATAATTCTTTGCTGTTAATTCTGCAGCCAGCCAAACAACCAACCAACCATCCGAACATTAAGAACATTCGCAAACACTTTTTATACAAATTTTAAATGTTTTTTCGCATTCAAACTGTGTATTTGCAAATGAAAACTAAACTTTCTTTGAAATTGTTTAAATAAAGACTCGGTACTTTCTTGACAAAAATTTATTAATCTAATAATTATAATCACTACTCTCGCTTATGATTCACTTATATCACTTGTAAGGAATTATTAAAAGCATTTAAATTTAATACACATGAATTTTTCATCTGATACACAAAAAATATTTTAACTTTTTCCAGTAGGAGATTGACTGATGAACAACAAAAATAAATTAAAAATGAAATATTTAAATTACATAGATTTGACTTGTACAACAGTTTACTTTTCAAATGAATTTAGATTTTAATCCTATTTAAAAGTAAATATTAATATAAGTATAAAAAACTGCAATTTGTTTTTCATTGATTCCAGTAAAGATTTATAAATTAATTCTTGTTTTATTTTCAAAATTGTTTTCCGCACACAACAACACCTAATCTCAACATGGCGACTCTGACTAGTTGAGAATTTTTTTCTCTTGTCTCACAAAAACAACAAAGTAAACCGCAAATGTCAGAAAACCTACGCAAGCAAAGCAAGTGTCATAATAATGTGTTTGTTTAGAAAGTGTTGGCTAAAAGAATCATAGGAAAGGTTGTAAATAAGAAATAATTTATTGTTGCCAACCATTTATACCAAAAATTTTGCTCGCTTTTTTCAACTTATCCATGTATGTATAATTCATTGGTTCCAGTTCAAGGCATATTTATAATTGTTGTCCTCATTTTTTGCATAAATTACACTTAATTTTCATCGTAATATCTATAACTTAATTGTTTAAAAGTACATCAATAACCGTTGCAGTTTAATAACCTGCATTATCATACCGGTGTTACCGTATAGCTCCGGTTGGCAGTGCGTAAAAATTTGCGTTATTAAGACTGAATAAGCCACAATTAGATTTTATTAAAATAGTACTCGATACAAATGTTGAAAATTGTCTCAAATCTAATTAGAATTTAGTTATTTTATTAGAAAAGGAACGCTAAATATAAAAAAGCTCTTTAAAATCAATTTTGAAGGTGTGACAAAAATACCGGTCAGTTATCCAGTCTTTAAAAAAGAGGTAGAAGTCTGTGATAATCTAAGGAAACTAAACTTAATGAAACGTTTAATTATACAAGCATGTTCTGACAATCGCAAATCGCATAAAACGTGCGATGTGAGTTGAAATCGCATGAAAGGTGTTCTGTAGTTCACAATCCCAAGAAATTTGGCGACTTGAAATCGCAAGCACAGACCGAAGTGAAGTTATAAATTTCACTTAAAATAAACTTTAAAACAATAATAAAACTATACACAAATAAAAATTAATATGTTTTCCTTTATTTTTACTAAAATTTATTTATATTTTTACACAATTAAAGTCTTAAATAATAAATTTTAAATATGCCCTTTGTTTTATCAATTGTTTGTGTTTGTTTTTTCTTGAGTACTTGCAATTTCATAAAAACAGCTGTTCTTATTGATGTTCGAAAATATATTAGAATTAGTGCGGTTAAATGTTTAGTCGTTAGTCATATAAAAATTCACATTTTAAATCTTAAACAAATATTCAGTGCTTATTAAATGGGCGATTTAAGTGTTAATGTACGTTAATAAATATATCTCACTTATTTTTAGGACGATCTGCGTTTTGAACGTGTATGTTATAACTAACAAAATAAGCAAAAATAATTTTTAAGTACTGATTACTCACGATCTAAGTACTCTTTTTCTTTAAAGTTGCTAAATGCAACATCACTAATAGAAATTTCATTTGTCGCCAAATTATTTCTTGCTTTGTATAAAATTTTTAAATTAATAAATATTTATTGGATTGGAATATCCAATAGATTAAAATTATCTCTAAGCATTCGTTTTATAATTTCTTCTTTTTTAATTTCATGTTTATTTGAAGAAATTAAACTAAGCAAGAAGGCTGCTGCCATTTTTTAAATTTTCTTTTGATTTTTATGTTTTGCACCGTCAAATCATATGTTTTTGTTTTTCGAACATAAGTTTGAAAAAAAGCAAATCGCAAGCAAAACGCGTGAGTTTCAGAACATGTAAAACAAAAGTTGGCGTTTTTGAAATCACATGCGATTTCAAAAACGTGCGAGTGTCAGAACATGCCTGATAGTGAAAAGGATTAGCTCTTGTCATATTTATTTAAAGTATTTTGAAATTAATTTTTTTCTCATCCCCTTCTAAAACAACGACGTCGAATGTTTAGCAAGACTTATTTTCTAATACCAGCGCTATTTCTGATATTCAAGTACATCATCAAACAGTTTGAAAAGTTTTCTAATTAAATCGAATCGATTTCATATTTTACTTTAATCAGCTTGAGTGTCATTGTATCTTTCTACTTAATTTTGATGTGTTCGCTCGGTAAAAACTTGTCAAATATTTTTACATGATTATTTAGATTTTTAACCGGTAAAATGCTTATATCTCTTCCAAAAAAATAAATCAAATAAGATTTGAAACAAAATTGAATGAATTGAAAATGAGTATTTACCACACATACCTGACTTGTGATCGCCAAGGCAATTCAATAACAGGTGGTCTTAATGGCCCAGGTAACAATTTTTTGCGCTTATGATTCTTCTTCGAATGTCAAAAGCTATAATCTCTTATTGTACTTCTTTGTTTTTGACAGCCGAAGATGATTTGTACAAAAATAAAATAAACATATTCGCAGTGTTGTGTTTATCTTCGCCGTGAGTTTAACTGTTATGAATTTGTGATCGCTAAAACTCAAATCAAATACTTTTGGACATATTACAATGAAATTTAATGTGTCCATTTACCCTTATCGTGGTTGGCGATTTTGTGGCGAAAGTTAGTCGTTTTTAAAAAGTTTTGTAATAAAGACAGCTCGTAAGTTATCATTAATCTATTACAAATTGTCATGGTCGAAATACGCCTACGCCAATACGAAAATTTTGTAATAGACTAATGATAACTGTTGCCTTTGATCTGTTACAAAACTTTGATTAACTTTCGCCAAAACAACACCAACCACGATTAGGGTGAATATTTAGAAATGTTAGGGTGGCATGAAATTTTTAAAATGAGAAAGTGAAGTTAAGCTTACAAATTATAAAATGTTGGAACTTTAGATTGCTGCTTTAATAATTTACTTCTATAACTCTATCTTTTACATATTAAACTCTTTTATATATTAAAAACAAGTTTTAATTTTATTGTTTATTATAAACTAAACAACTTAGATATTTTATTAAAATTTATTTTAATGTAAATACATATAAAGGGAGCTGGGGGAAGAGGAGACTTAAAATGTTAAAAAAAAAAGATTATGAATTTAAAATTTATTTTTATTTGTTGTTTCACATAATTTTAACTAAATAAAATACATGCAGCTTCTTTAGTATCTAAACAAGGATGTTTTTTGTTTTTTTTTTTTTTTGTCTTTTGAAAAGGAAATTTCAATTTATTTTTTTAGTTGTTTATTTTATTCTCTCTATTAAATACATTACTTTCCTTATTTGTTATTTCTATTGTTGTTATTTTATGTATATATTCTTATTATTCTCCGAAAAAGTGTGTGGATGTTTGTGTTGTATGTTGTTTTTTTTTTTTTTGTTGTAAATATTACTATTTTTTATTTAATTCTGGTAATAATTGTAAATGAAATCCTTTATTTTATATATAAATTTTTTTGTTTGTTTGTTTTACTTAAAAAGTGGTGTTTTTGGGTATATTTTTTCTTTTTCTTCTTTAAGGTTTAACTGTTAATTTTTTCTTAATTTTCTTTGTTTTCTTTTTTTACTTAAATATTAATTTGATTTTGTTTCAGCTTTTCTTATACGAAAAATAAAACTTGCAAATGTTTTGTTTTTGTTTGTTTTGTATAAAGTAAAATTATGAATCATTAATATAAAAACGACGATGTATAAAGATTTAATAAAAAAAATAAACACATGGAAAATAACGGGATGATTAACCAAGAATTTTATGAAGAATAGCTCTTTAACCTTCATGCTTTCTTTTCTTACCCCGTGCCTGGGGCTCTTCAGCTGAAAGAAATAAAAAAAAAGTAAGAAGATTAAAAAACTGTTGGGAGTGAAAAAAGTGGAAAAATATTAAAAAAATTTTCGCTCGTGGTTATTCATGAATGCACTCTCGAAAAACAACTTTACTCAATACAACTATTTTTTCGGTACAAGAATTAGTTTCACGATCAAGTCTCTTGTTTATGGAAAAGAGAGGATAAGAGAAAACAAGGGAACAGAAATGCCTTGTAATTTGTTTTAGCATCCTTAATTTTAGATAAAAACAAATCTTAAGCAATCAAGACGCAATTGTTAGATTTTACTACGACAATCGAACATTCGCTCTGCAAAAATCCGAATTCAAAATAATCATCGACAATCGACTTTGAACGAAACTTGATAAGAATCTAAACGTGTTCATTTTTCACAGATCATTTAAACATCGTGTATTGGGTAAAAAGTAACTCAGACAATTAAGTACAACTACTGCAAAGTAAATAAAATTTTAAATGAAAAAAAAAACAAATATTAGAAGAAGACTGTGACTGGTCAATTTGTACTTCATTATCTGTAAGCAAGAGTGCCCTTAAAAGTAAAATAACAAAAAAAAAAAACATATTTCACAAAAAGTAAAATAAATTGTAATCGGAAGTAATACTCTGAAATCTCTTCCTCTTCAAATGTAATAAAACTTACCACTGGCGTTACCATCACCATCTTTATCAGCATTTGCAACAAGTGATTCATTGGCATCATCTTCATCGCTATCTTCATCCTCGTCATTATTTTCTCCGGCATTTTCTTCATCCCATTCGTCTTCATCTTCTTCTAAATCATCATTGTAAACCTTTAAATTTCAAAAATCATAAAAAGAAATTTCTCGTACAAATTTTTAGTTAAGAAAAATTACCTCCGATAGGGAAATATCATTGTCTTCAGGATCAGTGCTGCCATACATTTCGCTATCATCATCTTCTTCATCATCCTCGTCTGAATCCACTAAAATAATTAAAAGTTGAAAATGCGGAGAGAAGAGAAGAAAATGTAATTGATTAATTTAAGACGTTTAAGGTTTTCTTTGGAATAATGCTTACGAGGAGTATTAAATATGGCACTGGCTAAATTTAAAATTGCTAAAAACCAATACAATAATAGAGCAAAATTTGGAGCTTTATGCACATCTGTTATGTCCGTTTTTGCAGTGGAAGAAGAAATATTTTGCTGTTCTTCTTTTAATTTTAAAGTTTTTAGATATTCATCTAGTTCATCAACATCTGCATTAACAGCAACAATACTGTCACCTTGTGTTTTTGAATTACAGGATGTTGTGTTATCTTGTTGTTGCTTTAATTTTGCTTCACGCTTAGCCTTAACACGTTTTTCAAATTCTTCTAATTCATCCAAATCAATTTCTATACCATTTAAACAAAAGGCATTTTGTTTATCTGAAATAAGTTATAGTTTGGTTGGCATTTTTCCCGTTCCGCAAAAAGTCGATAACAGTAAAAGTAAATTGAACACAAGTTTTTAAACACGTGAGGTGGGTCGTCATATATTTTTATTTTATAAACATAGAAAATAAATTATATAACGATAATTTTGAACAATAAAGAACAGTATATTGCTTGAAATGAGTGTATATTAAGAAAATGAAAGATATTAAATTGTATGAGAATTCTTATTCGCAATATTTTCCAATACCAAATTTAATAAATGTAAGTTGATCTAAAAATTTAAAAAAATATATTTTATTGAAATGGTAAAAACGCGAATTTTAGAACAAAAATTTTATTTTATTAAGTGTAAAAGATTGCTTCTTTCTTTTCATATCGAGGCTTGTTGTTATTGTTTCTTAAATTTTTTTTTTCACCAAGTTTGACTCTGTGGATAAAGTTGTTGTAGGTTTGAAAATATTGAATCTAGTGTGAGTCGCGAGCGTTTAGTGGCGTAAGGACGTGATTCAATTGCATAACATATTGCCCAATGCCATTAAGATTGCGAGTAAACTTCAAAATCCGGAGCCAAAATCTTAAGTTAATTGCCAAGCAGGCACTGAATCTATGTGTTAATGCTAATCACTTAAGTCTTCTGTTTAATTTTAGGAAAGAATGTGAGGCCAATAAGAACTGACAGGTCAACAGCCTGCTACGTGTTTGACCTGAAGCAACTTGGTCCCCGCTGGTTTCTAACTTTGAAATGAGAAGAGGTGATACGTTTAGAACATTATTTGGGGATTACACTTTTCAAAAGATGTAAGTAGCGAGGGGGAGGGGGAGGGAAGTAAATACTACGCGCAGTATTTTTTGGTTATTAATCGTAGGTATATTTCAACAACAGATTGCTATGAAGGTAATAGGTGGGGTCTATAGGCCTGCAAAAAATTCATGATGATGGCCAGACACTAAGAGATTTTTGCATCTACGTTCGAACCTATCATGACATCTGTAGGTAGTACAGAATGATTTGCATGATAAATATTAAAAAGAACTGTACCCTTTCTAGTTTTTGTATGCTAAACTTTACAGACGCTTGCCTGTCGCAAGGAAGTGGGCAACCTAATGTTTGAAATTGTTGTTGCAAAAGATCGAACTTAGGAGTTCATAAATAAGATCCTTGGGATAGTAAATATGAACTGTTGTTCAGCAACAATAGTGAGTTGATAAGTTTTCTGCTGACTGAAGCTATCAGCGATCGGCGTAGCTGTCATGTGAAATGCCGCTGGAATTGGTTGTGGTTGTTTTTCCTACAGACCATCACTGCATGGCTGCAATTATTAAGGACTATTTCCGCCCTGGATTGCGTCTTTGCGATATAATTTTTCTATACTAACGTATTCTTCTGTTGTTTTATATTTTATTTTTCTTTCTCTTCTACCTTTCTGCTCTTGCGGAAAAAAACCAACGAATCAAATATATATGACCCAAGTGGGCTGCCTGCATATTCTAACCTACTGCTAATTTAATTTTTAATTTTGTTTTTACCAAATCAATTGAACAAATTTTTTTTAACTCACCTTCTTCTTCTTCATCTGAGGGCGCCTCAACATCGTTACAATCAAACCTTTTGCAATAAAACATAAAAAACTTGTAAAGAATACTTTCCAATATAATTTAAAAATCCATAAAACTCACCCATCTAAAAACTTTAATGAAGGTATCATTTCAAAAACCTTTTCACGATAATCTTCAATTTGTGTGGCTTCATTATAGAATAAATCCAATACTACTAAATGTCTAAACTCTTTTAAAGGTTTTAAGGCTTCTAGATCTTTTATTTTATTACCGGATAAATTTAAATATTGTAATTTTGGGCTAGTATGCAAATAATTGAGGCCATTCGATATTCTGTTAAAAGTTAAAAAAATAAAAAATTAAAATGTTCTATTTTGATTTAAATGGATGGATGGATGGCGGCTGTTTTACCTGTTATCTGATAATTCCAGCTTCTTTAAATTGGGTAATTTTGGAAAACCTTTTAATGTTGTAAGACCAACATTAATAAGACTAAGGGTTTCCAACGCCGTATACTCATCAGTAAGGCCAACAATACTTGTACTCCGGCAATTATCTAAATTTAAATCTGTTATCTTAAAAAATTAAAAATATACATGTCGTCATTAGAAATGGAATTATAACAGTAATTAAAAGCTTAAAATAAAAAATAGTTCAATAAGTTTTTTTTTTAAGAAAACTTTATTAGTGGCAAAATAACAAAAAGGGATCCTTCCCCTTTCTTAAAAGGAATAAAAGTTCAAGAATCTCCAATTTTTAAGGTCTTAGACTTTAAGAATTCTAGATTGAAAGATACAGAACTTTAATTAAAGCTTGTTTTGTCCACTGCCTCGAAGGACATGGACCAATCTTGTTAATTTTCAATAGTGAAATGTTTGAAACTATGTCTGATCGATTGGCGTATTTAAATATTCTCTAGCTTTTCTTGTGCCTTGACAAAGTTGAATTTAACACGGACCGACAGACGGACATCGCACAATCGACTTCGCTGTGCATAAGAACTCAGAATATGTATACTTTGTGGGATTAGAAATGGATATTGTACAAAATACAAACTGAATTACAAATTTAGATATACCCTTTTTCCCCTCTGTGATGATTTTAGTGATCGTTCTATTAGTTCAAAGTTCTAAAAAACTTCTTTCTTCAAATGATCCTTCCGAGTTTTAATTTTTTTATTTATTCATTAACTTATTTAATCGAGCCCAAAGGGCCATAAATGATTAATATATACACAGTATAGATAATGAACATTATTATATAATAGTTCGTTGTAACATAATGACAATTCATTTCTTATTCATCACTACATTTATGTACTTTTTTGTTTAAATGTAAAAGAAAAAATTAATTAATATTTAAGATCTAGGACTGGATAAGTAAAATGCATCATAAAATTTTTTTTAATTTGCCTTCTACCTATAACAAATTATTTTATTTATTCAAGGAATCAATGCAAATGTTAACTATCTCTCATACTAAAATGTGTTTTGTTTTACTAATAGTGGTTTATTAAACACAAAGCGTAGTTCAAAATCGAACTAGGTAGTTAATTTTGTACAAGGAATAGAATAGTTCAATTGAACTAGTTCGTTTAGGAATGACTCAAGCCCTTATTTGTGCAGTTTTAACTATTAAAAATAATTCATTCAAAAAAATATGTACAGAGCCGGACAAAAATATTCACACAGCAGTCAAGTTTCTTTTTAATCTTCTATATTTTTTTAATAAAGGAGTAAAATGGTATAGTTTTCAACAAACTTATTTGTTTATTTCTTCCCTATTTATACGTAGAAAAAAAGGGGTTGCTTACCATGTTAATTAAAAAAAATAAATTAATTTTTAATTTAAAGTGTTTTTTTAGGTGGACAAAAGTATTAACACAGTTGCAAATCTTGGTGTTTAATCTACTAACATAGCAAATTTTTTTTGTGCTGGAAATACTTTTTGCAATGGAATATGTAAAAGTGCCGTTACAAAATATTTGCTGTCAAAATATTTGCTTGTTGGTTTTTATTTAAGAATTTTTTGTCTACAATGACCCGTAAGCAAAAGGAAACAACAGAATCTGAAAGGAAAATTATATAAGAGCTACATAGGGATAACAAATCGTATGCAGAAATCGGCCAAATAGTAAAAAGAAGCCGATTTACTGTAGCCAGCATAGTAACAAGGTTTAAGGAATCTTCTAACTTTAAGAATATGCATCGTATTGGCCGGCCACGGAAGCTTACAGCAAGAGAAGAAATGAAAATGGTTAGAAAAATTAAAAAAAATCCTAAACTTACATCAACTGAATTGGCTGCGGAATGTTTAGAAGAAACAAACAAAACAGAAACAAATTCATTCAAAAACTGTGCGACGAACCCTGCACCGTGCCGGTTACAGCTCTAGAGTCGCCAGAAAAAAACCAGCGATTAGCACTGTGAATAAAAGAAAACGTTTAAACTTCGCCAAGGAGTACGAAAACAAAAATGAAAGCTTCTGGGATAGCGTGGTGTTTTCTGACGAAAGCAAATTTAACATTTTTCAATCCGACGGAAGAACGCGAGTTTGGAGGAAGCCGAATACCGAATTGGAAAAAAACAACCTTGTTTCTACTGTAAAATACGGCGGTGGAGGGGTTATGGTGTGGGGTTGTATGTCTGCAAATGGGATCGGAAACCTAGTTTTTATCGACGGTACAATGGACAAGACCGTTTATTTAAATATATTAAAAGAAAATTTGCTGCAAAGCGCCGAAAAGCTTGGCATGAGGAAAAATTTCTATTTTCAACAGGACAATGATCCGAAACATACTGCGTTTGATGTTCGTATGTGGATTGCTTATAATGTTCCCCATATCCTAGCCACTCCACCGCAAACTCCGGACATGAATCCTATTGAGCATCTTTGGGATAAATTGGGCAGACGGGTAGAAAAGCGCAACATAACGAGCAAAAGCCAACTTAAGGATATCCTAATGGAAGAATGGAGTAATATTGGTAGCGACGTCACGAAAAAAATTGTGCATTCCATGCCAAAACGTTTAAAAGAAGTTATCAAAAATAAAGGATACTCTACAAAGCATTAAATTAATTTCAATTTGAATATTTATGCAAGCTTCACATAATGTGTGAATACTTTTGTCCGCCTCTATTAGTGCCTTAGTATGATATACTTATGTTTTTTATTTACACTTTTTGTTGAATTTAGTCCTAGTATTTATACTTAGTTAACTAACAAGTGAATAAATAATTTTGTAGGAAACCAATAATATAGAAGGTTGAAAACAGAATAAGTTACTGTGTGAATATTTTTGTCCGGCTCTGTAAATCAATCAATAATAAAATTTCCCTGAATCTAAAAAATTAGGTTAAAATATTCTCATCAAAGAGTTTAAAAAAAAAAAATTAGAAAATTTCATTCTGTTATGGCAACAACCAAACATTGCACAAAAGAAGCTATAGGAAAAATAATAAAAAAAAAAACAAAAATCAATATTTGGGAGTACAGAAAAATTTAAACAAGACAACCAAAACCATACTCCTCGAGTGGGGGTTTTATTGATAAGACAAGGAGTACCAATGGCAATCATATAAAAAACAAATAAAGAAGATGCACAAGAATGCATTTGGCGAAGCAACAAAAGAAACAAATGCAATTTATAGAACAAAATTAAGTGAAACACCTGCAAATATATGAAACAGTATGAAATTGAATTACTTTCCATGCTTTTCTTGAGAAATAAACAATGAAAAAAAATGGAAATTGCCACCTTGTTGCTCTCTTATCATTTTTCTGGTATACTTTGAGAAAAGAAAATAGCAAAAATTGCCACAAACTAAAGTGCGAAAGAAAGATAACACTAGTCGCATTTCAGCAAGCGTTCATATAACAGCCGCCATATTGTGTCTTGTCACAAAACAAAGTGAACCAACGAACGTGTGATAAAATTTTTTCTGTAAAAATTTTTTTCTTTGCATAGAATAGTATTTTATGGAAAAATGAAAATAAAAATATTTTCTTTCTATTAAAGAAAATGTGAACAATTTATGTTTTTATAAAATGCTCAAATAATTTCAGCAGAGAGAAAAAAAATTAAAATGATGTAATCCAAGAAAAAATGAGTAGTAAGGAAGAAAAAAAATTAAATGTAACATTCTTTTACACGCACACACAGTAACAATTTTTATGGTGTTTTTATTAGTAGAGAACTAAACTTAATGGAACTGCAACACATACTAGGAACAATGGAAAGAAACCACAAAAAGAGATATAAATCGAATAGGAAGGAAAACAAAACTAATTAAAAATGGTACAAACAAACGCTCAGCAAAAATGCCGCTAAATGGTTAAAGGTTTTTTTCTTTCATGATAAATGCACTGGGAAAGGGTGGAAATAAATTTAACCCTAAAATATTGTCCCTACTAATTAAAGTGATAGTGGTTGACTTTTAGGTACTAAATGAAAGTTTTGCAGTGGGGAAATAATATGATGACAGCTATTACTTGTTCCAAGTCTATTGAACATTGTTTTTACGATAACATTTATTATGCAAAATAAGGTTCAATTGTTGCTATGAAATTGAAACACTACAAAATTTGCGCATTAGTTCCACTATAAATGGCAAAAGTAATCGAGATATTTTTTTTATGTGTTTTCATGTACTTTATGCATACGCTCATTTACACAAATCTACACATGTATGTAGTACATATCTACATTGTACATCCATAAAAACATTTTGACACAATTACAGTCAACTTTTTTTTATAGAACACCTTGATCCTGTAGATATTTTGTATTAAATCTGATTTAAGAAAATAATTTTGAATAGACTATTTTATTTAATGTTTCATATCAAAATGAAAACGTTTAGTTGACAAGAGTGTTGCCGGACTCTTGCTTAGTTTTGTTTTCGGCACATATGCTAGAAATCGCCAAACTCTTTCTCAAATTGAATTGTTAAAATTTTTTTAAAGAACACTTTTTAGTAAGTTTAAAGATCGCTCCATCCAATAAGAGGAATGATGTTTTGCAGCTGCCTTTAACGTTTTTTTCTATTTTTTTTTTAACAACTTTCGTTGGCCGGTAATTGGTTTTTCGACTTATTCACCTCAATTATACACTGGTTGTTTTTTTTTTCTTCTATTCTTTCACCTCTTACTATTTATATTGTACTATTTCGGGAAACACATCAAGCAAAACTTAGAATTTTTGACCGTCTTTTTAGCTGAAAATCTCAATAGTTGAAAGAATTTCTTATACAATTTATAAGAACGCAACGCGGTTATATGACGATTTATATGTACATGTGATTATGCATATATGGTGAATGGTACATTAGATTCGACACAACCGAATATATAGCATTCTTGCTTTTTTTCAATTTTTTAATGATTTAAGATAAGAAACGAACCCCACTTATTTCAATACATATAATAAAACAGTAACGGGGACATTTCTGTACATGAAATATTTTTTGAAAATTTTGGTGTTTGTGTAAATAGTAATTAATACGAAATACAGAACATATATTTTTGGAATTTTTGTCTGTCTGTCTGTGTTCGCATCAGGTAAAATATGCTGGATGGATTTGAATAAAATTTTGTGTGGAGGTACCTTAGTTCAAATATAGGATACTTTTTGTTTCGTAAAAATAAGTTATTTCGTATAGAAATTAGAGATACATATGTGAAGTCGACTAATTTTATTGGTAGAATGATACTAAAACAGTTGTCAGTACATTTTATTTTTGCAGATTGGAAAATTTTTAACACATTTTTCTAAATTTCAATTTTAAGAAAATTAGAAATGATATGCGAACGAAGTCGTGGGCACTGCTAGTCTTTAATAAAACAAAAAATGCAGCGAAAGAAAATACTTTATTATACTGCTGTATTATTACAAGTGCCTATCTCACACCAAATTCATTATTTCACATTTAAAAGGATTTATTATGTTTGTCAAACGCGAATAGGCCCCCTTTAATTTCTGATGTGTATATTTCGTCTTATAAATTGCAAAGAATTTATCACCAACATATTTAATGATTATTAGAATCCTTTCATTTTTTTTTTTCCAAAAATTGTATTTTCCTTTTTTTTTTCAAACAATATATGCATGCATCTCTCTATATATTTGTACTAATATACCACCATTTTATTAATTAAGAACATTGTCAAACGTGAATACTAGAAGGACGAAAGTATTTGTTACTTGTTTAAAAGAAAAAAAAATAAATTGTAGGCGAAAGTGACACAAATTAAAATTTTTACCTGTGATTTTACTGAGTAAATCTTGTAAAAACAAGAGGATTCGATTCAAACAGATTTTTAAAAGATTGTGTAAAATTATTGTAGTCTCATATTTGTTTTTATCTTCATCTCAAGCTTTTACTTTTTTTTCGAACAAATCAAATCAGAAAGTTCGCAACATAAATCTCAAAACAGAGAAAATCGAACTCACATGATTTCAAAATCAGATCACTTAATAAAAATTTTTAAAATTATGTCTGACAATGCATTCGTCAGTTTAAAGTAGAAGATTTATTTACTATAATTTCTATCCCATATCTCATAACTATACAATTTTCCATAAATTGGAAAAAAAATTTTAATCTAAACTAAACACACAAACTGATAGTTATCGATTTGGAATACAAAACACCTGTTTTTGGAATTTTCGTCTGTCTGTGGTAGCAGCACGTAAAAACTGCTGATTGGATTTAAATAAAATTTTGTGAGGACTTTTTTTTAGAACCTTGGTTCAAATATAGAATACATAATTAATTTTTCGTAAAAAAGCAATGTCGTAGAGAAACAAGAAAAGAAATATTTAAAAACACATTTTTCTAAATTTGAATTTTAGAAAAATTAGACATGACACACTGATTAGTTGTGGGCACGGCACTGTTAGTTTTGAATAAATTTGAAAACAGCACAAAAAATAACAATGCATTTATTCAGATATTAAACCCTTAGAAAAAAAAAAATACAAAAACTATGGTTAAAATTTTTTATTCCTGATATGGATTTAGAAAGTATTTTGAAAGTTTTGTTAATTGAAAAATTAAATATTTAAATGTATTTTATTAGTAGATTTTAAGATGCAGTTTCACGCAACAGGTCCTAGATAAATTGAAATCTGTATTTTGTGGTGGCAGCGGTGAAACTATTATATTTTATTTTGGCTGGTAGTGTCAAACAGAATCATATTAATAGATTTTTTATATATAAAAGTAGTCATTTCAAATAAAGGTAAATAATTTGTTACTTTCAGACCCCATAGCAATTATCTCATATTACATGCTACACTCCTAACATAACTATAATTCCACACATTCATAAATGTGGCAGCTCTTTTAACATTGTATTTGAAAAACACAGTTGGCAAAACTGACTTTTCTTTATGAGCCTTATCAATCAATCGAAAAATATTCAAAATTTGTTTTTAATAAAATGAAAATAATTTTATATGTAATTAAAATAATTAATATAACAAATATAAACTTACTTGACTAGCTTTACGGGCGCGTCTTTCCAATTCTATTCTTTTTTCCATTGTTGTGGCTGCTGTTGTTTCTTTCGTTGCCGTTGTTGTCAAATATTAGTAAAAGTATAAGCAAATTAATTTCTTTGCTGTTATCGGTTAGATTGGCAAAACAAAAAATGTAGATAGAACTTGTCACCACTGGCTAGCTTGCCCGCGCACCTTGCGTACGTGTTTAGCTTGTTGGCGAAATTATGAATTAGTGCGTTGCTTAATAATGCGCCTTGGATTCCTTTATACAGTTACCAACAATCTGTAAGTATGTAAATGTTTGAATTGCTGGTACTGTTGCTATATAACTATGTATGCGTGTATAGAAGGATATTTAATTTTTGCACGTTTGATTATGTTGCTGGGTAGCTGTTGATGCGACTCGGATCTTTCACTTATGATCGTCGATATGATGGCCGCGCAAGAAAATATTTTTTAATTAGATTTTCTTTCCACACAACAAAAATTATTTTTTCTTGAAATTTCCTGCTTTACAAGTTCAATGTCTATCTTAATATGAGAAAAAGACGTATAAGATTTTCCTCTTTGTTTTTTATACCACATCACACGCACACACATGATGAATTTTCGTTTAATCAAAGATTAGTATCCAACAACGATGTCGTTGATTGAAGAAATGAAACGCACAACCGAAAAATATAAAATTTTTAATTAATTTTTTGCATAATTACAGAAACTCATATTATTAATTGCAAGAATTTTCAACTTTTAAGTTTTTCGCTTAATGCAAATTTTTGTGTAATAAACACTTACCATACAAGTTGTGGTCTTTGTCGTATTTTCAGCAAATCTTCGCAAATGTGACAATAATGGATTTTTTTCTATTTTAAAGTATTATTTAAACTTTAGAAGAACGAGAAAAAATTGTAATTGAAAATTTTCCTGCTTTTCAAAATTGTAATTTCTAGCCTTTTGTAACACCACTCAAAAAATTATAAATTAACACACACGCTCTATGTTTTGTCGTTATGTCGGTCTTTTCTTCATTCTTCCCCTGTTTAAATGTGTGTGTTTTTCGTTTCGTTTCTTTTGCCAATTTATTCCCAATTTAAAGCAACTACTTTTCCAACATGTTTCAGTTTGTCCTATGAATTTGTTTTTTTACAACGCGTTTCAAATCGGCAATGAACCGCCATTTGTACAAAAACAACACTAATTACTTGTATGCTCTCTTATTTTTTTTTTGTCACTATAGTTTTTGTTTTCTTTCTCATTCGTTTGGCATTGAAAAGAAGCACAGGAAAGAATGTGTCACAAAAGAACACGCGCAAAATAAAAGTTTTCGTTTTGTTTAATTTTTAATTCTTTTCTTAGGGTTGTAATAAACTGTACTGCAAAATACAAAATTGTAATTAATATAACAAGGATAATAAAAATACGGTGGTCGAGATGGCGAATTCGTTAATTTTCGCCGCTAGCCCGAATGTCAAACTACATATAAAAAACTAGTTACAGATTTTTTATGTGTGGATTTTGACAGTTAGGCTACTTGCAAATATCAATGAATTCGCCATCGCTTCCACTGTATATCTATTCGCCTTGTCAAGGCGAATTAATAACAGGTAGCCTTAACAGCCCAGGTGACTTTTTGATTTTTCCTTCTTCGAATGTCAAAAGTTATATTTTCCTATTGTACTTCTTCCTTTTTGACAGCCGAAGACGGCTTTTACAAAAGCAAATTATACATATTTCTTTCACAGTGTTGTATTCATTTTCGCCGTGAGTATACCTGTTATTAATTCGCCTTGCGCCTTGTTAATATAGTTTTTTACATTGGCAGTGGCGAATTTCATTCATTTTCGCCGTTGCAGAAAATTTCAAACTTCATATAAAAAAATTTTCGCTGATTTTTTATATATGGAGTTTGACATTTTCTGCATCGGCGAAAATGAATGAAATTTGCCACTGCCACCACCTGGTAAATTATTTCGCCATGGTTTATTATTTAACCATTATCAATTTATATTTAACAAGGCAAATTGACAACAGGTGACTGCACTAGCTTTTACGTGCATTTTGATTTTTGTATGTATGGGTATGTATTTTAAATTAAATGTTAATGTTTTTTGACCTTTTATTATATTTAATTTTATTTTATAATGAAACAAGCACTAGGTCAGTTTTAGAATAAAAATAAAAATATTGTTTATTTTTTTTTTCTTTCAATATTTCGCCACACCGTTGGGTGGCATCTTCAGGAAACAGGAAATAATATTAATAAACAAATTGTATGTTTTTCAAAAACAAAAACATTAGTTCAATTGAAAAAATTTTTCAAATTAACTCAAAAAAAAAAAAAATTCAAACATTTTAAAATATACATACTCATAAACGTTCAATACTCAAAAAACACACATTTAAATTTTAAATTTCAAAAAATAAAAAAATAATACATAAAACATTATACAAATACAAACACATAAATTTACTTAATGAAAATGTTACAAACAACTAAGTTAAGATACATTATTATGTTCACTATTTTTTATGCACTAAATGTCTGTAACACTGCGCAACATTATCAGTATCAGCCTTAAAGTTTATTATTTTTGTTGTTGGCACTTTAATTATTTGTAACATCTCTAACATATACCGACTTATGTCAAATGTAGTATACAAAATACCTTGTAATGGTAATGATAATGAAGATTGTAATAATGTTTATATAGGTACAACTAAAAATAAACTAAAAACTAGAATAGCTGGACATAAGTCTGATCAGAGATATAGAGACATTCATAATTCACAAAAAACTGCATTATCTTCCCATTGTGCCAGATTAAATCATCTTCCTAATTTTGAAAATGCATCAGTTTTAAATATAGAAAATAATTATAAACGTCGGTATATGTTAGAGATGTTACAAATAATTAAAGTGCCAACAACAAAAAGAATAAACTTTAAGGCTGATACTGATAATGTTGCGCAGTGTTACAGACATTTAGTGCATAAAAAATAGTGAACATAATAATGTATCTTAACTTAGTTGTTTGTAACATTTTCATTAAGTAAATTTATGTGTTTGTATTTGTATAATGTTTTATGTATTTTTTATTTTTTGAAATTTAAAATTTGAATGTGTGTTGTTTAAGTATTGAACGTTTATGAGTATGTATATTTTAAAATGTTGAAATTTCTTGTCTTTGTTTTTTTGGAAATTTTTTTTTTCTTTTTTTTTTTTTTTTTAGGTAATTTGACAAATTTTTTCAATTGAACTAATGTTTTTGTTTTTGAAAAACGTACAATTTGTTTATTAATATTATTTCCTGAAGATGCCACCCAACGGTGTGGCGAAATATTGAAAGAAAAAAAAAAATATAAAATAATAAACAATATTTTTATTTTTATTCTAAAACTGACCTAGTGCTTGTTTCATTATAAAATAAAATTAGGTATGTATTTTAGTTTATTATTAGAAGCTTGCTGATTTTTCAAATTCATGCATATTGCCAGACGTGTTTGACAGGTCAACAAGATTTCACAACAACAAAATATACTTAAAAGCTAACACATATATTGACCGCATGATCTAGTGCAGCGACCCGTTCAATTCGCCCTGATGTTAAATTTTTAATTTTTAAATATTTTAAGACATCATAAGGAGCTCTTATCTGAAGTTCTGCAATATTCATGCAGAATATTCATCAAACAGTAAAATTTATAAAAAATATGCCACTGCTCATATGGTTCACCTGTAAAATCTACATGAATATTGATTGGAAATTGTACGCACTGATTGTTTTGTTTGTTTTCGTTAATACAGACTTTATCGAAAGAAATGTTTGCATGTATCTTCAAAAAACAAAAAAAAAAAATAGAATGGAAGACAATTACCTTTTGGAAGACAATAAACTTTACAGCCATTATTGTTTTGGGTCGACGGCAAAACTAGGAGGAACTTAAAGGAACCTAAATCTGACTTCACGCTTACACATGAGAGTAAAAATCTATCTCAATCTGTTTAACTTTTACTAAGACACACAATTTTGCATTTTCCTTTCAGGAGTTAGACGTACAGTTAGTTACCCAACAACTGTTCACATGATTGCCACACCAGACATGCATTTGATGGTGGCAAATCAGCGCAATTTTTTTTCTGGAATGTCGTATGGGACAATAAAATGTGAAACCACATGATTGGCATAAAACTTATACCAATAATTCGTATTTGCGACAATCGTGTGTCCTACCTCTATGCTTATGTGGGTTGGCATAGTTAAAAAAATGTGTATACAATAATAATCAGCTGTCCAACTGCACTTACTTGTGCCATGGTCCAAACTACATTTATTTTATTAGGTAGTGTCGTCCGTAGAGAGCTATTACCTAGTAAAATAAATATACCTTGCCATAGTCACTGGCAAGGCATATTGAATACTAGGTGATCGAATTCGGTTTAAAAATTTTTCAGAACCAAAGTCAAAATTTGTTTACATATTTTGAGACACCATTTAAAAAATTGTTCAATTTTAAAATTGAAAAAGTATGTTAAAATAACTAATTTGTGCATAAAATAGTAAATGTCCGAAAAAACCCAAGAAATACATTTAAAATATAAAACAAAAAACAACATTTGTGTTCGATATGCCGAAGGAACAAAAATTTTGTTCCGAAACAATGGGTGAATCAAGCTTTAAGCTAAAATGTATTGAAGTAGCATTTGTTCAATAAATTTCTTTTACTTTTTGATTTTTATATTATTCGTCACTGTTAACTGACGCGTACAGATAAATTTACACAAACAAAATGTACGCGTTTTTTGTTTTTGTTCTCATGCGACTACCTAGTATTTAATTTGCCTGGGTCACTGCATAAACTATTGAGTTGCATAAAAATATGTAAGCATGTAAGTGACAGGATGGTTCATATATACGTTCTTAAGTTCGGTCACAAACCTAAATATGTTTTTCCAGTAGTGAAATAAAAGCTACCAAAAGAAGAATATTAATATTTGCTTCGACAAGTCATATTTTTAACAAGTTTAAGTTTTTATAAATACTTGGGAACAAAAATTTCAGATTTCCCAAAAAATATTTATACAATTTGGTTTTGATATCTCATGAGGTTAAAGCGATAAAATTATTCAAGAAAATTTTTGTTTATAAAAATTAAAAAAAAAACACAATATGAAATAAACAAGCTGCAACAATTTATTTGTTTTCTAATTTTTCAAGGAAATGCTATTTAAATATTAAGGAGAATTTATAGCAAATTACTGCAATAGGCAAGGCATATTTAACAAGGTGTATGCCAGGCGAAATCATGGTTTCTTGCTAGACCATGGCGAAATCATGTACCAGGTGGTGGCAGTGGCGAATTCATTCATTTTCGCCGTTGCAGAAAATGAATTGCGAAATCTGAATTAAATACAAGAAAAAACGAAGTTAACGTAATGAAATTGTTATCAAAATTTTCCAATAAATTTCTTATGAACATCAAAATTTTTCACAAAATTTAAATAAATTTTGACGTTTTTAAACCAAACAAAAATTTACGACGGTCTTCACCGAAAGGTATGACAACAGTTTTATATTTACTGACGGAATAAATCCAATTAACTTAATACCAAAAATTTACTTCTAAAGCTAATAGTTAC
The DNA here is from genome assembly GCA_937654795.1 of Cistogaster globosa. NCBI lineage: Eukaryota > Metazoa > Arthropoda > Insecta > Diptera > Tachinidae > Cistogaster > Cistogaster globosa. The sequence continues at coordinate 94,058,531 of OW569407.1, read as the reverse complement.
ACCTGCTATAATTTCGCCGTGAGACAAGCTTAAAAGCAAACACAATAACCAGGCGAATTTATTAATATTTTAGTAAAACTCCCTACATAAAAATCAATGCGAATAAATTATCAGGTGGCAGCGTAGGCGAATTCATTCATTATCACAGTAAACACTACTGTCAAACTCCATACATAAAAAATCTGTATATATATTTTTAATATGGAATTTGACAGTAATGATTACCATCAAAAATAATGAATTCGTCCACGTTGCCACCTGGTACTTGATTCGCCTTGATAAAATTATTATAATTTTTTTTAAATGAAGTTTGGCAATAATGTTACCAGCAAAACCAAGGCGTATTAAAACAGGTGAACGCACGGCTAAAACAAACCAAGAATAACATAAAAAATACAACAGGCAATTTGTTGCTATAAAATCTAGGTATGGTGGCAAAAAATATCGTTTGTTTAAAAAATTTTTATTTTCAATTATCAAAAGTGGTTTTAATTTTAAAAAATAATGTAACGTAAACATTAATATCAATGCAAAGGATGAGTAAATATATATTGCACCATTAGTTTGTCTTGTTCCTTACGGTTCCATATTGTAATTGCTTTTTTTTTAGAAATATTGTTTTATTTTGTTTTTTATTAGCAACCAAAACAAATTAAATTTTTTAACAAATAATTTATTTTTGACAACTACAACGTATACAGCTGATGAGCTTTTTCGCTCGTGATTTCACCTGTATTATTTCGCCATGAGCAAAACAATGAATTCGCTTGCTCTACAACCTGGTAATTGATTTGGCTTGTACCAAGGTGCATTGAACAGGTGACTGCATTAGATCATGCGTGTATTTTGTTTTTGTAAATACTTTTGAGCTGTCAAAAACGTCTAGCAATATGTGTGTATGTATTTGTGAAAAATAAGAAAGCCACTAAAAATATATTGAAATACATACACACATATTGCCAAACGTTTTTGACAGCTCAAAAGTATTTACAAAAACAAAATACACGTAAAAGCTAATGCACTCACCTGGTATTATTGCGCCATGACTTGTACAATACATAACAAAGCAATTTTGACGTTAGCAAGTTAAAAAAGCAAATAACATTTAGGCTGCATAAGCCTGTGTTATAAATTCGCCTTGAAGAGTTAATGCATTAGCTTTAAAAACAATAAAAGTGATTCAAGTACACATAAACACTGATTGTATTTAAGTCGTGTTATTTTAATTGATAAATACTTCCATACTCCCCTGTTTGAAATTAAAAAGGCTTATTTAAAAGTTTGTTATTATTTTTTACAATTTTTATTTAAATCAGTTACAAATTTTTTTAGATTCAATTTATTTTTATTTTTTTTTCAATTTATTATTACTGATTCTACACATGTGTCCTTCTTATTTATTTAAATTTATTGTTACTTGCAAAACAATCAATATTTTAAAGTTTTATTATATTTTGTTCACATTTTTTTTTACTTAAAATACTTTTACTAATTGTAATAAACCTTTGTTTGAGTTAATCTTTTTAAAATTTCTGACCAAAATCTAAAATTTTTATTTATCAGTTATTTGCTTTTACCTTTAATTGTGACAAAATTAGCCTAACAATTTTTTTTATTAATTTAATACATATTATTTCTGCCTAATTTTTTCGCTAAGTTTTCTTAAGAACAACAAACAAGTTTTATGATTTCTTTGCATTTTAGATTCTTTTCCTTTGTTTTCACTTTTAATAATTAATAAATTTTAAATTACAATAACGTTACGTCTTGACGAGCCATGAACAAAATGTTGAAAGAAAAGGGAACAAACATTTGTTCATGTTTTTCTGTGTAAAGAAAAAGTGGCGATCTTCATGTATTGTTTGTTTACAATTTTTAATATATTTTTATTTATTTATTAGTATTTTCTTGTTAAATCGTGTACAATTACATTTGAATAGAAAAATTTACAGTCTTTTTGGTTTAAATATTGCCTCAATTTAATCCTTTTTAGAATTTTTAAAATAAAAGTGACGTTGTTCAAACAAATGTTCTGACAACGCTGTTTAAACAAGAACATGACATCGAAAACGATGGTCCACACAAGCCATTTTAATTTGCGCACATAAAATTGTTCAAATCAATGTCTCGTCAAGACGGCGTGAAAGATTTTTAAAGAGGAAGAGTTTGCTACTTTTGGTTATCAGAGATGGAAATGTAATACTATTAAAAATTAGTCAATAGGTTGACAACTTTGGCTGAGAAAAACCGAATTCACTACAACGTCTCCAAACAAAACAAAAACATGTTATATCAGTGGCACTGAAGAGGGCCAAACTTCCTGTACAAATAAGGCAACAAACTATTTCTACCGATTTGAGAAAAAATGGACATTATGCTATCTATCGACAATAATCAAACTCATTATTTAAAACTCCAAATCGAATTAAACGCATCGTAAAGCCACACAGCAACCCTGGTAAAGTCTTTCCGGATTGATGCTGTTTAGAGTTTTGAGAATAAATGAACTTCAGCTAATCTTTAGCAAATGTTTCCACAAATAAACAAATAAAATTCCAATCGATTTTGAGAATAAAAAGTAAAAAAAAAATTATTGCATAATTGTGGAAACCAATGAACAAAGAAAAAATGTAAAACGAACTAAAACAATTATTCAAAAACGGAAATGAATACTAAGATTTCGTAAAGCTTCTCGACTCTGCTAAGAGTTTAAGAAATGATATACATGACCCCCAAATAATACTTTATGATACATTCTTTAAAACCTTAAGTATTAACTTTGTATATTGATATATACTCCATTTTCTACTTTTTTATTTCTGCTGATTTTGTTTGAAATTAACGCCATAGTTTCTTTTCCGCAGGCATATGTGTGTTATCAAAGTTAAAATTTCAATACAATTGGACTTTTGGTGAGAGGAAGTCTTTAACTTATAGTTATATACAAGAGATAAAAACTTTTAAATAAGACTAATCAATTACCAGGTGTCGGCGATAGCCGATTTATTTGTTTTTGCTGGTAATCTAACTGTCAAAATCCGTACATAAAAAATCAGGATAATATTTTTTACATGGAGCTTGACATTCAGAGTAATGCGAAAATTTTTGAATTCTGCTTTCTATAAAAAATACTACAGTTAAGCGAAACTTGATTCGGGAGTAGAAGGAACTTGAAGTACCAAAAATTAAAAAAAAAAAATTAAACCAATTTCATTTTCGAAACAGAAAACAATTGCAACCTGAAACAGTGAACATTTTTAAATGATAGAAAAGCGAAAGCAAACCTAATGAGAGCAGTACTGATAACTTGCCGAATAACATTTAACCGACAGGAAGTTCCACGAAGATGATGCCGTGGATTGTCTGAAGAAAGATTGAAACCACAGTCATGCCTCGATAGCAATGTGCACTCAGTAATGATATCGATTAACATTAAATTATAAGAACCTTTTAAATAGCCACCATTAATAACTTTTCATATAAAATTTTATTCTTCTTAAAATTAATTGTAAAAAGAAAAAGAACAAAATTGAATTCTATAACTATTTTTGTATTTTGCAAAAATGTGTAATAGTACTAAAACCTCCATCTCTGGTACTTAAGTCAGTATGGGAACAGAGAAACAAGTCGTGGTAAAAACTCGGCGGCGGCTGAGCAAAAAATTGTCGGCGGCGGCTGTAAGTCGGCTAAAGCCGACTATCAAGGGGTTCTTATATATTGTGTTAGGAAGAAGAAGAACAATAAAAATAAACAAACTTTAGATAAAGTAAAAGTTACAAATAAAGATTCAAAATTTTAAAAATTAATTAAATTATTTTATTTACTTATATTTAATAAGTTATGCATTGTTTTCTGTAGAAATATATTTCTATTTACAATCAATTTAAATATACAAAATTTAAAGTATGAAAATTGCCGGCTAACATTTTTGAGTCGTGACAAGCCGCACCACTCGGCGGCGGCTCGACTATTAACAAAAAATCGGCGGCGGCTTTCAGCCGGCTATGAGCCGCACGACTTGTTTCTCTGTATGAGGGTTTTCACATTAGACTAATTGTGCTGGCATAAAATCGCAGTTTGTAGGCTTTTTCGGTGAGGAGAGTGGTTTTTGGTTGGCACAATTTTTCAACCAGCTTCAACCCCGCACAAGCAGAACAAAACTAACACATACACACTTATGAAAACACAGGTTCTGCGTTTTTTTTTTTGCAGAGCGATTTTTAGTGTTTAGTCGTCCATCGACGCGTAAACATGAATACATCAATGATGAATTTTATTATGATTGAATTCAGTTTTCTTATAATATTTTATCAAGGGAAATTAAGTTTTAAGTTAATTTTTATATGTATTTTACAGGAAAAAAATTGAAAAGGAACTTTTTGTCAAATATGAATAAAATATTAATTGAAATCTTCTTCATCTTCTTTTTATGAATAAAATATTAATTGAAATCTTCAGCTTCTAGGAGTGATGATGCAGCTTGCAAATTACAGCCACTAGAAATTCCTCCTAAAATTATTGCCAATCCATCATCAATTATTTCAGCCACACTTCCGCATCTTACTAGGGTGCCAGACGATCAAGTTTTCATTCAAGTTTCATTCAAGTTTTAGAATTTCTCTCATTTTTTAACCAATACACTCACACTTTAAGAACTTGCTGAGAACTTGCTTTCAAGTTTTCGTTCAAGTTGAGTGTTTCAATTTACGTTCAAGAAAACAGCTGATACAATTCTTTTGAAGTATTTTTTGTTGTTATTTGTTTAACGAACGAAAGGCAAACATGAAATAAACACAACAAAAAATACTTCAAAAGAATTGTATCAGCTGTTTTCTTGAACGTAAATTGAAACACTCAACTTGAACAAAAACTTGAAAGCAAGTTCTCAGCAAGTTCTTAAAGTGTGAGTGTATTGGTTAAAAAATGAGAGAAATTCTAAAACTTGAATGAAACTTGAATGAAAACTTGATCGTCTGGCAACCTAGTAACACACACAAAGCTGTGTATACGTGCACAATTTTATGCCAGCATAATTATTCTTGTGTGAATACGAAAGAACAAAAGTTGTGCGGATTAAAAATTAGTCTAATGTGAAAACCCTCTATGGGAATACTTTATCTGCAGTTGTTGCGTTGCCAGATTCATCAGAAGGCAAAAAAACGCAACGGGGTTTGTTTTTAATTGTCAAAGCTAGAGGAAATAGAAAATGATATAAAATAATTTTAACAATTTCAAAAAACTTAAGCGGGTGAAAAACACTGGAAACTTTAAATAAAATTTTGTGAGTGAAGAATACATGCATTTGTAAGAAATAAATGCATGTGACGAAAATATGTATGTATGTACACCGAATTTGATTTAAATATTTGTGTATCTGTCATTTACTTAAGAAGAAAATGTTGAGTCTTCGTCGCAAGATACTAATGTCATTTTAAGCTTCAAAGTATGTTGAAGAACAAGTCTTCATGCTCATCTTAGATGTTTGAGTTATTAGTGTCTTCCATCAAAAGCTTAATATTAAGTATAGCATGTGTCTCTAAAATTTTAAAAATTATAGGAATATAAGAAATATATAATAGTTTAGAAAGGTGAAGCTAAGGGCCAGAAGTTACTATCATACACAATCGTACGACTTAATCACAAAATATCTAACAGAGTTCTATCCTACCTTAAAAATTATTTCAAAATGGCGTCATAGATGCCACACTATTGTACAAAGATGCGAAAAACATACAAATAATTTTAATATATTATTGTTTCTTTTTCTCCTCATCTTAAAAAATCAACTCTGATTGCATAGAGAGAAACATTTTATAATTTATTGTAAAAGATTATAAAATCGTAAAGATCTGTGAAATAGTCTGTCACAAATTTACACTTTTAATCCACACTATCATACTTTTTGAACACACAGCCAATTTTTGACACATAGTACGATTGAGTATGATAGCAAATCGTGGCTTTAAGTTATTATTTTATAAGAGTTTAATTAAAAAAAAAACCAAATGGGAACATATGAAGTCTCTCCTTATTTCTATTTTAATTAATACTTCGTTTTTGCAAATTTTATTTATACTTCCTTAGTCTTAACATTTCTTTAGATTTCTTACATTGTTGTCAAGTATATTTTCATTTATATTTAGTCACTGTTTTTTAAGTAATTTGTTTAAAAGTTTTTGATTTCTTTATTGTTTTGTAAACATTAACATTTTCTTTTCAAATTTTAGTTTTATTTGATTGATTTCGATTTTTATTTAAGACTTTACTATTTGATTCGAATTTTTATTCTTTTTTTTATAAAATTTATTATTTATTAATATATATTTTAGTTTGTTTTGTTTTTGTGTTTTAGGTGTCAGTTTTAAAGCTTTTTTAAACATTTTTATTGACTTCGTTTTTTTTTTTTTTTTGATTTTCGCGCAAATTTTTTACATGTGTATTCATTATTAAAAAAATTTTAGATCATTTTTATTGAATTCTTTTTTTTTGTATTTGTTTAAAACTTTTTTTTATTATATATTTCTTATTATATTGTTTTAATTTAACTGGTGACAGGCACAATCTCTGCAAACTCACAAACAATTTTATTTTAATATCATTATTTTAATTATTTTTTGTATAACTAATTAATTTTACTTTTTAAATTATTACACAACGTTGTACTAAAATTAATACATAATGTAGGGTGACTAAAAAATTAAGATTTGCTTATGAGATTTTGAAACTCATAAATTAATAAAAGTCTATTTCTTTCTAAATCTTTGAAATCTGCAATAAAAATAATTAAAAATGAATTAAACATTCAGTCTCACACAAACAAACTGAAGAATTGTGCTGATGCTCAATTAAGGACAGGATTCACTATTAAACACAATCGAGCGATTTAATCGCACAAAAATCTGACAGAATTCTGTCCTACTTTAAAAATCGCTTTAAAATGACGTCGTAGTTGCCACACTATTATACAAAAAATATCCAAAAAACAAATGCTTTTAATATTTTGTTGTTGCTTTCTCATCATCTTCAAAAAATAAAACTCTGATCGCATAGAACAATTATTTCAAAAGATTATAAGACCGTACAGATCTGTCAAAAAGTCTGTCATGCACATACACTTTTAATACATTCTATCATACTTTTTGAGCACACATGCAATTTTCGACAGATGGTACGACTGAGTATGATAGTCAATCCTGGCCTTTAGTGGCTTTCGTTACATAATGTTTTGCAATTATAATTTTATTTCTGAAGCGTAGCTATTTTCGAAACTATGCTGGTGGCACCCTGATGCTGACTTTGTTTTATTTTTTATTAATGCAGAGCTGGAAAACAAAGTTTTACCAAAAGTCTCTGCGCTTTTTATTGCCTATTTGCGCTAAGGCCAGTGATCACATTAGTGACCTACTTACGCAAGTTTTGGCCCAACAAAGGCAAACAATGGCAAAAAGAATCTTATTTCTTAGTCACACTACATGTATTTAGAGTTTAAAACAATTTATTTTTTATCTTAATTATAAAAAGCCTAATTGAAACCTTTAGTTGCAGCAAATAAGCAAATTTTGTCAAAAATACAGTCAATAAACAAACATGACAGGAATTTTTGTTTTCTTTTTTTTTCAAATTAACATCATTTAAAGCTGCTTAAAAAAATAACTTAATAAACAATGAAATAAAAATTAGCATTTTTTAATAAAAAAACGAATTCGTCCTTTGCTCGGAAAATTTCAGGTCCTAGAAGAAACAAATTCTTAAAAGAGGCCCTATCTTTTTCTGTTTAAAACTTTCTCCTAACTAGGCAAGAGTTTTGTTTTTATTATTGCTTCCTTAAAGTATGCTTGCTTTTTTATTATTATTTTCAGAAAAGATCAATTATTTTTTTTATGTTCATTTTTTTTTTTGGTTTTATATTTTTTTACAATTTATTTATGACAATTCTTAATTTAGTATTTTTTTAAATAAACTTTTCTACAAAATTAAGACCCTGTTTTTAAAAATCATTTTTTTGTTTAAATTAATTTTAAATCTTATTTTCTTATTTATAAAATAACAATATTTATTTTAATTTTTTATAAACTATGCAACATTTTTTTATTTTTAATTTATTATTAATAACTATTTACATAAGTTTTATTAAAACGTTAGTATTTTATCTTGCGTGTTTTTATTTTATTTCATACAATTATATTTCTTTTACCAATTCAATTTCTTCTAATCAAGTACAATAGCTTTTAAATTTAAAATTTACGTTTTTATTACATATATAATTTTTATATAAAATAATTAACAAACAAGCTCGATTTCTTTCAACAACTAACTACACACTTAAATTTTTAAACTTATTTTTATAATTGAAGGTATTTTTTATTTGTAAAGTTTTTTATGTGATTGCAAAATTTAATGGGAAACGTTATATATTAGTGTTGTTTAAACAAGTTTGTTATTAAAATGTTCATAGCCAGTTTAACAAATATCGACAAACGATGTAGCAGTCAAAAATTCAGACCTAGAACGCACTTTATCACACAATTATTTTATTTTTTATAAGGTAGGAATCATGGCGAAATCATATACCAGGTGGTGGCAGTGGCAAATTCATTAATTTTCGCCGTTGCAGATAATGTCAATCTCCATATATAAAAGATCTGCGAAAATTTTTTTGATATGATGTTTGACATTTTCTGCAACGCCGAAAATGAGTGAAATTCGCCACTGCCACCACCTGGTACATGACTATGCCATGATAGGAATAGCAATTTACCTGCCGACAAATATCATTTTTGGGAAATATTTCTTATTTACGAAGAGCTCTCCAAGGTAAAAATCAAGGGATTAAAAGAAACATTCGAAAGTTAAGCACACGAAAGTTAAGTTCGACTAGAACATAAAGAGCTTTTATTCAACCCCAGAACAGCATTATAAGTCTGTATTTTAAATGGCAAAAAAAGCTACTGCAGTTATCTGGTGGATTTTGTACCCTTTAGCAAATCAAGCACTGTATTGGCGAAAAACTTTTAGACTGAAATTACATACTTAAAAATCAAAACTAAACGAGCGCGTAACGCATCGTATATCTTTCAAAGATTCTCATGTTTATACAAAATAGGAAATCCGATTTATCAGCGCGTTTTTATGCTATGCTGTGTTCAAGGCGAATTCAGCGCCGCCACAACACTGCAACCATGGCGAAATAATACTAGGTGGTCTCATTGATTTTCGCCGAAACGTTAAGTGTCAAAGAGAGGCTGCTGTAGTCAAAGTGGTAAACACGTTGACTACAACCTGGTTGTTCAGGGTTCGAATCCTGCGGCAATCAAAATACAAAAAATGTTTTTTTCTGTTTAATGGTATAAATACATATTCAGAATGAACAAAAAGAAAAAACGTGCAGTCTCCTTCGTCGGTACTTTCTCATAGCAGATTCGCCGGCGAAGTAAAATAAATATCTATCTTTCTCCTTTCACCACCTGTCTTATCTCTTATCTATCCCTTTCCTAAAGAATGTAGTACGGTTACGAAAAATAACTAAATAGGTTTTAATGCCTGAAGTGCTACTTCTCTTTAAAAAAAAAAAAAAAAAAAAAAAAAAAAAATACCATATTAAAAAAATTGTACACATTTTTTATACATGGAGTTTGACATTTCAGGTTTTGGCAAAAATTAATGAATTCGCCATTGCGACCACCTAGTATTGATTCGCTTTGATTACAACAATAAGAAGAAAAACAGGCACTTAAGTGTATGGTAAACTTCAAAACACATTAAATTGCTACACTTTTTTCCTACCCCTTTTAATAACCTTCTTAGTTAACATTGTTTTTTAAATTGGTTTAAATCTTTTTTTACATTTTTATTGTAAAGAATTAAGCAAAAATAGTCAGCTGGTGCAACGATTCCGCTTGATAAAATTAATACACCTTGGTTGTGGTTGAAAAATAATGACAATCTAGATACTTTCAGGTCAATCAAGCGATTTTATTTATATTTCTTATTTTTAACATTGCTGTTATAGACGCAACGATCACGCTCTTATAAAAGGGCGGTTTAAACAGCACAACTTTACGCACGTAAAATCCAAAAGAAAATAATTAAAAATTCCATCCCAGTTTTTAAAATGAGAGAAAAATCTTACGGTAAATGTTTTTGCGTTTACACAATTGGTTTATTTAGCTTTTTGAGAGGGTACAGAAAAATTTATCCCTGATCTAGTGGCACGTAATTGTCTGTTAATAATATCCATGTAATAAGAGAGACTACTGTCAAATTTTAAGCCGTATTTAATCTAAATTTGTACAAATTCGTAACATATTTTGCTTAGACAATCCCACACAGATTATTCTGCATTAAAATTCAACATGTCGTCGGACTTTTGTGACCATATAAGCCACTCTTAACCCTATTTTTCCACTAGCCATCAAATTGGTATGAACATCATGACCAACATGAGTTTGGCTAATGTTAACTCTCAATACTCATGTTTCGTTCATGTGCAACCATCGTTCGCCTTACATTTGTCTGAGAAATGATAATCGCCATTAAATATGACTTTTATAATGATTTTTCTATTTCGAATTAACGCCATTTATTAATCAACAGTGCGAACACTCTCTTCCTTGTAAAAAAACATTGAAATAATCCTGACGGTCGAAAAGAAAATTATGTTCAGACAGAACATTAACATCAACACGTTTTCCCCACATACAAGAACATGAACAAATTAATGCCGTTGTTTTGCCGGCGTTATGTCTATGTTTTGTTCAATAAATGGCTCGTGGAGAAGTGAAGTAAAATTTCACTGTTAAAGCTAAGCGGAGCATACTTTTCAGTGCTTTTCCTGCTTTTGCAGAACGAACGAAATTTTAAAAGAAAATTACAAAAAGAAAAATTACATTCCTGTTTTAAAAAAAGACTTGTAGAAAAAGTATTTTCATCATAAGATTATTATGAAAATACTTTTTATAATAATCTTAGAAAAAAGCTGGCAAATGTAAACAATTGTTTTTGCAAACGCAACTACAACGGATATTAAGAAGGTTGCCCAATAGGCAAACATAACGCCGCCAAAAATATTTTCCATAGCCGGTCATTTCTCCACAATATAAATAAAAACAAGAACGACTCATATTTAGCAAATTTATGCCAAAAATTAAATTAAAAAAAAAAATAACAAAATAAATGTTTACATATGAAGTGTTGATGTCGTGTCGTGTATTCATGAAATGTTTACTTTTAATCTTTATTATCTCGTGTTTGCTTTACTCTCACTTTACTTTCTTTGTTGTAATTTTATTTATTTTTTTTGCATACAAATTTCTGTTATTTGTTACACGTGACTTGTTTTAGTAACTGTTGCTTGTTTGCTATTCATATACAGTGGGCGACTTATTACAAAAAACTTTCAACAAATTTTTCTTATCTCTTACTATTTTGATTATTGTTTTTATTTTTCAAAACCTGTCTTAAAATAACTATTAACAAAAGATTTTTTCTTTTTTAAATATTTAAAATAAAATGTTCCTTATCTTCCTTTTTTTTTGGAACACTGCCAAACAATGGAGACTAATTGAGAAAAATCCGAATCCGTTACCCTTGGAATTAATTTTGAATATAATTACAAAGTTCGAGAAACAAAAACGGCATCTTCACGAGCCACTGCCAATGTTCAAGTTTCGTTCATGTGCAACCATCGTTGGCTGAGCAATGATGTTCGCCATCAAATATGATTTTTATTTTAAATTCTCCGTTTCGAAATAACGCCATGTATTGATCAACAATTCCTTTATTCTCTTTCTTGTTAAGAATACTAAAACAACCTTGACGCCAAACAGAAAATTTTACTCAGAATGAAAATTTACAACAACACGTTTTCGCCACATACAAGCCATGGACAAATTAATACCGTTGTTCTGTTGGCATTATGAGTATGTTTAATTATCTGACTCGTCAAGATGTAGAATTAAGTGGCTGCCCCAGAAAAACCAAACCTTTCTAGTGATCGAAAATCTAAACTTAAGAGAATAAAAAAATAACTATTTATGTATGGACGAATGGACGAAATATGAAGACAGGCTCGTTATATACGATTTGTGAATGTAAAGATGAATATAATTGCTTGCAATAGCATTTTAATTTGTTCGAATTGTATGCAAAATTCATTGGGAACTGTGCGAACAAAGTCTTGTTGTGCAGTGAAAACACACTTAAATTGGTCGCATAATTTTTGGAAAGAGCAGATATGTTAAATTTGTTTCTTCTCAGAGACATCCAAATACAGTTTAAAAGGATCGGATTGAGACAATTTCGTAAGACTTCTAAATGGGAAAAATTCTAGATCCTAAACACATAACACTATTTCTTGACGAGCAACTGATTTGTTTGCACATGAACAAAACGTCAGCAGAATGGTAAACAAACAGTTGTTCATGTTGTTTTTTGTGTTGAGACAACGTGGCGATGTTCATGTCTTGTTTGTTCATAGTTTTTAAAATTTTTATTTATTTATAATTGTTTTTTTTTTTTTTTTTTTTTTTGTTAATTCACATACAATTACACACGAATAGAATAAGTACAGGCTTTTTGTTTATATATTGCCTCAATTAAATCTCTTGTAGAATTTTTAAATAAAAGTGAAGTTTGATGGCAGACATTGTTGTATGAACAAATGTTCTGACAGCGCTGCTTGAACAAGAACATGACATCGACAACGGTGGTCTACATAAACCATCTTAATGTGCGCATTTGAAATTGTTCAATGGTTAAACATATCAATAGCTTGTCAAGACAGCGTATAAACCAAAATGAAAGTAGTTCTAATGGTGTGGGTTTATTTCATTAAGGACATTCTAAACGAGCTATTTATTTGAAGGATTTTGAAACCGAATGACCACTATACGGACTCTCTAGAGTAATAACGATCTGAAGTAAACTTCAAAAGTTTTAAACGAGAGTCTAGTTTCTAACAAAAATATAAATTTTTAGTCCCAAAATATTGATTTCATACTGATAATTAAGATAATTGACTTCATGAGTAATTGACTTTTGCCTAGATGTAATCAAAAACACTGAATACAAAATAATATTCATATACAAACAATTTAAAAGTTGTAATAATAAGGTTTTTATTAAAGGTTTTATGATTTTACCAATGTGGCGTAAATGTATTAAATATAATAAATTATTAAGATTATAACGTTTCTCAGTGTAATGACAATTTATAAATCAGAGTTTATACAAAATAATTTTATAACATTTATATATACTTATGTCGTCCACTGTATATTTACAAAAATAAATAAAAATTGCTTTATGCTTGTGTTTTTTCTTTTAAAAACAAGTGGGTGTTTGTGTGGGTGCTGATACAAACAGCATTAGTTTAATTGAGAGAGAGAAGGAGTGAGAGAATGTCTCTTTTGTTGTTTGTATTTACAGTTGTTCACTTAATATATTTTTGTTTTTTGTATTCTTACTGGTTCATTTGGTTTTCTTTTAGTTTTGTGCGTGTTTTTCTTTTTTTTACATTTTATTTTACTGTTATTTTTTCATTTATAAAAAAGCAAATAGTGTTCTTTCAAGTTTTAACAAAAAGCAAAAAAAAACCCTCTTTATGGGAATGAACAACAGTAAAAAAGAGCAGTCGGTTGTTTGTTATTTAATATTCATTGAATGCTACAGGTTGTTTATTTTCTATAACGCCTGTAAAAGTATTTTTTATTTATTAAGATGTTAGGAAGCACAGTGGGTGGTGGAAAATGCAAAAGTAAAAATTACATTTTTTTATAAATGAAACAAGTTTCTAATAGTTCATAATAAAAATATTCTTTGGCGGCAACATAGAAAATTAAATGAGGAGCATAGGTAGTTAAATAAAAACAAAGTAAAGAGTATAAATTCAACCTTACGGTTGCAGATGCGGTTTTTTTATATGAAGTTTTGATATTATAAAACGCTCAACGAATCCGCATGAAATTAGAACCTGTTTTATGTGCTGTTTCTGTATTACAGGCGATCAATTCGTCTAGAAAATTTATACGAAAATAACTAAAAAAAAAACGGAGTGCTTTTCATACAAATTGTTTAGACCAGATGATCGCTTGTAATATAGAAACAGCACATTAATTTTAATGCGTTTTCTTTTAAGCTCTCAAATTTAAATTCTATTTCAACATGTTGCCACGGTTTTATTGTTTTTAGTACAAAAATTCATGTTTTAATACTTTTTGTGAATGACTGGGAAAAAAGAAGAATAAAAGAAAAGTAAAAAGCTTTTAAAAAAAAGATATTGATTTTAGAGAAAAAAATTTTTAAATTCCGCCATGCGGAATCCGGCACCGCAACCGTAACGTTGTATTTCTACTATAAGTAGAAATTTTGAATTAACTCTAACAGTTTTTCTTAATTTGTTGTCTATGAATAGCAATATCGGTTTTAATCGCCTGTGACAAATTCGATTTCTAGTGTCCTGCGACATTTTTTTGGCGATTTGTTTAAATATATTTTCTTTAAGCTAAACAATTTTCGACTACGTACTTGATATCAGGTTGAGATGTTAAAAACAACAAAACTGAATAATAGAGAAAATTTAAAAAAATGTCTGTATTTTGCATAAAATTGCGAACTCAATTTTTTCCGTACTACAAAATTAGATAAAATTAAAAGGCTCCAAAATAAAATTCTGCAATCAAAAAATTATATATGTATATTTTCAGTCTATTTATAACTTTTGACTTAAAAAATATTAAAATAAACAAGCATTGTACTTAGTCAATAAAAAATAAAAAAAATTTCAGCTTAATTACGCTTGTGTGGCTATTGATAAAAAAAAGAGAAGCCCGAATTCCCTGCTTTAAAAAATAATGTGAAGTCATTCTGTTAGAATTTAACGTTCAAATTTTAAGCTCAACGCCGCAATACAGTTTTGCTTGAGTTTTAGATTGCCATAAGATAGTCTTAAGAAAGAAACTTAAATCCAAGTTTAAAGTTTTTTTAAGTGACTTTCAGGTAAATGGTACTTTTTACATTTATTTTATATTACGGCGATATGTGACTAAATTTTACTTTAATTTTTTTTTTTGCTTTTGTCTTTCAATTAAGTTTTTAATTTTATTAAATTTTTTCAACACACATTATTATTATTATTCCATTTAGAATTGAATACAAAATTCCTAACCTGCATGCTGCACCTTCTATATTTAGGTTGAATTTAAATAAAACAATGGATGTATTTCCTAACAATACAGCTTTCTGAAATATTGACTAAAGCTTCGAAATAGCATCCAGATATTTGCAGCACTATTTTTTTAATCTAGAAATTTTCTTGAAGGAACAAAGGTCAATCCCACAAAGTAATCTGCAACATCTTTGCTAATATTGTGGCATGTTATTTTCTTAATCAAAAATTAATGTTGAATTTTATATAAAACCAGAAAATTCAATAAATAAATATTTTTGTCAAACACTGGATGAAACTGATAACAGTTCATTTTTAAATTAAAATAATTGTTATTAGTTTAATTTTATATTGAATATTTAATAATTAATTTAAAATTGGTTTTCTTTTATCAAATCACCCAATGTGCTTTGTCGCATCAAGGCAAGCAAGAAGGATTTGACTGAAAAACGGGGATGAAAAATTTTTTGGGATATAAAATTATGAGTAAAAGCATCATCACTTAAAAAAATAAAAATAGTTCATACAATCCAAACTAGGCATGCAACCGATACCGATATATCGGCGATACTTCTGGTTTTCCGATACATCGATATCGGCGATATTTTACTGTCGATACGCCGATACTTTTTAAATTTTTCTTTAGAGTTTTTTAAACAAAATATAAAATTTTCAACACTGTTTTTTAACAACTATGAGAAATAACATATTAAAAGCAGAACATAAAATTCAAATAAATTCAAATAAGTTCTGTCGCATTTGAGAGACTATTTTCCACTGCAGGTCTGCTTCAAACGAATTTGAGAAACGGTCTATCTTCACAAAATTTTAGAACACTTTGTTATTTATACAAAAATCTTTTAAATATCAATTTTAAATATTAATCTTTTGCAATGTTGTTTTTATAATTTAAATTTAATTTAAACATGATCTCAAATTCAATTCGTTGTCTTTTAAATTTAATTAATGTCAATTTTAAATCTTGAGCCAATCTAAACTGAGTATCATCGTTTGTTTCGTAAAATCATAAATATTGCAGGCATTTTGTAGCTTGAAAATTTGAATTTTAGAAATTGAAATGTATTGAAAATTTTGATGATTTGAATGGCTCATTAATAAACACACTGTTTTTTTTTTGTATAATAGAAGAATTACTCTACTTAGTTTTGTTAATTTTTTCTTGAGCTCAATTTCAATATGCGTTTCGGTATCGGCGATATTTATTTTAGAGTATCAGTATTGGATCGGCGAAATTGCGCATCGTTACATCCCTAATCCAAACGAGATTTGAAAAAAAAACATTAACAAAATTAAATCTACAAATTTGTTGAGGCAACTCTCAACGCAGAAAAAACAAATTTAAATGACTATTGGCTGTTAGAGTTTTAAATTATCTTAATGTGCTGTTTCTGTATTACAGGCGATCAATTCGTCTATGAAATTTGTATAAAAATAACTTAAAAATCTGAGTGCTTTTCATACAAATCTTTAAGACGAGTTGATCGCCTGTAATACAGAAACAACACATAAATATTTTGTTACTCATTGGGTCCAATTATTTATTTTTTAAACACACAATTTTTTGGATGAAAATTTCCTGCACTAATTGATTTAAAAAAACAACAAAACTTCTTCGGCTTCAAAGCATTTTTTGCGAATTTAATTAAAATCTTAATTCATAAAAGAAAGAAATTTTAATTCTTTAACTAATAAAATTAAAAAAAAAGAAGAACACAAAATAAAGTGAGTGCAAATTTAAAAATGTTAATATCTCTACTTTGTTTCCCTCTACCCACTGTGCTTTTTTGTGTAGTAGAAGCTATAGGTATGTAGTTATTTACCGTTATTATTATAAAACATATTCTATTTATATTTTGTTTTTATTTTTAACTCACACTTATTTAAAGACTGTTATTGTTTCTCTTTCTCTGCTAAACATGCATACAACCATTTGTATTGTAGTTGTTGTTTCTTTTTGCTCACAGTAAAAGTAAATGTGTTGAATTCTTTTTTTTCGTTTTTTTTTTGACAAAATTTTTGTAAATTCCTTTTACCTTCAGAGTTTTTCTGTTGTTGTTTTAGTTCCTGTTGTTTATATTCATGTTAATGGCAGCTTTAGGGCTCATTGTCAAAAATATTTTAGAGGTATAAATAGTAAAATGTTACAATACGTTGCACATAAACACAAACGTACATACACATTCATATACATATATTATTAAGTGTATCATGGTCGTCCATCAGTCAGCTAGCATCTGCATTGTGTTCAGTAACATTATGAAGGTGATAACCTTGTTTCTTTCTTTCTCCTTTCTTCACTTTTATTATGATTTTTTTCGCTTGTTGTTTATATTATGAAATTAATTTTATTAAATCTCTACTTTCGGTCTTTGTCTGTTGCTTCTTTTACTGTTGAATGCTATTGCTGGTGTTCCTGTGCTGTTTTAATTTGTGGTTATTTATAAATTAACATTTGTTATGGAATTTGTTGCAAATGAGGCAAAGGATACTGTTGCGGCTGTGGTAGTAATATTTGCTGTTGGTTGTGTTGTTGCTGATGAGCCCCGCCAGCTGCGACTGTTGCTGCTGCTGTTGCTAATGTTGAGGTAGTGGCTGCCAATAGCGATGATACAGATTCATTGTAAAATTTACCATAACGTGCTCTATCCAAGGTCTCCTTCATTAAACGTTCATTTTCTTGCCGAACTAAATAATTGTTTGAAAAGGGTAAAATATTAGAATTTTGTTTTTAATATTAAACGTTTGTAAAGATTGTTGTATAGTTATAAAAATAATAATAAAATAAGCATAAAAGGAATTTAGAAAAATTATTATGTTTAATTTTTTTTTTTAAATGGAACATTTTATTTTTATGAATTTGGTTCGTTCTTAACTTTTTTTATTAATCTTTTAACCTTTTGATGCTTTTGGTTAGAAACTGTAGTCAAAGTAAATGCCTGTTGATGAATGTTTAATTTTTAGTAGAAATTCATCAATCCAGACTATTTACTTTAAATACAATTTACCAGAATTTTGTTTAATATATAAAATTCTTATTTTGTTAGTTAAACACAATGGCTGTAAATTTATATATGTTTTTTTGGATACCTGGGTATGTGTTTCTCTTTTTTTTTAGCAGTACGCCAAAAATGTTATAAAGTTATTTTTATATTAAAGCTCCTAAAAGTATGCTAAGGTTGTATGCTTCTGTAAAAATAAAAACTAGGAATTTTTTTAACATTTCTTTTTAATCAAATTTTTCAAATATATTTTTTTTAACAACGAAAGTATTTTATAAACAAATATTTTATCTTCAGCTCCTAAAAGTATGCTTTGTTTTGAGTTAAAATTAATGTGCACACTTGCTTTAAATTTTCTTATAAAATACATTTTACTGCCGTTACATATTAGTCCCTAAAGCTGGCCCTTGTTTAGTGACGAAGCTCATTTCAGAATGGATGGATTCGTCAATAAGCAAAATTGTCATATCTGGGGTGATGAAAATCCTCGTGTTATTCATGAAAAATCTCTACACCCACAAAAAGTTACTGTTTGGTGTGCATTTTGGGCAAATGGAATCATTGGGCCATTTTTCTTCAAAGATTATGCTGGAAATGCTGTTACTGTGAATGCTGAGCGATACCAATCAATGTTCAGAGACTTTTTATGGACAAAGTTGAATCATATTGATGTGTCTGACGTCTATTTCCAGCAAAACGGTGCTACATGTCACACAACTCGAGAAAACATTACGCTTTTGCGATTAAAATTTCCTTAACGTGTAATTTCACGAAATGCAGATTTCAATTGGCCTCCAAGGTCATGTGAAATAACACCAATAGATTTTTTTTTTTTGGGTTTTTTTGAAAAGTCGAGTGTATGCTAACAAGCCACAAACAATTAATTATCTACAGAACAACATTCAAGTTGCAATTCGTGAAGTAACACCAGCAACATGTCGGAAAGTCTTTGAAAATTTCGATATTCGGATTTATGTCTGCAGACGAAGTCATGGTGGACATTTGAATGATATTCTATTCCACTTATAATTGTAATGGATCATACTTTTAATAAAGAAACAGCTTGAAAAAATTGCAAATAGTTTGTGTTTTATTTCAAAGAAAATGTAGGTGCGTTTTTTGATTGACCCTTTATAATGAAAAATAAAATTTAATTTTATTAAAAAATGCCAATATGTTTTATTACACTTACAAAAATTTCGCTTCAATGTACAAATTCTCAGGAAATATTAAAAACTTAATATAAAATTTGTAATTTTTAATATTCCAATATTTACTTCTCTAGTCTTGTGAGTTTTTTAAAATTAAATTATCAAATTTTTAGTTTAGTTAAAGTTTTACAGTGTTGAACTGTATCGCCTAAAAGTATGCTTGGATTTATTTTTTACCGCTTTTAGGCCCATCCAGTTCAAAATGTTGAAGAAAATGCATCTTTTATGTTAATCCATATCAAGATCTATCTTTCTAAATTAAATTTTACCAAAATCTATTTGGGCGTTTAGGCGTGATTGAGTAACAAACAAACATCATTATGAAATAACATTAATATTTTCGTTGTGACCTTTTGTGCTCTTGCTTTTAGGTATGATTTTGCTTTCGCTTAATTGCGAATTCTGCTTCTAGGATTTTTGCTTCCTTAAACAATTAAATCCATTGTGATTATTTATTTTCACAAAATATAGTTTGATTTTTTTTAACAAGTTAATGCTGGAGATGTGGGACAAAGACATATATTTTAAGTCAGCCAGGCTGCATTAAGGTCCCCTACATTCTATGAGATAAGAGCTGAGATGATCATGGGCTGCACAACACCTTAAAATTTGTCTAGGGCTCATAAAGGCGTGATGCTAATGCTGCGTTTCAGATCATGAGTCTACGTGAGAGCTGACTGCCTAATAGAGGTGCCCACTGTATATTCGTAGGACCACAGCCGTTCTTCATACCTTATGGTTAATTTAGAAGGAAAATTGCTTCATATATTGAAGTAGAGTTTTTTCAATATTGAGGGGCTTCAAATGGTGACAGCGTGTATTCCAACAGCTACAAATGCTCAATAAAAGAGAGCCTAGAGTTCTAATAGAATAGACCTACAAATATTTTATTTATTTATTTTGGTCTTAGTTAATATTAATTTAGCATTAGAAACGCTGGGAAATGATGAAAAAACTCGTAGCATTTACTTGAAGACTGTTTAGAATTAAAATCTCGAAGATGGAAATAAGTTTTATATTAATGGTGATCGATTTAATTAACTTAGAATTTAATAAATAATCGTGTGGCTTTTAAAAAGTTAATATTTTATTATTTTTTAAACTTTTATTTTTCGCTCAAATCCTTAAAGTATGCCTTAAATTTTACATTCTAAAAGTATGCTTAACTTTTTTTTTATAATAAAGAACACAAAGCTCTTGTTTCAGAGCTTAAAATTTTTTTAGCTACATCGTTTTTTTTTTGGGAATTGAAACTATAAACATTTGTTTATCTACTGCCAACACAAAATTTTTTTATGTATTTTCTTTAGCATCACTTTTATCTCTGAAATAAAGAAACTTTTTTTATTTAATTTTTTTAGGAAAATAGAAAAAAAATTATAAGACTTTTATTTTAAGTCTTACAAAAGTAAGTTTTCTTATTTTTCTTTTCTCATGGTTTATCTTGTTGCACTTGTGTTGCTGATGTTTTTCCTTGCCTGCTAAGGAATTCCTTAAATAGCTTGTTTAAAAGCATCATATGGTATTTTGTTTTATAAAAGCCCCTAAAGTATGCTTCAATTTCTACTTGTTTGAAACTTTGAAGGGTGTGTGTTTTACTCTAATTTTTTTTAGGAATTGCTAAGTTTTAGCTTAAAGAATAAGATATACAGTTTACTTTGTTAAAAGATAAGATGTGTAATTTTTGCAATAAAAGTTAATTTAAATCTTTAAATAAATAATTCAATTTCTAGACAGGTTTTTTTTTTGGGTATAAAAAAGTAAAATAAAGTACAGTACAAGAGAAACAGTCCGAAAGGCCTTACAAACTTTTTAAGCCAAATAGTTTTCGAAAACGAATTTCAAGATCTTATATCTGTTTCAAAAACTTTAGCGACAGATGTTGAGGGGAATTTTAATGGTAATTTTTTGACTACGATCTGATGATTCATTTTGCGATAGAAGAACTTTTTAAATTTTACTTCGTATTGTGTGAAACATTTTGTGGTCAGTAGGTCTATAAAGTGACTGTATTCCAACTTAACATTCGAAAATAGTATTTTTAACTCACCCACCAAAATGAGGGAAGCTCTGCAATTGATAAGGTTTTTTTTTTAAGAATTTTTTTAAAAAGTAAACAAGCCAGTCATGAAACATTCACTGCAATGCACTTTTTATCGGTAAATTTTTATGTATGTGTGTATGCATGGCCAAACTCGTACAGTCTTATTTATTTTGGCAACATTCTTTTAATTTGCATCTAACTCCGGGATATTTCGTAAAAATAATTAAAAAAAAAAATTGGGACTTTCCCCATTATCACCTTTTTTAGTGTCATTTATTTGAGTTTTTGTTTGAAAAAGTTACAAAAGAGTTACAAAATGGGTAGACAAAGAAGACAAACTTCTGTTGAAGTAAGAAAATTAATAATTCAACATCATAATAATAATAAATTGCTGCGAGAAATATTTGAGATAGTTGATAGAAGCCGATCAACAGTGCAACATATTATAACAAGTTATAAAATTGAAGAGAGAATTGCGAACAAGAAGAAAAGTGCAAATAACTAATTTTCTCTGCTGGAAACGAGCAATATATTTTACGTCAAATAAAAAAACCCAAATTTAAGTGCTCCGTAACTCGTAGAAATTGTTGAAAAAGACTTAGGAAGGAAATGTCCACAGACCATAAGAAACATATTAAAATGGGCTAATTTCAATGGTAGAAGGACAAGAGTTAAACCTCTAATTAATAAGAGAAATCAAAAGATAAGGTTACGATTCGCCAAGGAACATGAAACAAAGGATTTTTAATTTTGGAAGCAGGTATTTTTCACAGATGAAAGTAAATTCAACTTGTTTGGTTCAGATGGAAGACCTTATGTATGTATGGAGAATATCAAAGGAGGAGTTGCTTGCCAAAAACATGAAACCAACAGTTAAGCACGGTGGTGTGTCAGTAATGGTTTGGGGATCATTTTCTGCATCTGGGTACGGTGTTTTACACTTTATCGATGGTACCATGGATCAGCATATGTATCTAAACATTTTAAAAGAAAGTTTGCCAGTTTGTAAGCAGAAACTTTGTCTTGGTGAAAACTTTTACTTTTACTAAGACAACGACCCTAAGCATAAGGCTTACAATGTACGATCATGGCTACTTTATAATTGTCTACATGTTATGGATACACCAGCCCAGAGTCCAGACATAAACCCAATCGAAAATTTGTGGAGCTATCTCGATCGTAAAATTCGTAGTCATACAATAAGTTCTAAGGATGACTTGAAAAGAGCTCTTCAGGACGAATGGGGCAAAAATTGAACCAAGTTTTTGCGAAGACCTTGTGCGCAGTATGCCAAAAAGATTAAAAATGGTAATAAAAAATAAAGGCAGGCACACCAAATATTAATATTTTAAACCAACAAAATAATATTTAATTAAAGTGTTGTGTACGAGTTTGGCTTTGTCACAGAAATTACTATTATTTTATGTTTTTATTAAAAAAATTTTTTTATTGAATAATAATTTGAAGTTTTTATGTTTTGCTTAATTTGTTTTAAAATGAACTAATAAAAAAAAATAAAGTTTTATTTGTTAAGATCTTCTTATTTGAGCATAAAAAAAAGAAAGTTTAAAAAAAGTTGCAAATTTACAACAAGTGACTTTATAAGATTTTAAAGCATTTCGACCTTGTAAAGTTCGGTGTAGTTGAAAAATAGTCACCCCTATTCTGCATTTCGATTAAGTCTCCGCATTCAGTTCTGTTGCGATCGTAAATTGGTATTCTGTAGAAAAACGGAATCGAAAGAAAAAGAAGAAGACAACAATGTTTACAAAATTAATAGAATCACTGTGTAATGTGGAAATGAAATAGCAAAATAAGCAAGTTTGTTTTCATTTTCATAAACAAATGTCAAATTTAATATAAAAAATTGTATCTTTACATATGTATTTAAATATAATTTCTTGATGAAGTTTAATAAAAAAATAGTTAAATAAAAAAAAAAAATTTAAAAACAAAATAAAAATTAGTTGTTCATGGCAACTTATTTTTGCGCTGGCACTTTTTGTTGGAGGACCTGCAACTTCCTCTCAGAACGCTGCTACTTCTTCCTCTGATCGTTGGTGGTATCTACATGTAATGTCTGCTTTAGATGCCATAACATCTGCCAGTTGTTGTTTGTTTTTGACCAGTAATACATAAAAAACATCGAATTCGGGTACAAAAATTAAGAATTTAAAAGAAAAAAATTTATTTAATTAAATAAATTAGTTAAAAATAATTTTAAATGTTTTTTTAACCGTTTCTGAACATTTTATCAATTTTTTTTACTTACATTTATTCAATCTTTAACTGTTTAACTGAAAAACACAAATAAAGAAAGCCCCTCCGTTAACAAAAAACAACTGAGAAAAACGGAGCTCCGATCGAAATGCAGAATACATACAATCGAAAGAAACTGAGCGGAATCGAAACGCAGAATACCAAAGTTGGCAGACGGAGAAAATTTAAATTCGAATCGAAACGAAGAATAGGGTTGAGTAACATTACGAAAGTAAACAATTTTGACATCATTTGCTATGATATAAAAATATAAGGTAATTCCACCTCAAAAATTTTTGACCTTTGCAGTAACTACTTGAAATATATTTATTGTAAACAGAAAAAATTGCGTTGCCACAGATACAAATAAGAACAAAAATAATTTGCATAATAAATTTATAATTATAAATATAAATGTATTTTACCACAAACATTTTAAATTTTAGAGACAAAATTTACCTTAATAATTCTTTGTCCGTTAAACAGTGTAATACGATTTATAAAAAAAATACATGTTTTTATAATTCTTTCTAATAAAACAAATTTCAAGGCAGCTGTAATTAATTTTCCTTTAGCTATCGTAAAAGTTTTTAGATTGTTAATCAAATTGTGAATTCTTTTTAAATTTTTCATCGCTAAAAATGAAGTTTGTAAAATACTAAAAGTTTTGATTTAAGTGAATTGCTATACAAAAGCAAATGGACTGAAAGTGGACACGTAAAAAAATGATCATCACAAAAAAAAAAAAAATAAAATAAAAGAAACTTTCAAACAATAGAAATTTTTCATTTAAAGAGAAGTGTTACAAAAATTCTTCAAAATAGCAACAAACTGGAAAAAAAAAAGCAGAAACAAAATAAAATCATTTGCGAATGTGAATTAAAGGCAACGTTCAAATGTTAAAAAAAAATATTTTTTTTTAATAAACCATTTATTTTCTTAAGGACAATTTCTCATTTCAGTTTGCTCATGATGTTGTCACTATGGAATTCGCACAAGAAAAATTGCACTTTTTGTTCTAAAATTAAGTAAAAGATAAAATAAAAAATTTGTTGTTTTTTAAATTGTTGTTTCAATGCATTTGCGTTTTTGTTGCTATTGTGAGCACGTGCTCATTGTACTGTAAAGCGACTTCCAAACATGTCTCGAACATTTCCCATTATCAACAATGTCAGTTTTAAGATTAAGTATTATGGCGACCCAGAAATTTATGTTAATGCCCCTAAAGAATGTTGCAATTTTGCCTTGGTCATAATGGAAATTGATGAAACCAAATTGTCTCAAAAGTGGTACAACATTAAAAAATAAGAAAAAAAAAATAAATTAATTTAAATAAAATTTCTTTTTGTTTCTTTGTCTTTACAAAAGAGAAAGACTAGGAAATTTGAAAAGAAATAGGAACAGAGCAGAAATACAACCCAACGGTTGCCTTAATAGAATCCATACCTTTTTTATTTATTTCTAAATTACTTTTTACATTCCTTTTTTCTTTTTTTTATCCAAAAAATAAAACTTTGTAAAAAAAAAAAAAACTCTGGCAACACGGTGAAAGAGAAAAGGTTGGAAATTAAGAGCTTGAAATGAAATGCAATGAAATTTAAACAAATTCTAATTTCGTGCGGATTCGTTGAGCGATTTATATTGTTAAAGCTCTGTAAAAAAACGCATCCGCAACCTTGCGGTAAAACTTCTACTAATAAAACGGATGATGCGAACGTTATTTTCATACATATTTGGCATAAGTTTTCGTTTAACTACAAAGCCGCTGAGATACAATTTATTTTATTTTTATACCCTTCACCACAGAGAGTGGAAAAAGGGTATATCTTAGTTCGGCATTCCGTTTGTAATATCTTCGACATCTATTTTCGACCCCATAAAATATATATATTCTAAGCGATGTCCCGTCTGCCCGTCCGTGTAAGCGTAGAAATCAAGTTTGCCGAGGCACTAGATGAGTTGGAAAAATTTTAAATTCGCCAATATGGCAGACATAATTTATAAAATTTTGCTATTAAGAATCTGCAAGATCGGTCGATGTTCCTAAAGGCAGTAGGCTAAATACCACGCCTGCTTCAATTATTCCATATCATTTAGAACAATGAAATGGAGCGATATAGAACTAAAAAATAGGAAAAAAAGTTTTAGCGAAAAAATTGGCGGTCGCCTATATTTTACAAGTTGTGGGCCTCTAAAATTTTCATAAATAAGTTCGATTGTCAATATGGTCAATATCAGCATCACTGAAAAGCTTTTGAAGAGATCTTTCAGTAAACACTAAAATTTTAAAAAAATGTCTAACCCATTAAGAGCTGGTGATATTTTTATGTAAAATTATTATTCGTACTTAATTTTTTTCCTGAATTTTTTTCTTGAATCCCTATCACCCCAATATATATATTTTTTGATTGGAGTTATTTAGCTTTCAGTAAATAAGTAGCAAAAAAATTAATTTAGCTCAGTTCAGCTTAAAAAGTTATTCTTCTAAAACATACATGTATGTATGACCTTATGTTGGTATTTGTGTCTTTCAAAAGACATGTAGAATACATACATTCATACATACATGTGAGTGTAGAGACTTTTTCATTATTAGACGTGTTGTTTATAAATGGCCTAGGAGTGTTATTTATGTATTAAGCTTTGCATGCAAATTTTGTGATATGTGTTGGTGTATGAGTGTGCATGTATTTATGTAGATGAATCTAGGCAATAAAGACAAGGCGACCTTCTATAAAAACGTCATTTGAATTTTTCAAACAACCATTATGCACTCTGATATCAACATCACAAACGTTTGCAGTTAAACAAACACATTTGCACTCACACATTTTGCACAAAATGATAAATGAACATCATTCTTGAAATATGAATTCACGAACACACTGTTTTTTACAACTATAAACACTTTGTGGTTGATAACCGTAAAACGCAAAAAAAAACCAACAAAATTTTCATAATTTTTCTGTAACATCTTCACAGTGTTTAAAAATTAAAAAAAAAATTGGTTTTATGCTTTAAAATGAGGAAAAATATTCATTACGCTTTAACAGAAAGATCTGGTTGCAAAGGAGATAAACAAAAAATATTTCTGTAAAAATATTTGACAAAATAATTTTATTGTTTTAAATAAATAGAACAGCTGTAAAAATATTTATTTTTGTGTTGTTTTCAAATGAATAAAAAAACAATTTTTCTTATTTAAAATTTAAGTTCATATTTTATACTCTCTTTTAGTTTTTTGTTGCAGTTTGTAAGTAACTTTTTTTTCTTTTGCAACTGCTTTTTAAGTTTAAAGTGGCTGTAGAGATTTAATGCAGTAGATAATGGCTTCGTTTTTAATTGTTCGAAAAGGACACTTGGGAAATTGTTTGCCTGGGGAAAATATTTTATAATTCTTTGAAGCAAATAAACTGTGACAGTTAATTTTTATTTTTTTTTTCATAAGATTTTTCATTTAATTTTTTTTACAAAGAGTAAAAAAGGAGATGAATAAAAAACAACTGAAAGTTATGATTAATATTTCAATATTTATAATAAAGAATTAAAAATTAAGATAAAATTTAAAAATTATTTACATTGTTGACATGCATGTAAATGATATGTAAAATTTATTTTTATTTTTTATATTAATTTTTCTATCACTTTAAAGTAAAGTTATTTTATACACTTTTTACCTCGTGTAAACGATTGTTAACCGTTTTATAGTTAAGATATGTGATTTTTAAACAAAATTTACATGGATTTACATTAAAGTGTAAAAACAGGTTTTTATTTATTTTTTAACTTTTAGTATGTCTACAATTTTAAATGACATTTAAAGTAAAAATTAATTTTGTTATTTACAAGTCTTACACTTTTTTTACATACAGCTGAAAAAATGTCTAAATATTCTATTTAAGAGATATAAAGTTTAAAATAATTTTTATATAAGATTTAAGGTATAAATTTTTTATTTTTACTTGGCAAAAAAAAAAGACAAAAAAAAAAAAAAAAAGGAAACAGAGCGAATGTAAAAAATAATTTACTGATTACAAAAATTATTTGCCTTGTAAAAATGACATAATTGATTGTAAACAAACAGTTTTTGTAATACCATTTTTTAACATGCCGTAAATAATAAAAAAATAGGATTTTAAAAGTAAAATATTTACTTTTTTTACCTGTTTTAATATATGTAAAATATCTTTTTTAAATGTATATTTTTTATTTTTTCGCACAATGTAAAATATGTACTATTTGATATTTAATATGTGGTTGTAATTATGTATGTAAGAATTTTTTTCATAAAAAAATTTTGAACAATTTTTTACATTGTTCACATTATAATAAACACTATGTAAATCCTAATTTTGACATGGAGATATAACTTTTAAAAATTCGTTTTAAGTGATGTGACTGCACTTTGCGAATTTAAATTATTTCAAAAAATACAATTTTATATAGTTTTTTGGCTCTAAAAGAGCTCTTATATTTTTCAAATACACATATAAAACTCAAGCTCCCTTGGTAGGTTCTTTTGAGAGTCTTTTTTCGCAGTGATTATTTAATGGTTGGCTGGGACCAAGGTACATTTATTTTACTAGGTAATAGCGGCTCTACAACAAATACAACATTTGTAAAAACAACATGGCATTTTATTGTTGCTTTGTGAGTGGAAATGTCAAAAATAGAAACAGAAAATAAAAGAAAATCGGTCTAAAAACAAACGCTCTCTTTGTTCTACATATGCTTGTTGTTAGTGTTTTTTTAAATTCGTAAACAAAAGTAGAAAAATATAAACAACGTTTGACATGTCCAACTACAAACCAGCTGGGCGGACGACACTACCTAGTAAAATAAATGTACCTTGTTCTGTTTTTTGAAAATTTAAATTTTTGTTTTCATTTATGTTTCTGAAAAAACAACTTTTGACGTAAACAAAAAAAAAAAAAAATAAATAAATAAATTTGCTGTGCTATCGACATATTATTAATAAAAAATAATTAAAATAATTTATTTACATTTGTTTACCTCTTATAAAATATTTAAATAAATTTTTAAGTGTAAAAAATTCACTTTTCAAAACAACTTCGAATCGAGGATTAAAAATTCTTATCGTACGGAATTCGTATTAAATAAAATTTTTCATCATATTAATTTTACATCTGACGTAAATTAAAAAAAAAAAAAAAAAAACACCGATTAGTAGATTTTCTATGGCATAATTTTAATGATAAAAAAATATAAAATATTTTTTGTAAAGGAATAATTCTTATTGTTTACATGATGTAAATTATATGATTTCAAAATCCATTTCAATCGGGGTTTTGGCAGAAAAGATAAAAGATAATTTAAATATTTACAATAATTTACATTATTTACATCTAGGTAAAACATGTATATTCGTTCTTTTATTTAACGTCATTGATTAATTTTTAAAAATAATTTTATATTGACAGTACAATTGACGTAAATGATGTAAAATAAAAAAAAATTTTTAATTTTTATAGAAATTTCGTTTTTTATTAAATTTGCAATATGTTTTGCTAGTTAAACCAATAAATTTACCTTTAGCTTTGATGTAAAAAATTATTTAAAGCTAACGCAATAACCATATCTGCTGTTTACATGATGTCAAAATATGAAATTATTGCAAAAATTCATATTTTAAATAATTCGAAATAAGAAGTGTAAAATCAACAACATGTGCTTTGTTTACATTAAAGTAAATTATGTGTAACCAAATTTATTTTGCTGCAAAATATGATCTTTGTAATATGTTTTGTGAATAATGTGACCATTTACACATTGGTAAAAATGGCTAAATTGTTGTAATATATTTTTAAATATTTTTTTTTTTGTAATTAATATTCTATACATAGTGTAAATAATTAAAAAAAAACTATGAGTATTGAATATTTATAGCAGCATATCATTCACTTACTTTGATGTTGTTAGAGTTTTACAAAATTAAAACTCATTTGTCAGGTAATTGATTAAATTTTTTGTTGTTTACATGCTGTAAACTGTGTATGTAGGTATGAGAATATATGAAAAAATTTTAAATTTTGTTAAATAATTTACTTGTTTTTCTCTTTCATGTTTTCATATAATTTTAATGTGCCGTTACGTATAAAAACTATAAAAATTACGCTGATTTACTTTTTTTTACATCCATGTAAATATTATGTATTTATTAAAATATTAAAAAAATTCCTTATTTAATTACTTTAATTTAAACCGAATATAAAAATTAAAGTGTTACAGTTTTAAAATAATAATGTAAAAAATGTGTAAATAATTGTAAAAATAAAAATGTAAAAAGAGCTTTAAACTCTCATTCCTGATTCCTGTGTCATTATCACACCACAAACATCTCTTTTGAACTCATCAATAAAACAGTTTATTTACTGACAATCAAACTCGTTTACCATTGCAACCACATCTTCCTGTTACAAACAATTTACCTCCTTTTTGACAACAGGAAGCAAAAAATTATTTGCAACATTAATAAATGAAAAAGTGAAAAAAAAACAAAAGAAAAAGTAAAAAAAAAAACATTTTATGATGATTCATTCATTTACCGTTGTAGTGTACAGGCACATCACGATTGTACGTGTAAGTCTTCTTTGTTGTCAAATGATGATGACTGTGCGTATGAGACTGACCCGATGAGTGGGTCAGTGTCATAATAACCACAAAGACAGCGGCACATACGAGGCATAAGAATACGATCATGACAATACAAACGATACGTTTGCGTTTACGATCGGCCTCCTCGTCATCGTCAGTTTCATCTGAAAGAGATTTCTTTTTAAGACCTTTGTGAGTTCTAGATAGAGAGGGTTTACGTGTTCCTAGGCCAGTAGTGGCCTTGTGATGAAATGGACGCAGAACCTGTTCAAATGCAGCATCACCTAAATCGTAGGTGAGCGAAGGTTTGCGCTCAAATGATGGACGTTTGTCTTTGCCTTCCATAAAAGCTGTGGTGGCTGCCACAGCCATGGCGGTAGCGCTTAGCGAGACGGGACGTGGACTACGTTTTATGTCCTCGATGGTGGCAGCTCCGCCTGAGGTAGTCGAACTGGCCAATGCTCGGCCGCTGTTGCGTCGGTGGGGTGAGGTAAGTTCCACAAATTCATTGGGAACATTTGCCGGCGGTGGGTAGGCACTGTCACCGATAAAACTTTTCGATTTTTTCGTCGCACTTAATGTTTCGCGATACGTTCGCAGGCGCATGCTGGCACTGTGCAAGGCCTTGGCTTGTTTTATACTGGCCGCACTGGCATTGGTGCCTCCGAAAGCTGCTGCCGCTGCCATAACAGCAGGCCTATGATGTATTTGCACCTCTTCTAGATTGTTGGGTGAGAGATAGAGAGAACGGCCTTGTTTGGTGCCACGCTTAAAGTGATATGCAGCTGTAGCAGCGGCAGCAGCCGTATGTAAATGCAGAGAAGAGTGTGCGGTGGATGCAGCTGCTGCCGCTGATGTAGATGGACGCCCATCTAACTCCAAACTATGGGAACTGTGTTGTCTGGCAGAGTGCGCATGAGGATCTGCACGTTTTTTTAAACTGTTGGTTGAAGCAGCGGGCACATGACCAACCAAGGAATCTTCAAATGAATTCGATGATTTTCTAATGGTACCACGCTCCGTTAAGCCAACATCCTCCATTTTTGTATGACTGCTACTGCGCGATCTAGACTCTATAAAAAGTTCATTATCCAAAGATAAGTTGGTGGGAGCCATAAGATTAGATCTACCTTCTGAAGGATCCAAGAGATCGTCATTTAAAGAGGGGTGACGTACTTGTGAGTCAACTATTGAATCGGGTTTGGCACTAGGGCGTCGAGATGGATCGTGTAGCGAACGATGAGAACGGGCTCCTCGCCTGCTGGGTGAAGGTGATCGACTGATGTCTTTTACCGAGGCGTGACCTGGCATAAGAAAATTTCCTCTCACAGAACTGGTGCGCCGCGATGAAGAGGCTGAGTTTGTTGCAGCACCAGCGCTTAGTAACAAAGGATCCATTATGGTTTCAGCATCGGGAGGCGCATGAAATGAATGGGTTTTCTTCATCTGAAAAGTAGAAGCCGGATGTACATCAATTGTGTCGGAACGACGAAATTGTGATTTCTTAAAGGGGTGAGTGGCAGTATGGTGTTGCTTTTGTTGTTGTTGCTGCTGCTGCTGCAGTTGACGATGAGTCGTCGGCGGCAACAGATAATCATCTATAAATTGTATAGGCGACGCAGAGCCACGCCCTGGACCAGATACATTCTCAGCCAGACTACTACTGCTGACCAAAAATATATCCGGTTGATGCAGCTGTTGTTGTTGATGGTGCTGATGATAAAGGTCTCGCTCGCCGCGACTGCCACTCCCCAGAACAGGACTAACGGTGTGCGAAATGGGTGAACTGGTGCTACTGGCATGCGATTGTTGCTGGCTAAATTGACGTGCTTGAGCTGCCATATGCTGAAAACTGTGTAGGTGCTGTTGATGCTGACGTGCAGATAAAGCTGGTGACACAGCGCCACTACCGCCACCACTGCCGCTACCCGAAGCATGCGGATGTAAAGACGATGGTATTGCTAAGGTCTGAGGCGGTGGTGCAGAGCGTATGGCAACCGGCGAGGCCGAACGATGTATTAGTGCTGGCTCCACTATCAACGATGAATCATCCAAGCCTCCCATACCCAATCCACCACCTACCGCTCCTTCATAGTTATCAATAGCCATGGAGAGCGAGCGATTGATGGCTTTTAATTTGGGTGGCTTCTTTTTAGTGGCAGGATTATCAAACGAAGACTTACTTATCCCGTGATCTTCGGAGGTGGTCATAAACGTATGATGTGTATGTTGATAATACGGCTGTTGTCGCTGCTGATGGTGCTGTGGCTGATGGTGTTCTTGCTGTTGACCACCGCCGGTGCCACGCTCCATACGGTAGTAATAGCGTTGTGGATATCTATGGTAATAATTGTGTGCAATTGTGCGGCCGTTTTATACAAAATGTGTCGAACGAAATCAAAAATAAACACACAAAACAAAAAAATTGTTGCAGGTGATTAGAAAAAGTTGTTGGGAATCGGGAGCGGAAAGTGTCCTTATAAGTAAAATTGCTGGTGAATTCTTTTTTAATATTTTTAATATTAATTTATTTAAGTTGTGCTTGAAGGGATTTTGGGATGGTTTTATTTAAATCTTGTTTTTTCTTATTAAATTGTGTTCTTTAAGGTGCGGCAAAGTGACACATTCATTCCAGCTCATAAAGATTAAATTAAAATAATTTGTGCTTGTTTTTTTTTTAGTTTTAAATTTTATTGTGTTGCTTTTATTGTTGCTTTTATTTGTTAATTTATGCCTTTAGTTGCTCATTCCTATAAAATTGTGCGTTATAATTTATTTATTTTATTTCTCGTCATTCAGTTGCTTTAAATGCCTGCAAGTTTTTATTGTTTTATTTTGTGTTTGCTATTATTGTCACATATTGTAGTGCGTTAATAATTTTCCACTTATTTTTTTTTCTTTTTTTGTTAAAAATTTTTTTTAAACTAAAATTAAAAAAAAATATTTATATATTTAAAGTGAATAAAATTAATAAAAGTGAATAATATTTAAAAGACACTGTATCAAAAAAGTTGTACTAGAAAAGCAAATTAAACCAAATATTTAATCTTACAAACAGATTCGAAGGGTTAAAATAGTTTTGTTGATAAGATTTCTTAATGAACTTTTTTAATAAAAGTATTTGAAGGCAAAGGTAAGGGCTGTGTAAAGCGCAGCTATTTTTTAAAAACTCTTAAATTATTAATATATTTAAAATTAATTATTAGTTGAGCTATTGATTATTGATAAGAGGCCCCAGTACAATAAGGTTGTATGGGTCATTTTACAATTATAAATTTTCAATAATTTAATAAATTTTTATAGTTTAATTAATTTTTATATAAAATCATATAATTTGGATTTAAATCGCGGTTTCTAATTCCATGTATATAATGCATTTTTTATGAAAAGTCTTTGGAAAGTATTTTGAAACCATATGGGCAATTTTATGAAAATGTAGCTGTAGCGATGTTGTAGTCAAAGTGGTAAACACTTTGACTACAAACCTGGTTGGCCAGGGTTCAACCCATGAGGCAATCAAAAAAATAAAAATGTTTTTTCTCTGTTTAATGGTATAAATACACACTAAGAATTAACATTAAAAAAACGTGCAGCCTCTGTCGATACTTCTTCACCGGCGAAGTAAAATAACTAACTCTCTATCTTTCTCTTTTCACCACCTGTCGTATCTCTCATCTATCCCTTTCCTAAAGAATGTAGCACGGTTACGAAAAATAACTAAAAATGTGAATAATTGCCTGAAGTGCTACTTCTTAAAAAAAATGCTGCATTTAATTCTGCTAGAGTTTAATTGTCCCTGGTTTTTTTTTAAATTAACAGAACAAGCATCCACCTTGTGTGTGAAATATTTGTAATTCATCTTAGCATAGAGTTTGACATGAAGTAAAACAGCGAAAGTAAATAGATTCGATCATGGCGAAATAATACTAGGTGGTCTCAATAGCGAATTCATTGATTTTCGCCGAATCGTTAAGTGTTAGACACCATATAAAAAAAATAATACTCAATTTTTTATATATGGAGTTTGACATTTCAGGTTTTGAGCAAAATTAATGAATTCGCCATTGCGAATTAATCGATTCCCGCCTTAAGCCTAACTTTCAAGCTTCATATCAAGGCGAATAAATTTCCAGGTGGCAGCGTAGGCGAATTCAGTATTTTTTTCTCGTATACACGACTGTCAAACTCCATATATAAAAAATATACACAAATATTTATTATGTATGGAGTTTGACAGTGGTGTACGCGAGCAAAAAATACTGAATTCGCCTACGCTGCCACCTGATAATCGATTCGCCTTGAAACTTCATATAAAAAAATTTTCGCTGATTTTTTATATATGGAGTTTGACATTGCAGCGAAAATTTAAAAATTCGCCACTGCCACCACCTGGAATTATTCGCTTTGCCGTGAACTTTACGTTTCGGCGAAAATCCATGAATTCGCTATCGCTACCACCTGACAATTGATTCGCCTTGAATTGTGTTTAAAAAAAATAAAAAGTTTGGCACCGATTGGAATTTCAAGATTTTTGTATTATTAAGTCAAACAAACAAAAAAAAATTATTTAAAGAAAGTAAAAAATAAAAATTTATTAAACAAAAAATCGACTGTTTGGAATTAATTCGCCACAAAGCTCTTCATCGTTATACAAATAAATATGCGATATTATCCTTGTGCAACTCCTTATATCTATCAAGAACAGCCACCCCTTTGGGAGTTAAATTGCCAAAACAAAAAATTAAGTTGGAATCGTAGATCTCAAGAGAAACCTTATGCCATTAATATCTATCGTGATTTAGATATGGCATTCAAGGATTTTGTATATGATAAAGACTTGCGCATTAAAGATTGGAATACACCTCGCAGGAGAAAGAATGCATGTCTACCGATTTATTATGGTTCCGGCATCGAGAGACCACCATATAATTACGATTATGAGAAATACAGCAAATTATTGGAAACTTTAGAGAAACAAAAAAGGCCACCAAAAAAAACTAAACGGTCAGCGAAGAAAAAAGGAAAGCGCGAAAGAAAAATTGAAAATTAAACATAAAAGAGAATAAAGGATAACGTTGCGGTCTTAAATGGTGATTGAAAATGCAGTGAAATTTAAATGGAATTGTATTTTAATTAACATTGGATGCCGTAATTCGTCAACTAGGAGTTTATTCTGTATTTTGATTCAAAAGGGAAAACATTTAAATCTTGTGTTTCAAAGTTTTCTTTTTTTTAATCGAAGTACCGAGTAACGACCCTGGCTGCTGTTAACCTTTTGTTCTTAAACAGTTTTTCAAAGAGCTATAAAATTTCTTACTATTGAAGTGGGTTTTTGTTGATTCGTGTTTTTTTTTTCGTTTGAAGTAGAAGTAAACAAAAAGTCGCAAACATTAGGAAAAATTATGATAAAATACACAAATATAAAATTATTTATTTAGTGTAAATGAAAATTGTTTATTTTGTATGTAATTTTAATAATAAATTGAGCTTAGATAAAGATTAAATATTGTGGAAAAAGTAGCGGTAAATATTTATTGATTGAAAAATATGTATGTAGTAGTGTTTCTATGCATAGCTCCAAACGGCACTGTTATTTTTATTAAAAAGAATTTTCAATCTATGAACACAACAACTTAATTCAAAGTTTAGTTGTTTTAAAAAGGATCTTTTATATGGACTGATTTCGTTTCATTTAAAATTGCGCCTTAAAGAAATTTCTGTTTCGCATCGCCTTAAACAATTTTTTTTTCGTTTAAAGAACGCAATTAAGGCGAATCAATTGCCAGGTGGCAGCGCAGGCGAATTCACTATTTTGTTCTGCTTATTCAAGGCGAATCAATGCCAGGTGGTCGCAATGGCGAATTCAATAATTTTACTCAAAACCTGAAATGTCAAACTCCATATATATAAAATCATGGCGAAATAATACTACGTGGTCTCGATAGCGAATTCATTGATTTTCGCCGAAACGTTAAGTGTCAGACACCATATAAAAAAAATTATACTAAATTTTTTATATATATTGAGTTTGACATTTCAGGTTTTGAGCAAAATTAATCATTTCGCCATTGCGACCACCTGGTATTGATTCGCCTTGCATTTTTTTTCACTTAACGTTTCGGCAATAATCAATGAATTCGCTCATGTATGCTGTAAAACTCCATACCATGGCGAAATAATTTACCAGGTGGTGGCAGTGGCGAATTTATTCATTTTCGCCGTTGCAGAAAATGTCAAACTCCATATATAAAAAATCAGCTAAAATTTTTTTTATATGAAGTTTGAAGTTTTCTGCAACGGCGAAAATGAATGAAATTCGCCACTGCCACCACCTGGTAAATTATTTCGCCATGACCGTATCGTTATACACCTTGTAAATAAACTGATTTTTCATATATGGAGTTTGACAGTAGTAATTAGCAGCAAAAACTAGCGAATTCGCCTGCGCTACCACCGGATAATTTTTTCACCTTGAACGCAATCATTAAAAAAGATGAATCAAATCTAAGTGGTCGCATTTGCGAATTCAATAATTTTCGCCAAAACCTGAAATGTCACCTCTATATATGTTTTTCTGATTAGAGTTACTTCACTAAACTAGATTAAGATAAATATTGAAGAGTATATAAGATTTGGCATAGCCGAATTCTTACAATCACCTGCAATTGTTACGCCACCTGAAAACCAGCTGATAAGATGATGCCACCTGTAGAAAAAAGGCCTTAATCAAATTTCCTATATTTTACTTGTCAATTAACAAAAAGAAGAAAAAAAGATATTGACAATTAAAATAATAATAAAATAATTTCAGTTGTAAATATCTTTTTCTTTTTTTTTTAAATTTTTTGTGCTAAAATATTAAAAAATAAAAAAAAAGTTTTTAATTTATTCTCAAAACCAGACAAATAAAATGCGCTTCTATCCCACTAGTGACGTAGACCATTATTGGGAATATCCTTCTCCCTGGACACTCTACTGTCACGATCCTCACAAATCTTGGTATAGAAAACCTCTACAAGAAAAACACGCCATCGCTTATTGGCGTGACATAGAAGGTGCTAAAAAGCCTTTGATAACGAAAAAAGATTTATATTTCGAAGATTGGCCTACTGAGCGCATACGCTATGCAGCTTGTTTACCTTTGTACTATTCTGTGGGTAATCGTTATATAGGTATTGAAAGAGCATTTCCAGTAGGTTTTAAATGCACTCCGTTACCCATCAGCCTGAAAGAATTACGTGAAATAAGGGATTATGACAGGCAAAATGCTCGTGAAAGAAAAGCAAGAGCAGCAGCTGCAAAACAAGCAAGCGAAAAACAGAGAAAAGGGAGATAAGATGAAATGTTCAAATGTCAAAATATTTTTATTTATCATTTACAAGGCATAATTAAATGGATGTGGACTATATATCTGAAATTTTCTATCAAAATTTGAAGAGTTGTTTTAAGTAAAAAAAAAGAAGTTTTTAAATGAAGAAAACCTAACATGTTTTAGTCACTATAAAAGCCCAGCTTTTCATTTTAATCCTATTTGGAAGTCTTAATTACATTTTTTTGGGTTTTTTGTGGAAAACATACGCAGTTAGTAATAGGTCTGTAAAATGACTTTGTTAAAGGAGCAATCTCCTTTCTTACTCTGTGTCTCTGGGCTATGTGTGCTCACACGACCTCTTGTTTACTAATCATGTGTTGGCTTTTTTGTACTGTTTAACCATAGAAGTTTTGAAATTGTGTTCCCCATTTTTTTACCACTGCTACTCAACAACATTGTCGCTGTTGGGATTTGAACTCATGACGCGTGATATTTTATTAAAAAAAACAAGCAGATATTTTTACTAAAACAGCCATAGCAGTTGTTCGATATATTCTAGTTAACAGTTTTTTTATTCTGCTTATGCACACCACACTTGTTGGTGGTGGAGTTAACAACTTATTTAGCTTAGTTTCAGATTTATTTTTTTTTTTATATTTCTAGTTCTTGTTTTATTTTAAAGCTTCTTACGCTTTTTTACTTATCATGGCCATCCCTGTGCGATTTATTATTTTGCTTGCCATAAGCAATCGAAGAAATTTCCTGCCAATAGCGATTTAGGTAAAATATAAATGTCTAGAAAATCACACTTGACGCATTTTTATAACTTAAAAAAAATAAGATACTCGTAATAAATCGATTTTAGTTTCCAAGCCTGCAGTTAATATTTATTTTTTTTCTAACTGCAACTAAACGGTCACAAAGCAAAATGAAAAAGTATTTTCTTATCGTTCCGTAACATTTTTCTATCTCTGTACTTTGTGATGTAAAGGATGATCAGAAACTAATGAAGTTTTAACTTTTTCCTCAATTTGTGCGATAAAACGTTGTCAATACTTAAAAAAATTAATCACCCGAAACGGATTAGTGGAATGGAGCATCACTTAAAACGGAACGTATTTTAATTGTAAAACTATTTTTTTTTAATTAAAGATTTTAGTGAAATTCTCGTTTTTTTACAGTATTTTAGAGTTTATTTTTGGGTTTTTACTGGATTTGAATTTTTTTATTCTAAGAAAAATTTTTTTTTGTAAAATTTAATATCTTTTGAAATACTTCGTGAATTTTTAATCTGTTAAGAGCTTTTAGTTTCATTTATTTTGTGTTTTTAAGTAAAATTCCTGTTTTTGATAATTTAGTGTTCTCTTTCTAAGTTTTTGGTTTTTATGAAATTTACAATTTTTATTGCAAGAATAACATTGTAGTATAATTTTAAAGTGAAATTTTAGCTGCTTGATTAAATTCTATTTTTTTGAAGCCACAACTTTACTTATAGAGTTGCCAGATTGTTCTTTATTTGAAGAATTTAGACGTTTTTACTCGACTAACTAGAAAACACTATTTCCAGCGACATGACAGAATGTGAAACGGAAATATACCAAGGTGAAAAAATAAATTTACACTACAAAAAAAAAAAAAAAAAAAAAATAATAATTGCTTGCTTCTTTATTTTACAATTAAAGGAATGCAGCAAAACAAATTAAATAAATAATTCTGTTTCCTTTTAATTTTTCTTAACACATATTTTGGTCTACCCTATTTTTTCAACTCTTAAAAAAATTATTTTCATTTCAAATTCTATTGCTCAGAACTATTTTGTTGTAAATTGCAATTGTTCATCTTTGCGAGATACATGATACACACATCACTGTACAACATAAACCACAATAATAACATGACATGGTCTTTCCTTCAAGGATGTGGTTTAGAAAAGATTTAAATATTTGCTAGACCAGTACAACATTCTTTTATGGATTTAAAGTTTTAATTTCTAATGAACATGAAATAATGTGTGTGTGCGAGTGTGTGTGTATGCTTTTAATAAATTTTTCTGTTTAAAAGAAAATTCCTTAGTCTGAAATAAAATACTTAATCTCCCAAATTGTTTTAAAACACGAGAGAAATAATAACTAAAATAGATGCTTTGCAAAGAGACTTAAGTCGAAGCATGTTTTTGGAATTTGTAAACAAAATATGAAAATCAAAATGCCAATACGATTTTAGTTTGAAAGTTATTTTGGCAAAATGTTTTGCAAAAGGAGTTTATACATTTGAAGTCATTAATTTAATAGATTTTTTATTTGCTTAAGGATTGAAGAAGCCTTTGTAGCAAAAGTTGCATAAACAACAATTATAAGTTTTTTTTTTTTTATTAGTTATAAAGAAGCAATGGATATTACTCAGTTGTTGCTGCTTATCATCTTTCACACAAAGTTTTTTAAATCCAGAACTTGATTGAGAGCAAAAACAAGTCAAAAGCTGGTTGTAAAAGTGGTATAAAAGTGTTATATAATTTTTAGGTTATTTTTTGTTATAAGACAAAGTTATACTCTAAACACATACACCACAGCAGGCTACTCGAACACATGGCAGCAAATGCTGCTAGCTACATTTGCCGCCATATAGCCAGCTACATAATTATTTTGAACGCAGCAGCTACATAATAAAAATATGATTTTAGTGTATTTCAGTGATGTCGCTTTATTTTTTTTTAGCGTTTTTTAAAGAAGCAGTCTATTAGAAGACTAAAACAATATTTTGTTAGCATACGTAGATTTTTCGTTTGGCTTGTCTTTAAAATTGAAAATATATTGAACTACATATTTTCCTTTACTAGTCTACTGCAATAAAAAAATACTAAAAACAACAAAATGTTGAAAGCTTTACAATTCTATGATATCAACAAAAAACACAATCGTGTTAAAAATAAACAGATGTCCCATGCAAGTCACCGTCTACTTATAAACATACAGCCCAATCATGAATATTCTCACGGAATTCTTTTCTCACGGAAAAAAATTTTTAGTAAAAATTCCTCCAATTATGAAATCCGTAGGAACAAAAAAAAAAAAATAATATAAAAAAGTGGCATCATAATTCATAATACCTACTTTGTCTCCCCGAATTTTTTCACTTTCCGCAGGCAATAAAAAGGGGAACAAATTTATAGTAGAAGAAAAGGAGAAAGTGAGAAAACTGGATCGGGATTTCTGTTGATAATTGGCGTCAGCGACAATTGTAGTTTTGTAGTCATGTAGCTGAGATTACGCCTTCATATAAACGTGTGTATTTTACTTTTGACAGATTGTAGTCTGTAGATCGCTGTGGT
The DNA here is from genome assembly GCA_937654795.1 of Cistogaster globosa. Lineage (NCBI taxonomy): Eukaryota > Metazoa > Arthropoda > Insecta > Diptera > Tachinidae > Cistogaster > Cistogaster globosa. The sequence goes on along the minus strand of OW569407.1, from coordinate 94,017,579 downwards.
CTACGTGTTTAGAGCATTAAACTACCCTGTGGTATAAATATTTAATACTGGGCATATTAAAAGTACCGGGTGACCAAAATATAGGCATATTTTTTTTTTAATAAATAAAATAAACCAAAATCAATTTTTTTTTTTAATAATTCTTGCAAAACAGACAGGCGAAGAGAGGGCCGTTGAATAGGAAATGAGAAGAAATAATTCACATCTTCTAAGAGGGCACTTTTTATTTTAAAATTTATTACCAAGAGTATCTCTTAACGACTCAAAAGATAAGATCATATACTTGTTTTCCATGGGAACACCCTTTATTTTATGACTTACAAAAATGTTTTCTGAATAAAATCAAGCTGTAAATAAAGCCTTTAAAATAGAAACAAACAATTTTTTAACCGGTTCAGCAATGATGGGTTCTAAAGTAACAAATATACAAAAAACAAAATATACTAGAGTGGATAACCCTTTCCTTTTCTTAAAATTGGTTAAAAAACAGCTATAACCTCCACTTAGAAGACGATGCTGATTCACATACAAGGCATTTAGGACCAGCTGTTATTTGATGTCGTATTTTAATAAACGACTTTCTATTCTTTTTTAAAACAACATTGAGTTGTAGTAATAAATTTGCAACAATTTTATATTGAACAAAGTTGCCATTTAATGTTTTTAATACTAAATTTAGACTAATGATTTTATGACAATTATCAGTGATTACATGAAACTTTTTTAGACTAAGTGTGCTATTCTGAAGTTAATTGTCATTGACTATCAACACCAACACCAAAATTTTCTAAAAATATTTCATGTACAGAAATGAACAGAGTCATATGTATAGATTGGTTGTGATTATAACAAAACAATTGTCATTGTCACAATTGTTTTAACTATCACTGATGAATGACTGTTGTTTTGTTTGGCTTGTGTTTATAGATATTTGAAATGCAGCTTATAAAATGTTTAATTGTGAAATCTGTTCCAAAGATCAGGCTGAGTTTTTGTTAATTTTTTTTATTAAAGTGATCCTCTTCCTTTGTTTTTTAAAGAAAAGAAGCCAGTGGCAACACTGTTTACTGGACACAACAGCCAGATAAAAAAAAAAGTTACGGCCAATTTTATTTTTTTATCCTTAATAATGTTAGAGAAGCTTTACTCTATGCAATGAACAGTATTTCGGTCAGCAATGATGACCATATGAACGGTTAAGTGACCGACACTGTTCTGGTAGGGAATGTTTGCCGAATGCGTTGAAGGACATTTAAGAAAGACAGTGAAGCAGAGTTATAGTGCAGGTAAGTTAAATTCTATTTTTGGTAAAATAAAGATGTATAAAAAAAATTAAATTAAAAATAATTTTTTTAAATGAATTAAAAATTAATTTTTCTGCTTAAGGTTTATTTATCAATTTAATTTCTAAAAATATTTAGAATGAACAATTATTTACAAATGTATGCAGCCGTTTTCGAAAGGATGTGGCGGTCCAGAAAATGCTGCATTTCATTCTGCTGGCGTCTATTTTTTCTTGTTTTCTTTGGAAAACTTCCTTATGCATTTGTAAATAATTTTTCATTCTAAAAATTTTTAGAAATTAAATTAATAAATATACCTTAAGCCAAAAAAGTAATCTTTAATTCCTTTGTAATATTCACGGTTCAAATCCTGAATGGAAAAAAATTTACAAAAAAATTAAAAATTATATTTTTTGATAAAAATTGTAGTAAACTGAGGCTTCTATTTTGCAGAATGAAAAACTTATTTGTAAATCTACAGAAAAATTTTTCAAAAACTTGATATGATTTTTTATAAAAGTAGCTTAAAATACTTAAAAATACATACATGCATTGTATGTTATTTTAATGTACACCTTGCATGTTGATGCATGTTAAGGCATGCAAATATTTGCTCGAAAGCATGTTAAATATTTCGTATATAAAGTGAGTTCTTTTAAGTTCTTTGTATATAAGCAAATATTTAAGTGAATAAATATATACGCATGTGTATATAAATTTACAAAGGTGCATATAAATACAGTTGGTGGGAAAAGTTTGCGTACAAAAAAAAAAAATAATAATAATAATAATAATAAATAATTGAATAATAGAAAAATAAAAAAAATACTGTATAAAATTAATAAAAGAAATTAATAACAAATTCGGACTTAGAAGTATTTAATTAGCGGCTAGCAGTTAGTGTAAATATTCAGTTTTTACGAAGACTTTTTCTAGCAAGTGTACACATGCTGCATCCATTTATCAACTTGTAGGCACTCATGGTAAGTGAACAGATTATATATTTGCGTGTGTGTTTGTATATTCTTGGGGTTTTTCTTTTTGAATCCTTATGATAGATCCTACTTACACGTTTGCTTTAAACTCAGACAAAAATTTGTACATGAGTTATTTCAAATTTTACTTTAATGAAAATTTTCTTTAAATAGTTATTTAATTAAAAAAAGGTTTTACGTATTTCTTTTTTTTTTTATAAAATAAGAAATCTCAACTTGTAATTATTTTTACTCAAAGTGGTTGTTTTAATTGTTTTTTTTTTTCTTCAGTTTTAATAAATAAAGTCAGGAAAGAAGAAATGTATTAAGAAAAACGTACTTTTCAATTTAAGCGTCAAAGAATGAAATTAAATTAAAAAAAAAAAAAATTTGAACTAGTGATTGGCTTACTCGTTAAAAGGTACCCTCGATTTAAATGAGAACAAGATGTAAAAAAAATACAAACTTAATATTAAAGTTTCAACCATTTCCAAAGATTTTACAACACAAAACGTTTGTAGTAGTAGTTTTCTTTTTTTTTTCATTGCACTTAGCTTTTTGACAAAATTAATTAGTGTTAAAACCATCAAAACACATTCCACATTTTTTTGTGCTTAACCAAAACGTCATCTTGCATCGAAACTATTTTTTTGTTTGTTTTGGCACTTTTCACATGTAATAATCGTTAGACTATAAAGTGCAGTAGAATATTTAATTAAGTTTTTTTTTTGATAAATTTTTTAGCTGATGTTTTGTGTGCTTCTGTATGTGTTTCTCTTTAACTTTGGTGGCAGCTACAAATTGACACCCAATTTTCGAAAGCAAAAAACAAAAAAAAAAAAAAAAAAAAAATTAACTTAAATAAAAATTTTAACGTTTTGTTATTACTTTTAAATAAAATTATTTTTTTAAAGATTTTTTTTTTTTTATATATTTGAAATTACTCCTCTGCTTCTAGATTTTTAGTTCAAATGAAAACAAAAATTTAAAATTAATTCGATTTTTAAAATGCACATTAAAATCTAAAATTTTTTAATTCACCTCATCGTATTAAAACCGGAGTTTCCTAAAAGAAGTATCAAAGCGAATAAATATAAGGTGGGAGCCATGGCGAAATAATTTACCAGGTGGTGGCAGTGGCGAATTTCATTCATTTTCGCCGTTGCAGAAAACTTCAAACTTCATATAAAAAAAATTTTAGCTGATTTTTTATATATGGAGTTTGACATTTTCTGCAACGGCGAAAATGAATAAATTCGCCACTGCCACCACCTGGTAAATTATTTCGCCATGGTGGGAGCAATGGCGAATTCATCGATTTTCGCCGGTAGCCTAAGAGCCTAACTGTCAAACTCCATAATAAAAAATCTGTATACTATTTTTTTTATATGTAGTTTGACGCTAACGGTGAAAATTAGTGAATTCGCCGACGCTCACACCGTATATTATTGCGCCATAAGTAGTATCATGGCGAAATAATTTACCAGGTGGCAGCGTAAGCGAATTCAGTATTTTTTGCTGGTATACACGACTGTCAAAGTCCATATATAAAAAATATGTGTACATTTTTTATATATGGAGTTTGACAGTCGTGTATACCAGCAAAAAATACTGAATTCGCCTACGCTGCCACCTGGTAAATTATTTCGCCATGAGTAGTATCTTGGGATCCATTGTATACATGTCGTGTTCATGAATTTCTTCTTAAATGTATTTATACGCTGCACAGTGGGTCGAAAATTAAATATCTGGAAAATTAGTTGGCAACTTCTAAATGGCTGGACCGATTTGAAAAAACCTTTTTTAAGTGGTTGTAGCAGATAAGCTTAAGTGTAAAATTTGAGCTTCCCACAACTCTCTTTAGTGACGCAAAGGCATATATTGCTTGAGCAAAATATCCCATGGTGGTTTATCTGTCTAAGGTTAACGGATATATATTGCACAATTATTTTCCATCCTGAAACTTTGGCTTTTTTAAAGATGCGACACATTAAGGGTTACATCGTAACCCTATCATTTTCGCTACAATGTCTGTCCGTCCGTCTATCATAATTTACTATACACGCTGTTTACTAAACAAGTGACCAAGCAACGCAGTGTAGTAGTGCGGATGTCTGTAAAATGCTTTGGCTTGAGGTGGACCTCGTCTAACAAAATTTATATTGATTAGTTGGTTAAATAGATGATGCTTTCCATACATAATCTAAGAAAGATAGATGCGAAGAATGCTGATGAAGGATGTAGTGATCCAAAAAATTTTGTATTTCATTCTGCTAGTCTCTAATTTTTCTTGTTTTCTTCGAAAAACGTCCGCAGACATTTGCAAATAATTTTTTTCTAAAAAATTTTAATAATTAAATTAAAAAATGAACCTAAGCCGAAAAAAGTAAATTTTAATTTATTTATAATATTCACGACTCAAATACTGATTGGGTAAAAATTTAAAATTAAAATATTTTTCAAATCCTTAAAGTAGGCTACTTGATTTTATTGTTATTAATTTCTCTTTACTTCAAAAATATGGCCTAAGTTCAAGGCGCTTTTTCCATGATAGTAATCATAAAAATTCAACAAATTTAAATAATTTACTTCAGGTTTAACTCTTCTAGCTTAATATTACTTTTTTGCATAAAAATAAAGAACAATAACTCGCTTTTTTGTTAAGTAAAATTAACAGATAAAAGTTTTGCCTTCAATGTTTTACTGCTTTTTTTTCTCATTAAATATAAAAAATAAATAAAAACAAACAATAAGTAGAACAAAAGTGTAGTGATAAATGTGAAAAATATTTACAACCTAATGCCCCTGAGTAGGCAACAGAAAACAAAATAAATTAAAAAAATACAAAGCACAACAAGCGGTTTACTTTTTTGCATACTGTAGGGAATATGGCTTAACAAAAATTGTTATTTAATAATAATAAACCAGATTTATTTTAAAACTTTTTTCATTAATATTTTGTTTTGCAGAAAAGAAATAAATATTGTTTTGTATCTTGTATGAATGTTTATTTAAAAAAAGAAACAATAATAATTTATTGATTCTTTAGCTGATCCCTTTTTGTATGCTTTAGAAACTTGTGTAAATATTTATCTTTGAGGTGAGTTTTATTTAAAAATATTTCCGATTATTTGGCAAAATATAATTACTTACAAAAGGTCTGATTCTAAGAAGATAAGGAAATAAATGGGCCTTTTGTTGATTGACTGAAGAAGGCCTTACCATTAGAAAACATTTTTCCTTAGAAGTGAAATGGGAAGTTTATACAACTTTGCATGAGTGCTTCGGCTGCCCCGATTATAGAGTACCGTCCCCCTAAATAACAATTTCACTTTCTTAATATAATTACAGATAGTGCTAAATGGTGATGTTAAAGTGATGAAGAGCCATTAGCTACTTTGCTATTTTTGGCTTTCCTATGAAATTCTACTCATTTATTAATTATAGAAAGTTTCAAAATTTGTCCTTAGCAACCTGATATTTTTAAAATTGTACTTTGTTCTTTTTAACTGTTAGTTTTTTCTTAAAAAATTTTAAGGACTTAAAAGATTACGAGAAATAATGACTACCGGGTACGTGACAAAACAAAACGGAACGTTTGATATTTTTAAAACTATACTCTGTTCGTTAAAATCGTTAGTTTTTTAAATAAATTTTTAAGGACTTGAAAGATTACGAGAAGTAATGACAATCAGGATACGTAATAAAATAAAACGGAACGTTTGCTTTTGTTTTATCTTCTGCTTTGTAGTGAGTAAAGGAAAAGAAAACCGAATTAAGAAATGAATGTTTTATTTAGTTTTGTATTTCTTTAACTCGTGAGCACAAGTTATGCATTTAACTTAACCTACGCAGGTAGAGGAGAAAACACTGACAACAAAATTTAAACGTGTTGAAAAAAGACCTCTTGGAAACGTTTGCTGATTTATTCCGTCGTTATAGTAGAGAATAATTTAGGGCACTTAAAGGAATATATTGCCTAGCAAACTTCATAATGCTATTGCACGATTGTATGGTTATATCAAAGCGAAGAAGAAGAGCAAAAAACCAATAGTTTCGTTTACACCCTTTGTCATTCAAAAAGTATTTCTCCTGTTTTATATTTTTCATGTATAAAACGATAAACAAATTATAAAAAAAAACAAATGCATGTCTTTGCAAGAAACGTTTGCGAAGCGTTTCGTTTACTTTTATACCCTGGTCAGAACACAATAACCACGAATAAGTTAGGTTAATATCTGCCAAGTCAGCGAGAACACGGATATGCTATAATCCTTAAGGTTTCAAAAAACACACTGAGTCTTTGCAAAAAAGATCTATTGCAAAAGGCACGAAGGGAGATAAGCGCGTGTAAAGTGTTAGATATTGTTTCGACCCTTGAAAGGTCATGAAGACATTTCTATCAGTGAATTAACACTTTTAAAGATAAAGTATTTTTATTTTCTTATACGCTGAGACAGAGGTTTGTATGCATGTTCTGCACATAAATTTAAAATTTTGAAGTTAAGACACTCTTGCAGCAAAAGATTGATTTGTACATCCCTTTAACTTCCGCTTTTATGCCGTTAAAAATATTTTTTAATCAGTTTAAAGTTTCACATTTTTACCCCATTTGGATTTAAAATACCAACAACAACACACAAAGTTTTTGCGACCTATATTTCCATATTAAGAAAATATTCTTTTAAAATTTTTCATTTTACTGTTCATGATTGTAATTTTGTTTTTTTTGTTGTTGTTGTATATTTTCTCTTTTGGGTAAAATTATAAAACATTTTTATTTCGTCTTTTTTGTTTCGTTTCGTTTTGTTTTTTTTTTTTAATTTTTTGCATAACAATCTGCCTGAAGGATAAACTTTTCTGTGTGTCGGTGGCAGATAACAATGAAAAAGGAAAACTAAACAAATGAATGAAAATATTTATGTGATTTCTTGACGACATTAAAAACATATTTAAGCAATTTTAGAAATTTTCATATGATTTTATAAATTAAATAAATAAGTCTCAATACAAATCACATTTAAATAGTTCGTGATAAGAATTTTGTTGGAAAAAAATCTAAGAAAACTTTGTATAAAACTTTTCTAGTTGAACAATAATTTATTGTATTAAAATGCGGCAAATGTGTTAGGGGAAGAAGAAGGAGTATTTCTTAAAAATAAAAAAAAAAACAAATTTTATTTAAATTATGAATTTTCTATCAAATAAAAAATTTTTAGTCAAACTTAAGTTCGTTAATTTTCATATATTTTTTTTTTAAGTTTGAACATGCTAAAGCTATCGGAAGGCTTTAGTTGTTTTCTGAAATTTCCTTTTATACTTTTTACTGCCAAAATTGGAAAAAGTGTATATCTAAGTTAGCCATTCCATTTGCAATTTCTATAATATCCATTTCCGATCCCTCAAAGTAAATATATTCTGAGTTCTTTTATGTAGCGAAGTGGATTAAGCGATGTCCATCGATGTCCGTCTTTCCCTATATGTTAATGTTGAAATCAAGTTTGTTAAGGCACTAGATGAGCTAGAGAAAAATTTAAATACGCCACTCAGTCAGACATAGCTTCGAAAATTTTGATATTGAAAATCAGCAGGATCGGTCCATGTCCTTCGAGGCACTGGGCAAAACACTACGTCTGCCTCTAGATTTCTTGGCATAATTTTGAATAACGAAGTAACTCCAATCAAAAAAGCAAATATATGGAGCATTAAAAAATTAAAAAATAAGAAAAAAAAAAAACTAAATTAAAAATTTAGCGCTCGCCCATATTTTCCGAGTTATGGGTCTCTGAACTTATCACAGAATAGTAGGATTGTGCATCATATTTTTTGAGATATTAATATGACTTTCATTTAAAAGCTTTTGAAGAGATCTTTCAGGAAATGGTATATTTAAAAAAAATGCTTAACCCATTCAGAACCGGTCACATTAAAAGTAGAATTTTACCATATTTTTGGAGATATCAATGTGGATATCATTTAGAAGCTTTTGAAGAGATCTTTCAGGAAATACTTGAATTTAAAAAGAAAAATGCTTAACCCGTTAAGACCCTAAAATTAAACATAAAAATTAATTCACAAATTATTATAAGAATATTTTAAATAATCTTTTAATTACAAAAAAAAATCACAAAATAATTCCTGCACACAAAAACCGACTTCAGGGGGTCATACAAAATGACAAGTGATGTGACCATATACATCCATTAACATCGCCATATAGCGACACTCTAATTTTCTAATCTCAAATTCTGTGTAATTTTCAAGTATTTAAAGATATTTAAATTTTATCCCGGGGACGATTTCGCACCATATTTTTAAAGAATTCAATATGGGTATCATTTAAAAGCTTTTAGAGTGATCTTTTAGAAAATGCTAAATTTAAAAAAAAATGCTTAACCCATTAAGACCCGGTGACATCAAAAGTACGATTTCGTACCATATTTTTTAAGAATTCAATATGGGTATCATTTAAAAGCTTTTGAAAAGATCTTTCAAAAATGCCAAATTTAAAAAAAATGCTAACCCATTAAGAGCCGGTAACACTGAAAGTAGGATTTTGCACCTTATTTTTTAAATATCAATTTGGATATCATTTAGAGACTTTTAACAAGATTTTTAAGGAAATGTTAAAATTAAAAAAAAATGCTTAACCCTTTAAGACCCGGTGACATTAAAAGTACGATTTTGCACCATATTTTTTAAGAATTCAATAAGGGTGTCATCTAAAAGCTTTTGAAAAGATTTTTCAGGAAATGCTAAAATTTAAAAAAATGCTTAACCCATTAAGAGGCGGTGACATTTTTATGTAATTTTTTTTTTATTGGATTTACTTGAAAAACTAGATTTACATACATAATGAAGGGCTATGCCAAAGCCGAATATAGCACTCTTACTAGTTTACAATAAATAATGCTGCCATATCATACATGAGTTAATATTTTAGTTTCTTTTAATATCACTTTTTTGTTTTTTACAATTTTTTTTTACACTTTTTTACTTTCATTATTTTCTTACATAAAAATTACAAAATGTTAGATAAGTGGTTTTTAAAAGTGTAAAAACACACTTAAATACAAAAGAAAAAAAAACACTTAATTCCTTTTTGGCTTTTTCCTTTTTCCTCTTGCACGTGTAATTATTTCTTGGTCATTTGAATAAAAAAAATTGTTTTCCATTTGCTTATCCTGCTGCCCTGCCCTGTCCAGTTTAATTAATGCATGACCACGTTTTGTCCACAATCGTAAAGCTGTAAGCTGTCAGTTACTATCACAATATTTTCACAACACATTTTTACTTTAAAAATGATCTCTTGTTGGTAAGAAGTTTATTAAACACGCAAAGGATGCCATTAAAAATGGTCAACAATTTTAATGTTTAAACATTTTTTTATAGTTAAAGTCGTCATTGTTGTTGTTGTGTTGTTTAGTTAAAAACGACATTTTTTCAGTTTTTGGGTGTTAAAATAATTTAAATTGATTTTATTAAAGCAGTAGATATTTTATGGAGCGTAAATGTTAAATGTTGTAGTTAGAAAGCAATAAAAAGAAAATTAAAAAAATAAAAACAATAAATTTGAATGTTGGTTTTTAGATGAAAAAGAAATATTTAAATTTATTCAAAATTTCTTTTGATCTAAAATTTATTTTTTTATATTAAAAATTAGGACATCAAATTCAGCAATAGAATTTAAAATTGAAAATGAAATATTAATTTTACTGCTGTATTCATAAAGTATTAAAATAGATTTGAAACGTATTTTAGCAAAAATTTTTATAAAAATTTTGTCATAAAACAAATTTCAAGCGTACTTTATTTTTTTATGAATATGACAGTTAATAAATAAAATTTAATATTGTAAGTTCGCGGTCTTCTTAGAAAGAAAAAAATGTTTTTTATATTCAAATATTTATAAAAAGTCCCAATTGACTGTTTAAAACATCAAAAGCATTTAAAAAACCAACCTGAACTCGCAGTTACGTTGTAGTGGGTCAGAATATTTCATCTACTACTTGCTAGGTAGCGCTTCTGTCGATATGTTTTTTGAATTTTATTTAAAACTATTTTTTTTAGTTTTTTAATTATTTCTGTCGAGTAAAGGGTAGAAAAATTCTGTGTATGGTCCCCACCCTATCGGTGGAATCGTTGTAATATCTAATTTTTTTATTCAAATAATTTTGTATAGATTCACACCATGCAATTTTTTTAAGCAATTTTTTTTAATTCTCTTTCAAGTTGCAGCGATATGCGTTATTTAAAAAAATATGCAACAGTAACATTCCCTCAAAATTCATGCAATACCATATTTCTTACCCCTCTTGATTCACCAACAAACAAAAATGTCAAGCTAGTTTCATGAAAAATTGCACAGTGTAAATGTCGTAAAAAAAATTAAATATTTTAGCTATTTTTTTTAAGTAGCTTTTAGGGAAAATAAAACGAAGTGGCAGCTGTTGAAATTTTTGTGGACAGTCAAGCTGCCATAAAGACTCTTAACTCGAATATGGTGAAATCAAGATATATACACTGCTGTGCATCAATCTCTGGCCTTACTTGGTAAACCACATGTAATAGCAATTTGGTATGTGGGGTATGGGACCATTTATGGAAACAAGGTGGCCGCTTATTGTGCGGGAAATGTCTTGAACCTGTACTTGACAGATGAAAAGGGGGATATTAAAATAACTCTACCCGAATTTTCGCTAATGTTTCGCGAATGGCCACTAAAGGAATATTTTTTCAGCTGGTTTTCGATAAACAATTGCTGATTTCTTTAAATCCTTTGGCGTTCAGTTAATGAGGAAAGAACGAGGGCTCCACTGAAACCCGGAAAATATTAAAGGGGACATCATAATGGGACACTTTATGATTTAAAATATGTCGGGGTGTATGAAAGTCTCTCGTGGTTAGAGCTGCCAAGGCTGTCTGTACCAGGAGGAAGAATAGTTTGTTTACCAATTACTCTGTAAGGCAGCAGAATTTAAAACAATAATGACTGGCCTGTTAAGTTTTGCGAGAAGCACCAAGTGGTTCTTATAAACTAGAAATTCCTGGGGGGACTGCGGATGTAAGGCATCACAATTGACCTTGTTGTGTACGAGTTAGCACTCTGTATGCAGGTTATCCCCTTGATCTAATCCTAACTGGGTTTTGACCGCGAGACCGTCTTCACTGTCGATTATGTGCTGAAAATGTCTATATATTTATTTTCTAACGCCTGAAAGTATGCAAGGTTTGGGTTTCATTATATATCCTATTATACGTTAAAATGCTGAAAAATATATATCCTATACATCAATCCATATAAAAATCTAGCTGTAAACCAAATTTCAGCAGAACAGGTTTGGCCGTTTGGACGTGATTAAGCAACAAATATACAATCATATTAACTTTCACTTTTAAAATGTTAAGTAGAATAAAAATTAAACTGCTATTAAATTATGAAAGACTTTTAAAAAAAGGCTATTTAGTTCTTTTGCAAGCTCCTGCGTTGTTACGTTTCTACCAATAATAAAATTTCTAAGTTTAAAAAAAAAATAACAAGTGTCCTTTTATCTCTGTTCGCGTGCTTTCAAAATGGTTAAAGCAGGTTTTTTTAGTTTAATCCCTCTAAACAAATATTTCTTTTTTATTTTAGTGCTTCTAAATTTCATTATTTTACTAATTATCTCTTTGATTTGTGTTAATGGATTTTCATTATTTAATTTCTTATTAATATTGTTTTCACTTTTTTTTATACTTTTTATTAAATTTTTTGTAAGCCGACTGACTCTCTTGAACTTATTTTCTCTTGATTGTTTTCTGATTAATGAAAGAAATACTTTTATCAAATTTTTTTTTTTTGATTCCTATAAATATTACGAAGCATAAAGAATTATTGAGGTTAAGAGGGTTATCGTTTTTAATTTATATTGAAAATAATATTTTTGTTAAATCAAAGATAAAGAAAAATAGGAAAATATTAAAAAAATATTATAAAAGATGAGAAGAATATAAAAATATTTTTTTAGTTTTTAATATTTGACTTAAAAAGACGCTGTTACAGCAGAAATCAAAAGAGTTATTGAAAAAAAATATTAAGATTATTTCGTAAGGCCCTCAAACTTAAATAAAAGAAGTGATATAAATTTAAAACTTTTAATTTTTATAAAAAATAGAAATATTTACATTTAACTTATACTATTTTCAATAAGGAACATCTTAAAAATTGCTTTATTTTAGAGATTATTTTTTTTAATTTATTAAAACTTTAGTGTTTTTAAATTTTAAACTAAATTTATTTAATTTTATTTTTAAAATATTTTTCATAGATTTTTTTTTTGTAACAAAACGTTTCCAAGTGTTAAGGACTGGAAAAATAATTTTTAAATTAAATTGTTTATAAAATCTCTGGCTTTGATAGTTTAATTAAAGAGCCTAAAGCTGGGTATTTTGTTTTTCGATAGAAAACTTAATTATTTGAATATCAAGCACATGAATTTCTTTTCTAGTTAAAAATCTTTTCATTGTTTTCTTTATCTTTAACAATTTTTTTTAAATTAATTTACTTTCCTAATGTTTTTTTTTTGTTGTCCAAACAAATTAACAAATTGTTAATACTAATGACAGCTAGAAAACAAAAAACATTTTTTCCAGCCGAATGAATTTCCATTAATTTCTTTTGATTTTCCATTTGTACTTGAAATTAATTAAAATCCAAAATGCAAACAAAACCTGACAAAAATATAAAAAGAAAAAAAAAAGAAAAAGAATAGGAATATAAAAATTCCTTTTCTTCTTGCAGGATAATAAATTGTTATTTTGTTATTTCTTTGTTGTTCAGAATCATTAAATGAAAAGAAAATAAAACTACAAAATATTTCTTCCAACTTTAAGTCAAATTTGTAAATTAATTGTTGGAGCAACTTTTGTAAACATAAAATATGAAAAATTTTCAAAGGTAATTAAAAATTATTTCTAAAATTTATCGTAATAAAGAAATGGTTAAAGGAAGCTCGTTCTAAATAAAAGCAAAGTCTTAGGGTGTACCCTAAGCTGATTTGTTGGTTGTGTGATAGAAAGTGAAAGGCCATCAGAACAAAAGGACGATTATTTATTTAAAGCGAATGTAAGTGGTTGATGGTGGATAAAGGATTAAATATAGATGGTTTCATAGGATATGACAACAATATATAAGATTGGCCATAGATAAAATTGAAACGAATATCTAGCAAATAATTTAGAAAAAAATTGAACAAAAAAAGTATGAACTTCGTAGTAAAATTGATTAAAAAAATTATATTGAAGAAATTTTTTTAGTATGACTATTCTAGCTTTGTTACTAAATGGGCTGTAAGTATGATAAACAATTGTTTAACTAAATAAAAACAAGTAGGAGTGCTATACTCGGCTACTTCAAATCTTATAGATCCTTCACCACATGTACCATACTGCAGATTTCCCACTGAATAGTTAAAATAAAAATTGACATAAGTGATTCTTTCCTACCACAAAGTTTTTCTGTTTAAAAAAAGCTTTTTTCCCCCAAAAGATATAAGCTTTGCTTAGGGTTGTTGTCCCAACTAACCTTTAATAATTTTTTTTACATAAACAACAAACACTTGCAGAAAACAAACGAAAGTTGAAACAAGTAAGAGTGCTATATTTGTCTATGCCGAACCTTATATACCCTCCACCATCTATGTGAATCTAATTTAGTGAAGTGGCTCCTATCAAAAAAAAAAAAAAAAACAAATATTGCTGTGACAAAGAATTAAAAAATAAGAAAAAAATTAGTAAAATTTTACATAAAAACTTCACCGCCATTTAACGGGTTTCGCATTTTTAAAAAAATTTTACCATTTCCTCAAGATCTCTTCGAGAGCTTTTAAATAATACCCATGACGATATCCTAAATAAAATAGAGCTTCATCGTTCTTTATGATGAAAAGTTCAGAGGCCCATAGCTTAGAAAATATGAGCAAGCGCCAGGTTTTCAATTTAATATTTTTTTGTTATTTATTAATTCTCTATCGCCCCATATATTTGTTTTTTTTTTATTGGAGTTAGTTAATTGTTCCAAATGATATGGAAAATTTAGTGGCAGGCGTGGTGTTTTTGATCGCTACCTCAAAGAATATGAACCGATCTTGCTAATTTTCAATAGAAAAATTTTTAAAACTATGTCTGATCGTTTGGCGTATTTAAATTATCTCTATCTCATCTAGTGCCTTGGCAAAGTTAATTCAAATACTAACACGCGCGGACATCGCTCAATTAACTTCGCTATGCATAAGGAATTAGAATTTTAACAGAGAATATATTACAATAGCCGCTAAAATATCAAATACTAATATAGTTAAAGGGTGTTCCGAAAGTATCGTGACAGTCATAAAAATTTTGTTTATATATGAACTGCACAGATTCAGTAAAACTATGTCAACTATAGAAACAAGTACAAAAAATAAAATTTTTGTAATAAAGGGTCTCCCAATAATAACGTAATGTTTACGTACGTGGCTTTGTTTTTAAACCGCAATAGGCAGACTCTTCAAATTAAAGTATTTTTATTTCCGTTTTAAGAAGAAGTACAAAAAATTAAAAAAAAACAATTATAAAGGGTGTCCCTAAAGTAAAATAATTTTAATATTAATAGTCATAGTTTTAAATTGACGCCTGCAATCAAGACAAGTAAAATTGCGTAAATAAAATTAGTTGAAGAGTTTCCCGATATTAACGCGATTTTCCAATATATGGCCTGAACCGTTTGAACCGTTACAGGAGGTAAAACTCAAGTGAAAAAGTAAAAAAAATAAAATTAAATAATGTTGCAATAGTTAGTTACGTGATTTTCAAACTGAGATCTTGTATAACTGTGTCCGCTGTTACAAGTAAAAGAAACAAAATTTAATGGTGTACGGAGTCTACTTTTAAAAATTCTTAAAGTCATAAAAACCTTCAACGAACTTTAAAAAAAAAACAAACATTTTTATTTCGATTGGCCATAAAACCTGTCGAATTCTGAACAATAAAAGTATTTTAAGAAAAACTTAAATTTTTTTTAATACCGAGTACACACACGTCAATTTTTCTTGCAGCAATTTGGAATTTTGCGGGTAAGAAAGCGAGAAATAAAATGATTCTGTACTCCTTTCTCTTCCACAAAGCTTAGAACTGCTGCAAAAAAAAAAAAAAATTGACGTGGGTAAATTCGATATAACTCAGCAAAATTTTAGGAAACTTCTTCAATTCAACAGAATTTTGTTTTTAAATCTACTAGAAACGCTAATTAGTTTTACTAAAATAAATTAGCTAAGTTCTATGAAATATCTTGAAGTCTACATGTCTTAAGTAAAATAAAAATATTTAGTAAAAAAAAATTCTAGCCAAATAAAGGGACTTAGAAAACATACAGGATGGCCTCTTTAAATGCGCTTTAAATTTAAATTTTAAATTTATACTTTTTGTTGTAACGACTATGTTCTTTGTATTAAAATCCAAAAGATAAGGACACCCTTTAATTTATTATTCTAAATTGCTATACTTTTTCTTATAGCAGCAACAATTTTTTTCTCGCTCAAAAAGGTGACACCATTAAAAGTTACCAACATCATCTATGAGGACACCCTTTAATATTTTTAATAATTATTATTATTTATTTCCGTCATTGGCTGCTATAGTGATACACTTTTGTTACACTTTTATAAGAATGTTTATTATGGATTACAAGACATGTATGGGGACACCCTTTAATTTTTTAAACAAAAATTTTTTCTTTAACCAGTTAGGCGTGGAATTTAGTTTTAAAAACCCTCCACCGTGTGCGGAATTAAAATCAGGCTATGACGTGTATACACGTCGAACGCAGGGCAAAATTAACTTCATTTTTATTTTAATAATTACTTTGAAAATACACACTTTTGGACCGAATGCTTCGAACTATTTGTGTTTACACTGATTCCTGCTAAAAACTGAAGCAAGCTGTTGTCGCAAAACGGGATAGTATGTCACCGGCCTGCCAAAGAAGAAAAGAACATTGAATTCTGTGAAAAATGAAATGATGCTCGTAATGAGGTCTAAATCTCTATCTAAGGTAAAAACGGCGTTACACAAGGGGCCACAGCTTTCATTTGTGTGCGTAATACCCAGTCTCTGATGCGGAGACCAAACGTGTCCTAACAATTTATTATCCCACCACAACCCCTCTGTATAAAATACTCAGCAGTTCTATTGGTAATATAAAGCAAACATTCCATCAAATAATATTCTTATTGGATTTCTTAAAATTTATATTTTATAGTCAGTGGTAATTTTTTATTTCTCACGGCGTATATACACGTCGAACGCTTCATAATAAAGATTTGGTTTGACGTGTTAAATAAGACCGATTTGTAGGAGGCACCTTTTAGTTAAGAAAAAAAATTCAAAATTTTTTCAGAAATGAATGAGTGGCAGCACAAACATTAAGAAAAACCCGACAAATTGACAACATTCTCAACTTTTTAAGTCGGTGAAAAAAGTAATATTAAGGGATTTATTTTTAACTTTATTTTACGATGTAGGTTTTTTTTGTTGCTATTAATTTAATAAACATTTTGTTAATTTAACAGAATTTCTCATAATTTCTAAACTTTTTTCTGTAAAATAAATTTTATTAAACAGTATTTTTTACAAAAAAAAAAAAAAAAAATCACTGTTAATTTAAATTGTAAACTTAAATAAATTGTGAAAAAATTAATAGTTTTTTAAAGACGATTCTTTTAAATTTATTGCTGCTGTCTGTTATTTTATTTTCGCCTAAAAGTAGGCTTTTATTTTTAATGACTCTTGTGTTTTATAAAAATTATGAAAGCAAAAAACTTTTATCCTATAAATACATAAATAATTTTATGTTTAACCTTTTTTTCAAATAATAAAAAAAAAGTGGCAAGTATTTTAACAAATCGTTAACAAATATACTCACATGCTTATTCGACACACGCACACTTACATACATTTGAACTCGTATAGCACACATTTATGAACAGCTGAATTTAATTCACCTGGGCACTTTTAAAATGTGTGTGTGTGTGTGTGTGTGTGTTTGTGTTTTTTTTTTCTTGCTCCAGGTTTGTTTAATCACTTAATGGCTTTTTTTATGGGATTTTATATTTATTTTATTATGTTGTTAAAATTTAATAAAATGAAATTTGTTTGGAATGTGAGAGAAATGAAATTAAAAAATTTGTTGCAAGAAATGTTTTCTATAAAAAAAGTTATTTTTGTAATTAAAATTTTAAATGTTTTTTATTAAATTCATTTGTATTTAAAATTAAAATTAAGCTGCTTTATAATGTTGTGTGTACCATTTTTTTTTCTTGAAATTGAGAAACTGGCAATAATTATCAGTTATGCGCAGCCGATGTTGAGAATAACAATTAACAGCAAATGTTGTTAAAATAACTTTTTATGCTGGTTTCTGTTAGAAGAAAAATGTAGCAAAAAAAATTAAAGGATGTGCCAAAATTAACACAAGAAAATAAAGTATTTTTCTACATTATCTTTTTAAAGCATGAACAAAGAAGACAGTCTTATGTATGGAATAGACTTCTGGACAAGCAAATTCCACTGCCACTCTGAAATTTTTCGATCGAAATTTTCTATGACGCATTTGGTTCAAAAAATCGATAGAGCCTTGGATTTTCTTTTTCATTAAATGAATAGCAGTTGGCCCATAAAAACAACTCTCAATTAATTTATATGACGCATATAATCGGCAAACTGAGCACACTGAGTAAAACTCTACACACTCCGTTAAATCGTGATAAATGAACCTTTAAATGCGGTTTGCTTGCTGGTGGCATCAAAAGACTTTATTTCTTTAAAAATGAAGCCAGTGCTTGCGTTACGATCTATCTAAATCGTTATCGTAATATAACTGATGGTTCTTTCTTTAAAAATATTAGCGACATTGTTCTGGGGGAGTAGTGGTTTCAACCAGATGGCGCTATATGTCATAGACCAATGAAGTTGGCGGCAAGTGAATTTTTTGAAGTGGTCCTGTCAATTGGCCAACAATGTTATGCCATTTGCTACCTTGCAATTATTTTCTATGTGGCCATGTAAAGTCACTGACTTAAGCCATCAAAAATTGATGTCTTAAAAGTAAAAATTCTTAATTTTCTTCGTGACATACGAATAGCAATCTTTGAGAAAGTGGTCAGTGGGATATATTTTGTCAAGAAGAGTCGATTTGGCCACATAACGATATCATGCCACGTATTGATATTTCGTTTTTTTTTTTGTTTATAAAAATTTAATTTTTTTTTTATAAAGGCTGCAATATTTTTTTCCAACAAAAAAAAAATCTTATTTAACGCACATTATCCGGCGAAATTCAGCTTGTAACTATCTGACCTGCAACTGCTACACACTGTTATTTGCCTACACAAAAGCAATTTGAGCTCTCTATATATTAATGAAGCTGATAGGGGTCGAACTCATGATTATGTTTTATGACAAGTAGGCACATCTACTAATGCAACAATGGGTGTTTAATTACTATTCTTTTTATTCCGTTTACATACACATACACACGGCCGGACGAATAGAATTGATTTTATTGCTCGTAAGACTCAATGTTGTATGCTTACGCACAGAAGTTCTACCAAAAATGGTGCTTCATCTGCAAGTATCTGTGGTGTAAGGATTGAAGAACCAGAAGCTATTGATGTTCTTGGCATTAAAATTTAACATTATGTTCAATGGACAAAATACATTTATCAAAAGAAACTTTTAAGTGTCTCGGATTTTTTGAAATGGTGTAAAGAATATTTCATTACATCTGATCTTCTTCCATTTGTACCACCTTTATCCGGCTAAAAATGAAAAAAAAACTTTTAAAATCTGTTTTTGAATTACTCGAACGCATGCAGGAGAGGGATATTGACTGTTTTAAGTATCGATGCGGTGTGTGTTATCTTTCGCAGATTATCGATGGTGATAAATACTAGCGATTGATTAAGATTCAATTATCAGTCCACAGTCTGGAATCCACAAAGTCACCAGTAAGTGCTGATAGTAGTTAATGATTTACTGAGGTTAAGATTGCTTATAAGACTTTGCAAAGGAAGAAAGTCGAAGAGAGACCCGTTAAGGAAGAAATCTGCTTCGATATTCCCATACGTTAATAGAAAAAATAAAGTTACGCACAGAGTTACAAATTCTCATTTTTTTTAATTTTTTTATTTAAATTCATTTTAATTTAAATTAATATTACAATTCCAAAGAATTCATTCATTTTTGAAGCTGTTGCAGGAAAACAAAGTTTAACATTTCGGTGAGTAAATAAATGCATTGAACGAAAATTTTACGCATATTCTTTCTAGGGCAGAGACTCTTTAATCACAATCGACCAATTAATCTAACAGAATATTTATTAAAATTAAAATTGATGCGTTGACCTCATTTATGTAAAAAATTAAAAATGTTTTTTTTGCAGCCATTACCGATTTTTTTCCACATGCTTTTTTATATTACTTTTCTCAATTCCTTTCAAGCCAAGCATTTTACCACTCTATTTGTTATTTTTGAATTTTTTTTTAAAGTATCACATTAATAAAAAAGTATTTATTCATTTCCTTGCATTTTACTTATTCGAGCCATTAACTGCAAGTTAAGCGGACATATACAAAGACTTAGATAAAATAGAGTGAATAAAATAGTAGCAGGGGGCTTAAAAAATAAAATAACAATTCATTTCTAGCTACTGTAAGGATTTAGTTACTTTTTTTAAGCGGAAATAAACTTTTCAATCGCACGACGGTTTGTTTAATGTGTCTCACGTTAAAATCAAATGAATCTCTTTCAACTCTGGCCACTTATTAAATATTTTTTTTATTTATTTTTCCTTTTTTATTCTTTTGAAAAGGACAACTATGTTTTCTCGTTTTATTAAGTTCTCTTCATTTTTGGTAGTTTTAAAAGTTAAACTAATTTATTTAACATCACGTTTAGCTAGAGATCAATTATTGCTGAAGGAAAATAACATGAAATTAATTAAAAAGTAATGAAATTGATTAATCTGTCAGTTGTTGACATGCAAGAATTAATTTTTAATTAAAACATTTGAAAAGTAAATAAAAGAAGTTGAGAGATTTATAGACGTTATGTAGCAAATATTCGTATAGGAATGATTAATTTTGTTTTACATTAATTTACAGAGTTCTTTTGTTGCTTCGAAAAGTGATCAAAAAGATATTAGGCGTATGAGTGATATTAATAAAATATAAGAAAAAAATATCGCTCATACGTTATAGCGTACATACATGAATTGTTTTTTCAATTTACACCTCTACTCAATCTTCAAACTAATGTGTTTGTTTGTTCTCTCACAGTTAATTTCTTTTCTTTTATTATTTCCTTAAAATTAGATGGACCTCCACCTTAAAAGGGGCTCTGATGCTCTAAATTGCGAAAAGACAAATTTGTAAAAGAGATAAGTGATTAATTATTCTTTACTTTTAAAAACCAAGCGGAAATAATCCTTGAATGAACTAAAGTGACAGAAGCAGGAGCAACTTATTAACGAAAGATAAAAATCGTGGTACAATGTTAAACATGAATACATGAGATAAACGTTTGAAAAAGAATTTTGGGCATATGGCCTCCATGGCTTTTTTTGACGAAGCGCTTTCCGGACGTATAATTCTAGTCAACCTTTATAAACTCTGCTGTTCATATGTCACGAAAAACAAAGAAAATTTTGCTCTCGAAGGCTTTAGTAGATGCTGGCGTGGCAGCATTAATCTGCGTCTTTATGCGGCTCTACTTGAAGTTTCTCAAAATAAAATTGTCGGCAAATTTTTTTATTTTTATGTTGATTATTACGATCGCCATATGATACCATAGCGCCATTTATTTAAAACTCCAAATTACACGGATCGATTAATTTCATATTTTTTAACAAAATATCATTGTTTATGGTGCAGTAGCGTTCTTCATCGAACGTAATGCGAGCTGCGAATCCATAAAAATTATTAATAAATTTTAATTAGGGCACTGAACCAAAAAATAAAATATTTTTGATGTCATAGAGTCTGTTGTAAACTGGTTTCACTCAGTATGCGAATTTTTTTTTTATAAAAAAAACTGAGCCTCACCGCGAACAATTTACTGATGGCTAAATTGACGACTCATTTCAAAGTTAATCTAGATAATTAATTAATGATGATTTGCCAAAGTATACTGATAATAAATGTCGAAAGGTATCAGGCTTCAAAACACCCAGTGGTTTGCAAGAAGCAAAAAAAAAAATCCCTTTTTTAACTGAATAAAATGGAGAGAGAGAGAGTTATGGCTCTTTATTTCTAAAAGATACGCCAGGAATTTTAAATCGCTTATATACCTGCGGTAACATAGTCTGAGGTAAAGTGGCATTACGAACCTAAGGATCTTAAGATTTAAATACAAAACTTGTGTTCCATTAAATTTTTTCAACGGTCATATAGTTTATTTTTAAAATTTTAATTTCCCTTTTTAGAATAGAAAAATTTATACTGTTTTCATTTCGTATCAAATTTTTGGCCAAATACCCTACTGTGCATCATTTGTTGATTCATAATACTTACCATTTTGGTTGAAGGGCTTAAACATTAAAACAAATGCTATGAAACGGCCTTAAAATATGCTTTTGTTATTAAATAGTAAATAATTTATTATCACTGCAAACGGCAAAGGGTGGTCTAAAATTAATTTAATTTAGTGTTTTTCATCGTTAAATTTATTATTTATCTTCTTGCTGCTTACAAACATTTAAACAAAGTAATTTTGTACAGGTAAAATATACCTCACTATAACCTCACCCTGTACGTTTTATATAGAAATGCTACAACGTGAATTTTTTAATTTTTTTACTCTTTTGATTATTTTTTCGCTGCGTACATACGCTGGAATTTCAATTAAAAATATTTTTCCCGTTTTGAAAGTAATTTTTAATTACTTGTTTTACTTCAATTTACATATTAAATAATTTATATATGAAATTTTTCGGTGGATTAGAAGAATTATTTACGGTTGAATGGCATAAATAAATTAAAAAATAATTTATGGTTGAAATTATGAAAAGTGTTTTAATTGGAAAAAAAAAAATACAGCAAGGCAGCATGTAAAATATTTTTTAGTTTAAGTTGTGTGCAACTAAATAAAACAACACAAAATAACAAATATCTGCAAAAATTTTTCGCTATAAACATTTTAAGGCAAAATATAATTTTGTATTTTTTTTATTTGTAAAGAATTTTGAGTTTTTATTTTTTACTAGAAGAATATCGCTTTGCTTGGGAGTTTTGCACTTTTCTGGCTTCTCATTCATTTCACCTTTTATTTACAGATTTAAATTTTATATTTAATATTATTTAATATTATTTTTATTCTTGAATACATTTTTCAAAAAACATTAATATTTAATATTTATTGCAAAATTTTTAAATTAAAAAAAATTTAACATAATCAAATTACTTGACCATAAAATCGTAAAAGTTGTAAAACAGTTTTTGCTTTTTGTTGATAAAATAACGAAATTAAAAAAATTAATTTAATTTAATTCTTTTTACATGACTTTCAAAGCAAAATTATTTTTGCAAACAATTTTATTTGTATTTTAATTAAATTCTTTTACAACAATCTTCCTTTGGAGCGTTTGAAGAATAATTGATAAATTGTTTACCACAAAGTAACTTTATTCTTGATTGTTAAATTTAAAGTTAAATATTTAAATTGTGAGTTGAGAAAATATTTAAATGAAGTTGAATAAAAATGAACACATTTAAAAAGTTCTTTTTTAGACATGTAAATAAAAAATATTAGATAGACAGACATTTAAATCACATGAACACTTTAAAGAACAAATTAGTAATATTCAGGAAATTTTTTAGGTTAATCGGATTTGTTCCGCCAGTAAATATCATATTGCAGTCATACCTTTCGGTATTATATTATTGCTGATTTATCAGCATTAAGCAGTGACTTTGTATGGCTCAACAGAAAGTAATTAAAAGTTCTTGAGCCGCACGATGTTGGAGGGAAATTAATAGGGCATTTTTTTAAATATTTTAAGCCAAATTTTGATGACTCCGGACGATATGTAGCTTCATCTTGTTAAAATTAGCTCCAGGATCAATATTATTTAAATAAAAAGTAATCGATTATGGTACGATTACTATCTCTATTAACAATAACGCGAACTCCGACTTAAGTTTTGAATAATTGCACTTTTCTGGATGTATTTGAGTCTGAGGTCTTGTTGTGAATTTTGCTTTACTCCATTATTTGGATAATTTGGCAGCGATGTTCAAGTGTCAATTTATTCGTAAGATTTTTCAGAGTGAAATGATTATACAGAAAGTCAACCTTTTCGTTAGTTCTAACAGTTTTTAAAAAACACCCTTTATTAATGGTAAATTTGTCGTTTATGGTCGACGAGTTTTTACACACAATTTGTAAAAAAGTTACGTTAACTTTTTTTATTCGGTTTCGGTTTTCCCTGAAAAATTTCTTGTTGTTGTTGATGCTGTTTTTTTGTTTGTTTATGGTAAGTAACGGTGAGTACGTTATAACTCTTACCACTAAAAAGTGTGGTGTGCATTTAAGCAGAACAAAAAACAAATATTAACTAATATATATTGCGCAACTACGATGGCAGTATTGATAGAGACGTCTGAGTGTTTATAGTTAACAGAGGATTATAGGTCATGAGTTCGAATCCCAACAGTGTCATGAGTTTAAAGAAATCTAATTATTATTGAATAGTATCGATAGATAAGTTATTGAGTAGGCGAATATATAGAAAATAATAGTTCAAACCTTTCGAAGTTTCAATTAGAATAGAAGAACTATTGTTATACAGGGGCGGCAGATGAAGGCGCGCTTGCATATTAAAATAGCAGCTAAAACGGTTAAGTTGTCTACGTAGCTACAGGGAAGTAATCGTTTAATTTTTAATAAAGCTTTAGGTAAAGAGGAAAGCAATAACAGTAATGCTGACTGCTGTGAAAGTAGGTAAATGGGTAATAACAAATTTGACTGTCCTTAGAGCTGCGTAAAATTTTTTAACAACACATTGAGTAGTTCAAGTCTCTTTTAAGACACAGTCTGTTGTAATATAGATGATTTTGTGTGTTAGTTTCTTAAATGTGTGTTCAGTAAGAAACATGTTGTAAGAATTAATTATGCCAGAGTCATAGAAAAATACAAGACAAAAATAATTAGACAAAATAATAATAATAAAAGTAGAACAAGTGAAAAAAAGTCTAATATGTTCCAATTATTAAACACTTTCACTTAAATAGAAAAAATGTAAGAAATTTTCTTTACAAGTTGGAGAGCCTTAAATTATAACGAGTTCAATAAATTCTTAATCGAACACATTGTCTTCAACATGTTCAAAAGCCACTTACGAAAAGCTAAACTATAAAGTACTTTTATTAAAAAAAATATATCTCATAATAAAACATTTATTGTTAAGTGTTCATGTGTATGAGCATCGATTTATCATGTAAGAAATTGTTCTTTTTAGGTTGAATAAAAAAAAGAAAAGAAAAAAGAATGACATAAAAAAGTTATAAAAATATTTTTTTGCAAGTACCATTTTTTTTAAGCAAAATTCTCGCAATAAAGAAAAATGTCATAAATTAAAAATATTATGATAAAAAAAAAAAATTAGTAAGAGTGCTATAGTCGGCTATGCTGAATCTTATACATTCTTCACCATGTTAACAAATCTAGTTTAGTGAAGCAACTCCAATTAAAAAAAAAATAATAAAATAAAATAAAAAACTTAAGGGAATTAAAAACAGTGCGATATTTAATTTTACATAAAAATGTAAATGGCTCATAATGGGTTAAGCACTTTATAAAATGTTGGCATTTTCCGAAAGATCTCTTCTAAAGCTTTTAATAATATCCATTGCGATATCCTAAATAAAATGGAGCTCCATCGTACTGTCTTATGTAAAGTTCAGAGTCCCATAACTCGGAAAATATGAGCGAGCGCTAATTTTTTTTCTAATTTTTAATTCCCTATCGCCCCATGTATTCGTTTTTTTTTTTTTTTTGTCTAGATTTACTTCATTGTTCAAAATTATATGGAAAAATTAGAGGCATGCTTGGTCTTTCGTCCGCTTCCCCAAAAAACATGGATGATCTTACTGATTTTTAATAGAAAAATTTTTTTAAATATGTTTGATCGATTGACGTCTTTAAATTTTTTTAGCTCATCAACACTAATACGGACAGACAGATGGACATCGCTTAATCGACTTTGCTGTACATCAGAACTCAGAAGATATTTAAATTATGGGGTTGGAAATGAATATTGTAGAAATTACAAATGGAATGACAAACTTATTTAAGCTCTTTTTCCACTTTTTGTGATGAAGGGTATAATAAAATAAATTTTATAACTGACAACATGCTTGTGTTGCATATTATGCAAATTATGTTTTCTTTGCATGCAGGGTTATATTTTTATGAGTTTTTTTTAAGATTTTTAGAGCTTCGCAAAGGGCTCTTAAATATTGGCAGTATTTTTAATAAATGCAAGTACTTTTTTCTTTATAGTTAAGTTAAACTAAATCACAAGAAAATTGTAACAGAGTGTGCATTTAATATGATCTAGAAAATAATAGATAAAAGATAAATATTTTTTTTACAAGTAAGCCTTGGAGGCTACATAATTTCATAATATTTGTTTGTTTAAAAGAAACATTTTAGTCTATGAATACTATTACAGTTTTGCGATATATATTTTCTAGTATAACAACTATGATTTTTTTTTCCTTTCAATTGCTTAAATTTTCAAAAATTATGACAACCCTAATAATAATTTTTGACGCCCTAAAATCTAGTTGGATTGAAGATTTCAGCAACTTCCTTTTAGATTAAAAAAAATATGCCTTCATTCAAAATTAATTTTAATCTTAACAATGCTGCAGTGTAATATAATTCTCCGATGAGGGTTTGATTAATTTTTAAAACGATGTTTATTAATTAAGGCCGGGGCAAAGGAATCAGTCATATGTTGTACTTTGACGTATTCAACTGAGGTGAATGTGACAAAAGATGAGGTTGGCACAATGTGTACTTTGCTGAAGGTTGTTAAGTCAAAATTTGCTCTCTATTTTTATTCACTTTTAAATTCAATTTGTATTTTATTCAATTGTTAATTTCATTTAGTTTGTATTTTATTTTTTGTCGCCAAAATTATTTTATTAAAATCACAGAATACAATTGAAACACAATAAGAGTTGAAAGAAAACAAAGAAAAAGAACAAGAAATTGATAGCTGTCAAAGTATTCATCGTATGTCAAAAGTTAAAAGTTGATCAACTTTTATTTAAACTGACTTATCAATTGAATACGTCAAAGTTTAACGTATGACGGAATCCATGTGCCCTGGTCAATATTAAAAGTGATTTAAGAAAACCTTGAAATTTCGAGCTTTTGTAAGTCTCTGTGGGTTTTTTTAAATTTTAATATAATTTTAGTTCCTGAAAAACCAACTTCACTAAACAATGAGCTGTTTAATGTTCTACAAATCTCTCGATTTATTAAATTAAAAATTTATTTACAAGAAAAGATAAAATAATTTTTTAATTATAATTTTGTTGAAGTTTTTTTAAAGTCACATTTTTAGATATTTTCTCACTAATTTGCTTACATTGCAAAATGACTTTTTATATTCATTATTAATTATTTGACACCTAAGTTTTCACTTAAAACTCATACGGTCAATTAACTTACACAAAACTAGCAGAAAAGTTAAGAAAAATATTCGAATAAAAACTCACTTTATGTTAAAAAAAAAAAAAAAATTAGTGACTTGTAATTATGCAAAGTGGTCCTAAGTAAAAAGGTAAAGTGCCTTAAAATTTCAAGAAATTCGAAATATTTCAAATTATAAATTCAATTTTGAACAGGAAAAATTACTTCAAATTGTTAACATCAGATAAGTAAATGCACAAAGATGTGTAGTGAAATAGAATATTAATTTCTTATACTCTAAATTTAAGTTAGAAAACCTACAAAAGGGAGTACTTAGTAGGGTCACCCTTTAATTTTTTATTTAATTTTTTTAACCTGTTACAGCGCTATGTCCGCTGTTACACAGTCTTTGGATAAATTTAAAGTAAGAACTTGTAAAAATAACGTTACTATTGGGACACTTTTAAATATTGATTTTTTAATACCTACTGTTATAATGAACTGCAAAACACTGTCTAAATTTATAGTTTCAGTGATATATGTAAAAATCCCGCTACTATCGGAATACCCTTTATTTTATTTTACTTTTAGCAGACACAGCAATACATGCACTATTCAAATTTCAAGTATTTGACTACAAGGTTTTAAAATAATAGGCCATATTTGTCAAAATAACAGCGTCTATGGAGACACCCTTTAATTTTTAAATTTTATGTTTACATACATTTTTATCGCGGACCTATTTGTGTATACTTCGTACAAATTCGAAAAGTCTTTATGTTGCGACGAAAAGACTAAAGCATATTCGATATAATAACATTACTATAGGCACACCATGTATATTTTAGTTTTTTTTTATATAAATTTGTTGTACTTGTTGTTATAGAGGATATCAAAATATCTACTATTGTGGTTTAAAAACAAAGTCACGCAAGTAAAAATCACGTTACTAATGGCACACCCTTTAATAGAGAAATTTATTTTTTTCTTCCTATTTCTTCCTATTACAGCCTAAAAACTATTAATATTTTTACGACGTTATAATGACTTTTGGAACACCCTTTAATTGGTAATATTTGTTGTTATAAGGTCTATAATACAACGTGTTTGAAGATTTTAAGAGTCTTCTTGTTACGGTTCCAGTGATAGAGGGCTGTAACGGACAGACATTTTACCAACAGAACCTTTCTAAGTCTTTTCATTTTAAACTATTTCACTTTACTAAAATCTTTTATAAACTTTTAAAATTATCATGTTTTTATTTCTATTTGAGCATTTTTTTTTTCTTCAGATGTGTGTGCGTTTATTTTATGTGTCTGCTGGCTGCTATTTTAGTTTTCTATGGTTCTTAATAACAATTTCTTTAAAGTGTTTATGAGGAGCTTTTGTGGAAATGGAAAAAAACAAATTTTATTTTAAGACAATATACCGTTATTAGGGATTCCAGAAGGTAAATTCCGTAATGACGGTATTTATCAGAATAAATACCAAGATGGATTTTTCAAGACTTAAATTTTTTTATTTCAACTGTCAACATAATTTAAAAATATTTGAATTTCGTAAATACGAAAATAAAATTTGCTGTTGACGTTAACGACTTAAAATTTTGGTAAATTATTAAGTTTTATAAGGAAATTTTTTTCTTATTTAAAATTGAAGCTTTTTTTTTAATTCATCTCTTCTTGGAAAATTTGAGAATCGTTGCTTTTTCTGCTTGGGGCAATTTCACATAATTGAAAGTGAAAAAAAATTATCCATTCTTGGCTCTTCTTTTTGCCTTCTTTGAATGAGATCGCAGCAAAAACACATTATATAAATATATACATATCATAAGAAGTTTTACGTGAAAAGCTTCAATGTCAAAAAAATCTTCTAAAAGTGTCTTTCATGACAACAATGATCATTACCGGTACGTATGAAATTAATTTACATTTTTGTTATTAAATAAATTTCTAATACAATAAATCGAAAGATTTGTACCAACACCAAAAATAAATTATTTATAAAAGTTATTTTTTCACAAGCCACAAATATTGTAAATTGAAGAAGTGATCAGCCGAAATCTTTCTTTACCCTTCAGCCTGTAAGTAAATCTGTTTAAGTGAAGTAACTGCCATTAAAAAAACAAATATTGAGGTGACAAAATTAAAAAAAAAAAAATTAAACATAAAAATGTCATCGGCTCTTAATGGGTTAAGCATTTTTAAAAAATTTTAGTTTTTCCTGAAAGGAAAATTCAAAAGCTTTTAAATGATGCCCATATTGATATTTAAAAAAATATGGTGCACAATCGTGCTTTTTTTATCAAAAGTTCAGAGGCCCATAATTCCGAAAATATGGGCGAACGCCAATTCTTTAACTTAATGTTTTTTTCTTACTTTTTAATTCTCTATCGCTTCATATATTTGTTTTTTTTTTAAGCGGAGTTTCTTTATTGTTCCTAATGATATGGAAAAATTAGAGACAGGCGTGGAGTTTTTCCCGCTGCCTCGAATTACATGGACCGCCCTTGCTGATTATCAGCAGCAAAACTTTCGAAACTTTCAAAAAGATCAATTGGCGTATTTAAGTTTTCTCTAGCTTAACTAGGGCCTTGGCATAGTTGATTTCAACACTAATACGGACGGACTGGCGGAAAGACGGACGGTTGGACATCGCTCAATCGACTTCGCTCTGCATAAGAACTCAGAATTTATATAATTTGAGGTCGGAAACGAATATTGTAGAAATTACAAACAAAATGATAAACCTTTTTTCCAATTTTTGTGGTAAAAGAAAACTTTCAAATTCTGAAAGATTAAAAAAAAAAAAAAAACACAAGGATTTAGAAATACCGAAAAACCTACAAATTCTTGGACTTTGTAAGAATTCTAGACGTCAAAATAGGGTCTTAAAAAAGTTCCTAATCACGACATTTTTAAAAATCAATTCTAACTGGTAACCCTAACTGTCTTTATTTTTAGCTAAAAAGTTTTCTTGTAGTTTTTTGTTGCTTTCATTATTGCCAGCAGTATAACAGTTTTGATGAGGTTTTTCATGTTGTTTCTATTGTTTTTTAAACATTTCAAAAATGACTTCAGAACGACTAAGTTTGTATTGTTAAGTCTGATGGTCTAATTATTCGAAGTTGAGTAAAAAGTTTTTAAAAGTTGGTAAATTTAACAATGTTTTCTAATAATTTTTTCAGTTTTAAGTAAAAAATAAATTAAGCGTTAAAGAAAAAAGAAAGCACTGTTTCCTGTGTAGGGAGATTTCTTGCATCACATTAACTTAGGAAATGAAAAGTGATTCTTATGCATTCTTGAATAATATTTTGAAAATTTGTGGATAAATAATATTGATTAATAACGCGACTGATGCTTGCATTGTACTCAAATATGAGAAACACTACAGTTGTAAAGTCTACACAACCCATAAAATCCTTCGAGTTAAAACCTTCGACAATGGAACGCCAAGATAAGTAACAAGCAAAGATTCTTAGGCAAAGCTGGGAATGAAGCAGCAGATCAGTACGCAAAAAGGGATTCGGCTGTATTTTTAGAATTCAGTACCCAAAGTAGCATAGAGAAATGGCGTAATTTCGAGCAACAGTCCTACAGTGGGTGAGTTTTCATAACCTTAGACGCGAATAGTGCTCCAAGAGCCCCTTGGCTGGAAGGCCAGGTGCTCGGATATATTAGAATTATCTTAAGCTAGATAACTGCGTTAGTAAAAGATTATAGAAATTTCAAGTATAACTTTATCAGGATGAGGGTCAAAGAAAGTGAATCTTGTAAAATGGGCCTAAGAGAGGCTGAAATGGCACAGGCTGGTAAACAGATTAAAAACAGAAGATTGTTAAATACAGAAGCCATTGGGCAGCTTAGATCTTTGGAAAAATGCTAGTCATTACCAAGGACTCCGTGATAAGAGATTCACTAAAGTCAGGAGTATCAATTTTATTTATTTAAAAATGTCTACGAAGTCTGTTTTGATTTTAAATTTAATGACAAAAAAGAAATTACAAAAAGTAGTCGTTGCGTAAATTTAGGGACCAATTATGAAAGAGTTGACATTCTGCCAACAAAGAAAACTACAAATTAAGAAAAAAAATCACATTTAAGACACCAGACATATGAATAATATTTTTACGATTCAAAATTATGTGTGAACAAAAAATTGTTCGATGGCTGAAAAAATTGATGACTCGGAAAGGGGGTTTAAAACTTATTATTTTAACGAGTCATAAAATAAAAGTCTGGTATTATTGGGGCCGATTTTATACTTCAAAAACTCTGGCCATATTTTTCTCTTCATAAAAACATAGTGAATATTTTACAGTCGAGAGTATAATAATTGTCACCTCTATTATTCAATTAAAAATATTTTACTGATTTCAAACACGTAAGTCTCAATATAAAGAAAATATTTTCTAATGTAAAAGGTCCCAACTGTAAAACTTATTTTCTACTTTGAAAACAATAAAAAAAATTTTATGTTTTAAGTTCTTTGTTTTGTTCGCATGACGCGTTATCGTTGCTCTTACAAATTGAACATGATGTTAAAATTCAATTTTTTTCTTCTTAGAATTTCCCTTCTTTAGAAACACAGGTGAGAAATAGCATGTCAGCAAGTTCAAACTAAACAAAAGTTAAAAAACAAATATAAAATAAAGAAAAAAAAAAAATGCTTAAAGAATAGAAATGAATAATTGAAATACAGAGAAACAAATCAAGTGTTGAGTTAAAAATTTGATTTGTTGAAAACTGTGTTACAGTTGCATTCAAACATGCAAAATTTTCTTAAAAGTGTATTTTTTTCAAATATATTTATTAGTATTAGACGGTAAAAAATAACACTTTAAATTTAGAAAAACTTTTAATTAAGCTTTTTTTTAAATAATTTTGTTGCTTAAGAGTAAAAAAAGTTTTTTTTTCGCGTAAAATTAAAATTAGGGAGACTTTTAAGATTTATTTTTAAATTCAAAAAGCAACAAATTAATTTTTTTTTTAATTTTTTTTACACGATAAAAAATAATTAAAAAATTAGAAATTTACAAAAGTAATTTTGTATAAAAAATTAAATTATTGAACAAAAATGATTTACATAAAACGCGAAGAAAATGTTTTCTTAATTTTTTTTTTTGAAAGTGAAAAATCAATTATTTTATGAATATTTAGAGAAATGTTTTTTTTGCGCAGAACACAAATTTCGTAAAATTGTGGTTCTTGAAAAATAATTTTGAAAACAATTTCTTGGGGCTTAATTTGTTTTTTTTTTTAATTTTTTTAATATTCGCATAAAATAAATTTTTAAGGCAAATTGTTTTATTTGTGGAAAAAAAAGGTTTTAGTAAAAATTTGCATTTTTCCAAATAGGCGATTTTTCATGAAAATGGTTTTTTTCGAAGAAAAAATTAGTTGTCTAAAATTATTCTGAAAAATTAATTTTAAGCGAAAAAAATATTTATTTCTAAAATAAATTTTTATTTTGGGAAAAGAACTTTTTCTCCTGATGATTTTTTAAACTTTTTTGTAAGAAATTCATTATTTTCGAAGCACTGATTTCTGAAAAATATAACACTTTTCAAATGAAGGTCGAATAAAGCATTTAATTTTAAATCTATTATTTTACTTCTCTTCAAAAGTGTTTTTTTTTAACAAAGTAATTTTTTAAGGCTGCCGTTTTTTTTATAAAATGGGTATTTTTGCAAAATAAGTGTTTTTGGTTGTAATATAGCGTTTTTTTAAAGCAATTTTTCTTAAAATAATTTTTTTTGTTGGAATAACGCCTTTTAAAAAAATTGATTTTAAAAGGTTTTTTTTTGCCAAAAAAAATTTGTTTTTTTTTGCGAAAAAAAAAATTATTTTTGAGAAGCCGTTAAAAGCTTTCCTTTCAAAACAGATTTTTTTTTTTACTGAAAGGGGTTTTTTTTATGATTTTAAAAAAATAGCTACTGAATGTTTGCTGTGTTTTTTGTAAAAAACATTTTTGAATTTTTATTGTCTTCATGCTTTGTTGATTCAATTTAGTTTTCATTTTGTCAATGTGGATTTTAATATAAGACTCTTAGGTTTTGTAGCGAAATGGCCATATGGATATGCTTTACCTGCAGTAGAATAGTTCATTTTGTAATTTTATATCATAAATTTTTAATGACATTCCTATGAATTATTACATTAAAAATCTAATTTTATATAGAAAAACGATTATTTCTGGAAAATTAATTTTTTGGAAATTTTTTTAATGCGATTTTTTTTAATGTGTTTTGGTTTTTGTGAAAAATAAGTGTTTTTTTTTTTTTTTGAAAAACTACTTAATGTTGCGATTAAAATTTTTATTCAAGCTGGACCATTCGGCGAAATAAGTTATTTTATGAACTTTGTTTGCGAAATTAGTCATTTTTTATGGAAAAAATATTTTTTTCTTCTTAAAATTCAAAAAATTGTTGACCAAAAAAATGATTTTTTTTGCCCCAAAATTCAATTTATTACATGAAAAATTTTCAACCCCTTTATCTGGATAAATATGAGCCCTAGAAGGAAAAGGAGCTTTATTACAATTTTCAAAATTAAATTTTTGTACAAAAAAAAAAAAAAAAAATTTTTAAGGAATTTTTTTTTTTTTTGCAAAAGATTTAATTTTTTATATGAAAAACTTTAAACCCATTTATCTCGATAACTGTGCGTTCTAGAAGGGTGAGGACTTTAATCTATGATTACTTAAAAAATTTTAAAATTAATTTTCGACCAAAATGTAAATGTAAAAAATATCGAAAAATTTTTTGTTTAGAATTATTTGCCTTTAAAAAAGTAATTTTTGTGAAAAGTAATATTTAGTGAAAATTTAATTTTTTTTTGCAGCAAAAATATTTTTTATATTCTTAAAACTACATCTTTTTTCTCAAACAATTTGTTTCTTGTTTATATTGTTGTATGACTTTTTTCATGATGGCATCAATTAAATTTCCATTAGCAAATTGACCATTTTTAGTCATTAGATTAAAAGAAATGATTTAAGTGATGCTCAAAAAATTGCAAATTTTTATCAACAAATATGTAAATAAGTGGAGCATTAACTATTTTATTTAAATTAATTCTTAAGCAAAACGAAAGAACAAAACTTTGCAGGAAACGGAAACCATTTTTAATTGCTTTAGTCTAAATGACATTTTAAATATTAAAAATCATTGTGTCATTTCATGGTATGAATTTTGTTTTAAAAATTTTACAAGAAAACACAACAACAATAACAACAACAACAACTGTAGCGACATTAAAACGTTGTTGTAGTTTAAGCAACATTTCCACTTTATGAACGTTTTATAAACTATTTGAGTTACATTTTTTTTCGTGTTGCAATTATTTATTTATAAAATAAAAGACAAACAAAACACTAAAATATGCAAAAAAAGAAATTAAATAATATATTTTTTACTTGAAAAAAAAAAACTTTTTGAGCAGCAGAAACAAGAATTTTTTTACAAATGTTTTTTAATTAAAAAGCCATCCACATTTGGAAAGAGCGGATGCAAAATAAAAGGATATAGATGGCAAGCAAGCACAGAAGGGAAGGAATAAGTTTTAAATTGTTCTGCTTCATTGTTGACTCATCGCGTTTAAATGAGCAGGCAAAAACTCACACACACAAACACACCAACTGTTGGATGTTGTACAATTAGTATTCGCTTTTAGTTTTTGAAATTTTCCACCAAATGATGTTGCTGTTTTTATTTTTTGTTGTTGTTTTTAAAATACTTGATGCTATTATTTTAATGCATTTTCCATTTATTACTATTTTTAAATATTTTACTACAGCAATTGTTATTTAGTTGGTGATTTTAAAAATTCCCGGCCAAAAAAGAACACAAGACCAAACCAAGGGAAACAAATTTTTATCCATTCACTTTATTATGTTGAGCAAATTTTTACTAAAATTTTATAGAAAATATTTGCCAGTAATATTTTATATTATTCTATTGTTATTTTTGTATTTTCGTATTTTTGTATTTCTTATTTTTATCTTTACAAGAAATATTAATTTAAAAATAGAGGAAAAAAAATTACTACAAAACTAAGGAGAGTGAATTGAAATTACAATTTATATGACCTTTCTAAAAGTTTCAGCCAAGTGGAAATAACTTACAACCGAATTGAAGAAAAATAAAAAATGTTTTTTTTTGTGTAAACATACGAGGGCAATTCAATATGTCTTTTGAATATTATACTAGAAATATCATAACCATGAAAAATTTATGGCAAATGTATGTTTCTAGATACAAAAAAATTTTTTTTTGCATCAATTAAAGGTTTAATTGCTTTAAGATTGAAATTTGATTAAACTATTAATTAATTCAATTAATTTTTTTTAATAAGAAAATTGTTCCAGTAAATTATTTAAAAAAAATTGTTTTTTTTTTTAACTAAATAATTAGTAAAGTCAATTACAAGTTTAATTTAATTGCAATTTTAAAACAAAAACAAAAAAATTTAATCGATTGAATTAATTTTTCTGTGAATATTTTAACAAATTTTAAGTAAAATCATTATTATTATTATTATCATAAGGGCATAAGTTCATCATTAGGGCTTAAGAGCACTTCCGATTTTCTATAATAATTTAAAGAAAATATTGGAATAATATATCTTTCAAAATTTTTAGATGAGGCGGATAATAATGGTAAAAAATTTTGATATAAAAGAGTCTCTAGCAAAGCGGCTGTTTTAAGATAAATAATCGGTGATATTTTTAATAAGACGCCAACCAATTAAATTAACTTCAGCAGATTCTGCCTTAAGAGTTAAGCGTTTTGTATATAGAATATTCGTGAAAGGGTGATAAAAAAAAACTGAAAGAAAAAATTCCTGCTGTTGAAGGAAATACTTTTAAGAAATGCTCTCTGTCGAAAATTTTGTTAAACTAAACGCGCAAAAAGAGAATAAGAGAAAGAAATATTTCCATGTCCTTAATATATAGAAGAAATTAAAAAAAAAATTGCACGAACTTTATATGCAGAAGCGAAATGGCCATTTGGTAATGCTTTTCTCGCGTAATACATTTCATATTGCAGTTTTTATAATAAATATTTAATAAGGATATCAATATCATAAGAATATTATGAGATATTTTTATTTAAAGTAATCATGCCCAATTCAAATGAAAAATAAAATATATTAAAAAAAAAAAATTAAATTCAAATAACTCTTCTGGCTCTACGCACTGCACTGTACTTCAATGAATGTACTGTGTTATGAAACACAGTTCTGTATTGCACTGCAATATGTTATACCGTACTGTACTCAACTGTACCCTACTGCACTCGAATTACTCCAAGCTACTCTTCTGTACTGGAATTTTTTATGCTTTTATCTGCTCTACTTCACTCCAACCTCCTGTACTGCACTTTTTTCTATTGCAAGATTTATGTAATCTATTTTACTATACGGTATTTAACTGTACTGTAATAACTGTAATGTACTAAACTGTACTATACTGTTATGAAGTGTATCGCAAAAAGTGGAAAAATGTTATTTCTAAGTTTGTTATTTTTTTCACTTCCGATCTCATAACGTATAAATATTTTGAGTCTTTATGCATAGCAAAGTCGCTTGAGCGATGTCCGTCTGTTCGCCCATGTTAGTGTTGAAATCAGATTTACTAAGGCACTAGATGAGGTAGAGAACATTTTAATATGCCCATGGAACAGGCATATTTAAAAAAGAGTTGCTATTGAAGATCAGCAAGATCGGCCCGTGTCCCTTAGAGGTGGTGGGCTAAACACCACGCCTGCCTCTAAATTGCCATATCAATTGAAAAAATTGAATTACTCCAATCAAAAGAACAAATATATTGAGCAATAAAGAATTAAAATATAAGAAAAAAGCATCAAGTGAAAAAATTGGCGCTCGCTCATATTTTTCGCGTTACGGGCTTCTGAAATTCTTAAAATTTTCTAAATATCAATATTGATATCATTTTAAAGCTTTTGAAGAGAATCTTGAGAGAAAAATCAAAATTTTAAAAAATGCTTAATTCACTAACAGCCGATGTCATTTTTATGTATTTTTTTTTTTAACTTTTCAATTCTCTGTCACCTCTAAATTTGTTTTTTGATTGGAGTTGTTTTACTAAACTAGATTTACACATATGAGTCAAAACTCTATTCCAATATTTGTATTTTCATTTACTGTACTGTGCTCTACTATTCATTTGCTGTCGTGTAATGTACTTCTTTTACCCTACAGTAATTAAAAGAACTGCAATTTCCCCTTCTGTATACTGTTATTATTGCTAGCAACCCTGAAAATTACCGCTTAATAGCAATTTGCTCTGCACTGTTCAAAGTAATTAAAATTATGTTTCATTTTCATCTTGTAAAAAAGCTGGAGCAGTTTACTTAGTGACCAGCAGTACGGCTTTCGTAGGGGACGCTCTACAGGTGACTTACTGGCCTTCTTTTGAAAAAATTGGTGTCAATCCATTCACCATTTCGGCGAAAGTAAGGTGTTGGCTTTAGATACTTCCAAGGCGTTAAATAAAGTATGGCATGGTGAACTCATATCAAAACTTATTGCTTTCGGTGTCTGCGATAGCTTCTCTCGACTTATACCAAGCTTTCTCAGGGATCGCACTATACGAGTCGTTGCAGATGGGATCTTATTAAACGATTTTAAGGTAAATTCAGGGTTACCGCAAGGTTCCGTTCTTTTCCCTACCCATTTTCTTATTTTTCTTGATGATCTTCTACGCCAAACTTCCAACCCTATTTATTCCTTCGCAGTTGACAGTGGCATATGCCATACATTTTTGTTTCGCAATAGACCAAGCCTTCAGGAAATTGGGGCTATGCAAAAGCACATGGACGATACCCTTAATCGCGATCTTTTGGTAATATTTTAATGGGCACTTACGAACAGGGTTCAATTTAACGATCATAAAACCCAGTGCTATGTGCTTTCGCACAGGCGTATGGCTGAATGTGGACGATATATGTATTAAGAAATTAGAAGCTCTCGACGTTCTTGGCATGAAAATTCAATGCGATGTTCGTTGGAACAAGCATAATTTTTATGTCGCAAAAGAAGCATTCAAGTGCCTAGGAAACGGCGTAAAAAAATACTTCACTCCATCTGATCTCCTTGCTATCTGTGTCACCTTCAAAGTCTATTTTGGTGATACTAGACCGCGTACAGGAGAGAGCGAAGGAGCTCATCGGTGACAGTAGGGTATCCAGCTCTATTGACTCACTGGAGATATGGCCTTCAAAGATGCTTATAAAATAGAATCAAGCAAAATAAATATTGTCGAAGAGTTTACTTGGCTGTCTTTGTAGACTCTTCTAAATTTTTCGATCCCCACTAGGAACGACGTGGCATGACGTCTTTGGGGGAAAAATTTTTATTGGAGTCTTAAAGCACCTTAGAGGAGCTGCTTGTATTTAGAAGATGAAGCACAAGTTTAAGCTGGTGTTTTTTTTTTAAGACAGATTTTTTTGTAGACATTATTCACGAAATGTTTTAAAAAGATGATTATTAAATTCTAAGAATCTTTTTTAAGCTAAAAAAAAGGGATGTGAACAACATTCACAATATCTCACTAAACTAAAACTAGTTCACCACATTATAAGTTTAAATCTGACGTATAAAATTTTCAAGTGAAATCTCGCTGTAAAATTGCAAGAGCTTTACTTTTTATACATTTTTTTTTTAAATTTTTTTTTTAATTTTCCTTTCTTGTTTTTGATTATATTTTTTATTTTAACCAAATAGGAAAAACCCGCATATTTATTTAATTTTATTTTATTTTACAGCCTTAAGCTATGCGGAAGTTTTTAATCTTAAACATCCGGTTACGAAGGGGCTGTTTTCTGTTTTTTATTTCACTTAAAAACAACTGGCGAGTTCGCAATGAATACAAAATATTCATTTGATTTAAAGTAAGTAATTTAAATTTTATGTGCAAATGCTCTTAAAGTTGTTAAGAAAACTTACTCAATTTCTTAGGAAGATTATTAAGAAATCTTTTATAACAAATGAAATGATATTCGCATAAAATATTGATTTCCTCAAAATTTTAAGACAACACTTTTTAATGATCCACATCAAATAGCTGTCATGTTATAAGCATAAATTTGCCAGCTCAACCTGTAGATCATAGTAAAGTTTTTGCCTTTAATGTGTGTTTTTGTTTTTGTTGCAAATTTGACTTAATAACAACTGCCCCAGTAGCAAATGCTTAAATTATGTCAATCATTAAAAATATCAAATTATATTTGCAATATCCCTATCGAAATTCAATTGGAAAAGAATTATGTTAATGACAAAATAATTTTCATTTATTTAGTATCCTGTTTTTTGCTTAAAAGTCGTTGGTTGTGATGGAGTCCTTGGAATAATATTTATTTTTTAAGGGAGCCAATGCACACAATTGAATTTAGTAAAATATATTATGAAGGTCATTATGATTGTAATTTAAAGACACTGAAGAAATTATTATAAGATTAAGAAGTATTTTTTGTTTAAATAATTTTTTGCATAATAATTATGAGATAAAACAGAACAGTTAGCGGTTTGGCAAAATAAAAATAAATTAAAATTGCAAACGGAGGAAAATAAATATTTTTAAACGGAGAACTATGCCTCCCTTCATAATAAAATTTTATGTTTTTAAACAAATTGTAAGGAGAAAGACATTAGCATTTTCAAGATGATATTCTTATTGACCGTTTTGTTTTATGAATAAATTTATTTTCTTAAAGTCTTTAAGTTACGAATACAAACACAGTTGTATTTTAAAAATATGTCGAGTTTATTTGTATAGTTCAATATCTATATAATTTTCGTTTACCCTGACTGTTTATAAAAAATCACATTAATTATGTAAAATTACTATTTAAACATAAAGTAAAGCCTACTTTTGACGGTCTTTTTAACACTTATTTTAATAGTATACTTTAGGGGAGTACTTAAATGAATAACATGCTATTTAAGTTATTTTAATCACAGTATTTATTGGCAGAAACTTTTGACTATTTTTTTAAACAATATAAATTTTTATTGAAGGAAAAAAAATTAAAGACGTGAGTTCCAAGGCTAATAGAGAGGGTGGGTGGTTTAATTTCCAATACAAGTCATATTTGTAAAGTTCCTAATGTTTTTTTTTTTTTGGTTTAATTACGAGGGTTAGTTAATATGTTGCTATTTAATCAATTAAGAAATGTAAATTTGGCTAAAAGAAACAAAAATACAAATGACTCTAGTCAAATGTCCCCCATTCTTAAAAATTTGCACCGAAAGCCAGGGTTTATTTCTATAACAAAAGTTGAAGTAATGACAATGATTCAAGTCTTTCAATACTTATGGAGGCACCCTCGTTTCTATTTTGTTTAAAACTGTCAAAAATTCAAATAT
The DNA here is from genome assembly GCA_937654795.1 of Cistogaster globosa. Lineage (NCBI taxonomy): Eukaryota > Metazoa > Arthropoda > Insecta > Diptera > Tachinidae > Cistogaster > Cistogaster globosa. Next base: position 93,977,220 of record OW569407.1, on the reverse strand, counting down.
TTGTTGATAATAGTTCGACAAAAAAGCAGTTAATAAGCGGCTCTCACAACGATAACAACGTTAATTAAATTTTACTAAACACCAGAAGTCAAAGGAATCCCAATGTTTTCATCCAACTATTTTGCAGTACAAAAACTAACGTTTGCAGGAGTTGGAATAGACATCATTACTGGTGATTCAAACTTTGAAAAAACTGTTATAAAACGTCCCATACTTTTGTATGGCATTTTATTTTCCTCCTTTTTTCACTTGATACTTGTCACTCATTATGTCTACGCTAATGTCACAGATTTTGTAGAAGTAACCGATTCTATGCCGCTGTTATGTCAGTTGCTTTTGTGCCTTTTAAAAATGGCCATATTTCTTAACAAACGCGATGAAATTTCATTATTAATAAGAGAAATTCATCGAATGAATTTTAAAGGTAAAAAAACAAAAGAAAGTTTTTGTTCCCGAAAAATCTTAAAACATAAAATATTTCCTTGCAGCAAAACAAGAAGAATTAAAGATTGTTATTCGTGAAAATGAAAAGGAAAGTTTTCTGTCTTCTGTTTATTTTAGACTGGTGTTGGTTACCGGAAGTTTTGGCATCATACATCCCGTTATATACGGCCTTTATGTTTATTTTACAAGTGGCGAGATTGTGTTGACTGAATCTAATAAAGCATCGTAATTTGCTTAATAATAAGAAAAGATAATTTTTATGCCTTTAAATTCTCTTTTAGGTATTTTTGGGATCACTCGCATTTTGCTGGCTACTCAGTGCTTTATGTATTAAATATTTTCAGTGTGTTTTTCGCTTGTGATGTCTCATTAGCTTTTGATACTCTGTTTGCTTGGTTTGTCAGCAATATTGTGGCTCAATTTCATATCATTTGTCATCGTTTTGACAAGCTGTCTGTATCAGCCCCTAAATACGCATTTAACAATGAACAGAAGTTTAATAGATTCAATGCTTCAATTGCATCGTGCGTGCAATATCATCGTAAAATTTTACATCTGGCCGAGAAATTAAATGATGTTTATGGTGAAATTATTTTTGTTAAAATTTTTATTGCCTGTACGGAAATTTGCAGTTTAGTATTTCGTGTAACTCGTCCAAATGATTCTATAGCTGAAGTTGCCTACAAATGCTTGTTTTTGTGTGCCGTTGCCTTGCAATTGATAGTGTATTGTTGGAACGGCCAAAGAATTAAGGAAGAAGTAAGTAGTAGTTTAAAAAAATGCTTTATTGAAGACTTTACCTAATGTATATTTTAAATATTTTTTAACAAAATTTTTATGAAAATATTTTTTAATGAAAATATTTTTTGATGTTATAATTTTGTTGAAGAAAAAAGGTTGTAGTAGGTACATTTTTTTAATCATCTTTTTCTGTTTTTTAGGAATGTTATTGAAAAACTTTATTTCTGAGATTTTTTACTAAACCGTACACAGTGGGGCAATATCAAAATATTGAAAAAATATTGATTGAATTTAAATGAAAATAGCAGAGGAGCATCTGAACTAAAGTTTTTAAGCTGGGTACTATCCGATTTCCATTAAGGTACCTTGCACCCGCAACTTTTCCCAATGCTTTGCGTTCATTTAAATTTTGTCCGATTTTTGAAAATTAAACATAATCTTAAAGGCCTTGCTAGTACCTACATCTTTATGTTAATGTTTTAAATTGATTGCGTTATAAGCATTTTAAATTTAAAATATTTTGTTTTTCCAGTTTTTTCAAATTGTTAAATACAATTTTCAGCAATTTTTTGAGACCAAATAGTGTCGTCTCTAGAAAGTGTATGCCATCCAAATTCATCTTTTCTATGCTCATGTAAAGTTTTGGATTAATCGGCCTAGCCTTTTACAAATGGCCGAGTTATTTCTAAATTTCTTTGATTTTGCCCCACTGTGCAATGTTAATTAAAATAATTATGTAGGCTTATTTTTTTTGGCAAAATAATTATAATGAGAATATCTTTTTTGACAAAAATATTTTATGGGAGTATATTTTTCTGTTGAAAATTATTTTTTTTAAATATTTAATTGACTATTTTTTATGGCAATATTCTTCTGATGGAAAATTATTTTGGATGAAAATATTTTTTGTTAATATTTTTTGCTTTTTGACATATTGTTGAAAATCATATTTTTGATGAAGAGGTTTCCTTTTTTAATCTTGAAAAAGGACAGAACATGGTGATGGTTGGTGCCTTTTTCCTTTTTGTTACTTTTTTTAATTTCATAGCATTCATAGGTCACTTTATCGAAATCTTGGTAAAACGTCCTTCACTTTCCATGATGCATTCCTAAAGATACAGTAATGTAAAGGGTGTGTGCAAGGTCGTTTATGCATATTGATAGCAAAGAATAAGTTTAAATGATATTGAAAAAGTAAAGCCTACTTTTGACTCTTCTGTTAACACTTATTTTAATAGCATACTTTAGGGGAGTAAATAAATGTATAACGTGTTATTTAATTTACTTTAATTACAGCATTCATTTATTTTTATAAAATTCAAATTATACATTTTTGCATTTAATTGAAACGTTTACCTATTTTTATTGCAAACCATGTGGAATTACATTCAAAGAATAAATAAAAGAATTAGACGCACAGGGTCATCGATAAGTTACTATAAAATAATTTAAGGAGTTTATGGTTTAAAAAGAAGAAGGACAATTTTTTTATGGAAAAATCGGTTGGCTTAAAAATATTCGTCGGCATTATAACACTCTTTCTTTATCCGTACTGAACCAAGTTTCACTACCTTCAATCAATTCCAGCGACCCCTTGATGCCTCAATTGACGGTAATTCTAAGTGAACGTATTTTGTGGCTCTACAAGTTTTAACGCAGCCTTTTAGTGCCTCAGGAGAGATAATACTGCTTATTTATGCCTCCAGAATTATGGAAATAATCCTTGTCCCTTATGATAATTTCTGATGTAAAGTTGTGTTCCTTGGGGTTTACGTTAAAACTAATTTGAGAGTAGTTTACACGCGCTAGGTAGTTAACGGCCAGAAGCTAATGAACTGTCTGCACTTCGGAAGGGAAAGTTTTTAAGATAAATACCGCTAATTGATTCCCCATTAAATAGCACGTCGTCTGGTAGATACTTAGTAGAACAGCTGCTCCGGGGCCGCCCATACAATTCTAGGTGAGCTGATAAACGCCGTAGTATATGCCTGGTTGGTGTCTGACTGTCAGGAAATCAAAATAGAAAATCACACTGCGTCAACACCACTGACGAATTTTTATTAAAAAAAAAAAACACAAAACACGAAACAGGAAACAGGAAACAGAAAAAAATTATTCTGCGTTTTTAGAGAGCGTTAAGATTTATGTCTTTGAGTGTCTTGTCAATAATCATAGCATCCTTCGATAGGTTGATGATTTTAACGTCACCACGTGTTAAACTATTTTGTGAAACTTTAATTTGACGGTTAAAGACAGATGAAGATTGAGAGGTCATCTCTATAAAGAAAGTACTATGCAAACGATAAAAGTTTTTATAGACTTATTGGCGGTCCCTCGTTTCTCTTTTGTAAAAAAATTTCACATTAACAAGAGTTATCTGATATTAAACATTCGTTAATAAGAGTTAAACATAAAAACAGTTAATAAACGGCTATCATAACGATAACAACGTTAATTAAATTACGCTAAACATTAAAAATTATAAGAATGCTTTCATTCAACTATTTTAGAGTACAAAAACGAACATTCGCAGGAGTTGGAATAGACATCATTATTGGTGATGCGAACTCTGATAAAACTGTTATAAAACGTCCCATACTTTTGTATGGCATTTTATTTTCCTCCTTTTTTCACTTGATACTTGTCACTCATTATGCTTACGCTAATATCCCCGATTTTGTGGAAGTAACCGATTCTATGCCGCTGTTATGTCAGTTGCTTTTGTGCCTTTTAAAAATGACCATATTTCTAAATAAACGCGATGAAATTTCATTATTAATAAGAGAAATTCATCGAATGAATTTTCAAGGTAAGAAAACAAAAGACAGTTTTTGTTTCTTAAAACATAAAATATATCCTTGCAGCAAAACAAGAAGAATTAAAGATTGTAATTCGTGAAAATGAAAAGGAAAGTTTTTTGTCTTCTGTTTACTTTAGACTGGTGTTGGTTACCGGAGGTGTCGGAATTATACATCCTGTTATATACGGTCTTTATATTTATTTTACAAGTGGCGAGATTGTGTTAATTGAATCAAACAAAGCATCGTAATTTTTTTAGTAAAAGGAAAAATTAATTTTTTATGTACTAAAATTCTCTTTTAGATATTTTTGGGATCACTCGCATTTTGCTGGCTACTCAGCGCTTTATGTGCTGAATATTTTCAGTGTGTTTTTCGCTTGTGATGTTTCATTAGCTTTTGATACTCTATTCGCTTGGTTTGTCAGCAATATTGTGGCTCAATTTCATATCATTTGTCATCGTTTTGACAAGCTGTCGGAATCAGCCCCTAAATACGCATTTAACAATGAACAGGAGCTTAAACGATTCAATGCTTCAATTGCATCGTGTGTACAATATCATCGTAAAATTTTACATCTGGCCGAGAAATTAAATGATGTTTATGGTGAAATTATTTTTGCTAAAATCTTTATTGTCTGTACGGAAATTTGCAGTTTAGTATTTCGTGTTAGTCGTCCTAATGATTCTTTGGCTGAAGTTGCCTACAAATGCTTGTTTTTGTGTGCCGTTGCCTTGCAATTGATGGTTTATTGTTGGAATGGTGAACGAATTAAGGATGAAGTAAGTAGTAATTAATTTAATTGTTTCACTTAAATATTTTCAAAAAGATTTTAATAATTTTCATTATGTATAATAAGTAAACATTAAACAACTTTATTTTACCAAAAATGAATTTATGAAAAAAGAAAATTTATTGAGGCTTATTTGTGCTTATCTTCCTTAACAGAAATAATTGTTAAGGAAAATATATTTTTTGACAAAATATTATTGATGAAATGTAGTTTTTGAAAACATTTTTTTTATGACAATATTTTTTGATTCCACAATATTTTTTATATAAATATTTTTTTATTTGAAAATATTTATTGATGAAAATATTTTTTTAGTAGTTTTTTTTTAAAAGGAATTTTTAGTTTTTTGTTCGCAATTAATTTTTTGTAGGTTCCTTTGTGTTTTTGACTTTTAAGATTTTTTGACGATAAATTTTTAAAAGATATTTTATGGGTTTAAAAAAGGGAGAACTACACTGTTTGTATTTCATTTAAACGTTTAAAAATATTTAGTATAAAAAGCGAGAAATTACACTCAAGAAAAAATTTATATATTTAAAGAGAAGTTGGTGACGTGAAAAGAAAACTGACACTTTTTTTCGGGAAAAATCAGCTGGTTTTAAAAATGGAAAAAGGAGTTACATTCTTTTAAAAATCATTTTTATTTGAAAGGCAGAGCCATTTAAAAAATTAAGGGCTGGCTATTTAAGTAAATTTTATGCAAACTTGGTATTGTATCCATAAATTATGAATCTCTTCTTTTTATTATACGAAACTGGGCAACGTCTCCTGTGGTCCTTAGTGTCAAAGTCTTTCCCCAAATTCTCTGAAAAGGCCGCTGAATTTTTACGCAAAAGATCGAAATGATCATTTTGCGTATTTGAGGGCTGTAATTATATATCGACGTGTATTTTCGCTGCCATTTGCAAAAATTGTAGCATCTTGCGATAGTCTGATGACTTTTATGCCACCTTTTGCAACACCATTTTGTGAAACTTTATCTTAAGGGGTCCCATTTTCCAAATTTGGCTGACAAAAGTGGATTCAGGGGTCGTCTTTATGACCAAAATTTTTGTAAGAACCTTTTGAGATATTCTTGGGCGTTTTTGTTAATATTTTTCGATAACAAAAACAAATAATTAATAATTTTTCTGTATTTTATTTCTGGTGACTGGATATGTGTAGTCGAGAAAGTTACTTCAATTGTAAACTACATGTTTCGTTTCATGTAAAACAAAAATAATTTATATTTAAACACTTCATACACAAAAACAGTTGGAAGGTTGCTGTCACAACGATAACATCGGTTAATTAAGTTGTACCAAACACCAGAAATCAAAAGAATCACGATGCCTTCAACCAACTATTTTTCAGTACAAAAACGAACATTCACGGGTATTGGAATAGACATCATTACTGGTGATTCAAACTTTGAAAAAACTGTTATAAAACGTCCCATGCTTTTGTATGGCATTTTATTTTTCTCTTTTTTTCACTTGATACTTGTCACTCATTACGCCTATTCCAATATCACGGATTTTGTAGAGGTAACGGATACTATGCCGCTGTTATGTCAGTTGCTTTTGTGCCTTTTAAAAATGGCCATATTTCTAAACAAACGTGATGAAATTTCACTATTAATAAGAGAAATTCATCGAATGAATTTTCAAGGTAAGAAAACAAAAGAAATTTTTTGTTTCTGAAAAATCTTTAAACATAAAATATTTCCTTGCAGCAAAGCAAGAAGAATTAAAGATTGTAATTCGCGAAAATGAGAAGGAAAGTTTTTTGTCTTCTGTTTACTTTAGACTGGTGTTGGTTACAGGAAGTGTCGGAATTATACATCCTGTTATATACGGTCTTTATATTTATTTTACAAGCGGCGAGATTATTTTAACTGAAACCAACAAAGCATCGTAATTCGTTAAATAAGAAAAATTAATTTTTACTTTAATATTTTCTAAACTCTACTTCTAGCTACTTTTGGGATCACTCGCACTTGTCGGGTTACTCAGTGCTTTATGTGTGGAATATCTTAAGCCTTTATTTCGCCTGTGATGTTTCATTAGCTTTTGATACTCTGTTTGCTTGGTTTGTCAGCAATATTGTGGCTCAAATTCATATCATATGTCATCGCTTTGACAAGCTGTCTGTATCAGACGCGTTTAAAAATGAACAGGAGTTTAAACAGTTCAATGCTTCAATTGCATCGTGCGTGCAATATCATCGTAAAATTTTACATTTGGCGGAGAAATTAAATGATGTTTATGGTGAAATTATTTTCGTTAAAATCTTTATTGGCTGCACGGAAATTTGCAGTTTGGTATTTCGCGTTACTCGTCCAAATGATTCTTTAGCTGAAGTTGCCTATAAATTCTTGTTTTTGTGTGCGGTGGCCTTGCAATTTTTGGTATATTGTTGGAATGGTCAAAGAATTAAGGATGAAGTAGGTAGTAGTTTAACTAAAAAAATATAACTTTTTTATATCAAATCTATTTTGTTATAATGTTTGTTTTGTTTTTTCAACACAAAGTTTTAATTACTAAATCTGGGCAATTCTTTGTTAAACAAAAAAATGTGTTTCACCAAATATGACTTATTCATCAGAAGAAAAAATTTGCAAGTTCTTTTTTGCATTAATCTGTGTTGATGAAAATAATATTTCTATGAAAAACGTTTTTGAGGAAACTTTTTTCGATGAACAATTTTTTAAAAGAAAATATTTTTCTTTTAATGAAAATTATTTTTTTTTATGAAAATGTTTTTTTTTTTAAATATTGGCCCATATTCATAGTCATATACTTGCTAAAGTATACTCTAAACTAAAAAGCTCTTATTATCTTTTTTGCTTTCATAGTCGAAAATAAAGCATACTTTAAGTCGAATAGATTTTAACTGGGTGTCAACTTAAGTTTGATAAATGTTTTCATACAATTTCTAAGCAAACATTAGAAAAAAGTAACTCTGTTGTTAGTTTGTTCACTTTGGTATAAAAATCAGATAAAGGGAATTGTGTTCTTAAACCAAATAAAACAGTTATGGAAAAATTAGTTAAGAACAGCTTTAGCTATTTTTAAATTAAGAGTTGACTTCAACGCCAAAAGTATATTTTAAATTGTCTATGAATGAGTTAGAGTCGACTCTAAAGTAAAACCGACGTTAGCTCCCTAAAAGTAGACTTTATTTTAACTATGAATATGGGCCATTGTTTTAAAGAAATTAACTTTTCGGTGAAAACATGTTATTAAGGAAATTATTTTTTTTAAGGAAACATATTCTTTTTAGAAAATATTTGTTTAAAAAAATCATTTTTTTTTATAAAAAGATATTTTTTTGAGGAAAAAAATTTTTTGTTTTTTAGAAAATATTTTTTTAGTGAAATATTTTTTTTTAAAAAAAAATATGTTTTTTCTTATGAAAAATTTTTTTTGTTTGAAGAAAATAATTTTTTTTGTGAAAAAATATTTTTGAATATTTTTTTTAATGAAAACATGTTTTTTTTAATATTTTTTTACGCTAATGTTTTAAGAAAATTATTTTTTTTAAATATTAATTTTTGATGGAAATAATTTTTTGCTGAAAATTTATGTTGATGAAAAAAATTTTTTTTAATTATTTTTTAAGAAAATATTTTTTTTTAATGTAAATATTTATGATAAAAAAGATTAGTTTGGTCCAAAAATTTTTAAAATTTCACTGGAAATTGATTTTACTATTTAAATAAATCACTAATTATATAACCTTTAAAAGAAAACTGGACAAGCTTTGAAACCAGCCGAATGTTTCTTAATCATTTCCGATGTCAGTTATTTATTCAAAAAATTGTTTTTTGATGAAAATTTTGTTTACCAAAAAATTTGAATTTGAATAAATCTTTCCTTTTTTTAATTCTAGAGCATGCAAGTGTCTACTGCAATCTATTGTGCTTTTGACTGGTCTTCTTTATCTAAATCTTATCAAAAACAACTTTTGCTTTCCATGATTCGTTCCCAAAGATGCAGTAATGTCAAAGGTGTCTTTTTTGAGGTGGACTTAGGTTTATATTTATGGGTATAAATTACGAAAACTAAAAGTAAATAAGATAAAAATTATTAAAATTACATAATTTTAGATTTTTAAGACGGCAGGATCTTTAATAACAGCCTTGAAAACGTTGGATGAAAATAAAACTTAAGAAAACAAAGTATGGACAAAGAAGGACTTAAGTAAATAAAATATTAATTGTTGTTTAGAATTAAGAGTAATTTAAACTTAGAAATTGTTAAAATAAAATTTAGTTTCTGTTTGTTTGAAATATATTTTGGTTGCTGTGTTTTTTTATTAAACACTTCAGCACAGATTAAAAAAGAAGTTATCTAAGTTTGTCATTCCATTTTAAAGTTACGCAAAATCTATTTTTGACATCATGAAGTACGTATAGTAAAGTCGATTGAGAGATATCCGTCTATACGTCTGTGTTCGTGTTTGAATCATTTTTTTCCAAGGCTTTAGATGAGGTAGAGAAATTTTAAATACGTCAATGGCTCAGACACAGTTTCGAAAATTTTGCTATTGACAATCAGCAAGATAAGTCCATGGCCTTCTAGCAGCGGTCAAAGCATTAAGCCTGCCTCTAATTTTTACATATCATTTAGAACAATGAAGTAACTTAAATCAAAACCACTAATATTTGGGGAGATGGAGAATTAAAAATAAGAAAAAAACATTTAGTGAAAAAAACGGCGAAAGCCCATATTATGGGACTCTTAACTTTTCATAGAAAACTACCATTTGGCACCATAAATCTACGATCTTAATATTAATAAATTTGGAAGATACCCATCAGGAAATGTAAAATTTTTTTTAAAAAATTGTTTAACCCATTAAGAGGCGGTGACATTTTTATGTAAAATTTTATAATATATATTTTTTTTATTTCTTAATTCTCTGTCACTTGCTTGTTTTAACTTTCGCTTGTATTATTGCAGGTGTTGATTGTTTATGTTGAAAAATTGATGATCTTTAATTGGTACAGTTATCTTCAGTTTATTAAGTAGGGACAACAACCTATAGCAAAAATTACAATATTCGAAAAAAAATTTTTTTTTCGGAACAGAAAAACTTATATAATTAGTATAGCGTATATTAGATTCGGCATAGCCGAATATATCACTCTTATTTGCTTAAACTAAAAATATCAATTTTTTACAGCATACACACGAATGGCTCTTGTTATGTGATATAAGAAAGTATACAATTAGGGTTTGTTAATACAAAATATTTATTAAATAATCGATAACAATTTGTAATGGTTATTCATTAATTTAAAAATGTTATTTATATTTTACATTCGCAATTCGTACAGAAATAATTTGATAATAAGTGTTGTAAGTGTGTTATTAGAGAAGGCGTGAAATTGTTTTGTTCGTTGGTATGACTTTTGTTTATATTTGTTGTCATAATATCGCTTGTGTAGTTATAAAAATAAAGAGTTAAACTGAGAACAAGCTCCAAAAAGGCTTTAAAATATAAGGCCTCGATGTATAAGAACACAAAAACAAGCAAAGATAAAAAAAAATATTTACAATTTTCCAAAAAAAACGCTTTGTCTTACCTTAAAAATTTTTTAATAAGTTGAGCTACTTTTCAAAAATCATGGACACAAGATGATGAAGTTCGCTTTATGCAGCAGAAATTTGAAAGTTTTAGGGCTTAAGACCGAGTCCTATCAAGTTGAAAAGAGCTCTGTCAGGTGTTTTTACTAATTTGATATTTTTTTCTCTTAATATTTCATTTAAGCGGTCAGCACTGGAGGCACGCCATAGTATCACCAAATCTTGGAAGGTAATAGTATCCAGATTTTCCGGGATTCACAAAAAAAAAAAAAAAATTTGCAGTAACTAAAGATTTTTGTTGTTGTTAAATTGAAATCAAATTATAAATTTTTAATTAAATTAATTATTTATTTAATTGAAAATTAACCACAAAAACTTTTAATTAAATTATTAATTAAAGCAATTAATTGTTAAAAAAAGGAAAGTTTTTTCTAATTAAAAAAGTGACTAAGGCGTACCATATGTTAGAGATGAGTTAAAAATAATTCTCGATTGCTTACTAGAACTCCATCTATAACAAGCCTTCAAAGAAATAATCTACCACCCCGCTGAGTGGAGGAATTGAATCTGTACTCATTGTGGCTGTATACTTCATGTTTTCTTTGTTTTCAGAGTGATTTTTTTGTTTGGTAATTTTTAATTGATTTAATTATTTACTTAAATAAAAATTTGTTTTGCTTTTTTTAATAAATATGTAATTGATTCAATTAATTGTTTAATTAGAAAATTTTTCAATTAAATATATTTTTGAGTTAATTAAAAATTTAATTAGTTTTCCATTTAACAGCAACTAAAACCTGAAAAAGTTTTGTCTGTACTTTAGGCCTTAAAAGACAGATTCAATTAATAAAAAAGTTATAAATTAAGAAGACTTTAATAGGATATGAACCCATGATAATCTATTTAAAACCAACAGTACAAATTTTTCGCAACACGGTTGTTTATGGACTTTCATTTACCTTTAACTATCAAATCTATCCAATATAAATTTAGTAACAACATTCATTCAAATTCTATTAACAAAATAAATTGCTCAACTGTTTTATTACAAGAATTTTAATTTATAAAAACTTTTGAATAAATTTTTTTATTAGCTCTGGGAGCCCTCACTTTTTTCACATCGTCCCTGTGTAAAACACACACACACACGCAAAAAAATAAAAATTTTTTTTCCAACTGTGCCAACTATTGCATGACGAATGGTGTGAATTTGTAATTCTTTTTACACTTTTATAAAAATTCCATGCAAAAAACCACACATTTATTTTTTGAAACCATTGCAATCAGCGCATTGTGTCGTAGAAGTTCTTATATAAAAGATGGTCGTCGAACGTTACTTTTATGTGCAACAGCTATCATTTGCTCTTTGCGGCATTGATACGAAGGCCAAAAAGCCAAACTTGATAGTCAAGCGACCTTTGCTATGTTATGTTCCATTATTTTTTGCCATCTCTCATGTCCTGGCCATTATACACTATGCCTACGTCAATCGTCATGATTACGTGGAAGTAACCGATTCTCTAGCACTCTCTTGTCAATCGCTGTTGGCCATTTGGAAAACTTTAATATTTCTTGGAAAGCAAAAGGAATTTTTAGAATTAATAAGTCTTATACATGCGGCTAATTTTAAGGGTAAGATTTTGATTAAATAGTTTTTTTTATTGGTTTTACAATTTGTTTTTGTTTTGCTTTTGATTTTTTTAGCTGGCCGCCAGGAACTGCCAGTGATAGTTGGGGAAAATAAAAAGGATGTAAAATTATGTGGAATATATTTTAGAGCTGTTGTTATTGCCGCTATCTTTGCTTTTACAAGTCCGATACTTGAAGCACTTTATATTTATTACAAATCTGGGGAAATCATTTTGCGTGTGCCGTATAAAGCCAGGTAAAATCAATTTTGTTTAAAAATCGTGTTACGAAATTTCTACAAGATCTTTTTTATTAAAAAAACAACACAGTTCTGAATTTTATATATTAAAATTCGATTATATGAAATAGTATATCAGATAAATATTATGTACGCCCTTGCCTCACATACACTCTCGATCACATGATAAGAACCACCTGAAACTCTATTTTTGTTGAACAGACATTTTTCAAATTTTTTTAAGGCCGTAACAAAAAAAGTACATATTAAAGATCTGTGCAAAAGTATTTTCAAGTCCCTATTCATATAATGACAAAAACTTTATATTTTTAATTTTTTTTTTGCAATAGACCGTGAGTCATTTTAAGCTGTTAGTTGAAGAAAAATACTTTATCGTCATCAGAAAGCCAAAATCAATGTCTATCATTCCAATGCGAGTATTGCGAAAAATTGTGTAAAGTGACAAAAACTGTGGGAGGACTTTTAAATGAAGGATTTCAATATTTTCAACTCCAACTAAAAAATAGCAATTTTGAGAATTGTGCAAATTCTTCTCTTTCAGTACCAAAAAACAAGTCTTCAGCTAACAAGCAGGCAATTATTTTAACGAAAATTAAAAAAAACAAAACAGAGTGCTACATTCAGCTATGTCGAATCTTATATACCCTTCACCATATACGTAAATCTAGTTTAGTAAAGTGACTGCAAATCAAAAAACTAATATTGAGATAACCGAGAAATAAATAAAAAAAAAAAATTAAGTACTATAAAAAATAACAAATAACACCGGGTCTTAATGGGTTAAGCATTTAAAAAAAAATTGTATTTTCTGAAAAATCTCTTCAAAAGCTTTAAATTTCAGAAGCCCGTAACGCGGATAATATGGGCGAGCGCAAATTTTTTATACTTCATGTTTTTTTCTTATTTTTGAATCCTCTATTGTCCATATATACATTTTTTTTTATCGAAGTGACTTAATTGTTTTGAAATTTTATGAAAAATAGAAGCAGGCGTGGTGATTTATTTGTCCACTGCTTTGAAGGACATCTACTGAGCTTGCTGATTTTCAATTACAAAATTTTCGAAACTGTCCGATCGATTGTCTTATTTAAATATTCTTTAGCTCGTCTAGTGCCTTGGCTAAGTTAATTTCAACACCAACACGGACAGACAGACGGGTAGACGGAGCTCACTGAATAGACTTCGCTATGCATAAGGACTCAGAATGTATGAAGCTTATGGGGTCGATGTTGGAAAGGATGTTGGAGAAATTACAAACGAAATGACAATCTTAGTAATGGCCTTTTTCCACTTTTTGTGGTGAAGGGTATAAGGACAGACAAAGAAATTGACGCTAAAAAATGAACAATGAAGAAGAATGATTACATTTTGCTAGAAAGCATTTCTCGTGAGACATTAAATTAAGAGGTGATTGCCTTGAATTGTGAAACAAATGACAAAAATAAATTTAATTTGTATTGTCAGAAGGTGGCTAAAATTTTAATTTTCTCGATGCAAAACAGGAGATATTTTTAAACGCCGACAAGACACAGAAGGAGGGATTTGTTATCTGATTTTGATGTTACAACTTATTACGGCACAATCAATGCAAAAATAACTGGAGACTGTGACTGTGACAATTAACTTTCCCTAAAGTAGATGAAATTTTTCTGCAGTTAAAAAAGGCTCCTGTACATAATGCCAGAGTTGTAAAAGAAGGTATTTTTAATCACCGCCATGGCACACAGGGTGGGATTTATTATCTGATCTTACAAATTATTATGGTCCCATCTATTTTGTTTTTCAAAGTGCAAAAATGATTGAAGACTGACTGTTACAAATTACTTTCCCTAAAGTAAATAAAATTTTTGGATCGACTTGATAGTTTCTGCAGAATGCAGAGCGCCTTGCGCGTATGAAATTATGTTTTTTAGGAACAGGTTCACTGTTTTCATAAGAGCACTCTCCGTTGTATAAATGATAAACAGTGAAACATACCCCACATTGCGTCGATGCTCTTATTAATACGGCTGTATACCCTAATGTCACCGATGAGCTTCTTCGCTCTCTCCCTCACGCGGTTGAGTAATTCAAAAACAGACTTTAGAGCACCAGACCAAACATGAGAGTTGTACTTCATTTTTGGTCCGATAAAAGTAACAAGATGTCTTTAATAAAAATATCTCGCTTAAGTTATAGAAACAAGACACTGGAAAATATTTCCAATAAATTCCCACAATTTTTTTTTAATTAACTTTTTATAAACTTATGAAACATAAAAAAAGAATTATAAAATAAGCTTTTCATCAATCTATTTGCCCTGAAAACAGAATTTCCTAATGAAACTATATTTTGTTCCACTTTTCTCAAATGCGTCGTTCAGCTTTTAACGAAATAAAAACTTTTTTTAATGAGTTACAGCTGCAGTCGACCCATTTGTTTAAAAAAAATTTCGATTTTATTCTGAATAAACTGAAATATAGAAACATTTTATTGCACATTAAATCGCAGCATAATTCATTTAGATTTCCTCGCAACCATTTTTATCTCGAGCCAGAAATTCAATACCCGATTTTCTATAACATATTCTGTTTCAAAAATCCTCATACAATTGGTTGCACAGCTTGGTAAAGATTTTAATCCGTAGATAGAATAGAACATAATTTATAGGTCGTTGCAAAGAGTCATCGTGGTTTGTACCACTAGTTGTCTTAGAAAGGCAGAAATTGTTATGGCTAGTGCTTGTCTTAGAATTACAAAATTTATTTTCATGAGATCTTAATTATTTGAATAAGAGTTTTCTCACGGTCGAATTTTATTCATTTTTTTTATTCATTGATGTTAAGGGAATCTGATCGCAAACATTTTCAATTATATTTGAGTTCGAATTAAGAAGGCAATCATTTTGATTTTAAATAAAAATCCTCTTACAACTCTGGAGCATCATCTGCATTCTTTGTGGTCGATTGGCCAGTGAATCGCACTACGCTTTACAGAGAAAATTCGTTTTTTAGCCGAGCAATTCGTATGTGCAATAAGCAACCTGTAGAGGTCTTTCCTGTCACTTTCAATGTGCAAAGATTCAAATCAAATGTCTACAAACACTACTCCCTTTATACCTCTCCCACAACCTAATTTCCTAGTTCTGACACAATGCATTGCATAAATAGGGGTCATCCCCTAAGGGCTACTCCTAATAAAAAAAATAAAAAAAGAGTGCGATGTGAATAAATTTGAAAATTTGTTGCTTGCTCTGCTTACGGAAATTTTTGGAAAGCTTAAACCCAAAACATAAACCTGTCTGTTTTAATGACATCAAATTTCATTTCAGTAGGTCCAGACCTTTAGAGATATCCAATATATTTCGTTTCTGTTTCACCGTATACCATCAAGTTAGAACCCATAGAGCCAGTTAATAAAAAAGTTCAAAAAAAAAAAAAAAAAAACAAAAAAAAAACATTTCAAAAAAAAATTTTTACTTTACAATAATTTTCTTTCAGCTACTTTTGGAGTCACTCTGAACTGCCCGGTTATTCCCTTGTATACCTGTGGAATATTTTAAGTATCTACAATCTATTTGGCATAACATTGGCCACTGATACACTTTTTAATTGGTTGATTAGTAACATTTCGGCACAATTTCGTATTTTATGCTTGCGTTTTAACGAGGCTGCCAAAACATACGGCGAAACTACAGGTGGCAGCAATGTTAATGACTTAAAAATAAAAACTCTTTTGAAAAACATCAAGTCATGTCTTGCGTATCATAATCAGACAGTCAATTTGGTTCAGAAACTAAATCAAGTTTATGGTGAAATAATTTTTATAAAATTTCTTATTTCTTGTTCGGAAATTTGCTGTTTGGTTTTCAGTTTGAGTCGTCCCAATGAATCAATTAGTGTTGCAGTTTATAAAAGTTGGTTTCTTCTAACGGTGGCCATGCAATTGATGTTGTATTGCTACAATGGTCAAAGGATAAGAGATGAGGTAAGAGTGCAATGTTTAAATTAGAGAAAAAAGGATGTAAAATGTCTTTAAATTAAAATAAATGAAGCAGTTTTGCACTCACGAGCGCTCACGTTTTGTTTTCAGAAACTAATGTGCTTGACTTTTTGCGTTGTATGTTTTATTTTATGCTCAACAATTTTTTTTATTTTATTTAAAGAGTTTGCAAGTGGCACCAGAAATCTATTTTGCTTTTGACTGGAGTCATTTGCCTCAGTCATGCAAAAAATTACTTTTGATTGCAATGATGCGTTCACAAACAACCGCACAATTAAAAGGAGTCTTTTTTGTATTGGATTTAACTTTATTTTTATGGGTAAAATAAATGTTATAATTAGCAAGTGCAAAGTGATTTTTGTTAATTTTTCGTATATTTCAGGCATTTAAAACAGCAGGATCTTTAATAACAGCGCTGAAGACTTTAGAAGAAAATCAGAATTAATAAAAATTAATTTAATCTCAAGATGTTAAAAAAAATATTTCTTTGTTAAGATAAATTGACACTTGTCTCTTAAATAAACTATGCGAAACACAATTCATGTTGTCTTTATTCTCGTTAAGAAAATTGATAGTAATAGTGCACCATATCCTTCCACATATTTGAAACATAGAAATGCCAAGTAGTAGCAGACCAGTGATTGCTCCAAACAGAAAAACAAGAAAACAGGAGCTGATATCTTTATTAGCAGGCCATTACTATTGATAAATTACCAATAACCTATCCGGTGAAAATATAGGTCCTTCGCACTTTTTAATATACTTAAGGAGAAGATTGGAGTAGCTGCCAAATAAAAAGCTCTAAACTGTAAAGTTTGAATTAACCTGGGGCTACAATTAGTTTGGCGTAGCGTTGGGTCCTTGGCTATGAGTGCTAATATAGCTAACAATAGGGCCTACATAAGGTTCGAAGGACCAGAAACTGTTTTTGGCATAACTAAGGCAAACCAAGTCTAGTTTATAAATTGAATTACAGTTTTCTTGCTCGTGAGAGGCTCTAACGTTACTTCGACGAGAATTGATTTTTATAGCGTTATCTCACGTTATCTCATGGAAACAAAAGCTACTGACTTTGAAATATAAAAATTAAAATATTAAATAATATTAAATATTTTAAAATTTCTTAAGCTGAGTAAAAAAAGAAAACGTCTTATGCGGATGATCAATTCATTAATTAACAGTTTAAAATAATTTTAGGAGTTTGATCACACCAGCTACTTTTTTCACAGTGCTTTCCGAGCAGGCAATTTTGGACCATTTTTTAAGCATAAATGGTGGTATATTGGAAATAATACGAAATATGTTGACCTCCGAAACGTGGCTTATCAGCATAACCCAGTGACTCCACATGATTCCACAGAAAATTTTCGAGAGACTCTAAATCGCATGACCTTGAAAATCAATTGATCGATGCATATCTGAATATTAACTTTCACCAAATATTGATTCAAAAAAAGTCCATGATGGTGGACGCCTAACGACACGTGGTGTCATCTTGTTTTAATCACATTTCATCCTGATTAATGTCAACTTTAATTGCGGTAACGATCTCGTTCAACTTTATGTGAACTCTGGCTTTATTTTTGAAGAAATAATGTTCGATGATGCCAGCAGCATGTTAACCGTACCAAACGTTGCATTTTTCTAGATGTAATGGGGCCTGTAGGGGATATTGTAGATTGGTTGCGCTCCATAAGCGGCAATTTTGTGTAGCAAGAAACCTGTTATAGTCAGTTACTACTCGCTTAATAAAATATCATTTTATTAGGGTATCGATAACCAAACGGACATTTAGTCCTAGATGATACTGATTTTCCAAATCATCTTTAAATTTTGTTTAAGCACGTCTAAGCCTGAATTATGTCATTAAGCACTGTTGTATTTTCTGAAGAAGATGTTCTACTGATGATGGTTTCGCTTAGTTCTGTTGAAAAATTCCTTCGAACATCAGAAGTAGTTTTAATTTTTAAATAACGACCTTTAGCCTGACTAATTCCTATCAATCAATTACCCATTTTCTTTTCAATAACTTTTTTAAAATTGCTTTTGAAAATTACTAATTTGCGATTCTCACTTTTTAAAATAATTCTTTTAAATTTATTAAATTTTGTTTTATTTTTCTAACATTTAATTATATTTTCTTTTCTATTAATTTCACATTATTGCATTTTATTTTTATTATTTTAATTTTCCATAATATTATTTTAATTGTCAGCAATTTTAATTTTATTGATCAAACAATAAATAAATAAATGAGAAAAAAATAAATTCTTTTGTGGTGGATAAACTAATTAATTTGTTTGTCATTAACTTAATTAATAACGTGTTCATTTTTAAAAACCTCTGTACATGATGTTGGTGTGTAATGAAGTAAAAGAATTTTTTGTGTGATTTTTTTTAGTGATGGTAAAAAATAAATTTTGTTTTTTTATAAAAAATTGTTAAGGGATTGTTTCTAAGCATTTACCTACCCAACAATAAAAGACTAAAAAATTAAAATTATATACGTTCAATAAACATGACAGATATCAGGCAATCTACCTGCATAACACCATTTAAATAGACACCATCCTAACGGACAAAACTACCTGAACCCACCACTATCTATGCAACAAACTCTTTACACTATCTCTCTAGTACTAATCAAACGCGGCTTGAAAATGATGTCTTTACACCGAAAGCGCTTGCCAAACGTACCAAATAAACAGCCAGTGACGACGGTCTTCACCGAAAGGTATGAAAACAGTAAGAAACGATCTCTTTATAATATAACATTTCTTTCTAATCAGGGCTCTGTAATTGGTTTCATTACCATGCAGATGCTAAGTCACTATATCTGCTGCTATAATATGAACGCGACTTCAACATGTTTTATATTGCGGCTATACGAGAGTTGTTTTTTTTTTTTCTAGTTCATTGTTTTTTTAACTGGTGTTGTAATAAACGTGGACAACAATTGTTTTTCTTAATTTTAAAGGCTTTTTTGGGATTCGAACTCATGACTCTTTTAATCTTATTTAAGAAGAACAAGTTGACATTTCAATCAATACAGTTACTGTGGCTGCTCGACATGTTTTGGGCTAATTTGCTTTTTATTTTCTTTTGCCTCACACATACACCACACTTTTTGGTGGTTGATATATAATTCAACATTATAAATAGACAACAATAACATTAGATTTTGTCTTTGTAGTTACAGATATGTATTAAAAAGAATTCAAATCATACTTTCCTGACAATCAGGCATGTCACAGAACTCCATTCCGATCGAAAGTGGTTTCAATTCCGTAAATTGCTTCTTCAGAAAACTAAAAACGAAAAATTTCTTCGGAATGAAACCACTTTCAAATTTAAAAGTGGAATTTAGTTTCTTTGATATCTTGTTATTTGCGTTTCTTAAATTTACTTTTATGCTGTTTCCGTCCTTCTTAGATTAGCCTTGTTGTTTACTTTGGTGCGCAAAATATTGCCACATTTAAGTTAAATAGTGGAGATTTAATACTTTTCAGGAATAAACAAAATCGATCGGAATCTGAAGAAGATAAAACAATATCAATCGGATTTGTATACGGAATTAAAACCATTCCGATCGAAATGTGTGACATGCCTGAATATCTTGTGAAATTGGTTCTGTTAAGGATTTATTATAAATTTTTTCACTAAAAACTCTTCTTTTTCTTAAATATGCATTGCACTTTGTATCATCTTTAGACTTACTTTCCGATTTCTCCAAGATTTCATTATATGAAAATAATAGCTTTCGATTTTCCAGACAAAATTAATTTCAACACGAATACAGATAGGAAAACGGATAGAAAGACATCGCTCAATTGACTTCGCTATACATAAGAACTCAGAATGTATAAATTTTATGGAGTCGGAAGTGGATATTGTTGAAATATCAAACGAAATGACAAGCTTAAATATACCCTTTTTTAACTGTGGTGAAGGGTATAATAATGTTGCTTGTGTTGTACTGTCTTAAATTTGAGAATACGCACAAAATGTTTCCAGCTTCGTGTTGATTAAATGAAAAATGTATCTGGCAACAAATTTTTAATTTTGTGAAATAATATGAGCTGCATTCTTTTCGTGTATATTTGTAAAAACCAGCAAATAATGTTGCGTACTTAAAGGAATTAAAAACGTCAATTTATTTTTAAATTGTTATATTGGCATCATTTTTTAGTTGTCAGATATTTTAAGGCCAAAAAAAGTTGAGAAACAATATTTGCAAATTTGAACAAAGTTTAAAGCTTTAAAAGTTCTTCTATTTTTTGATATTGTGTTGCTTAAGAAGCAACTAAAGATTTGTTTCTTTCCAGAGTAACTTAATAACTTCAGAGGCATATTAAATAACCATATCATTCTTTCCAGCTCAAGCTCAAGAGTTCTTGCAGCCGGATTAAGGGAACGACCATGTTAATTAAACTAATAAAGTTTTCTATATTTTAAATTCATATTAAATCCTCTTTTCTAAGGACTTAAAATTTTGAGAGATTATTTCATAACTAAAATATAATTTTTTGTTTCTACTTAAATGAAGTTTTAGCTAAAATCAAAAACATTTGCTTAATCTAAATTCAATTGAAATAAATGAATTGATTTATAATATGATTGATTGTGCAAACATTTGTCGAATAATTAAAACCACAACATTTGGCCAAAAGTTATGCACACAAACCAAGAAAACATGTTACCAGAAATGAAAACTAATTTAATATCCGTTAAAAGCAATCAACTTCAATTGACGCATACTCGAAAGCAAAATATGTTTCACACAAATAAAAAGAGTTTGTTTAGTTTTCTCTATGTTTCTATTACTAAGTCATTATTGGATATCTGTACATACATACACATCTACATGTATGCATTCACACATTCATATAAACGTTTGTATACTTTTATATATTCTAAACAGAATTTACCCTACCAAGTCATCACTAAGTTATAAAATTGCAATTTCCTCATGTTGATAATAAACTTTAAATATTTTTTTATTTGTTTCATCTTTTACTGCTTTATTTTACAACCCATTGTGCTTGATATATGTACTTATTTAATGTTGAAAGGAAATTTGCCTAAACACACAGACGACCAGGAAATTAATACTATTAAAATTGCAATGTGATGCCGACATAAATGACACAAATCCTAGTGACATAAAACTTTTTTGTTGTTTTTAATTAAAAGACTTTAAACACTAAACAGAAGAGCATTTTAAAGACTTTTTTAAAGGCTTTTAGCTGATTAAGATTTTTAAATAATTATTTTGAACTACACTTTCTTTGCTAGAAAGGGGCTCTAGACATGAATTAAAGAGTTTTTAGAAATTTTAATTATTTCTTAAAATTCATTTTCAATTTTTAATATTTTTTTTTATTACGGCAGGTTAAGAGGTTTAAGGACTAAATTATAAATTGCTTAAGTTGTTGAGTTGTAATCTTTTTATTATCGCTGCCTTAAGGTATGCTACATTTTAAAGTAATTTTATTCTCTTAACCTCAAATTCCTTATACTTATAAATAAAAATTTAAATACTAATTAAAATTGTTAATAATTTGATACCATAAATACTAAAATAATTCTTACAAATTAAACTGAGTTCAAAATTTATAGACGGGCAAAGGTCATCAAATATCGAATGAAAATTTCATTATACACTTTCTTTAAATCTCAAAATATCAAATTCCATCTCTTATGAAGATGGTCTTTAATTTCTTATTTTAAATATTATTCTTGTGGTTGTGGCAGACTAAGAAATTAACATTTTGTGTAATTTTCAAGTATTTGACTTAAAAGACATGGTCAGCCAAGTCAAATTACGTCAATTATGGGGTTATCCTTTAATGCTTTCATTTATTTTAATATTGCTTTCTGTTATTCGGAGTTATAGTGGTTTTATATGGGTTTCATTCAGATTCATCGACTTTTAAAAATTATTTTTCTTATAAAGGAACTTTATTTAATTTTTAGCATTATGAAGCCTTTTTAAAACCCAACTTATTAGCATCAGCTTTAAGTGCACACAAATTTTTCTTAATCGGTTTAAAAATTATTCAGTTGTGTGAGCACGAACATAAAAAATACAGACGAACTGTTAAATTTCTGCTTTTATAAAGTCGGTTAAAAATAAATTAAAATAAATTAATTAAAGTAAGAGTGCTATACTCGGCTATGCCAATTCTTATATACCCTTCAGTTTTATCTAAATCTAGTTTATTATAGTAAATAAATAAAAAATAAAAAAAATATACATATATAGAGGTGACAGAGAATTTAAAAATTAAACAACAATTTTTTTTTTTTAAAGTGACATAAAAACGCCATCGGCTCTTAATAATAAATTTTAAGTATCTCCTTTAAAGTCTCCTTAAAAGCTTTAAAATGATATCCATATTGACATTTTAAAAAATATCGTGCACAACGTTCTTTTCCAGTAAAAGAGGCCCATCGAATAATATGGGCGAGTAAAAATTTTTTCACTTTTCAATTTCTAATTTTTTAGTTTTTTGGTTGGTTTAATAGTTATTTTTAACCAAAAAATTTTTGTTAATTTTTATTTTCTTAATTAATTAGTTACGGTAACCAATATAATATAAAGGTCATGAAAATGGTTAAAATTCCTAAATGAGGAAAAAGGACATTTTTGCCTAACTTTTTGCTCTGAAATAATAAATAACAAATTTTTTACGGTCGCTGCTAAAAACTATTAATTTGAATATTTCTTAGCTGCTTTATGTGGCACTTAAAATCTCTAAACGGATCTTAGCAATATTGAGTTGCCAAAATAATTAAACTTTTTGTCTCAATTTTTTTCTATTCAATTTAAAGATACCAACAACTATGAATCAAAATAATTTTAGAATGCGTTATTTAATTTTATTGATTTCTTTACTGTCTCACTTTTTACATAAAATTTTAATTTTAACTTAATAAGACAAGTGCCAAATCGCCTACAATTTAGTCTTAAGCGTTGCCATATATTTAAAATAAAAAATTAAAGCTGTCAAAAGGTGATGTAATTTAATACATATGCATTTTTCCTTTGAATCTTTTTAGACACATTTTTTCATATTCGATTACCCCTTACTCGCCTCTTGTTTTTTATTTTATTAAAATTATATTAATGAATGAATTCGATTTACATCGGCTTAAGTTTATTTTAATTTTTAATTATAAAAAAATTAAAAAAAAAATTATTCTCAAATGTGAAAAGAAAACAAAAACACCAGCATAAATTAATGCGGTATTTTCTGGAACGCTACATCCGTCATCAGCATTCGTTGTATTTATTCTCCTTAGGTTGTGGACATTGTAAATATCATTTATTTAACCAACTAATATCCATAATCAATTAATATTAATTTGGTTAAACGAAGTTTACATAAAACCTAACGCAATTCTTCGTTGTTTACGAATTCAATTTTAATTTTTATTCTTGCATATCTTTTTACAACATTCTAGATGCTGTTTTAGAATCTGATTATTATGAAGTACGTATGAATGCGCACTGTGATTTGCGTGTAATTTAATTTTTTGTTTTATTGTTAGTCGAACTGTTTGATATTATAAAATTTGAATTAAGCTAATTTCAGCTAAAAAGTATTTTTATTTTAAATTTTAAAAGTATTTACAAAAGAAAAATTATTTATATATTTTTTTTAATTTTTGTAGTAATATTTTCCGAAGTATTACACAAGTTGGAAAACTAATCAGAATACAGTTTTAATGTTGCGTAAAAAAGCTGGTCACTCTTTAAATAATGTTTATATTACGTCTAATTAGTATTTTGTTGCTGAAAAGTGAATATAAAAAAGCTATTTCTTAAATTGTTTTTACTTATTTAAAACTGGAATATAAAAAATTGTAAGAAAGGCATGCTTTTCCAAATCACTACATGTTTGTTTTGTTATTTTAATTTTTTATTACGGTAACTATGAATGCATTTAAGTTTGTTTATATTAACTGAAGACGAGTATGTGTCATCATGCATTTTTCTTTATTTACTTGGTAACTAAGATCCTTCCTAATCCTTTAGTGTCTATTAATTAATCTTAAACTCAGCAGGAAATGTGAATAAATTTTATATCCTTTCTTCAAGTGTTAAGCTGTTGTGTTAGTGTTGTCATCTTAAGTTACAAAGACAGTGACATTACAATACGAGGATGGTCATATTAGGTATTTAAAAAAATATTAGGAAAATATATTTTGTGCAAATAAAATTTAGCAAAACTTGGCACTGTTGCGTGGAAAATTCACTGGTTCTTTGTGATAATTTGTTTCTTTAAATTTGAAATTAGAACAAGGTTACTGTGTGCCAAGTTTGAGCGAAATAGATGTAGCAACACTTGTATTTGCCATTGAACCATTTAAGTCTTTATCCAGGTATCATTCTGATACAAATCACTCTTTTATTTTGCCAAAAGGAAGCAATTTTTCTTAGAATGTTTGCCTTCAGAACTTTATGTGATTAAATAGTCAGTCCGTTAACAACAATAGATTGTCAAGCGATGAGATTAATTTTTGGCTTAACGATTTTGTTAATAAACAAAATTGCCGCATATGGAGTGAAACTAATCTACAAAAGATCCAACAGATCTGATAACGTCTAGAAATATGCACCGCTTAGTTTTTTTTTCTAAGCTGGTGCTTTTATTAGATCTTGTTTCTTTAAAAATTAAGACGGAACCCGTCTGATGATCGATGGAGGTCATAACCGCGCTATTATTAGTGCCTTTTTATTTGAAAATGTACCACACAAGATGTGGTTTTAGTAGGATGACAGTACGTACGTATGTCGACTGCAACCATCAAATTATTCAAAATAATATTTGATTAAAAAAAAAGACCTGTCAATTGCTTTGTACAATATTATATCTCTCAGTTATTAACCAACCTTGAGTTCAACTTTCTTCGTGTTATACGTGTCATACGACTAAAAATACTGCAAAAAAAAATATATAAAAAATTCGCCTTCCAGAATGAGCTTCATCAACAGCAACCATGGTAGCTACCTGACCGATGTATTGATTCTTCGAATAATTTTTTTTATATTTTTTCTATTTAAAGTTCCATCGGACTTAAACAAATCTTTAGAAATATTTAAACTTACCCTCGTATTTTTACTGTCGTTTTAAGTTAACTCACATAGTTTTCTATAAAGTGCGTTAACAAAATTCACATACATGTTTACATTTAAGATAACAATTTCTATCTCCTTCACTACAAAATAAATGTCATGTTATCTGATACGCTAATAAATTACTCTCCAGAGTATGTCTGTATATAAAAATGTAAAAGTATAAGTTTTTTGTGTAAATTTAATATGTCAAAATCAAGTTAAATTTATCGGTAAATAATAAACCGTTTTTGTAGTGAAGTCAGATAATTTATGTCAAGAACTATTAGAATGTATAAACGGTTGTATTTTTGCTTGTTTATGTTTTTGAAAATATTATCCATTTAAAGTTCAGACGAATTATATCTACCATTCAGTATGTATTTAAATCTAGTTTAGCAATATAACTGCAACACAAAAAACAAATATTAAGGTTACAGAGAATTAAAAAAAAAGAAAAAAAGAATTGAGTACCACATGTAATTTTATATAAAAATGTCATCGGCTCTAAATAGGTTAATCATTTTTAAAACATTTTAGTATCTTCTAAAAGATCTCTTTAAGGTTTTAAAATGATACCTTTATTGACGTCTTAAAAAATTTGGTGCAAAATTTTCCTTTTCTTTGAAAAGTTCAGGGCCTATAACTCGCAAAATATGGGCGAGCGCAAATTATTTTACTTGAAGTTTTCTTCCTATTTTTTAAATCTCGTATATATTTGTTGTTTTTTTTGTTACTTAAATTACTTCATTGCTCAAAATGATATGGAAAAACTAGTTGAAATGAAATAAATCATAACAGAGACAAAGCATTAATAAATCTCTTGGTTGCACCTCCGATCACAATGGTCTGCAGAAATACACGAATAAATCAACTATAAATTTCATAAGATAATTTTTGTTTTATTTATGTAACCAATAACCTAATGACTTCGTCTTCTTTTAAAAGACTTAAGGTCTTAAATGTTTATACGTTTTATTATTTATTTTAAAATAAAAAATATTTTCAACTTTTTAATATTTAATTAAATTCATTTGAAAACAAGTCGTTATAAATGAGTGATAAATGGATGTTTAAATAAATGTACAATAAAACATACATACAACAATTGTAAACGGAAAAAAATATCATTTTCAAATAAAACATGAAGTTTTGTGTAACTTTAAAAACAAACCTCAAACATTTACACAATTGCGAAATGCATTAGCCCAGCAAACACATTAATAAAACACATTTAATAAAAAACTCAATTTAATGCTTAATAAAATAAAATAAAATAATTTTTTTTTATTAAATATTTAATTGGAATGTTAGTTATGTGTCAAACCAAACAAGAAATATTTAAGAAAATAAATATTTAAACTTATTAAATAAAACTTAAAAAAAGTAATAACTAAATAAACAATTCAATCTTCTAAAAACTATGTTAAATTTAAGCGAGAATCTAAAATATTTTAAGCAGCCTTAAAAGGGGTATCTATCAAATGTCATGAGTTCAAGTCCCAACGCCAACTCTAAACATAAAGAAAATTTGCAGCCTTTCAGGGTGTAAATAAGAATATGAAAACAATTGTTAAGAAGGCGCAGTAGATTAGTTCGAAATAGCTGTTGAGTTCATTAAGGCGCCTACATATTGAAGCAAGAAAATAAAAAATGGTTCAAATCTCGACTTAGTATTAGTTAGAGAGGAAAACGTCAATAAAACAACAGTGTGTGATAATTATGGCTCAGTTGATTGAAAGGTTTGGTTGATAAACACGGCAATATAAGTCTTGCTGGAACCACAGATGATTCTGGCTTGGACGCCTGCACTGTTGATATACAAAACATAATGAAGTTTAAGAAGCGCAAGAGTCACATTATTTGGTTCAGTTTATTAAACTAAAATCAGGCCAGAGCAAAGAAATTGGAAGCAGAAGGACAACGAACCTTTTACGTTTAAGAACTAAAAATTGAAATAAAAACTAATGTCAAATGAAGACATTTCATTTTTGCTTAATTTAACTGCTTTTCACATTATAAAAATAAAAGACGTATTAAAATTAATTTTTGGCTCAAATAAATTTTTTTATTTCTAAAATCCCTTTTAGAATCAAAAATAATTTTACAAATGTAAGCGGATGTTTTTCAAACAAAATAAGAAAAATTAGATATCAGCAGAATGAAATGCAATATTTTCCGAACCGCTAAGTCCTTCATTAGCATTCTCTAAAAAAAGCTTAAAAATCTGATTCCAATAAAGCTTTGCTATTAAAAAAAAAAAAAAAAAAATAAACAAATTTACTTTCTTTTGAACTGAAATTATTATGTTTACTGGGAAACAAATAGCAATCATCCATCATTTGTTACATGGTTTTACCATGTTGATTACACACAAAATACAAAAAAGAACAAATCTTTTCGATATAAATGCTATTTTTGAAAAAAAAATTTAAAAATGTTATTTTATTTGGAATTGCAATTAAAATATAAATAATTTATGTGCAGCTACACGTACAAACATGTGTCCATCTTTTGCTATGGTAATTATCATATGTTTCGCTACGAATAACATAATTTTTGTAATGTAAAATCATATTGATAGATTTTCTATAAATAAGAGAAAAAATGGAATTTTTTTTGAAAAGTAAAAGCAAAATTTTTCGTTGAATAAAGCCATTTCATGTGGATATTTTTTTTAAATATAAAAACAATTTTGAAAATTTAATGCTTAAAGAAGAACTAAAGGGTCCGCCAAATATTTTTTTAATGCTATAAAAAAACTACTGCATATTTTCTCATTTTTTTTTTGTTTGAAAGTAAAATCCTTCCGGTTAATAATAGAAAATAATTTGATTCAAATGGCTGCCTCGGCTGGCCATGCAGTAGCCTACACGATCGGTCAAATTTTTAAGCACATTATCGATTGTGTGCAGCTGTATTTCACCAATGGCTTTACGAATATTGTCCTTTAAAGCGTCAATCGTCCCTGGCTTGTCGGCGTAACACTAATCTTTGACGGCACCTCACAAATAATAGTCCAACGGTGTCAAATCGCAGCTTGAGGTGGCCAAACAACATCAGCTCTGCGGCTGATAATACGATCTTTAAAAACAGGGCGCAACATATGGAGTGTAGCTTCAGGTGTGTGGCACGAAGCGCCGTCCTGTTGAAACAAAATGTTGTCAATATCCTCCTCTTCAAGTTTTGTGAACAAAAGTTCGTTCAACATGGCCCGATAACAATCGCCATTGACTGTAACGGCCACTCCTTGCTCATTTTCGAAAAAAAATGGCGCAATTATGCCTCTGGAAGAAAATCAGTACCAAATCGTGACTCATTTTGGGTGCACCAGCTTTTCAATGTATGCGTGCGGGTTTTCTGTGCTCCAAATACGACAATTTTGCTCGTTTACATACCCGCCAAGATCAAAATGCGCTGCATCTGAAAAGATGATTTTTTTTTTGCAAAATCGGCATCTTCTGTAAGTCCATCGCGGCCCACTCAGCGAAGCGAAAACGCATTGGATGGTCAGTTGGCTTCAACTTCTGAACCAATTGGACTTTGTATGGCGTCATACTAAGGTCTTTATGCACACTTCGTCTCAATGATGTCTCCGAAATGTTCAATTGTTGAGAACGACGGTGAATTGATGTTGATGGCGCTTCACGCACACTTTCTGTTACAGCAGCAATATTCTCGGGTGTACGCACTGTTTTTGGCTTTTAACGGTTTGGTATATCGATGAGAATGCCAGTTTATTTCACAAGATAACGAACATACGGAGCTGACGGTGCTTCTCTTTTTCCAAAATCCGTACGCAATTTTCGCACACATTCTGCTATATATTTTCAAAGTAATGTCGTAATATTTCCCATCGTTGTTCAAGCATATGCACAACCATATTCGTTCAGCGGAAGGATAAAACTAATTATCTGTCAAATCAGAACATTCACGAAATAAGCACTGGTTAAAAAAAACGCGTTAGATGGCGGACCCTTTATCTGCTGTGTTCATTATGTTGCAGAAAGTATAAAAGCCTAAGTCAAGTAGTTATAGGTATATTTTCAAATAGTTGCCAAATATAGCCGATATCTGATGCTGAGTTCTATTTATATGTAAAATAATTTTATTTATAACGCCTTTTGTAAAGTTTTTAACCACTGCTATCCTTTTTTAAATAAAAATTAAAGAAATAATTACGTAATATTTAAATCCATATAACGACCTATTTACAGTATAAAATTAATTTGAATCAGCTAAGGCGTTGGGATATGATTGAGCAACAAACATCCCAATTTTCGAACATCCATCCACTAAACTTTTAATCAAATTTATTTTCATCTTGTATTTTAAGTTGACTTTAATTTTTCCCTGTAGATGCTAATGGATTTTTCCTGTAAATTGTGATATTCAAATATACGTGAACTTAAGCCGAATAAAAATTATTTATTTTTAATATTCTTATTAATATTTTCAATTTACCATATTGTTTTTATATTCTTTATTCATTTTGCATAAATAAACTTTGTCACATATTATGCAAAAGCAGCTTTGAATTTTTAGTCCCTGTCAACAGTTATCACAGGCATTTTATTTGTTTTATTTCATTTATAGTTATGCCGCAATATGCAATGAGTGTAAATTTAATATTTTCAACTTAAACTTAATTAATATTCACTGCAAGCTCTAATACTGATTATAAGAAAATATCCTTAAGCCTTTGAAAATTTAAGAATGTGCTGCGGGATAAATGTACAAAATAAAGAACACATCGACACTCACACATACATATGCAAGAGCAATTATAAAATATGAATTAATAAAGATTTTAAATTAAAAGAAAATATACGAACGCATGTGATATTTTAATGAAATTGGATTTTGGTTAGAAAATAAATGAGAATTTACTTGTGTGACGTCTTTAAATGTTGATTTAGTTTTTTTTATATTGAAATTTAGGTAAATTTTTAATTGTTTTAATTATATGTTTAAGTGAAATTTAAATTCAACATTTTCTTATTAAATAAATAACAGAATCAATTATACATTTAATTGAAATTGAAAAAAAATTCGAATTAAATAAATAATTGAATTAATTAAAAATTTAGTTGAAAGTTAATTTAAAAACAAACAAACTTACTTTCACTTGCGGCCTGAAAGCAGTTTCTTCGCATAAATAACGCATGAAGCTAACCGAAGCAGCTTGATATCAACGTTCTGCAGTTGGAAAATCCGATTTTTGCTGCATGTTAGGTGGTCAGATTGTCTGCTGAAGTTATGCAATGTTGTTTTTTTGTGACGTCGTTATTGAAAAAAATTATGTTATTTAACATCACTCCAGAAATTTTTTCACAATTGCTTGTTTATATTTATATTCTGGTTTGCTATTTAATAAAACTTTATTTTCTAATGAAATCTTTTGTAAAGATCAGGCTAAATTGGTTTTAAATTGTTGTATAAAGAAAAATTTGCTAATGGCAACACTGTTCGCCACAGAATTTACATGTATGCAGAAGGTTAAGTCATCGTCTTTTATTTTTGGCTTTTAAAATGTGATCAAAATTTTGTTCTATACTAAAAGCGGTATTTCGGTCATCAGTGACAGTTATATAATGAAGCAAATGACCGATTTTGTTCTTGATTTATAGAAAAGCAGCCAAACCATTATTTTATTCGTGATATTTATTCAATGACTAAATGTTAACAAAAACTTGTTTATCATGACTACAATATTGTTGAAAATGACTATAATATGATCACAGAAAACATAATATAGTTCTAGTTACAATAACAAATGCATGTTTTTTTTTTCTAGGTATGTAAAGCTTAAGTCAACTTGAAATCAAACTCAGTGCGATACTTTCAAAACGCGAACACAAGTATAACAACTTGGAACCTTTCTACCAGAGTACCATGAGGGAACATTGATAATTTAGAAAATATTTTAATTTGTCGCACAGTATAATTTGTAAAATTTTTCGAAGACATACGAGAAGGGGTTAATGGCATAAACTTCAAATTTAAAATTTAATAAATTTATATTTATCTCAATCACACATTTTAAGAATTCATAATTAATTTTTTTTTGAAACCCCTTTTTATATATCATTTCTTTCTTTCTCTCTTGACTTTTGGCTTAACAAGGTTTTTCAGCCTAAAATACACATTAGTGTATCTTGATGCACGTGTTGAATTAAATTGTTAAAGAGTAATTTATAAATATTTTGCCACATTTCTTATTTGATATTTTGTTGCCACAATTTTTTGGTAAAGAATTCGGTCAGGTTTTTTAAAACCATTTGGTGTGAACACGTTTCCTTACTGCTCTACTTGTCATAAAATGTTTAATATTTTATTGGAAAGGTTTTTTTTTTGCCTTCAAAAATATTTACTGTGAAAAGATTTATTTCTTGGCAAAATGTGTTGTTCACATTTATTTTTGGAAAGTCACATAAAAAAAAAAAGAAATGAGAAATTTTAATAAAAAAAAACAACTTTGGAACAGCTTGCAGTATTGAGGTTTTCAAAAACTAAGCCTTTTAATTTGTTGATCAAATGATTCACGTCAAATATCAATAAATTCTTCGAAATGCATAAACACCATAATTTCTTGTTAGTTTTAGTATTTGAAAAAAAAAAAAAATAATAGAAATAAAGTCGTTGTGGGATAACTTTATACAAGAGTTAAAATATTAATAATCGTAAACAAGAGTGCTGCATTGGGCCATACTGAATTTTGTGTAACCTTTACTAAAGAAAGTGGGGATTTTAGCTTTAAGGTCAATATTTTCTTAAATTAATGCTATGTTAATGAAATCTAAAAACTTGAATTTAAATTATAAGAAAACATAAAAAAGATCTCATTATTGATGAATGGAAAGAATGCTTAAGGATGGTTAAGCGATTTAAAAGTGATAAAAAAGCATTTGGTTAAAAAAAATATATATTTTTTCCATTTTTTTCTAAAGAAAGGCAAAAAATTATATTTTTTTAAGAAGGTACCTTACCATAATGTACTTTTTTAATTACCTTTTCTTTCTATAACAATTTTTTTTAAATGACTGACTTAAAGTCATTTATTTAAAGGATTTTTTCTAGTCTAATAATAATTCTCCTTTTAGGAGAAACTTCTTCGTGTTGGAGGAATTTTTTTTAATTACTTCCTTGTAAAAGTACTTTTATTCAAAAGGTCTGAGAAGTATTTGTATTAAAAAAAAACTTGGTTGTTAAACGTTATTTTTGTTATTTACATAATGCAATTTTTTTAAAGAGTACACAATTTTAAAAGGTACTTTTTACAAGGCACTTTCCTTATCCCATCTTTTTTTTTAACATTGTTTTTAGCGGAAAATTTTTTCAGAAGATATTTTAGAAAAATTCTGATATAAAGTAAAAAATCCCTTTTTTAGTTTTAATTCTTTCCAAAAGTTTTTTTTTTTATTGGTCTTGATTAAAAAAAAATTTAAAGTTTCTTATTTAAACTCATTTATTTAAAGTTGTTTTTTTTAAGGCGCTTTTCCAAAATGAAACTATTTCGAAAGGCGAGTTCTTAAAGGCACGTTTTTTAAAGCTCCAAAGTTGTTAGACGAATTTTCATAAAGTACTTTTTAACAAGTTGCTTTTTTAAGGGTTATGTTTTAAAGTACCGTCCCTTTTTAAAGATTGTTTTAAAAACATATAACGTGAAAGGTATTTCGTAAAAAATATTGTCTTAAGGGTACTTTTAAATAGATATTTAAAAAAAAATTAGTTTCCTTTTTCTGAGAGATGCGTTTTGGAAAATATTTTATCTAATAATTAATTTTCTAAGAAAAAGTTTAGAATACATTTTTAAAGAATTTTACAAAAACACTTTTTAAAGTTGATTTTTAAGGCCACGCTTTTTTTAACGAAATTTACTACGTGATTTCTAAAGTGCTTAAATTTTTAAATAAGGTCTTCTGCGTTTTTTTGAAATGCTTTGAAAGTACATTTTTAAGTAAAAATTTTTTTTGGAAATTTGCTTCCTAGAGACCACATTAATTTGTTTGCTCAGGCTTTACTTAATGATTTTTTATTTATAAATAATTTCTTTTAATTACTTTCTAAAAACATAAAAATTAACAGGAAATGTTGTACTGGCATTTGAAAAAAATTTAATTTTTTTTGTAATTTTTTTTCATTGAAAACAATTCTGTTGTAAAATAATAAAAGCTTTAACAATGAAATAAAAAAGAATAAAAACTAAACCAACAGCAGCAACGCACAAAAATTACAATTAATTTTTTTCACAATAACTGTAAAAAACAACTACACCGGAAGCATTTTTCCATTTCCGTTACCCATTAGAAGAAATAAAAATAAAATATGGTTGCTTAGTAAAATCTTGCTTTTGATGGCATGAATGAACAAAACTAGCACGTATTTCTAAATGTTTATAAACCGAAACCTCAAAAATTGGTTTTAAGAATTTGCTAATGGCATTTGGTTATGATTTTTGTTTTTCTTTGTTTTACTTATCTCGCGTGCTGTTAAAGATTTCAAAATCTTTTAAAGTTCCTTTAAAATTTTTATCCTTTTACTAAAATTTAAATTTAAATTGAGAGTAAATAATTCCATTGATTTATTATATTAAATTAAATTAAATTTGTTAAAAGGTATTTTTTAAATGTATTTTTTTAATTAACCTTAGAGTTCTTTTTTCTTTACATGTCTAAAAATAATTTTTGGAAAAGTTCGTTTTTAATCAACTAAAAGTTGATTTGTATAATATTTTAATGAGTTCCTTTTTAGTACTTTTCTATGCAAGATTTTAAAAAGTACCATTTTACAAAAACTTTTCTTTTAAAAAGATATAAAAAAAGATAAAGGATGTTTCATTTCGATGTATCCTTAACCTTACAAATTATGTTCTCTATCTCCATATGTGTTTCGAAGGTTTTCAAGTAAAAAGTTTTAAAATATTTTTTATCTCAATTTTTAAAGATGAGTGTTAAAGGTACTATAAATTACCAAAAGTACTATTTGAATAAATTTTTTTTATGTATTTTAATAAGTTATTTTAAGATCAAATTTGTAACTCTATTAAGTTAAGGACTCTTCGGTTTTTAAAAATATTTTGTCAAAAGTCCTTTTAAAAGTACCTTGTTTTTTAAGGTACATAAAATAATCAATTTTTGGAAAAAAAATTTTGTGTGCTTATTTTGAAACCAATTTTAAAAAGTTTATTTTATTTAAACATACCAATTAAATAGTACTTAGTTTAACAAGTACCTTTATATCCTACTCCCTTTTTTTTCGCAAATTATTCAAATTTTTGTTAAAAACTACGATTTCAAAGTTTTTGTTTCCCCATGCGGTTAACGGACAGTTACTAAAAATTTCAACAGAGTAAAAAAATTGTTATGCATTATAAGAAAAGGTACTTTTAGTAATATCATGTAATAAAATACGTTTTTAAAAAGGCCTTTTTTGAATAGGTTCCTTTTTAAAGACGATTTAACTACGATGTGTTTTTGAATTAAAACTTAGGTTAATTTTAAAAACTAAAGAAGGAAAATTATTATAAATTTTTTACAAAAGGTTCTTTAAAAAAAAGTACTTTATAAAGTATTATGTAAGTATAATAATAAAAATATATTAATAATTTTTTGTTTATAAAGGTAATATTACTTATGATCTCAATTTTGAAGAAACCATCGAACAGCTTTCAAGAGTAAAAAGGTACCAAAATCCTTTTATTCAAGTTTTTTTAAACTTTTATTTTTCAAACTAGTATTTTTTATTCGTTCTTTTTCTCCGCGTAATTTTTTTAGAATATTTTAAAGGTTTTGTTTCCCCATCTGTAATTTTAACATCAATTGACTTACAGACACTTGAGATTTTTGCGGAGTATTAGTAATAATGTTCGATTTTATTAAAATAGGTTTTCCAAAGGGACGATTTATAAAAAAAATTTGTTGTTTTCATACTTGATTTCCTTTAAAATTTCCTAAAGTGATTTTAAAAAGTATTTAAAATTAAACAAAATGTTTTTGTTTAATTTTTTCAAAATTTCCTTTTATCCAAAAGTACTTTTTAAAGGGTGTATTCCTAAATGTAGTTTTTATATAAATTCTTTCGAGAATCTTTTATTTTAAACTTAGCTTTTCTAAAGGATTATTTTTTTAAAGGTTGGTTCTTGAAAAGACTTGTTTCAGGAGTCTAGATTTAAAAGGTACTTTTTTAAATTATAGTGACGTTATATTCTTTTTTGCAGCTTAAAAATTGGAATAAAAGGTATCAATTAATAAATATTTATTTTAATAGGTACGATTTTTTAAATTATGTTAAAAAAATTTGGTTTATTGTTATAACGGTAATTTTATGTTGGTACTTTTTAAAGGTACTTTTTTTAAAAGTACTTTTTAACAACTTTTGTTTTACTTAGTTTTTGACAAGTCGAATAGCTTTTTCGTGTTCTTTCTTACTAAATTACTATTTTAAAAAATTTGTTACTTTATGAGTTACTATTTCAAAAATGTGTTACTTTTGTTCCAGGTTTTAAAATTGCCGTTGAAGACAATAGTTTGGTAAATCTATTGCAGTAAATAAATTCAGTTTTGCAGTTTTTATGTAAAAAGGAATTAAAAAAATTTTTTTTGCTGTTAATTTTAATAGCAGAGTTTAAGTTTTAGTTAAAAATTAATTCATTATAGCGGCATAATTTTTATTTTTTTCTTCAATATTTAAAAATATTTAGGACTTGTGTAAATTTATATATGTATATTTAAAAGTTAAAAATAAATATAAAAATTTAATTCTATTTTAATAACAATATTTTTAAATTTAATACTCCTTCAAACGCATATTTTCATTTTATTCATTTGCAGATGGATCAAAATATCAAAACGTTTTTGTGGCTTCTGTGTCAAAAGCAATTGCTTTAAAATATCATGACTTCAAAATGATTTATGTAGTTGTGTTAACATTAAAAGAAACACATGTTGTTTTATAATAATTTAAGAAACAGACACTAACAAGCGCAGATATATGTATGTGTGAATTTAGAATATTATAACTTTTTTAAATAATTTAATTATTTATTGTTTTTTTGTAAATATTTGGTAATTGTTTCTTGAACTAGAATAGCTTTACAAATTGTAGAGTTTATGGTAATAAAATTTATTTGATATTAAAAATATTTCTATTGTTTTCAAAAATTATCTTAAACGAACTTTAATTTTTTTCAAAGAGGACAAGGGAATTTCTGCTGATGCAAAATAAAGTAACGATTTAATTTAGAGTATCTTGTTGCAATAATTTTGAATAATTGGAATTTGGTAGCAAAATTCAAATTTAAATATTATTTTAAAACCATTTTGTTTATTATCTTCATTAAGTATTCAAAAATATTATCATATAAACTCTCCACCTGGTGGTATTTAGTTTGTTAACTCATATGCAATTGCAACAACAGTCTGCTTAAACTGCCATCAAAAATTAATTAATTTGCATTGAAAATATACCAGATACTTAACAAAACCCACATCATATAATGATACATTGATATAATTAAACTCTCGTATATAACGCTGATTAACCACTGATATTATGGATAATTAGTGCAGTGGGAGCATATATAATGAATATTTAGATGGCCCCATAGCAACAAAAATAACAGGTAATAGGATTGTTTAGTGAAATTTAATGAAGCTGCTCGTTAACCTAATGAATTTCTAAATATTTAAAGATAATAAAAGTTTTTAGAATAAGAATATTTCAAAATGTTTTTTTAATAATAATTGCATCGTCATATTGATTTCCTTACTAATTAAAGTATAAAAAATATTTTTTTTATCCCAAATCAACAACTCAATTATGTTTAGAATAATAAAGATGAAGATATAATTTAAATTTTTCTAAAGTCTATTATTTTCTTATCATCAACTCAAACTTTAAAAATTATGAACAAATAATGTGCATGTGTACGTATGATTATTATAAAATTATTTAATATAACTCATACGCCATAGTGGATTTGTTATTCTAATGAAGAAGATGCAAGAATTAAAAAAACAAATATATTTTATAGTAGAAAGTTGATAGTTTGAAATATTAAATAAAATTTATAAAAATAATATCGTTTCCAACGATTATATAAAACTG
Organism: Cistogaster globosa; assembly: GCA_937654795.1. Lineage (NCBI taxonomy): Eukaryota > Metazoa > Arthropoda > Insecta > Diptera > Tachinidae > Cistogaster > Cistogaster globosa. Next base: position 93,939,773 of record OW569407.1, on the reverse strand, counting down.
AAAAAAAAAAAATTTTTTTTTAAAGTAAATTTGATTCTACATGAGGACAGTAAAACAAATTATGGAATATAAACTAATGAAAAATATAACTTTAAAAATATAAGAAAAATCAGTGTCTAAATATTTAATTTACAATTAACTAAGCTAAATAATTAAAATCCGGCTCAGGTTCACATTAGTTTAAATTTCTTATTTCATTTCGGACACATCTTTGTGTTAATTTATTTAACGCAAAAGCGAAATTTTGACACTGGCTGAGTGTAGGCACAGTTTCCGGACCACTACATCTATAGTCAAGTGATATGATCATTAAAGTTTAATAACGCCACCTGAAGGGGCACCCTTTAATTTTAAGTTAGTTTTTTGTAACGTTTTGTTGTTGGAAAGACTTTTTGAAAATGTTAAATTCTTGCCCCTTACCGCCCTAAATATCGATTTAAATCACGCATGTTATATAAGTCACTCTTTGTGTTTAATATTTATTTAGCTTAAAAAAACCAAATTTATTAGTAAAAATTTACAGAACTAAATTTTATTTAGTTCTGCCCTCCTTACAACAAATGATTTGTTAATTTTTCACTTCAAAAGGTTTTTAGCTTATAATGAATTTTAAAGTCTGAACTGATTCGCTTTTGTGAATAAAAATTTAAATCACTGTTGTGATTGAAATGAAAAATTTTAAATTCCTGCTTCTTCACTCCAAAATATGTGTGAAAATCGCGTTAATTAAAAAAAAATTTTATTTTGGAAAAAATCTATATTTAGTACAAGCAGAATTAGTTAACAGGTGATATTAATAGCCTACGCTTATTTTGGTTTATCTTCGGCGTTGTTATCAAAATTTTAAAACAATTTAAAAATAAAAGATTCTTAAACAATTAAAAAAAGTAAGAAAATTTTAAATTTTAATAAAATTAAATTTTAAAACAAAAAATTAAATAGAAAGTTTTGCTGCACATGCATGAGAAACTACTTTCTTTAATGTACATAATGATATTAAAAGGATAAATTAAATACGGTTTCATTTTGTTAAGTTAGTTATTTTTTAACTCAACGTGATGCTCTACAAAGGCCAGAATTAATGTCATCGCTATTGCGATTACCTAGTAACTGATTAACCTTAATTCAGTATTTATAACTTTTTACTCATTGTTAAAAGTATTTTGTTTCTACTGAAAAATTTAAAATTTCCGACTAAACTTATTATTGGGATTGAAATTATTTTCAAACAGCCTGTACGTATGATTAATATTTATTTATTCCATATTAAGTATACGAGTATATAAAAACACTCTCTTCTATTGAGATTAGAATTGATTATTTCAATTTTAATTGATTATAATCAATTCAATTAAAATATTTTATTAAAAAAAAAATCCACATACATTAACAAGTGGCATAAAAACTAGCCAGCCATATTGTAAATAATAATAATAATAATTATGATATAATAAATCAGTTTATTAAATATTATCATGAAGGTCATGTATGTAAGTGCCAACATACATTAGTTCTTAGTAAATGTATGATTTGTTAACATTTCTGTGCGTTTAGATGTCATTACATGAAAAATATTTTCTAGTGTTTTGTGAGCCCTTTGTGGACAAATCGTATTATAGTTTTAAATGAAAATGAAATGAAAAAGCTTACAAAGTTGATGTTATTATCGATGAGAATATAAAGAAACGTAATTGATTGGAAACATTAAGCGGGAAAATAAAGTGGTGTTATAATTTAATTGCTTAGAAAATATGAAAATGTAAAAGTGGTATTTGTTAAAAGGGTTTCAATTGAAAGTTGAAGCAAAAAAGAATGACTTTATAAAGAACATAAAGATTTGATTGAATTCGTAACCACTTTCAAGTTTGTCTTTGTCAATATTGGCTTTAAAGAAACTGAACACAATTCCATTAAGTCAGGGTTGTAAAAACTTTTGCTTTGAAGTCATTATGTGTTTATTTATCATAGAAAAAAAAATATTTTGCGTAACTTAGGCTTCTTTAAGCAAGAAAAGCAAAGTTATTGGTAAGTAAAGGGTGTTTTTTACGCCCAATAAAACAAAAAATTTAATTTCAATTTAAAATAAATTTTTTCCAAAAGATCAATAGATGAAATAAATACTGAAAATGTTTTTGTTGAAAGCGCAGAAGTTTATCAGCGGCAGTAAGGAATCCAGCTCTATTTATTTATTAACTACAACATCGTCGCAATGTGGGGTTTGTTTCACTTTCTTATCGCTACTCCAACGGCAAGTGCTCCTATCAAATCAGGGAACTTGTTCCTGAAAACCGTAATTTCATACGTGCAACGTGCTCTGAATTAAGAGCGCATTCTTTTGCGATCGATTGGCCATTGAATTGCATTGCGCTTTACAAAGAAAATTTGTATTTTAGCCGCTCGTTACTTTTAATGTGCAAAGATTCAAAACAAATCTCCAAAAGCACTTCTTTCTCCATTTTCCTTTCCACAACCTAATTTCCTAGTTCTGACACAATGCATCACATAAGTAGTGTCCATCCCCAGAGTGCTGGGTCCCAATGAAAGGAAATAAATAAAAAAATTGTTTTCATTCGAGCTGTTCTTAAAGAATGTTTCCGAGAATTGTCATAAATAACTAGAAGAATATTGGATTCAAAAGGCTGTTTTATCAGCACAAACCAGTGACTTTAATTGGCCCCACGGAAAATCATCGAGTCGTATGAAATTACACAACCTTGGATTTGACTCCACATTCGTCGGAATCAACTAAACTCAAAATTTTTATTTCAATAAGCTGATTGTTGTGAACGCTATTTGGGACATAACGCCATCCTATTCCATTCATAATTTGTCCGGATTAATATCATTCATATTTAAAAAAAAAAGTTCATTCATCAGGGTGTGATAACATTCCTCATCGTCAGTAAAAGAAGTTTCGGCTTCATTTTTGAAAAAATAATAGTATAAAATGATGCCACTAGTAAGTGAATTACACCAAGCGAATCATTTTCCTGGATGTTATGGAGTCCATAAGGTATATTGTGGATTGGTTTTGCTCAATATGCGGCGAATAAACCCGTTAGGAAAAGAATGAGCCCCTGCGCAAAATACAATTTCGCGATAAAACAGTGGATCAGATTCTAACTGCCTTCCAAAATAAATCTGTGGAAGTATTGTGCAAGCGTTAAGCCTCACGTAAGTCGTAGAAGGCCTAAAAAAACAACTGTTGTTTGTGGATAATATAACAAATTTATTATATTGAAATTTTTTATAGCAATTTTTCTATTTGGGAATGACTTGTGTTATTTAAAATTTCAAAAACAAATTCCAAAAAAAGTTGATTGATTAATTTACTTTTCTACACAAATAAAACTAAAGCAAAGAGACTAAATATCTTGACTGCTTTGAGTCATTAAGCTGTTTAACGATATAAAAAACTTTTTTTTTGTTTGAAACAGGGAAGATAAACAATTAATGTTAAAGAAATTTATCTCCCTCTCTCTCTCTCTCGCTCTCTCTCTCTCTGTTTTCTTATTTGTACATTTGAAAAAAAATTGTAATAAATTTTAAAAAGAAATATTTGAAAAGTATAAAAAAATGCTTTAATAAATGGCACCCTTTCTTTTTCTTTGGCGACAACAACATCATGCGTCAGTGCTACATTAAGAAATAAGAAAACATTTTAAATGCGTTTAAGGTTTTTTTTTCTACAGGCACACAAGTTAGATGTGATTTTTTTTTGCTCTTATCATCATTGTCGTATACTTTTCAATTTGTTTATTTTTATTTTTGCTTTATTGTATTAAAACTAAATGGAAGTAAAGAAGATGAAAAATGGCCATTGTAAGAGTGGAACAAATAAGAGTGCTATATTCGACTATGCCGAATCTTATATACCCTTCACCATGTAGGCAAATCTATTTTAGTAATTAATTTAATAAAAAAAACAAATACTGGGGTGACAGATAATTAAAAATTAAAAAAAAAAAAAATACTTTATATAATTTTACATTAAATTTAAGTATTTAAATTTTTTTTTTCGTTTTCTGAAAGGTGTATTCCGTTTTGTATCCCTATTGATATCTAACAAAATATGATGCAAAATCGCACTTTTCTATGAAAAGTTCAGAGGCCTATAACTCAAAAAATATGGCCCAGCGACGATTTTTTCACTTGATTTTTTTTCATATTTTTTGATTCTCTATGGCTTCGAATAATTGTTTTTTTTTGAGAGTTATTTTATTGTTCAAATGATAAGACAAAATTAGAAGCAGACGTGGTGTTTTGTCCGCCGCATCGTAGAAATTAGACCGATCTTTCTGATTTTTAGTAGCAATATTTTCGAAACTATGACCGATCAATTGATGTATTTAATTTTATATAGCTCATCTGGTGCCTTGGCAAAGTTGATTTCAGTATTAACATGGACGGACTGGCAATCATCGTTCAATCGACTTCGCTGTGCTTAAATACTCAGAAAATAAATACTTTAAGAGGTCAGAAAGGGATGTTGTAAAAAAAAAAAGTTTTTCATTTCGTTTCTTTCATCAGTGGTGCAGAGTATAAAAATATTATTGTATTGATGTTGCTTGCAACGCAATAACAACCAATAAAATAATTCTATTTATTGCTTTTTCTTCTTCTTCTTTGTTGAAATAAGAAAGCTAATAACAAGATGGAAAATTATAGCACTTCATGGCATTTCAATAGACATCTGCTTTTAGCTAATACATGGAACAGGGATGGAAAATTTAATACCATTGCAACAAGAAAGGAAATTTCAATGTCAGTGTATTTTTTGTCGTGCAACAGACATCAAGTTTCTTGGCGGAAATTTCATTCATATTGTATTTTTTTAAATGGTTTATACACTTAAAAAAATTATATGTTCCTCAGATGCAAGAAAATTATGATTTTAATACAACATAAAAAAATTATAGTTTCCAAAGCGAATTTATTTTAGCAGGTGGCATCGTTGCGGCAGCTGATAATTTTTTGCTGAATTTTGTAATATGTAAAATAGCTGTCAAAAGTGAATCATTTTATATTACAAAATTTCTTTTTTTATTTTCTTTAAAAAAGAACTGTAAAAAGAGTTTTAAATTAATTTAAAAAACAAAGTTTACTTAAAACGTTATTAAACAGAGCAAGAAAAATGTGCAGTAAATAAATCTGTTTAGAAGTTTATCGTACATTTAAGAGCCCTTTTTCTTTTTATTGTTGCAGCGGTGCTGCCACCTTATATGAATTCGCCTTGATAATTTTGATTTATGAATATCACTGGTTCAACCCCTGGCTGTGAAAAAAATAAAAAAAATGTATATTTTCTTAAGTTTTGTTGTTATTAGGGTTTTCTTCTTAAGTTTCTGAATTAGTTATTTTTAAAATTTTTGTAAAATATTCCATATTTTGTTTTATTTTTGTTATTTATCAATCTTATGTTTTTTTAATCTTATTTTTTCGTATTGAATTTTCGGTTATTTTATAATTTTTTATTTTTGTAAATTTTTGCTTTCATGGCATATTAAAATTCATTCTAACTAATTGTAAAATTATGATTGCCCTAAATTTATGAGTATTTTGAATTTTTTTATTTCAAAGAGCACGCTGGTTCTCCAAGCAAAGATGTCCCTTTTATGGCCATCTAATTATTATTTTATTTAAGTCCAATGTGTTTTTAATATCTTTTTTTTTGTGAAGTAGCAAAATATCGTTGATAATTTTTCAACTTGTTTAAAAAAATTTCAAATTATTTAAAAATTCGTTTTTTTTTATGAATTTTGTTTGTTTGAAGTTTACATATTTATATTAGGTGACGTTTACGCTACTAAATGTAATTTAATTTTATTTAATTTTTTTGCTTAAATTTGGATAAAAAAAAATAAATTTTTAGGTTTTATTAAATTTTCGATTTCATTTATTATTTGGAGTGAAAATATAATGTTTTGCTTAAGTTGAACTTTTTGCTGATTTTTTGCAAATATCTATTCCAAATTTTTGTAATATTTGGCTTGAATTTTGGATGAGTTATTGATTTTTGTAAAATTAAAATTTTTTATTTTAATTTAGCTTTTTCTCCGAAGAGAAGAAGAAGTTAAAAACATTTGACTTAATATTTTTGATTTTAAGGTAAACTTAGAATAAAATAACAATATTTTGGAAAGTCTTTTTTTTTTGTTTGTTCTCAATTTTTTTTTTAATTTTTGAAAATTTTTGAAAAATCGGATTTTGTTTTAAGTTTTTTTTAATGTTCGATTTCTTTTTTTTTTTTGTCAAGGTGTTTGAGGAATTAAAATCTCACGCCGTATTTTTCCCTTTCATTTTCAATTAAATGACAATTGAATTTAATGTTTTAAGTGAAGTGCATAAAGCTTTTAAAAGAAGAACATTAATGACAAAATTGCCTTAATAGTGCATATTTCAAAAGCAAAAGGGATGATTGTGTTGCTATTTTCAAGTAGATGTTAGATGAAACTTGCCACCAAAACAGTAGCATCAACTGAGTCCCCCTATAATTTGAAAGCACATGTAACACTTTAATAACATTTAAAATGAATCCTTTATTTAGCACAACAGAAGCGGTTAGAAATCGATAACAATGAATGAACATAAAACATTATCAAAATCAATGCTGGTAATAGATTTTTAAAGCGTCCATTATAAAAGAACGTGATTTTCATAAATATTTTTTAAAGGAACATTATAGTCATACACATGCTTGAGCAAGAAAATAAAAAAATAAACTGGGTGAATGCATTTTTATAAGCTTCAGTTATAGCATCGTTAGTTAACAATAAAATATATTTATGGAGTATAAAAATGCAATATTAAAATACCAGCACTTTAGCTTCTGTAAAATAGCTCACAGACAAACACACATACATACACACATACATTAAGACACATATACATTTGAGCAAACATAAAAATATGTATTTCTAACAGCCCCAAGAACAGTCTTTTTAAGACACTTTTGTAAAAAAGTATTCCACTTAAATTTAATTTCATCGAAATAATGACAACTTATCATCACAAAGGTAACATGAGGCAACTTTTATAATCCCAAAGTTGACATTTGCATAACGACTTGGAAATAAATTTTTTATTTTAATCCTCTTATTCAGGAATTTTTTTTTGAAAATTTGAAGGGATAAACTTATTTCCAAATTGCATAAAAATACTTATTAAAAAAAAAATATTTAAAAAAAAAATTAGATTAATTTTTTCTTGATCGATGTAGATATCAAGCATTTACTGAAAATAAAATAATAACAGGATGTTTTTTTTGTAAGTTTTTCGCTATAAAATAAGTTGACTGATTAATACTGACTAATATTTTAAACTCGATTTTATGTTTGTGATATAATTTTTCACAACTTCACAAATTTGTTTCTAATAGAGAAAAGGTATTTTTTCAGACAAAAAATTTAGTTTTTTAATAAAGAGGAAAATTACTTTTAGACATTTGTTAAGTAGAAGCATAAAATCCTAAAAATCGAAGCCTGCTTTCAGGCGTAACATGTAATAATTTCTTATATTTGGAAATTGAGAATCAGGGACCACAACGATTATAGATTTTATTAAAAAAAACAAGTAAAATTGATATATTTGGCGATGACGAATTTTATATAACCTTCACCATGTATGTAAATTTAGTTTAGTGAAGTAGCTCCCTAAAAAAACAAATATTGCGGTGACAGCAAATTAAAAAATATGAAAAAACAAGAACTTAAGTACGATAAATAATTTTACATAAAAATGTCATGGGCTTTTAATGGGTTAAGCACTTTTAAAAATTTTAGCACTTCCTGAAAGATCACTTCAAAAGCTTTTCAATGAGATCCATACTGACCATATTGACAATCAAACATTTTTATGAAAATTTCGGAGGCCCATATCTCGGTATATATGGGCGATCGTCAATTTTTTTACTTGATATTTTTTCTAATTTCTTAATTTTTTATCGCTCCATGTTTTTGTTGTTTTTTGATTGAAGTAACTTCATTGTTTCAAATTATATCGAGAAATTAGAGGCAGGCGTGGAGTGGACGATAGAGAATTAAAAAATATGAAAAAAAAACATCAAGTGAAAAAATTAGCGATCGCCCATATATTCCGAATTCTAGGCTTCTCAACATTTCATTTAAAATAACGATTGTGTGTCATATTTTTTTAAGATATCAGTATGGGTGCCATTTAAAAGCTTTTGAAGAGATCTATAGAAAATACTTAAATAAAAAAAAAAAGAAAAATGCTTAACCCGTGAAAAACCCATGACATTTTTAGTTAATGTTTTTTTAATATAATTTTAATTTTTTTAATTCCCTGTCACCTCATTATTTTTTTTATTGGAATTATTTCACTAAACTAGATTTACATACATGGTGAAGGTATAAAAGATATGGCGTAGCCAAATATAGCACTCTTACTTGTTTCTCCCTGCATTTTTACGCTTTTGCTTTAATTTCTATAGAAGACAATTTACCACGTATTATTTTGTTTCATATTAAAGAGATATCATTGGAAAATGCAATGAATCTCGGTGTGTGATCAGAAATAACAGCAGACAAAAAATGGATCAATAGAGAAAAATGGATCAATAAAGTTTTTTTTCCCCACAAACTGCTTTTTGTTAGTTTTTTTTTAACTTGAAAATTTCTTGCAGCTTAAGAAAACAAATTTCGTAAATTTTTTCATATAATAGAAATTTGTGCAAATTTTGTATTTAAAATTTAATTTATTAAATAAATAATTTTCATATAATTCTAATATTTACCAAATAGTAACCTAAGAGCCTAAATGAAAATTTTCATGTTTATTTTTATAATTTTTCAATTAAAATATTTAATAGAACTTAAATAAAAAAACACAGTTTCTTGCTTAAGATATGTTTGGGGTAATTATTTTGCAGTTGCAACCTTTTTTTTATTGATTTTATAAAATGGCTTCATGTTGAGTAAAATATTTTAAAGATACATCAAATTTGTTTTTTTGCAAATTGACAAATCAGCATGCGGTTATTACAGATGCAGTGAATTTTTAGAAATTGCCAAAAAGGGGGATAATATTCAGGTTAATTAAGTAACTTAACTGTAACTTGCTCCCTTCCAAACATATTTCTGCCATTAGAAATATTACTTAATTAAAGAAAGCCTTCAAAAAAGCCCACATATGTACCAAAAATGTTCAAATGAAATGGCTGCATCAATAAACTTGAATCATTTTCTTTATGCAATTAAAAGAAACCATAAATTTGTTGTGCCCCTTAAAAGAGATTTTGGGATTTGACTTAATTCGATAGAATTGAATTTTATTTAAATACTTAATTACTGCTTGGTATATTTCATTGAATATCATTTGACTACAATGTTTTATAACAACCCCTATCACTTTTTTTATTTATCCTACTTTTTGCAATGGCACACCCAAATTGAGTTACTACGATGATAATATTATTGAATGCTCAGCTAATTTCATACGAATCCTATTTTTAACTTGATTAAAGAGTTTTTCTACTAAGCAAACCTTTGAATAAAAATAACAAATGCAAAATTCTGTTTCCAGTTTCCAGTTTCAAGGCAAAAAGCATAAAACTTTTTTCAAGATAAAAATAGCACAAAAGGATTAAGTGTAGAAGATATCCTAAAGTAAAAAATAATTTACATTTGTATAAAATTTATTAATTTTAAATTGATTTTTTTAATAAAATATTTATTTAAAGAAGATCTGTTATATACAAAATAGCCAATTTTTCATCGGAAATCTAGGATTTTCAGAGCAAAAAAAAAAAAAAAAAAAAAAAAATTAATTGACTAAATTTGTGAATTAAATAAAATTAAAATTAAAATATTAACTGTCATATTCATAAAAAATAAAATAGGTTTAAAATGTGTTTTATGAAAAAAATTTCATACAAATTTTTCCTAAAATACATTTAAAATCTATTTTTATATTTTATGAATACAACATTTAAACTTTATATTTTTGACTTTTGAAATTATGAATTGAACAAATAAATAACTTTAAATCGGCTTAAGTTCACATATATAATAATTTCCAAATTAATAATAAAGAAAAATATATTTACTAATTTTTAATGACATTATGAAATATTATGACACTGAAGCACTCATGGTGCCTTCACAGCACTAAGTACGATACTTACATCTACTATAATGTGAAGCAATAAAAAGGAACAAAAATGCAATTGCATTCATTGTTAACCTAAAGGTTTCCTTTCGAAATTTAAATATGCATGAACTTAAGCCGAACTATAGTTAAAAAAAAAAATTTATTTATACAAAGTTTACGAATTGTGTAATAAACTGCAGAAATCTGGTCAAACTTTCAGGGAAAAGCAACACAAATTTAGGAAACTCTATCAGAAATGATGCTACAATTTTCGGCGATGATATTTGATTTAGCTGAAACCTGCTTCGCCTAATCTAAAGACATTAGAAATTGCCGTTTTATTTTTTGGCCTTAAGAGGTAAACGTTTACTTTGTTGGGGAAGATAGAAAGAAGTCACATTTATTATGGATATGAGGTCTTTCGCTACAGCTTTTTGAGAAGTCCATATTTTTCAACCGACTTCAAAACATATCAAAGTTATGATTTTTTTATATTTGTGCCCGAAGAACTCAGACATTTTATTTGTATAATTTTTTCTTTAATTGAAAGGTGATGCTTACAGAGTGATTCTATTTTAGTGGAGGTTTATTATTTTAATAGTTAAAAAGATGTTCTCATGCAAGACACATGATTTTTACATATTTATGGACGCACACTAAAATACAGAAAAAAAACTTAAAAACTAAACTAAACATTAGAGGGTGTCCTTATAGTTCTCGCAATTTGTCTTATATTTCTGCTTCTCTTGAATCGTTATGGTCAACACTTGAACGTTATTCAGAATGTGCACTTTTACGTGGGGTATAACAACAAGTAAAAGTGTGTTATATACAATATTATTTAAAGGGTGTCCCCATAGGTGAAATAAATTGATTTATATGTCTTTATATTTTAAGCCGTTATTGACATAGACTTGATATTCATCAAGTCGGCTATAACAACAAGTAAAAAGCTTAAAATTAAATATTAAAGGGTGTCCCCATAGGTGATAAAAATATTATTACCTTTTAAGCCGCTAAAGACAGAAACTTAATATCTACCAAGTCAGTTATGGCAACAAGTAAAAATTTTAAAGTTGGAATTTAAAGGGTGTCCCCATTGTTTAATATTATATGAATTATGAGGCCATATTTTTTGAACCGTATTAGACTGACACTTGGAATTTAAATAAAGCATGCATTATAATAAACACAATTACTAGTAAAAAAATTAAAGGGTGTCCCCATAGTTAAGGTAATTTGATATATATCATCTTATTTTTTGTACCGTCGAAGACACACTCTAAAAATTTATTCAGGATGTTATCCCTATATTAGATGTTATCCCTGTAAAGATTTGATATAAAAAATTAAAGGGTGCCCCTATAGGTTAAGTTATTTTATGAAATTAGCATTATTTTTTAGAATTTACACAAAAACTGTATTATTATTGCCATAATAATATAATAACAAGTATAATATTGGAAGTTAAAGGGTGAAACTACAGACATAGTTATTTAAAGTATATGATCTCGTCACTTGAACTATTATAGGCACACACTTGCAACTTACATAGTGTGTTGTAATATATAAAATAGCAGGTATAAAATATAAAATCAGGAATTAAAGGGTGTCTCAAAAAGAGATATTACTTGATGTTAATAGACTTTTATTTCAATCGTAGTAAATAGACAAACGAAATTTAAATAAATTGTGTAATACATTTTTTTAATATTTGATGACCCTCTACCACTGTGTCTGTTTTGAAGTTATTTTTGTTTTGTAAAAATTATTGCTTTTGTTTTTATTCAAATTTTATTCACATTAAATTCATTTCCCATATTCATCTTAGACATGTCCGTAAAAGCTTTACATCTGTGGCAAAGTTCAGAGTTCAGCGGATAGCTTCTAGATCATTTTTGCGGGAATTCTGTTGTCTTTGTTTTTTTTAATCGGAGACCTTACAGACAGAGCACTCAAAATTTAATTTCTTAAAATGTATTTTATTTTATATAAATTTATTGTTTCTAATCTCAATTATTATCATTTAAATCAATTATTAGTTTTGTATAAAATTAATAATTTTTGACAAAGTAAAATCCAACTCTGAATAAAGAGTTTTTTAATTAATTTTTCTTTTCTCTAAACAGTAATTTATACATAATTTACGTGACAATATGTTACACTCATTTTATAAATTTGCTAACGTGATTATGTTTAATATTTATTCGTAATTCAATAAGTATTTATCAACATTATTTATGATTTTATATTTCATGTCCTTTTCACTCTGAAACCAAAGATGAAACCAATTACCTGAAGAGTAATGACCAACAAATTAAATTAAATATCGCTTAGTGGCCAAACACGCCAACCAAGAGTTCAAAAATGTTATAAGGTGACATTAAAAAATAATAGTTTTCTTGTCATATTTTGTTTTTATAAATTACACTGCCTGTCATGATTATAAGTACATATGATTTTTTTTTGTAGATTTTTGTAAAATCGTTTGGTTTTCGTAAAGAAACTTTAATTTTCTTCGAAAGTCAATATTTGCTTTATAACCAACATTTAACTTCTTAAAAGACAAAGCAATATTAGGCTGTACTTTTACTTTTGCTTTGTTATGTGTTAAGAAGAGGGACTCTTTTTACTAATGTTTCTGTGGTTTGTTTAGTGGCAGGAATTACATTATTTTTGAACAATCGCATAATTTTTAACAATTGTGGTTGACCAAAGCAATGTAAGTGGTAAAAAGCAACACCCTCCCAACCTTAAAAATATAAAGGCTTTTGTAATTTATTGTACAATTAAGTTTTTTAACAGTCCTTATTTCTTCCTTCCATTGCCATACGCTAGAGCATTAGAGGTTGTATTATTGGAACCTAAAACAATTTATTACGTCGTTTATTTGTAGATTTTATTAGACCGGAAACACGTTGCTCTTTATTCTTAAAAATAAGAGAGAACAATTGTGAAATATGTTACTTAATAAAACATAAGTGAAAAATAAAAATATTCTAAATAAAAAAGAGAACTTTTTATGAAAGGAAGTTTTTTAAGGTAATTAAATTTAAATTTGGTATTGAGAAGGAAATCACTCTTAAGAAGATTTTTTTTTGGGAAAGTACTATTCCAAGGTGATATTTATAAAATATCCTTTTAGAAAAGTACCGTCCTTGTTAGTTAATATGAAATTATCAAAAAATCAACACCTTAAAATGTAATTTTTTAAGCAAATTCATTGCTCTAAAAGTACCTTTTTCACTAAAGTGAAAAATCACCGTTACATCTAGTAAAGTGATGATGCTTTTGCAAATGAAAGTTAGAAAAAGCTGACTTGTACAGAAAAAATTTTTGGCATGCAAAAAGTAGCTCGTCTAAAAAATTCTTTGTCATATAGCTTTCTTAAAAGTACCTTTTTGAAAAAGTACCATTTTCTATAAATACCCTTTAAAGAATGTTTTTTGTATCATTTGATGCTTTAGCAAAAATTTGCTCGTCTTTGGCATATAGCTCACTGAAAAGTACCAATTTCAAAAAGTACCATGTTTAAAAAGTACCTTTTGAAGAACGTTTTTTATTTTTGTATCATTTAATAATTTAGCAAAAAGTAGCTCGTCTAAATAATTTATTTGTCCTACAGCTCTTTGAAAAGTACCTTTTTGAAAAAGTAACATTTAGATAATACCTTTTTAAAGAATGTTTTTTGTATTTTCTTTATGCTTTAGCCAATAGGTGCTCTTTTGAAAAATTTCTTTGGCATACTGTAGCTCACTGAAAAGTACCTATTTCCAAAAGTAACATTTTTTAAAAATACATTTAAAGGAATGTTTTAATTTTTGGATCTGTTTATAATTTAGCAAAAAGTAGCTTCTTTAAATACTTTCTCTGACCTACAGCTTTTTGAAAAGTACCTTTTTGAAAAAGTACCATTTTCAATAAATACCCTAGAAAGAATTTTATGCTTTAGCAAAAAGGTGCTCATCTGAAGTATTTCTTTGGCGTATAGCTTACTAAAAAGTACCTATTTTAAAAAGTACCTTTTTTAAAAGTACCATTTTTATAACGTTTTTTAATCTGTTTATAATTTAGCAAAAAGTAGCTTGTCTAAATAATTTCGTTGTCCTACAGCTTTTTGAAAAGTACCTTTTTGAAAAAGTACCATTTTCTATAAATACCCTTTAAAGAATGTTTTTTGTATCATTTTATGCTTTAGCAAAAAGTTGCTCGTCTGAAATATTTCTTTGGCATATGGCTCACTGGAAAGTACCCATTTCAAAAAGTACCATGTTTAAAAAGTACCTTTGAAGAACGTTTTTTTTTGTATCATTTAATAATTTAGCAAGAAGTAGCACGTCTAAATAATTTATTTGTCCTACAGCCCTTTGAAAAGTACCTTTTTGAAAAAGAACCATTTAGATAAATACCTTTTTAAAGAATGTTTTTCTATAACTTTATGCTTTAGTCAATAGGTGCTCTTCTGAAATATTTCTTTTGCATATTGTAGCTCACTGAAAAGTACCTATTTCCAAAAGTACCATTTTTTAAAAATACATTTTAAAGAATGTTTTAATTTTTGGATCTGCTTATAATTTAGCAAAAAGTAGTTTTTTTAAATACTTTCTCTGACCTACAGTTTTTAAAAAGGTACCTTTTTGAAAAAGTACCATTTTCAATAAATAACCTTGAATGAATTTTATGCTTTAGCAAAAAGGTGCTCATCTGAAGTATTTCTTTGGCATATAGCTCACAAAAAGCACCTATTTTAAAAAGTACCTTTTTTAAAAAGTACCATTTATAGAACTTTTTTTATCTGTTTATAATTTAGCAAAAAGTACCTTTTCTAAATAAATTCTTTGTCCTACAGCTCTTTGAAAAGTACCTTTTTGGAAAAGTACCATTTTGTATAAATCCTTTTTTAAGAATGTTTTTGAACCACTTTATGCTTTAGTAAAAAGGTGCTCGTCTGAAATATTTCTTTGGCATATAGCTCACTGAAAAGTACCTATTTAAAAAAATAAAAATAAAACCTTTTAAAGAATGTTTAAATTTTTGTGTCTGTTTATGCTTTTTTTTGAAAAATTTTGTTTTATTACGAAAGAAAAATCTTAAAATATTTTTCTTTATCAGTTTAAACAAAGAAACTGTTTCAAACATTTCTTTTGTATAAAGCTCGTAGAAATGTACCTTTTTAAAAAAGAAATGTTTGAATTTTTTTCCACCTTAAAATTTAACTTAATATTTTATTAACATGAAATACATTTTAATAATTTTTTTGGTCTTTTTTTTTTGTGTAAAACTCCTGGAAATGTACCTCTTTGAAAAGGTACCTTTTTGAAAAAGAAATGTTTGAATTTTTTTTCAGCTTAAATTTTAATTAAATATTTCATCAACATGAATACATTTTAATAATTTTTTGGCAGTAGCTTAAGAATCTTAATCGCGATTTTTGCAGGCTGAATGCCTCAAGCGTACTATTTCTTTTATTCTCTAAGGTACTCAAGTATATAGTTTTTTGCATTTATTTTATTTTCTTTATTTTCTAAATATTTTTTTTAATTGTTGTTTTTTAAAAGATTAAGACAGATAATAATAATGTGTCATTGAGTTCCAAGTAAAACAATGCAAATATATCTGAACATAAATGTGTGTGTGTGCGTGTATAGAAAATTCAAACATATCTATAATTAATGCAAGTGCATTTAATTTACCTTCCTGTTTATAGAAACATATTATTTTTAAAATGAAAATTTGCATAATTGCATTTTTGCAAATGTGATTAAAAATATCAACATAAAAAATTAAAAAGAATTTATAATTTCTTTCGTCACTTTTTGACTACAATTGTATTTCCTAAAAGAAATGAAAATGTTTAAAACTGAAAGGGGAGGGGGACGGAGGGGCGGTATAAACTGTATTTATTTTTTTAGTTTCAGTTTTCTTGTGCATTCGACAGTGATAAATCTGTTCAAAACATGCAACTACAACCTTTTTGCATAATTGATTATGATAAATAAGTATGTTGTTTGGATTATGAGAAATACATACATGCAAATGTATATGTGTGTGTAATTTAACTGAAATGTAGTTTATTTAAAAATCTTCACACATAGAAGTTGATTATTAAAAGAATATTTTTTAATTTTCAGTTGGTACTTTTTGTTCATTATATGTTAAGTACGCATGCAAAGTGCCACTGCTCTTCGTTGTTGATTCTATAAATGATAATTTTGCATAAATGTGATTGCGTTTTGTTGATGTAGCTGTCAGTGTGGTTTTCAGTTTGTTTGCATTGTTTTTTGATTTATAATGATTTCGTTAAAATTTTATTCAATAAAATGGCACTGCATCAAACGACTTGTGAATATTTCTTGAAGTAGTTGAATTGCTTCACGAACTGTATGTGATGTAGATAAGTAAGTTGATATCATACGGTCTTTATAAATGTCGTCTTACTTAAACAAAAATAAATTTAATATCATATCGCCATGTTGAGTTTAATAACCAGTCACTCAGCCTTATTTAACTCAGAAGAACTAAATACTATAACTCTAGTTTAAAATCAACACTAAAAAGGATGCACTGTTTTTTTCTTGTATAACTTTTACATGGAAATCTCGATGTTATGCAGGAATTTCTTGGAGTACATATAATTTTAATTAATACATCAGTCATTCAAATTTTAATATCTTTAAAACATAACAAAACCTCAGCTGTAAAATCGCAGCTGTTAAGCCAAACTGCAAAGCGACTTTAAACTTTTTCCCTTAAAAACTATTTACTGAAACAGTAAAATTATTGAACGAACTACAATTAGTCATTTACATCTAACAGCTATGACTTATAAAGTGCCTTAGGACTCGACAAAATAGTCACTACAGCTGTACCCTTTTAAATTCTAATTATTTTTTCACCAAAGAAAAAATGTCTATTTTTTGTCGACTGTCAAAGAAGCTGGGCTTTTTTACCCTTTATTATATTGACTTTTTGCACAATTTTTGACTTCGACTTTAAACAGTGGAACGTTTAGGTCTTTATGGAGGTATTTTATAAAGGTTTTTGTGTAGCAGGAGACAGCAGTTGTCATTCGTAGAAACTCATCATGGCGCTTTTAAATTTTTTCTAAATTTTAAATGCAGACTGTGTTCTAGGACTGACTTCCATAGCACTATATGTTGTTTTTAAAATTACATTATAAAGAAAAAGCTTGCAAACTGTTATAAGCGTAGAGATTCGGTCAATGCGCCAGCTCATTTGTGCTTCTTTCAAATTAATTTTGCATTATCTTCTACCAAAAGTTTTAACTACCAATAATTAAGTTATTAAGTGAATATACCATGCATTTTTGCTATTTATCTTAATGTTCTTTTGAGAATTTTTTTAAAAGAGTTTTATAAATCTCAGGTAAACATTAGATAAAAGCTGTGTCGATGTTTAGAGACGAATGCTGATGGATTTATCAAATGAATACAACGAGTATATCATTGGTCTCTTGTGAAATGCTGCATTAAAGAGTCTATGGCAAACTTAGAAAATCTATCCAGCAAAAAATTAGACATTATCTTAAAATGACTTACTTTTGTGTTAGTTAAATTTTGTTACTCACTTACAAAACACATTACATTAGTTCGCAATTAAAGCAAGCAGTAATTAAACTAGTTCTTGAAGTTAAAAACGAATACCTTAAAATTCAAACTAATGATTATTATTATTTCCAGCAATGGTCTATGTAATCAATTCTCAGAAATTGATTATAAAAGTCTTATGCCTTTTAAAAATCATTAGGTTGGTCCTTCCGCCAAAAATGCTTAATTCCACACTTAATTACCTTTTTTTAATTTTCTTGCTGGGTATTTGTCTTCTTTAGACTTTGAGCGTGTTTGTTAATCAAAAGTTTTATATTATAAAAACGAAAGTTATTGTTTTATGTAAAAAATAATGTATGTATTAAAATGCTTGTTATGTGATTAAAAAATTAAAAAAAAAAATTGTTGTTCCTTTTACATAACAGCAATATTTTTTCGTAATAATTTTTTTTGTAGAAAAAACAAAAATTTATTCACCTCTACAAGCTGTTTTAGACTTTAACACCCTCTTAAATTTAATTCTTTCGCTTGACATTAATATGACTTGATTGTTAACATTTCACGGTAAGAAATCGAAATAATTTTGAGACATCCAACACGAACGCAATTTTTTTTAGGGTCCCATACCCAAGGGGAAAAACGTACCCTATTATTTTGGCTACAAGCTCTTGCGTTTGTCTGTCTGTCAATTATATCCCTTCATCTCTGGAGCCATAATAGGGATGCTCTTGGAATTTTTATAAAAGGTGTGCTACTATAGCCACTTTAAAAACAGATACTAAAAAGTAAAGAGTGTTCCAAAATTTACATTATATTCATAAAAATATTGTTTTCTTAGGAATTTTGATGGTCTGCCTATTAGTTTTTTTTTAAGTTTGTTTAAAATTATGTCTGCTATAGCAACAGGTACAAGATATTAAACTTTAATTTAAAGGGCGTCTCAATGGTGACGTGATTTTCAACCGCAATAAGTAATGAAGCTCTTTAAGTTTTTTTTCCGCTAAGTGAACAAATAAAATCATTAAAGTAACTTATAAATATAAAGGGTGTTCCTATACTGACGTTATTTTTATATTTATAGGGCCTTAGTTTTTCAACTGTATTAAGAAGACAATAAGATTTTAGAGAGGGTATGTATAAAAAGGTCTGCTTGATAAATAAGTGTGAAAAATGAATTTGAAACTTAAAGGGCGGATTCATGCAGACTGACATTTTGGCGAAAAATGCATTATATTTTAAGCCTTTGTAAGCAGTCACTCGAAATTTGCACACAGCATGTACAGCTATGTCTGCTAAAGTTACGAAATTTGTACATAATTAACCTTATTTTAAAATCGTGAAACGTAAACTATTGGAATTGGTGCACGTTATGTAAGTCCACTATAACAAAAAAAAAAAAAAAAATATTAAAGGGTGTTCCACGCCAAACATAACTAAAAAATTTTTTCGATGAAATATTTATTTTCTTTGTTTATTCATACTAATAACTTGAGTTGAATTAGAAATAAAAAATATATGTAAATCTTAAACCTGACTTTTTAAATGTAATTTACATCAATTTAAAGGCATTAATTATTTAACAACAAATATGTAGATTAGTCAAAGTGGTAAACACGTTGACTACAAACGTACTTGGCCAGGGTTCAACTCCTGCGGCAACCAAAAAATTAAAGTCTGTTTAATGGTTTACATACATATTCAGAATTAACATTAAAACATGCAGCCTCCCTCGCCGGTACTTCTTCATAGGCCTATTCGCCGGCGAAGTAAAATAACTAACTCTCTATCTTTCTCCTTTCACCGCCTGTCTTATCACTCATTTATCCCTTTCCTAAAGAATGTAGCACGGTTGCAAAAATAACTAAAAAGGTTAATAATTTCTGGAGTGCTACTTCTCTTTAAACAAAAAAAAAAAAAGAAAAAAAAAAAAGAAAAAATCAATTTTAAATTGAATCAGCTTTTGATAAATAATATTTTGAAGAAATTTATTCAAAATTTTAACACTTTTTTAGTGGAAAAACTCTTAAAAAACGTTAACAATTTTATTGTGGTAAAAAGATCTATTGCCGTAAAATGTTATGCATGTGTAATTTTAAGTTCTTCTTTATAACAGAGAGCACACAAAAAAAAAGAAAATAATATTAATCATCATGTCAGGTGCAAAGTGTAAAAAGAAACAACCTAAAATAATTCACAAGATTAAAGTAACAACAAATATATAAATAAATAAATCATATATCACAACACACATCCATAAACAAAAATTATGACATATAAAAAACACAAAAATAGTTTATTTTATAAACTGCAGGTTGCATAAAAATCCAAATAGTGACACACAGGGCTGTACTGTGTGTGTATGAATATGCTTGTTTGTGATGATAAAACCCGCTTAACTAAATTTAAATTCACATAACACACACTAGTAAGCTTGAGCTGTATTTATTTACAGCGGGATAAATTTCACTTGACAAACACAATAAAAAATAAATAAAAATTTACTTAGGAAGGTGTTTACTTACACATACATATGTTGTATCTCAGTATGTGTGCAATTGTGCATTTTTTTGTTTAGTTTAGTGCTGTTGGTTGTATCATTCCATAAATGTCAGCGTTTATTCAAACATCATATTTCAGAGTGAAGAAAAAATTGCATAAAAAAATTGTAGTAAAATATATGCGCTTGCGAGGTCAGTTGAAGGTGTGCTAAGATTTTAGTTAAGGAGTTTATGTAACTACTTTAGTGGCATGCTTGTAGTGTAATCCTAGGCTTGAATTTTTGACCTAAAACGCTATAGAATACCCAAACTGATCTTCGCAGCCAAAAACAAAATTTCGCCTTGTTTACTTGAGCGTGACAGCATTTTTAAAGTTTGCTGTCTGACATTCATGCGTTTTTGTGAGGGAGGACCCCCCTTTTAAATGTGAAGGTTTAAGCATCTTGCACATACGTTTAATGAATTGACATTGACCACCATATAACTCTTGCTCTGTAGATGTACGATGCAGGGCTCTCAAATTATGTTCGGGTCAAATCCTCAAATCGAAAGTTTCTATTCCTAAAATGCTACGGCATATAATCATTTTTCTCTACCCTGTTAAAGAAAGAATTCTTGTTGAATAAAAAAATCTCGCTTTAGGATCAACTCAAATTACAAACATGCTGACTATAAAAGCACTGAGTTCATATCCCAGCCGCTATTAATTTTATAACATTCTTGATGCGTTTTTTCATAAAAATGGGAAGCTTTTTAAGACATATTATGAATAGATGGACACTTGAACATCACTATTTTCTATTGGACCTAAAAAACTGAAAGCAGAGCATTTTAATTTGCTGCTCTTTTTTAAAATTACGGTGAAATCAAAAAATAGCTAAACCAACTTCAAAACTATAATGCAGCCTGCTTAACAACAGAGAAGCTGCAAAACTGTTTTAAAAATTAATAGAAGCGATGTATTTTTAAAAGTTTTATTTAATAGCCATCTCTTCCTCTAACACTTACTCACGCAAAAAAAAGAACACATTCATAGGGTAAAAAAAACCCAACGCTTAACTGTCAACTCCACAAAAAAACCATATTTCAAAAAAAAAAAGTTAGGAAAAAAGAAAAATTGCTCATAAAAATAAACGAAGAAAAACACTGCAGGTGACAAAAAATTTGTTTCGTGTTGTTTATTTTACCTGGCCACTGAAAAACTATAAAAGTATTGAAACATGTCCTATCAGGCTTTTAAACGACTGCATATGGTCTTGATAAAAAAATAAACAATTTAAAATTAAAAATAACTTTTTTCTTTGAAGGGTCTTTGGTGATTGTAAATTGCTTAAAGTGTGACCTGTAATAAAAACCACGAGAATTTATTCAAATTGAAAAATAAATGTTTTATTAAAGGAAATTATAATTTAAAGTAATTACAGTTGAAATAATAACTGTAAAATAAAAATCGTATGTCATAGAATGTTCTTGGCACTCATTATGCTGTTGTGACCCTCTCTTGCTTCTTATCAGGGAATTAAACAAACTAAAGTTAATTAAAAGAAATTATAATTTGTTTAAAAATTACTCATGCAAAAGCGGTAAATATATTTGCATACTTAAGCTCAATCTCACTGCACCGCAACTGTGTGCGAGTAGTGGAGGGTGATTGATATTTTATGAGAAAAATTATAAGTTTTGTTTACAAATAGTTGGCGTTTTAAATTTTTGAATGTATTGAAATATTTTCCATAAATTTTTTAGAATGGAATATTTAAGCATAATTTCAAGCCAAGCGGTTGGATGCCTGTCAAAATATAGGATCAATTGCTGTGTTTTGTGTACTGAAGTCCAGATGGTAATGCTTGATGTCATTGAATTTCATAATTCTACGTAAAAGAAAAATATGACGTCAAACAGTAGCATATGGCGCGAATGGTGGTAAAAAAACTTTTAGCATTAAGGCAAAAAAAAAAAAAAAACGAGGCATTTTCGGATCAAAGTATTCTAACCTAGATACCCGTCTTGTCGGCGGAATGAAGATTAAGATCGAGGTAAATGGTGGAAAATGCTCAGCATAGTGAATGAAAATGGCATAATTGACTTTACACTAAAGAAATAATCTGAGATCACCAATCAAGTGCCGCAGGATTTGATGATGAGCAAAAAAAAAAGATTAATTTTTTTTAAAACTGAATTATACCTAAATTTATATTTTTAATTCGGCTTAAGTTCGCGTTTATTTTAATTGTTAGATTTATAAGGAACGAAAATTTATATAAATATTTTGGAGTAAATTTTTAAAAAAACCAGGAAATATTATAAACGAGCAGTATTTCTGGGTCGCTACTTCCGGCCTTGGCAGTCTAAGCATTTATCTTTAATTGTGTAAGTTGTATGCATCCTCTTTTTAACCAATTAATTTAAGAAATAAGATTACAAGGAATCGAATTTCTTTCTGCTGTTTTCTTAATAAATTTAGAAATTAAAATACATACGAACTTAAGCCGTATTAAAAGTCTTTTAATTAGTTATAATAAGCAAATTAATTCCTTTAAAGTTTTAAACAAAAAAAAAAAAAAAAAATAACAAATTAAAAAAATATTAAAAAAAAAACAGCAAAAAGTACTCTTGTAATGGATAACGCAAAAAAGAAGAAAAATTGTTCTTAAAAACGTTGTTTTTTATTTTTTTTTTTTTTTAATTTCAAAGTGTAAAAATAAATACACTTACAACGACTGCAAATGACAATTATGAAAAATATTATCTTTTTTTTATTCATATTTTTCCTACAAGTTTCCTTACAAATCATCTACTTATGACGTTTGAAAAAAAAAAAAATTAAACTGTTTTATTTTCTATTCAAATAATTTGCGTTTAATTTGGTGTTCTTGAAGATTTGCTTAAAGTGATAAAATTTTATTTCAGTATTTAAAATTTTAAGTGGTTTTAAAATAAGAAGAAATGTAAATATTTGAAAAGATGAAATGAGGAAAGATAAGGAAAAAAATTTTAAGGTAATTAAATGAACATTGTCAAGATGAATCATGAGTAGTTCACTTTAGTTTATATAAAATTTTGTAATTTAAATATTTTTTCCCCAGCTCTCTATTATTAATAGAAACGATATGGTTATCACTTGCTGTTATGTGTTGTTTAATGAGTTGATAATTGCATTCAAGCGGATTTTTTTTGGGTTACTATATAATTTGTCCATGTAAAAAAATAAAATAAAAAAATATAATGATTAAATTGTTGTTACAGTTATAATACTTGTTGTCCAAGTTTTTTTTTTTAATAAAATTCTTAAATTGAACTAGTTTTAGGTTAAAAGATTAAACATATTATAGTTAAATTTTAGCATAATATGTTAAAATATAATTATATTATGATCAAACACATAAAAAAAAAATTTAATAATAAACGAACAATTTTCATTATAAAAATTAGTTTTGGTTGTGGTAATAAATTTAATTTTTATTATTGTTTTAGGTTGTTTGAGTGTTTTATCTAAACAAATTAATATTCATTGATTATGGATACTCCTTTTATTCTTACTTCTTAAGCAGCTTGGTTAAATAAATAATAGCGTACTTATGTGAAGTAAAAAGATGCACAGAATGCTGATGACGTATATAGCGATCCAGAAAATGCTGCAATGCATTCTAGCGTCTTTTTTTCTACAAAAATATTAAAAAATTTTCATTTTTGATTAAATAAAAAAGTTGTAATTTCCGCTAACTCAAGCCGGATTAAAATTATTCGCTTGGTTGGACAACAACAATATTCTAAGAAAATTTTTCAGTTTTTTGTTTTCTTATAAAACTGATTTTTGTTTATGAAATTGATATTAGATTCGTTCAACATTGAGTTCTGTGAAATGTCTGATAATTAAAAAAAATATGTGTAATAATGTTTGATTCATATTAAAAATAAGATAAAATATTAAATAAGGAATACTCGTATAACATTTTTAAATGTAAAATATGTAATTTATTATCGATGGCACCAGTATCTCTTAGTTGTTGTTTTTGCAGTATTATTCTGTTGAAAAAATTAAAATACAAGAATAAATAAAAAGCAAGAAAAAGTTGCCAGATGTTTTCACTCCAAAGGAACATAGACGTTTTAAATCGCCAAAAAATTAAAATGCAGTATGAAGCGGTTTGATAGCAATAAGCAATATAACAAAACTTATATGTTTGGATTAACAGTGTTGTTTACAGAATTCTGCTTTAAATAGCATTCTGGGTAAAAAACTTGTTTGGTGTGTTTTATTTGGCATTTTACACTAATGTAACACTACGTTAGTATACGCGGTAGTTGTAGATGAAATTTCTGGTGCATATAAATAAATAAAATGTTTTATGGAGTTTCAACAAAATTATTTTCTTTTAAAAAATAATAAGTGATCAATGCATATTTCACACAATGTCTCCTTTTAATAAATTCATTTTCCGTAAAAATCCTTTTACATTACTTCATCTTTACACACACTCAAGCCTGGCTAGTTACACGTTCTTGTTAAGTACTTAATCCTGTTTGTCGTAGTACTTTTATTTTCAATTCCTTATTATACTTTTATGAATAAAACATTATGTTCTTAATACGTTTTTATTACACAGATGATTTACCATTGAAAATTTATTTGTTATTTACAATGTAAATTCAACAATAGACAAATAGTGATGCAAGAGAATTTTATACAGAAAACTCAAAGAAGCACTTGTTCTTCTTCAACTCACACAATTAAATGGACTTAAATTTGTAGTAAAAAAAATTTATAACATTCGTATTAAAGTATTAAAATAGAAATCCTTAATTAATGGAAGGAGTTGAGGAAGTAAATAAATAAATAAAAAAAAAATATTTATTAGGATAACACACGTAACTAGGTTACACTTACACATGAAAAGCATAACTTGTTTGTTAAAAAAAAACTTTTGCTTGTACGAGTTAAGTGGGCTATAATACGAATTATTTTTTATATTTTTTGTTATTCAAGCGCCACTCATGCGAAGAGCCATATTCATTCAAAGCCTTTTTCTGAATGTATAATAAACGGTTGTTAAAAAAGAGAACGTGATGCTATAATTGTGAAGATTACTTTTAAGCCGATATTGCAATTATTTTTTTCTTTCCTTTCTTCAACAATAAAACAGTGAAATTAAATTTATATTCGATCGCCACTTAAAAGTTGGTCTTAAAACATCAGATAAATTCTGAAGTCTCTCGGATGTTGGTACTAAAGCAAGTGTTTTTAAATATTTTTAATATCCTACGAAGTAGAAGAATACATTTCACGAACAAAACTATAACTCAGCCAAGTCTAAATTTGAGTAAACACACGAAAGTTTCTTATAAAATATGTAACATCCTTTAATTTTATATTTTTGTTTTAGTTGTAATTTGAAATTCAAAATGTCAGCCATTCACGGTTCAGTAGTTAAGAAAACATATGCCAAAGTCGGGTCTTCTATAGAAAAAATTTCTCTTTTAATTTTTATTGTAATTATATTTTATTTTATTTCATTTTATTGTAATTTTTATTATAGAGGACATACATTCTGTGAAATTTTTAAGAGGCTGCACATTAAGGTCTTAATTGAAAAACCCTTCAGTTCTTTTTTTACTCGTACTTGATGTAGGTTCTAAATGTGTACCTACAACTCTTGAGAAACTTAAGCCATATTAGTTAAAATTACTTACTGGTACACCCTTTATATTTTATTTTTATTTAAAATTTTTTGTACTTGTTCCCTGTAAAATATTTATACTTACGCTGTCTGATAATTGTGGTTCTAATCCAGTACCACGAAGGTAAAAATGACGTTACTATAGGGCTACCCTTTAATTGTGAAAAAACAGTAGGGCGAAAAAACAAACATTTACAATATTTGAAGATTTTACAGTAGTGGAGCTCACCCATCGTTTCAAGCTTCACTAGCAAACTTTGCCGACAGTAGATCTAGCAAAAATAATACATTCTGCAAGAAAGCAATAACAACAAAAAAGATATGAATCTAAATTTTATAATACTTGAGAAATATTATAAATTACTCTTGTTGATGTGGGTTAAAGGAAACATAGGCACAGCTGGGAATAAAGCAGCAGACCAACTAGCAAAAAAGTGATCTGCGTTGAATTTCAGAATACAGAGTAGCACTGGGAAATGGCCTGATGCCAGCGTAGTGGGTGAAGACTCTCGATGAAAAAAAGTTTATGGGAGTCTGATACATTTAAAAGGCTCTAGTGGTGCTCAAAGAGCCTCTTGGCAGGAAGGTTAGTAAGTTGTTCAGAAATAATAGAAATAACTTAAGCTTTAGAACTGGTCATGGAAATTTTAATTATCATCTGGCCATGATCAGGGTTGAAAAAGATGATATTTGTAGACTGTGCTTGAAAGAGGCTGTGAAATAAATATATAGTGTGAATGGCTAGCACTGGTTGGCATAAGACTTAGAATCACAGGCATCAGCCGAGACGAGAAATAAAGGTCATTCGAAGGACTGGCAGAATTTATATCAACTCTACTTGATGAGCCATTGTACAAAGAATTTTTCGGTAATGGACTCAGTATAGGCCAAGATAAAAAAATTAAAAACAAATACACCTTTAAGCTTAAAGATACTCTAATATTTTCTAACTCGAAAGAAATAAATTTCTGTTTCGGTAAAGTTTAATTGAGTTAATGCTTAAATTCATTAAAATTCAGTCATCCTGGTGAAGTTAGCTTTACAAAAAATTTCTGTAATATTAAACTATTTTGACAAACACTAAAGCTTTAGATAAAATAAAAATCTTTTGAACTGTAAAAATAATTTTTAAAGTAAAAATAAAAAAATTGAATATTAAATATTGGCCTGAATAAATAAATCTTTGTCAGAAAATATCCGGTGTTTTATATTTGTTTGTGGAAAATTTTTAAAAATATTTGCTTCATACTCCATACTGTTTGTATTTTATTCTTTCTTTATTGTTTAATCTTTTGTGATGAAACAAAATTTTAACTATAAGGGAACTGATGTTGGTTGGTAAAATAAATTTTTTTTGTGGAAATTTAATGGTCTGTTTAAAGGAAGTGAATTCGTTTTCATTTAGGTTTGAAGGGATTTTCATATTTTCTTGATTCGTCTAAAGAATAAGTGCCAGATTTTAAACAAGCTAAATCCAATTTTATATATAAAAAAGCACCAATAAAAGGTACCTATTTCTCTTTTTTGAAAACGTACCAAAGGTTGTTTGAGTGTCTGGCTTTTAACCTGGTTCGTGCCTATGTTCTAATTAAACTATTTCAATTTAATTTAAAATTATTTTAATAACCTGTACAAATATTTTATTAAAGTTAGTCTTCTTTTCCTTATTAAACTATTTTGGTACTTTCCGGTGTTACTAGATTTTTGAAATTTTATACGTTCGTATTTATTTATAAAGTTCTTCTTCAAGCTTCTTTTTCATAAAAGACAAAATTATAATTAAAACTTGTTTTTAATATTATTATGTAATTAGAAATATACTTGGTACTATTTTTTACCCACTTTTGTCTTAAAACTGTATTTTTTTCTTTTAATTCTTAGATTTATTTTAGATAATCCAAATTAAACCATCACTTTAGAGTAAATTCCTCTATTATACAAAAACTTAAGTCATTTGAATTAAAAAAAAAAACGAAAACTTTATATATATGCTCGAAAAGGTACCAAAACTTATCTTAACGCTAAGTATTAAGCCTGATCCTTGCTTATGTTCTTACTAATATTACACCAGTAAAATTTTATGTTGTTTAAGTAATCTGCACTAATTTTTTTTTAAGTCATCAATTTTTCTTATTAACACTTTTTGGTACTTTTTTTAATTCTTATTCTTTTTTTTAATAATAAGCTGTGGGTAAAGAAGCTCATAATACAATATTTAATTATTTAATATAATGTTTTAGGATAAAAGCAAGCAAACATAAAAAAGGATCAAAAACAAAAATATTGTACGAAAAAGTACCAAAAATGGTGTATTTCGTACAAATATTTCTGTAGTCCTAAAAGGCTTGAAGCCAATGTGCAATCTTTTAAAGACAAGAATATTACTTATTATTCCTTATTATATTTACTATTTAGCGGTATACTAAGTACAATATAAACTCACTTTCACTTTCTAAAAAAGTACCAAAAAGTACAAAATACTTTTTTTTTTTAATAAATTTTTAAAAAAGTTTCGTGAAGAAAAAGTGTGTTTTTTTTAAACTCGTAATATACAATGTTTCCTTTTAGTTTTCAATTTTAGGATTTTTTCAAAATTTGCTTTTAAGAAGAAAAATAACTCTTCAAAAATCAACTTCAGTAAAATGTCACTTGAATCCTGTTTGTGCCTTCAACATGTTCTCATATATAAAACTCATATTTGAATTAAAAAGTAAAATACGATGGAGAAAAAAGAAGAAATAAATCCTTTTAAAAATTGTTATATAATAAAGTGGTTTATGTAACATTTCAGTAGCAGTGACTTGACTACTTGAAGAACTTGAAATGTCACGCGCATTATGCATGTTTTATTAAAGCGAAAGCGACAATTGTTGGAACTGGCATACACGGATATTATTTTAGTGTAAGTGGCATTGATTTCATCTTAAAAACATGATTATGAAAATTTTGAAGTTAAATAAAATAAAAAATCTATTTTAATTCAAAATAAATCAGCATTTTTTGTTTACAAATCTAAAATTTAATTTAATTATTTCTACTGCAAAATAAAAGCTAAGACCTTTAGTAATTTTCAAAGTTATCTGAAGGCCTAAAATTTAGTTTTTCATTTAAAAAAATACCAGCTTTATCTTAATTTTAAGCTAAATTAACTCGTTTCTTTTAACCCAGTATTCATTTAAATCCTTGTGCTTTCTGCCGTAACTTTTGGTATTCAATGGTTTAATTGTTGTTTTTGTTTTATTGCTTTATTCTTGACTTATCAATAAACTTTTAATAGAACTTGCAAAATATTTTCATGAAATTTATATTTTTTCTATTTTACAATTCAAGTGCCATTTCGTTTTTATAAAAGTCCTTTCAACTGTGCACAGTTGTCAATTGAGCGTGTGCTTCATTTCATTTCATTGACAACAACAACATATTCCATTTGTTCTCTTGTTGGTAGCGATTTTATTTTTTTTTATTTTATTTTTTTGGCATTGTTGAATGCAGTAAGGAATAAAATTGTTCATTGCATTGCTACAGTAGGAGACAAATTGTTTAGGTGATTATTGATTAATGTGAAATGCATTAACAAAAAATTAAATTTTAATAAGGAAATGGGAAGAAAAAATAATATACAAAATAGAGGTTAAAATTTTTTTTCTTGTTTCTTCATAAAGTTTAGCATGAAAATTTAAAATGTCACAAGCTTTAGGAAAAGTAAATTTTTATTTTTGTCGCCCCAAATATGTGATCTTTTCAAAGGCAGCCTTCCAAAAAGAACTTGTAAAAAAATATTTTATAAAACTAAATTTAAGTATTTTTTGACAAATTTTGTTTAATATTTGTCTTTGAAAATGCACAATTTAAAAAATTTCCTATTCCCTGACGAAATTTAAAAAAAAAATGGAAAATAAAAAACAATATTTTTAATTTAAAACCTGTCTTAGTGCTTAATAAATAAGGAAAAAAAAATATTTTATAAAAACATTTTTAGATTTATATTTTCGGTAAGTTTAGGTTCGTTCTTCGCCAATTGTTTTAATCTTTCGGCAAATTAATATTTTTAAGAAGTTTTTTCTTAAAAACACTGCTTTAAGTGGTACCTCTTAAAACTACATTTTTCGTACTTTTTATAATAGGGTTTTATATGTTACGTTTAATAATTAAAAACAAAATCATTATAAGTTTTGAAAAACTATTTAAAAAAGGTTCTAAAAATAGTTTTTTCAAGAAGTACCAAAAAGGTACCTTAAAAATCTTTTAAAAAAATTTTTTGAGTAGTATTTTAAAAAATTATAATTTTTAAAAATTGTAACGCTTTGCAAAAGTAATTTTAAAAAATGTTGTTTTAAAAATATTTTTCAAAAACTTTTTTAAAGAGAATTAAAAATACATTTTTTAAGTAATTTAAATTATAAAAAGAGTAATTTGAATCTGTACAAAATAAAATTTTTTTCGCAATTGTTTTATTCTTTCAACAAATTTTTTTAAATTAATATTTATAAGAAGTTTTTTCTTTTAAAAATACTACTTTAATTGGTACCTTTTAAAACTTAATTTTTGGTACTTTTGATCACAGATTTCCAAATGTTACTTTTTAGAATAAACAACAAAAATCCCTTAAAAAGAGAGTTTTGAAAAACTATTTTTAAAAAGGTACTAAAATATTTTCTCTAAAATGTACCAAAAAAGGTATTTTAAAAAATCTTTTCAAAAAAATTTTTTTAGGTTGGTCTGTAAGAACATTAGATTTTCTTCGTGTGTGTCGTCAGATGCCCTGTCGTATTAAAGTTTTTTGTGGCCGTACTGGTACACAATGGTCCTTATAATTGTCTGCCCAACCTGCGTCTGTTTAAAAAAGCAAGTGTTTAGTAGATCGCTATTATATACAAATGGTAGCCAGAGCCACAGAATAAAGAACACAAGATTAGAAATGCAAAAAAAAAAAGAAAAATTTTCGTTGTAGTTTTTGGAAAAATAGTTTATTAATACATCATATTTCTATATAGAGACCCGGTTATCATTATTTATAAAGTCTACGTTTTTTTCAAGGCCCTCTTAAAAAGGTTTTATGTCAGTTATGCTCTCAGCATTTAGAATTAATCTGCCATCAAGAAGATGCGCAATATTTCATCAGTAAGAGTCAGAGCAAGGGGTTAAGACTTTAGCAAATACTAGAGCGAATGACAAATTATGGATCCTTACAATAGCGATGACACTTGATGTGGTGATATTTTAATTTGGGGTTTGTGGGTGCAAGTTTTCATGGAGAAAGATAATGGTTTGACCCTTTCTTAATCTCTAGCATTTTGTAATAAACTCATAAGCGAATGTTAAAAACTGTCACAGATATTTTTTTGTTGAAAAGGACAATAATCAGTAGTTACAATTTGAAAGACACGTGAACCACAAACTATTTATTCGCTGCAAATTTTCAATACAAATTATCATTTGAAGCAGAACTTTAAACATGATGACCACTAAATAGTTTCGTGATGGTTTTAAAGCAAATGTTTGTATGTGTATGTTCATGTGTGTGTGGTAATTATTTACCGTTCAGCTGCAACATGTAATGTATTCAAAGGTTGATGCTAAATTTCTTAATTACACAGAATTGCTGCAAGTGAACATACACATGTGCATATGCATACATGCAAACAGTCTTAAATACAATAAATAAATATTCATTTCAATGCAACAACATCTCATTCATGCTTGAATCTATTTTGACTTCTGGTTTATTCATACAGAAAAATAAAACCTTTTTTTATTGTAAATGGAATCGAGTATGAATAAAAAATATATTTTCAAACTTAATGCGGGATGACTGACAGCTGTTTGTTTGGTTTTTAGATGAGTTGCCTTTTGAGTTTTTAAAAAAAATCTATTTAAATATTAATAATTCAGGCGGGAGCTCGTTTTGAAATTATTTTATATTCTACAACTTTACTCATTTTGTGGGATTTTTGTTTGCTTTTATAACAAAAGCAATTTTTATTTAGAGTTATTTTCATACTGAGACAACTTTATAGAATAAAAATTTTTTTATGCAACCGCAACTGATTTTAATTTAAAATGCAGCAGCAAGCACAAAAGCTACAATGTTGCACCACATGATCTTTGCATTTGTTTTAAATTATCCATTAAATTAGGTTTTAAATTACGGAGTTTGTTAATAAAAAAGTTGTGGAAAATACAGTGAAGCCGATCGACAGCAGACGGACAGCAGGCCCCATTCTT
Organism: Cistogaster globosa; assembly: GCA_937654795.1. Taxonomy (NCBI): domain Eukaryota; kingdom Metazoa; phylum Arthropoda; class Insecta; order Diptera; family Tachinidae; genus Cistogaster; species Cistogaster globosa. Next base: position 93,907,694 of record OW569407.1, on the reverse strand, counting down.
TCCACAGCAGTGCACCGTTTGTTCTTGTTTAAACGCGTCGTAGCATCGTTGGACCTTATTTCTTCAAAAATGACGCAGAAGCTTACATTACGGTAGATGGAAATCGTTACCACACAACGATCAATTCTAATTTTGTAAAAAGTCACATACGATTTTGATATGAGCGAGAACAGGATGGCGCTACCGTGACCACAACCATTGATATTATTTTAAAAACAAAATTGGCGGTTTCGTGAAATCGACTTGTCAATTGGCCTTCAAACTTTTGCGATTTTATAATTAGCGATTATTTTTTGTGGGACCTCGTTAAGTCACAATTTTATGCTGATGAACAATTAACAATTGAAGGCTGGGTAATGGAAATTGTTTGTGTTAATCGTGACATACGGTGAGCAATATTAAAAAAAGTCCGGAAGGATGTCTAGTATTCGCTGGCTATACACCCGATTTTAGTTTTTAATGTTATTGCCGTCGAGTGGTTTTTCGAATAAAAAAATTGTCGTTTTTTTTTCTTTAATTGTTCGTCTTAAAAACATCCGCTTCTTCTTAAGTTTTATTTATTTTTTTTATCCTTATCGCTAGAAATATAGGAAGGGGTGTACAGAAGTTATTTCAGTTTTCTTTGACAGTCCAGACAACTTTTCAAATGCTCATGTAGTGGCCAAAATTGTTACGATTTATTTTAAACGTTAAAAGAAAAATCAGTTTTTTATCACATAATTTTAAAATAATTTCTCTAATAGTTTTTAATTTTAATGAATTATTTTATGAAAAAATTCCTACCCTCATTTTACAAAAACACTTACTAAATTCTATTTTTGTATGTTAAAATTTTCCACACATTCTAAATAATAAAAGTTTTTACAAATAAAACTTGCTGCTTCCGACACATTTCTCTTTTAAATGCCAACGATGCATGTATATGTACATATAAGTGTCTAAGTTATGTGTGAGTGTGTATATTTTTAATTGGTTAAGAATTATAAAATGTCAACATTTGAAATTAACTTTTTTGTTATAATTTTGCTTGTTTTAAGTTTTTTTCTATTCATTGTGTTTTGTTAGATTAAATTAAATGTTTGCACAAGCAACTGTTGTAATTATCCCCGTGACTCACGTGTGTGTTTAATTGTTCTCTTATTAGACTTGTAATTAATGTCAAGTGTTTTGTGTTCGTTAGCATGAATACAAAAGAACACAAAAGGATTTCATTTCACCTGCAAGAATATAATGATGTTAACTGACACTAAAGTATTTATTTTAAAAAGATTAAAAAAGATTTATATGGCTGTATTTTAAAAATGTGCTTCTGCTTTTAAAAAAATTTAATTTTAGGGATTTTCTAATCATGCTAAATAATTAATTATCTTTGCAAAGAACTTTTATTTTTATCATTTTTCTTATTTTGTGCTGAAATAATGACAGTAAAAATATCAGGCATATTTTGTTTTTTTTTTTTTTTTTTGAAACATTTTTTTAATAATGAGTTTTGTTTATGTGTGTTATGCAGAAGTTCTATATTTATTATTAAATGATTTTAAATAATACAAAAATATATAATCATTGCAAATAATTCCAAAAAGGCAGATGTTACATCACCTATGGAGGCTCCTTTCAATTCGCAATTTAATTCTGCCTTTATAGCGCACACAGCAAACCAAGTCTGTGTAAGTTTCAATTGCCTCTTCAATTTCTATGCGATACTCTTTAATTTTTTAGTTTAGTATTTTCTATTTTTGGGAGCTTTAGCAATACCAACTTTATATGGGTCTGTGTTATTTTTTTTCACCACTTAAAAGTGTGGTTTGGGTATGATGAATAGAATAGAAAGAAATTATATACCGCGTGATTATTTTAAGAATGAAAAGAATATCGCTGCTGTAAACAAAAGTATGGAAGAAGATTCAAGTTTATTGATTCGTCGTCGGTCGTTAGAATTGGAGCTCTGTCCCTCTACTACGTGGAGAATTTTGCGCAAAGATTTTGGCCTGCACCCGTTTAAGATCCAGCTAGTGCGGGAATTAAAGCGACGAGACCATTATATGCGTCGTTAATAAAAATTAATAACTGACCCGTTGCTTTATCGCCAAATTGTGTTAAGTGATGTGACTCATTTTTGGCTTAACGGGTTTGTCGATAGGCAAAATTGAGGTGTATGAAGTGATACCAACTCACGACAGAAAAATGCACCGTTTGCTGTGGTGTACACACTAGTGGCATCATCGGAAATTATTTCTTCAAAAATGAGGCTCTCACGTTACGGTCAATGGAGATTGTTACCGCACCATGATTAATGATTTTATGTTTAAAAATATGGATGACATTGTTTCGGAGAAAATGTGATTTCAACAAGATGGCGCTACGTGCCATACGGCGATCGCAAACATCAAACTATTGAAAGCAAAATTTAACGATAGCTGGATTCTGAGAAATAAACCTGTCAATTGGCCTTCAAGGTCATGCGAATTGACTATTTTCTTTGGGGCCACGTGAAGTCACTGGATTATGCTAATAAAGCAGCATCAATTGACGCTTTAGAGGCCAATATTGTTCGTGCAATTCGTGTCATACGGCCAGCAGCACTTAAAAAAGTGTCCCAAAATTGGACGTCCAGAATGCGCTTCGTTATAAGCAGCCACGGTGGTCATATGCCCGAAATTATTTTTAAATATTAATGCCATGTTATGATCATTCGTATAAAAAAGGAATTCTTCATTACAATTTAATTTTCTGTGTTATTTTTTACAATTTAAAGTTCAACAAAATAAACTTGAGTTCAAATCCATATAGAGCGCTTGATAAGTAAAACAAAAAAATTATTCTTGCTTTGTCCTAGCGTAAAGTATGGTTAGCTAAGCTCACGTTTTCTTAAGGAGATATCAGTTTTTTCAAAAATTGAAAAATATCACCTTTAAATTAAAAAAAAAAAAAAAATACTCGAAATCAGCAGTCATATACATACAGACGAACAAAAGGATGTGTAAATATAAAAATAAACCAATTAATCTGTTTCAGGCTGATTTCAAAAAGGAACCAAGCTGCCTTCGTCTTACCAAATATATTTTAAATTATTCAATCACTTTTAAGTCTTTTTTTAATTTTCCAAGTCCTTGCAAATTTGCTTATTTTTTAGATTCTAAGTGAATTTTTATTCAAGTCGGTTTAATTTTTTTTTTCAAACAAATAAAAAAATTATAAAATTGTGATCTAAATACATTTTCCAACTTTTAAGCCTTCATAATTTTTTGTTTTTACTATCGCCTACTGAGGCTTATAAATCAAAACTCAAAATTTCTGGTTTAGCAGGCAGAAGTTTTCTTCAGTGATAAAACTCTCTTTTAACAAAAAAAAAAAAAAAAAAAAACGTGACTTTATTTTCAACTGTGTTATATCTATGCACTCTTCGGAATTCGAGTGTTTTTTATATGTATTTTTGATACACACATATATATTCGCCTAAAAATAAACATGTGAATTCAATCTACATATTATGAGGAAGTGTATCTGAGCGTATGAGTATTATGAATGAATATAAAATATTTTATTATAAATCATACGCCACCCTCAAATATAATGTAAAGCAGGGGTTCTCATCAAATTCCTGCTCAAGGACCGCTAGTAAACTAGTTTTTTTTCGCGGACCCCTCTGAGGCCCAAATTCATAATAAAATTTTTACTATTTTTGAAACCACTGTTTTTTCGGTTCTTAATACGGACCCATTGGATGGTTGCTACGGACCCCCATTTTAGAACCGTTGATGTAAAGATTACTGGAAACTAATAATAATAATGAGAAATTAAACAACAAAATATTATTTTCATCGGAAGTTTTGGCCATTTGTCACTATGTTAAGCATATGGCGAACTGTCTTTCTCGCAACAGTATAAATATTTCACTGCAAAGTTATGGAGAATGTTTTCGTATTCTAATGGGAGTGTATGGTTGGCATGTTCTCCTAAAAAATAATTATTTAGATGGCCTTCGACAGCTTAAAGAATTTTCGAGTATTTAGGAAAGCCTGAAGGTGTTGGGGTAGTTAATTAAATAGCAAGAACACGACATTGAACGAAAAATTTTCTTGTCACAAATTTAATATTTAAACCCTCATATATTTGCAGCCGTAAGGCTAATGTTAAAAATTTAGATTGTGTTTTGGAAAGGAACAGAGCTGAATAAGATGTTACGAGCACCAATAAAAGTTGTGGTGTGTAGCAGTTGAACAGAGTGGAAGAAAAACTTTGTTGATGTGACTGCGTATTTGTTAATTAGAAGGATCTTGAGTTCAAATCAAAACGGAGCCAAATTACTTAAAATGATTGATTAGTAAGAGAAAAAGATATGATTTAATTCCTACAATAGTCAGGGATTAAATTGTTGAAAGGTGCATGTTGGCCTAAGGGTATATTGATAAACTGATTGATTTATTAGCTCTAAGGGAAATAAAAATGAAGGGTTAAGGATTGGCTTATATAAATAAAGTATTTTTTATTGTTTTTTAATTTTTTTTATTAGTAATGGATGACCCCCATCATTTTGCTCTGTTAGTAAAAACCACTTTTAATGTTTAACATAATCTATCTTTTACCCTAAAGTGTTGAAATTTTTTGTGCGTAACGCACCATAGACTGTCGTAAGCTTCACTTTAGCTGAGGGTGATAATATTGCCAGGTTTCTACAGTATTCTGGCACACAATATTCGTGTTACAACAAAAAAAAAAAAAAAAATAGCAAAAATCATATCAAAGAATAATTAAAATTTAAAATTAAAAATTTTATTACAATAATTTGATCAAACAATTAAAAAACATATTTTTGCACAAAGAATAAAAAAGTAGTTTTATGCATCCTGTATCCTTAGTTTTCAAAGATTATTTCGTACATTTAATAATGATAATCTATTTAAATAATAATCTATTTAAGCAATAATGTTTTTATTTTTAAAATATTTTCCTGAATTTCTTATAAAGAAATAAAATATTTTAATTTAATATTAAAACCATTTCAAAGCTCTTTGAATTTTATACATTTTTATAATCATAAATGTTGGTTTATATTTTATAAATATTTATGCATGACTCATGCATTTTATTCAAACTGACACTCGTTCAAAGTCAGATGAATGAAATTTTCTTGCATACAACTAATTTTCCTTTATAGTCAATGAATAATTTAAGTTTTTCTGTTTAATTTCTTTTTCATATTCTGCATATTTATAAAAAAAAATATTTTTTCAAAAGAGTTTAAGTTTTGTGTTTGAATAAGTGAAAGCAATTTTATTCTGTGGATAAAAATTCAATAGCGAGGAAACAAAATATTTCTTGAATGATTAATTATCATTGAATATTAAAAATATATAAATCGAATACAGAAAATTAATCACCTTTTTAAACAATAAAATAGTAAATTGTTTGGATAAAATGCAAAAAATTTGTAAAATTGTCACTTTTTTTAAATATAAGTTAGTTAGACAAAGGTTCGCTTGAAATTAATATTTTAGCTGGGCGGTGTACATTTAAGACGTTTATACTTAAAGTGGCATAAGTCGCTATTTAAAAAAAAATAATAGTAATAAAGAAATAAAGAAATAAATTTAAATGTTAAGAGCTGTTACGATTTTATGTTCACCGAAGTTTTTATTGTGAAATAAGTCCCGAGATAGAAGTGCAGGTAAGTCTTCCCTAGACTTAGCCTGGGTAATTTTATAACCTTTGAAACAAAATTATTTAAACATGTTTATCAGCTTAAAAGCTCATATGTAGGTGTCTGGAAAAGAATTGATATTTTTTGTTATGATATAAAATTTTGTTGTTTATGATATTTTTGTTTCCATTTTTCATGGTATTAATTTTGAAGAGATATCGTCTGGATGCGACTCTAACTAAAATTAATAGAAAAAGCGTATGGTTCAAAACCGCGTATTAGAAATATCGTGAAAATATTGACAATTTCGCACTTGCTTATCTAAGGTTTCTAAATGCAAAGAATGTGAACGCTGATTTTTTTAACCGATTTATTTTCGTAAAGTTTTATAAAAATCCCTTTCATCAAGTACATAATATCTCTTTGTCATAGTTAGAGAAGGTGATATACCTTAGTGATCTCAATGATATGTTACGTCAACCAGGCAACAAGGGACAATTAAATTATTAATTAAATTTTTTCTGGTGAACTTTTTACCAGAGGGGCAACATGGCTTTAATTATTTTTAAGCATATTTTCAATAAAGTGTAATTTATTGATATGAAAAAATTTTTTTGGTGTTACCAAAAATAAAACTTGAAATTTTCCAAAAAAAAAAAAAAAATAAATAATAATAATAATCGTTTGCAGAATTCGACACACAATTTTATCTATTTTTATCAGAAGATTTTGTTAAATAAAACTAATAATTTTGAAATTAACTTAATTGAGGCATTATAAACAAAAGGCTCAGTTATATGTTCGAGATTATGTCTGTACTATCTTTGACATCATATCATTGACATACTCACACACACACCACACACACATGCACACATAAATTTTTGTTTTCATATCATTTTTATTAAAAGTGACTTCCTTTGCTTTTTTTCTTTTTATAGTTTTCGGTTTCCTTTTGTCTTGTCACTGCATTAAGTGACTTTATGTGACACGTACATGTCAATCATTATGGAATATTTGAAAAAGTTACTTGTTTGTTTTCTTTTTGACGTATAAAAAAAAACTTTTGTATGTAAAACAAAAAATCGGTAAAAGTGTTGTCAAAAGGGTTATGTGACATGCAGCAGCTTATCATGAAATTATCATCGTTCGATGAAAATGCAACAAGTTTTTTTTTAATTTCTTTGTAACAAAAATGTCAATTGTTTTATTATAGTGTCATAGATGATGAGCCGGAATAAGTGTGACGGCATTGCTGAGAAAAGCTTAATTGATATACGTTTTGATAGACGAGTTTAAAAGCGTTGAAATAATTAAGGATTTTAAATTATAAATAAGCAAAGTGGTTAAAGTGAGAATAATTAAAAATGTATAAAAAAAGGTAAAACTGGAAATAAAAAATTTCTTACATATTTCTTGTTAATAAAAATATAAAAAAAAATTGTTCAATCTTTGTTTTTTAGATTATTGAATAAAAATAATAATAAATGTTTATTATTTACCTCCTCTCAAGTATTTTTTCTTTTTTTAATTAAATACCTGCTTGAATTACATTCACTATTTAAGAAACATTTGAATAAATAGTTTGTTAAAAAATTAAAAGTTATTTTTTTTTTATTTTCTTAAAAATATTTTTTAATAAAAAAGTGATTAATAATTTTCTCTACTTTGGATGAGACAATATAAAATAATATTGATAAATCGTTTGGTTAAGTAAATGTAGATTTCAATTAAAAATAGCATAATATTCTTTAGAAATATATTCGGTTTGATTAAAGCTGTAATTGATTTTAATAATTATTTAACAAATATCATAATAAGGGCAACCAATCAATTGTAGGCAAAATGTATAAATATTTTGTCTTGGATTGACTTGAACAATTTCTTACTCAATTACGAATATTATTAATTTCATGTCCAAAGTGAAGATAAAACTGGAAATTTTACAGAAAACCTTATCAACAATTATTTATTAATCTACCAGAATTGGAATATGATTTAAAATTCAATTCCCAAATAGTTACGATATAAGAAAGTTTGTTAATATTAAGACCACCTGTGGGAAAGTAATTTTAAAGAAATTATATTCTACTTTAAAATTTCAAAATTTAACGAAATTGAAACCACGTACCATCGAATTACATAGAATTTTGTGACAAGTCTAAAATTTTTCTAGAAAATAATATTTAATAAATAACCTTTAAAAATTGTTTTTATGGCTTTTTGTACGCTTCACCACAGGTATTATTCCATTTGTAATTTCTACAATATCCATTTCCGACACCCTTAAGTATATAAATTCTGTGTTCTTATGCGGATCAAAGTCGATAAAGAGATGTCTGTGTGCATTAGTGTTGAAATCATCTTTGCCAAGGCAACAGATAAGCTAGAGAAAATCTCAGTACGCCAATCGATTTGCCATAATTAAAAGAAATTTTTTATTGAAAATCAGCAAGTTCGGTCCATTCTCTTCGAAGCAGCTGTCAAAACACCATACCTGCCTCTAATTTTTCCATATCATTTGGAACAATGAAGTAACTTCAAAAAAATAAAAATAAAATAAATAAATAAATAAATAAATAAAAACAAATTTATGGAGCGATAGCGAATTAAAAAAATTAGAAAACAATATCATCTTTTTTTTTTTTTGAGGGATTTTTTAAAAAGTATTGGAAAAGGTACGTTCTTGAACGTTGAAAAAATAAAATTATTTCAATAATTATAAATTTATTTGGGATAAAAAATAGCACGAATTTTTTAAATTAATTGATTTAATTTAATATTTCCATGGTTTAATTTAATTTAATAATTTGCGAGTGCCTGCGCATTAAGAAAAGAGAAAATAAATTATTGTAGTTTTGTTGTGATATTTTAATTTTCATATTCTTTTAACTGTATAAAAGAGCCGAAAAAAAGTAAGCCGTATACAGTGGATAAAGAAAATTAAAATCATTGCTGATTATTGTTGTTTTTTGCTTTGATTTTTGTCTTTACTTTAGTTTATTTTAAATATTTGTGAGAAGTTTCCTGAAGAGCTAAATGAGCGGTAGCGAAATGGCCATCGAGACGTGCTTTCATCCTCAATAATCAATATTGGTGATTTATTAATTCAATCGGAATAAAAAATAGCACGAATTTTTTAAAATTAATTGATTTAATTTAGTATTCCCGTGGTTTATTTTAATTAAATTTATTATAATCGAAGAAACTTTTAAAAAGAAAACTTTTATAAATAAAATTTAACTTTTTAATGACACTGTTTAAAAGGCACTTTTTAAAAGGTTCTTTTTTAAAAAGTATATTGTGCACAATACTTTTTTTGCTTTTTAAAACTTTTTTTATTTAAAAAAAATTATGGAATGAAAAGTTTTAAGCATTAAAAATTTTTTAGAGGTACTTTTCTGTTTTCGTTTTTAACAGATTTTGTTGAACAAGATCTAAAAACATAAATCAGTCAAATGCTGGTTAAACACAGCAAGATATATTCTGATGTAGCTTTTGTTGTTCCAGAGGCAGAGCTCTGACTGACATTGCAGCAGCAACTATATTGTATAGTTTTATTCTTTAGGTACCTAATGTACAACGCTTCGTCGTAAGGAATGCCCATCCAAAAAATCTTTAGATTATTAATTTTGATTTTGTTAAAATTTACGAAGCTGCATTTGTTGCTTAAAGTTATTAAAACAATATTGAAGGAGGAAAAATTTAAAATTTCTTTTAAACAATCACAGTTCCAAATATTTTAATCACAAATGTTTAAAAATCTTTCTATCTTTTTATTTGGTTCTATACGTAGTTTGAGCTATAAAACCTTGAGCACACCATACACAACCCTCACTTGTAAGTTAATAAACAAATTCACTTCTTATTTTCTAAATCCTACCACAATTTATGGACAAATAAAAAAAGAAGGAAAAACAGCATAAAAGCGACAACAGTAAAATTGCACATTTTCCTACAAGCAACCGATATCTAAGTGCATGACCTTGACCCGTTTTTTATACTTTAATGCACACTCCCAGTCATTTGCATATGTACGTCAACATGTTCATAATATCATTACAATAGCATTTTTTAAAATAGTAAATTCATCAATTTGTGGTAACTTGGCTTGTTTTTTATTTTCTTCCTTATTATTTTTATTATTACGTTCTGTTTTAAAATAGAATTAATAAAAAGTATGCAAATATTAAAATTTAATATGTTTTATAGTTGATAACGCATACATTTTTCTTATTTTCTTTTTTTAATTTCATTATTATTTTTTGTATTCATTTCTGTTTGTATTTGTTTGTTTATGAATTAAAAAAAAGGCACAACAATAGGCAGATAATAAAAATACAACTAAGAATAAATAAAAAACATAAATATTTATCAGAACGGAAACGGAAACGTCATTTTTTGTGTTCTACGTATTTAATATGTTTAACATTGAAATTAATGCGGCTGTGTGCGCATAGATGTGAACATTTTTTCATAAGCTAAACAACAGTAGAAAGATCTTAAATAAGATAAAAAATATATATACGAGGATGGTTCCCATACTGATTTACCTAGAGTATTAAGACTTTTTTTAGACTTTTGGGCTCTAAACCAGCAAAAAAACGAAAAAAACTTTCTTAAAAGACACTTTTTCCAAGATATACTTTTTTGCAATATCATTTTCAAAAGTTTTTAATTAAAAAATTTACTTAAAAACCAGTCAAAATATGGAGCTTGGGTAAACAAAATTTAATAACAAATAATTTTTGAAGAAAATTTTTTTTTCATAATTTTAAAAATTATTTAAAATTTTTGTTTAAAGTACTTTTTTTCTCAAAATACTTTTTTCTTTAAATACTTTCAGGATTGTACTTTATATAATTTTGGAAGTTAAATTTTATAGGGTTCTTATTACTCGTGAAAATGTTATCCAAATGAATTTAATTAAAAGTACTTTTCCAAAAATTGTTTTTTCAAAAGGTACTTTTAATTTTAAAGATGCCTATTTAAAGACAATTTTAAGTACTTTTCTATCATGAATTTCGAAAATATTTCTAATGTCGCCTAATATTTACAAAAGTGTGTCTTTGTAAAAGAAATTTTCTGAAAGACACTAAGTTTTTAATTAAAATTAATTTTTTAATTATTATTTAAAGTTTTTTCCCAGCCAGGGGTTGAACGAAACTTTAGGTGATGGATGCGAAGAATGCTGATGATGAATTTAGCGGTCCTGAAAATACGGCATTATATTCGGCCAGCGTCTAATTTTTCTTGTTTTCTTTGAAAAACATCCACGCACATTTGAAAAATAATTTTTCTTTATAAAATTTAAATTCAAAAATGAACCAAAGCCGAAAAAGTAAATTTTTATTGAATTAATTTTTTAAATATATACATTTTCTAAAATAAACATTTTTAAAAGTCATAGATTTTTGATACTTTTTAAGAGGTACTTTTTTAACATGTCTTTTTTAACCACATTTTACGCTTTTCAGCAGGCGTTTTTTTATTTCATTGTAAGTTGAGAATAAAGACTTAAGATGTCTTTTTAACAATAATTTTAGTAATGATTCTATGTAAGATTTTTTTATAATAATTTGATAATAAATTCAGTACTATTTGTAAATAATTTTTTCATTACACTTAAATCAATTTAAAGATTTGTTTGGTTTGTTTCTTTCTTTTGCAACTTAAATGAAACAAAAAATTTATATTAAGTACTTCTCAGAAAAACATTTCTGAAAGTGTACATGATCTTGAAACCTTAATTCTGTAAGAATTGAATTTTTACGAAAGTTCATTAAAGTACTTTTTTTTTTAATTATTCGTTTTGAAAGGTACTATATTGCAGGTAGGTATTAATTTAAAATTTTTTTACAAATTGATTTAAGGTGCCCTTTTAAAGACACATTTGAAAAGTATCTTGCTTAAAAGGTACTATTTTAAAAGGTACTTTTTATATTTTTTTCGACTGTGTTTTTAAGATATTCTAATAATTCAAGAAACTGTTTTTAAGGGTATTAAGTAAACCCATTTTTTAAAAAGTACTTTCCAGAATGGTACTTAATCTTAAATAGATTTTTTAAAAAGTACTTTTTATTTATTGATATGTTTTAAAATGTAGTTTTATTTAAAATTAAGAACCCTCTAAATGAGGTTATCTTTTTATTTTTGAAAAATGTACTTTTTTAAATCTTTTTAGTACCTTAGCACCATTTTAGAATTAAGTTTTGGCGGGCAATAATTTTAATTTATTTAAAAATTAATAACCAAATCTTTCAAACTACAAATCATTGGTTAAAAATATACTCTACTAAAAAGGAACTTTTTTAAAAAGTACTTTCAAATTATTTTCCGTGTGTGTATTAAAGGTATTCTAATATTTTCAGAAAGTAAATTTTTAAGGGTATTTAGCAAAGGCATTTTTTAAAAATTACCTTCTCGAGAGGAAATTATGCTTGAAGGAAATTTTAAAAAGGTAATTTTTATTAAAACATATATTACTTTTATTATTTTTCCCCTGCCAGGGGTTGAACCGGTGATTTTCATTAATCAATTAAAACATATGTTTTAAAATGTATTTTTTTTACTAAGAAGTTTTTAAGAGGATTTTTTTTTGTTTTTGAAAAAGGTACTTTTCTAAAACATTTTGCTATAAATTTTTTACACGCATTAATTTTAAACAAAATATTTAATAAAAAATAAAAAATAAAATATTAAATATTTAAATCCAAACCTTCCGAACTACAAATGTTGCGTTAAAAGTATATTCAAATCTATGTGTAAATTCTGTTTAACAGTTACATTTTGAGAGCCTTTTCTAACAGTATAACTTTCTAGCAAGATTTTATAAACCTCAAAAAATCATTTCACTTACATTAACATCCTTTTCTCTCAGTTTATTTAGACAATAGTCGTTCAAAATCAATAGCTGCCTCTATGTGCTTTTGCACATAAAATGTATGTCAAGATTCTTTCAGACCATTTCACCCTTAAAACCAGATTTATAATATTTGTGTGTATTCTTGTTATTGTTATTATTAATTTCTAGACCCTGACAATTGTCAGACCCATGTCAAGGCTTGTGTAGAGTAAAACAATTTATTTTTATTTTTTTAGTATTTATTTCTTATTGTGTTGTCTTTCCTTGTCTTATTATTTGATTTGTATTTACTTAAGAACATTTTATAAACTCGATGTGTTGGTATTTTATTTTTTTGTTGTTTGTTTTTGAACGAGAAAAATGTTAAACTTTTGTTGCTCATTTGTTTGAACACGTCTTTTTTTCAACATTTTATATTTTCTATTACAGAAACATATGTTTTGTGATTGTACTTTTTGTGTCAATAGAGGCAAAGACAAGGCTTTGATATGTCTTTTGTGTAAATAGATTTTTGTAGGTGGCAGTTTTGATTTTAATTGACTCTATCACTGATGTGGGTTACAACTGAATTGATCTGACACATTGATATTTGTTTTTCTTATAGAATTTAAAGCAAATAAAAAGCACGTAATGGAAGTTTATATTGCGTTGTTATCACACCATCATTTAATTGCCATCAAGTGTCTTAATGTCGCTATCGTATTAAAACGATATTCCAAGAAAATAATAATTTTATATTTTTTTGCTACAACGGAATATTTAAATCTTTATTTACAATAACAAAGAAATATCTTAGTAATTTTTCATTCTAAGTAATTTTTAGAAATTATAATAAAAATGAAATTAAGTCGATATAAAATAAATTCACAGTGAGCATTTGTACTTCCTTTATAATAAGCAGATACTAAAACATTATCTGCAATGTTGTGAGGAAAACAAACTATGAAATAATTAAAAATAATAAGTGAGATTACTATATTCGGCTATGCCAAATATTATATAGCCCAAACCATTAATGTAAATCTAGTTCAATCAGCAAAAAAAAAAAAAAAAAAAAACAAAAATTGAGGTGACAGAGACTTAAGAAATTAGAAAAAAAAATTTAGTGTTCTACATAATTTTACATACAAATGACAACGGCTCTTAACGGATTAAGCATTTTTTTTAAATCTTAGCTTTTCTTGAAAGATCTCTTCAAAAGCTTTTAAGTGATACCCATATTGATGTCTTAAAAATATAGTGAAAAATCGCAGTTTTCTATAAAAAGTCCAGAGGCCCATAACTCGGAAAATATGGGCGAAATCTCTTCACTTGATGTTTTTTCTTATTTTTTAATTCCCTACTGCTCCATTTATTTATTTATTTTTGATTGGAGCTACTTCGTTGTTCTATTGATATGGAAAATGTAGAGGCAGGCGTAATGTTATTCCTGCTGCCTCGAAAGGCATGGACCGATCTTGCTGATTTTCAATAGCAAAATGTTTGAAACTTTATCTGAGCGATAAGAGTTTTTGAAATTTCTTTAGCTCTTTCAGTGGCTTGGCATAGTCAATTTCAACCTAAACACGGACGGACATCGCTCAATCGAATTCGCCATAAATAAGGACTCAAAATATAAATACCTTATGGAGTCAGAAAAGGATATTGTAGAAATCACAAGCGGAATGATAAGCTAAGACATATCCTTTTTCCACCTGTGGCACAAAGTTTTAACAAAGGTTTATTTAAACCTCACGACTTGTGGTTAAAACAACGCAGTAAATAGTTGGGTTGTGTGTGCATTTTGTGTAGGGAAATAAATATTATTTAATTAGGATTATTCCTATTCTTCTTCTTTTCAAAATTATAATTTTGAATTATTAGCAGTTTTAAAATTTCTTTTTTGTTTTAATTACCGATTGTAATTTCAATTTTAATCGAATTGTTGAATTTTATATTTTGGTAAAAATGTGAAGAATTTTTTAATTCAGATTTCTATTCATTTTCGAGTAGTAAAAGAGCGAAGAAACATTTATAAAAAAATACATAAATATTAAAACTAGACATTCATAGGAAAAGCTTGCTTTTTTAATAATTTATTGAACGTGATTTATAAATCTAATAAATTAAATGTAGCGTTTTGTTAGATCGCTACATCAGTCTTCTTTACATCTTTCTACCTGAGGTAGAGCAAGTTTTAGTGTATATTTTCATTTAATACAAAAAAACTAATTTCAAATATAATAAGGGAAAGAACCCTGCTTTTTGGGTATAAAAAAATCTCTATTTAAAATTAAATTTTCTTACTAAAAAATCTTAAATATTTTTAAAAGAATTAAAAGAATAAAAATAATTTTTCCCTCAATTTTAAACAATATACATAAATGGAATTTATATATCTTGGGCTGCATAATTATTCATGAACATGAACGTGCAAATAAGTGTAAACACATTTATATGAATTTTAAAAGGCTTCTTTCTGCTCAAGCATTTACTTAATGTTCAACACAAAATAAAACATACTTTTGCTTTTACGTTTTTTATAAGACTTTCAAAAAAAAGGTACTTAGAAAGAAAAAAAATTTTATAAGCCGATTATACACTACATGTTATTAGAATGGATGCATTAATTTTATTTCAAATAGATTCTGTTAAAAAATCTGTAAAAACGCCGCTGAATTTTTAAGGGTAATCCAATGCTAAGCTTTTATAAAATAACCATTTTTGATCCCATATTTCCGGACATAAACTTCAAAAACGTCAAGCTCTTTTTTCACAGTCCCCCATTTCTGGAACCGTATTACTTAGGTTTAAAATTAAGTGTTTTAAAACTAAAGCTGCTACAAAAAAACAAAAAAAGGGTGACATGATATTCATAAGAATTTTATTTTTTTAATTCTAAAAGGCAGACACGACAAACTTGCGGAGTGTCAATGAATCTATGTGTGCTACAGCAAAATAATATAAAATATCTTTATATTAAAGGGTGTTTCAATAGTAACGGGCTAAATACCACGCCTGCTTCTAATTTTTCAACATCAACTGAAAAAATTGACAATCGTCTATATTTTTCGAGTTATGGACCAGTGAATTTTTCAAAGAGAAGTACGATTGTCAATATGGGTACCATTTAAAAGCTTTTAAAAAATCTTTCCTAAAAATGCTTAACCCATTAAGAGCCGGTGACATTTTTTAAATAATTTTTTTTTTAATTCTTCGTCACCCTGGTATTTTTTTTTTTTTTTTGATTGGAGTTACTTCACTAAACTACATTTACATAAATGGTAAAGGGTACATAAGATGCAACATAGCCGAATGTAGCACTTTTACTTGTTCATGTACCCGTTATAAAAATAGTGAAACAAAAAATATAAAATTTCTTTTCCCTTTTTTGTTCTTGTTTCCTGTAAAAGTATTCGCGCAGTTGCTTTTACTTTACATATTTAAATACACACGTTGTTAAAAGAAACGATTAACAAATGGCCACAATCCACACTATCATCATCATCATCATCATTATCATCAGTTTCTCCCCTTTATCAACAATATTTCATTAAGTTCGTAGTTTTCATGGAAAAAATGAAAATTTTACATGTGCATTTTAAGCAAAGAATTAAATGATTATTTACCATTAATTTTGTACATAAGTGCGAGCTTATGCTTGTGTTTGTGTCTGTGTGTGTGTACATCCATAATGAATAAGTTTGTGGGTATTTTACAGCTCCCTATAAAATTGCAATTATAATAAGAATAAGTTTTATGTGAAATATTTTACAAGGGGAATTAACAGGTATTAACGTTTACTTTGCAACAAATTGCAACACAGGAGTAGAACTCCTTCTCTTCTTACTTATTATTTTAGTTTTAAATAAAAATTATTAAGCGATAAAATTGCATTGTTCCCACAACAATGAAATGATTTCTTTGGTATTAAAACGCGGAAAAAGAACAGTGCTCTTCTCTGCCGCTAAATTATTTATCTTAAATCAAATAGTTACTAACGTTATAATTCTCAAGGTTCATCATAACATTTTTTGAACTTGTGTAGGAGGTACTGCTCTCTCCGCAATATTGTAGTGAATAGTCTAACAGTTCCCAAGATAAATAAAATGTATGACTTTTCTCTGTGTATGGATATTACCACGCCCAGTTCTACAACCTCTCCAGTATTTTTAATTTTTATAAAGAGTTACTTTTACAATTTGTCAAGACTCTACGTGTTATACTTCTCTAGATAAACAATTTTAATTTTTTACTTTGTAATCCAATAAATCCAATGAAGCAAAAAAAAAAACTGATTGATTCACTAGAGCATTTATTCAAATATGGACGACAATTTGTCTTCGACACTGTAACACTTTTTTGTAGCAAAAAGTTCGATTAGACCCTGTACAACCTGTACAATGGAGCAGAAACGATTGATATACTTTTTTTTTTGGAAAAAGATTAGCAACTTTTAATTGGCTTAACCATTATAAAACAAATTTTACATTCTAGTAACAGAAAAGTATCCATACTTAAGATTGCATTATTCCCGATTTTTAAGGCGTTGCACAAACGTGTCCCAATATAGGGAACATGTTAATTAAAAAAAAATAAAAAACCCTTGGTGAATATTTTTTTATTTGAAATTTTTAAAGTGTAACATTTTTACATAATTTTGGTTAAAAAAAAGTCACCTCAATCTTTCTCTCATAAAACGAAAATTTCTTTAAGAGCCTGTTATTTTTTTTTTTCACTTTTCTAAAAGGCACCATTATGAAGATAATTTTGTTGCATACAAATTCAAACAACTTGCCACATATGTGACCACTAGTATTAGAGGTTTCAACAGTCGTTTGGGCAACCACAATGCTGATAAACTGGCAAAGAAAGGGACAATAGTTAAAGAACGTGCCATTGACACCTCTTGTGGCATATCCCTCTCTGCTTGCGGACAGCGTATTAATGCTGCTTTTTACGATTTGGTTCAGGTTAGATTATTTAATGAGTGGACATGTTCAATCTCTAGAATAATCTGTCCCTCTTTAGATCGGGTCATGACTGCTGCAATAAAATAGTAACAAAAAAGTCAATTGAGCGATTTGATAACTGCTGTTACTGGGCACTGTCTGTTTGGAGCTCATGCTAGAAGAATTAGTTTTTCTCCTTTATGATTAATACAGAAGTTGCCAGGATGACGAGGAGAAGGGGGTAATGTACCGCGCTGGGGTACATACGAAAGAGATACCTTGGTCAACGGTAATATGGCAGCTGCTCCAGTAAATCATCACTGTGATCGGATTAGATTCTTTTTGAGGTGCATTGGTTAGTTAAGTGGTCTACAATCGGACGTTGTGACCCAGTCAATTTAATGAGAGCACTATTTGCTCAAAGGCCAGGGTGTTCTGTGCCTTTTTTACGCCCACAGTTCTTTCTTTTTCTTTTTTTTTTCTCTATTCTTTATCTTCATCTCTTTTTGTAAGTTATAATTTTCTTTTCTCTCTCCGTTTCTTCTTCTTTTCTCAGCAGGAACGAAGCAAAGGGACCAATTAATTGCCCCAACCTATCACTGGTTTATTTTTGAAGAAAATTCTAATTTGTCCTATATTTGCTAAAATACTAAAGCTAAAATGTCTTAAGGTATTTTTAAAAGCTTGTGATGGTTTTAAGACAAAAAAAATAAATAAAAGCCAGTTTGGAATTTTTGATAAACAAATTGGGAATTTCAGTATTTTATTTTTTAAAATTTAAATTTGTTTGTGAAAATTTGTACAAATCGGACCAGCTTAGAGTTGCTGCTTGTATCTGCCCAAATGTGAACTGTTCAAGCATTTGCAGAAAACATTAAGTTTTGTATCATAAGTGGCGGTTTCATAAAAAAACACTTTGAATGATGAGTTAAGCTTCGCTTTGCATCAATATTGATTTTAAGGCTAAACTGGATGATTATGTTATGAACTCTTAAAACTCACTAAAGGTTTCCGACAGAAATTCATGCTTTTAAGCTGAGCACTGCGAAAAGTTTTTTTCCTCATGACGATAACGTTTGGCCACCTGTTAAAAAGACCATAAAA
This sequence comes from Cistogaster globosa, assembly GCA_937654795.1. Taxonomy (NCBI): domain Eukaryota; kingdom Metazoa; phylum Arthropoda; class Insecta; order Diptera; family Tachinidae; genus Cistogaster; species Cistogaster globosa. The sequence goes on along the minus strand of OW569407.1, from coordinate 93,889,153 downwards.
ACATAAGAAAGACTGTACCAGAAGTTCTTAATTCATGCTTTTTTAATATCTTGCTTTATCTATTTATTTTGGTGGTGATCGACGACCCATCGCTATAATACAAAAATTGCTTCGACTTATGGATCCCCTTAATTGATAAATTGAAAAGGGTACAGCAAACTATAAGCAATTCTTCGAATAAAACTTTATTCTTTATACAAGTAGAGGCAAAATGTTTAATTTGCGAATATTTTAAGGTTTCGTATTCAAAATATTCTTTAACTACTTAAATTAACCAAATATATGCTCTTCTGCTTGGGAAACTTGTAACAATTCATCTGCAATTTCTCCCAAAAACTTTTTTTTTATTTCTTCATTCAATTTTTGTTTCCCGTTGCTTCAAATTTCATTTCGATATTTTTCATTTAATAAATAATTTCTGGCTTATTTTCTGTCCTTAAGAAACCTTGTTTTACTATCGAATTAATTAAAGCAGACGGTTAAGAAAAATATGATGGCAATGAAAAGGAAAAAAGAAGGAAGGAGAAATTCTCTTGCAAGAAAAAATTTCGCATAATTTTCTTCAACGTTTTTTATTAATTTTTTTTTTTATAAATTTATGTATTTAAAAAAGTGAATAATTTAATTAAAACCATGAGCGAAGAACTAAAAGAGAACATAAAAAGAACGTAAAGATATAACTTAAGCCTGTCATGCATTAATTTTTACCCAAGACTATTATTTTCTGGGCTTTGCAAGACACTGTCAGTTTGTCTTATTTTTATTGCAGGGAACAGAATCATTTACTTTTTTTTTTGTTTTAAAAATTAATCTTTAAGACAACTGTTATTTGTATCAGCTGGTAGATCTATTTTTATAGCCATAACAGTTTGAGTGTTTCGTATAAATAATTGCAAACATGTAAATTTTTTTTTTCGTTTGCAACATTAAGACCGAGAAAGAAATGATGCGTGTGTTTTACCATGAAGTCGTTAGTGAAACATTGTTTTATGCACTGAAGATGTATTAAAGGAGATTTATTTTTCAGACTTTAAAAGCTAAAAGTTTGCCAAGCAGTGTTTATAACCTTTTCTTTTTTCAGAGTTCATTAAAATTCGTTTTGTTTTTGTATATTTTAGTTCACTTAAAAGAGGTTATTACAATGCAACACTCGTTGTGCTTTCTACTAATATTTTTTAGATATTCAAAATTGTCATAAATAGTGAACTGTGATGGTCCCTAATGAGTAATCGAAAAAAAGCTTTAGGTTTGAATTTATTTGTTTAAATTATAAGCAGACACGTGACATTAAAACAGCTTGGAGGCCTTTACAACAACCAACAAAAAAATATAAAATAAAAATATAAAGGGTGTCCCAAGCAAGACAAAATTTTGATTCGAAATAATCAATATTTTAATATTTCAGCAGAGCTTGTTAAATTTAATTCGCTAATTACAACAAGGATAGAGAATAAATAAAAAACTAAAGGGTGTGCCGGTATATTAGATGCATATGGACATATCTTTAGAACCGTAAAAACTATAATTTTAAAATTTACACAGAATTTTTAAAACGATGTTCGACAAAGAGAACACAAAATATAGTTTTACCTTACTTTACAGGGTGCCCCTAGATAGTTCATTATTGACAAAGATACATTAACCAATCTTTTGCGCCTTAGCAAGGCGAATCTTTAAAATTACAAAGACAAAAATTGTAAAAAGCTTAACTTAAAATTTAAAGGGTGCCCCATACAAGGAAAATTTTTTATATATATGGAAATTATTCTTCGAACCATAATATACAAACACTGAAAACTTAAGCAGGCTGTGTAAAACAAGAGAAAAAAATAAAATAAAAAGATTTAAATTTAAAAGGTGTCCATTTGTCAATTTATAAGTTTTTCTTTTAAACAGCAACAGTTAAACTTTTGCTTAAGCCTGCCTAAAAGCACTACAATGAAAAAAAGCAACGGACAATGAAATGAATTTTGCCAAAAAAAAAAAAAATCTAACCTGGCGACAGCAAAAAAAGTTACACTGCATGACATGGTAAAGACGTCAGTGCGTTGAAATTAACTTTTTGTTGGTCTCACGCAGAAAGGCTCTGACTCGCGTAATTTTAACTTTACAGGAAAAGGCAAAAACATAATAGAAACGACCTTTATCAAAATGTACAATTTCAAGTGTAAGTGCCTTTAAACTGTTATCTTTGTACGAACGAATTATCACGATTTGAATCTACATGACATGTATTGGAATTACGAAGAAACTTAATTTCGCAAAAATTTTTTTGGGACTTTTTTACATGAAACCAAGGATATGTGGAATTATTTAAGACGTAACCTAGAAAATAAAATACTGTTAATTTATTAATAGTCCGTCTAGAATAATGGAATTTTCTAAAAGAAGAACTTGAAAATTATAAAAAAAAGAAGAAGACGCTGACGATTTAATTTTTTTAGCTTTAACTAAATTTCCGTGATCTTAATTAGGGAGGTCAACATAAAGTTAGAAAATTGTAAATCTAGTGTAATGAGTAAACCTTAGAGAATTGGTTCTCTTCATAAAGATACTGATCAAATCCGAAATAAGAAACAAGTTTAAATGGTGCCACCAGTGAGTCTCCAATAGTAGGGCAGTTTTCGTGTCCCTTCATGTGCGGACATTTCGTATATGAACAAAAATGAGCTAAATATCAGATCCGTATTCATTTATTCTAGAACCTACTCGACAAAAGACCAATGCAAAAGGTAGTCTATTGGCATGAATTCCCCTACCTGAGCTACCTTATATTAGTTTAAGAGAAAAAAGTTTTACTTAGTAGATGGATAGAGCCTTCATACTTGTGACCAATGATGAATTGATAAAGTTGTGTTTTCTTCCATACTTTCTTTTGCGATATTTTTTTTATTTTAACATTTTTTCAACGTGTAGCCTTTAGAGAGTATTTTGTATGAAATCTTTTGACAATTCGATAGTTGGCTTGCTAAGATGGGCGCTTATAAAGTTTTCAATAAATGAAGCCAATAGATGATTAATTTTCAAAGTAACTCAAAAGTTGAGCGCATTATGACAGAGCGCTATTCAATTTATCCTTTCGCAAGTTTTATCGGGCTTGAAAAACGCTTGATGCACAAGATGGAGTGAACTTTAAATAACGAAGTTTTATTAGTGGAATTTTTTAGGACGCTGATCAAACATTCCTTTGAGAAAAATAAACAACGAAATCGGTTTGTTTCGTATAGAAAGAAAAAGTCATAGAGAGGGCGTTATGCCTCTGTTCTGTTTTATTATTTAGAGTTAATTTATGAGCACAAAACACAAATATTTATATTATTTTTCTCATTTGTTAAGGTTCTTTTTAAAGTCAATTTCTTATCAACTATTAAAATGTTTTACAAAGTAACTTTGTATATTAGAGCGTGTATATGCATGTTTCTGTCCTACTTTCTGCATTAACCACTACATTATAATTTATGAATGAGCATTATATAATCTCTTTGTATATAATCATGTATGTATGCATGTGTGTGTGTATTTATGCACGTTTATATGTACAAATTAATAACATTAATTTTATACATAAATTCATTAAATCAAATATATTTATAACTCTCAGCTTGGCAGAATAATAAATTTTTTTGTCTTGATGCTGCTACAAATTCATTCTATTTCCTCTTTCTTTTCCTTTGACATATTAAAATATCTTTTATATTTATAACACTATAAACCGCAATCTAAAAAGAGACCTATTTTCCAATAATAATCAAAAAAGAAATTTATAAATTTTCTGCAATAAATTTAACTGTAAATAATAAAATTATACTTTTAAGACTTTGTATGCACTAAAGTTATATTTCTCTTATGCCTCTTTTGAAATATGTATGTATGTATGTTTGTTTGTAAGTATGTATGTGTGTGTATTTGACTGTTTGGCTTGCTTGGCTTTATTAAGAGTAAAATTATGACACAAGAATAAATATTTACAAAATCCAACAAAATGCTGAGCAAGTCTAAAGTTTTTAAAATATAAAAATAGTAAACAAAACTTTTTATGCATTTGCATGGTTATGCATGGATACATTTATACATTCATACATACATAATTATATATTTTCATAATAAAATGTTAAAGTTTTTCGTTTGTTAAAATGTCAGCAGTATAAAATTATAAAGCTACAAAATGCAGTTGGGATTTTGTGTATCTCTAGTAATTTAACTGAAGGTTTTGTTGAATTAAGAAAATCTCAAAAAATTCTTGTTCATAATGTAAATTAGCTTTGCCCAGAAAAAATAAACAAATAAAGCAAATTATGATTTTTTATAAAAATATTGTTAAGGAAACTGTAAATATATTTATTGTGTATTACAACTGACCTTTTTATTGTTACTTTATTTCGGCTAGAGATCAGTTTTAAATCTACTGGAGTGATTTTTTTTTGTTATTTTATTTTACTGGATTTAAAAATTCTCTAATATTAACAAAGACTCTGATTAAAAATTAAAAAAAAATTTTATCAAATGTACGAACCTTGACCTGACTGAAAGTGTATGTTTAATTTTATTCTTTTATATAACAAAGTATTAAAAGAAATATATTTTTCACGTTCAGGACACATTTTAGTTTCTTTAGAACATCTTTTCTACCCCATCAAACTATACAATGACTTGCTAATTGCTGGTTAAAATACTTTTGAATATTCATGCTTTTAGTGAGTCCTTTTAAGTATATGATTTCATCATTAGCAAAGACATGGTTTGGCAACTTAAATTTCACAAAAAAAAAAAAGAAAATTAATTAAAATGCTTTCACAAAGATGGGAAACAGTAAACACAATCAAAAACAACCGAAAGTATGTGACTGCTTAAGTTTCTAGCTAACAGAATAATTATTGCACTACTAAAGATATTCTGTGCCGTTACGTCAATGTTTACAGAGCATGGAACCACCGCTATTAATAAAAAGTGAAGCAACAGACAAAGCAATGGATTTTGCATATCCATACTTTTTTAATTATTGATACAAATTATCTTAAGGAAATTTTTTTTTTCACCAGAAAAACGCAATAGGTAATAAAATTAGGAATAAAAACTAAAATCTGGTACTTTTTGTTATTCAATTTAATTTTTTAAAGTAGTTAACATAGAAATGTAATAACAGAAGTTTAGTACTTTTTTACTTTATTTGGAAGATACCATTTGTATTACCCATCATAAGCAAACTTATTTGGATGTACTATTATAAATATTTATCAACGGATATTTATAAGCCCCGATTTTTTTTAATTAATTTTTTTTAGAAACTTTTTTTTTAATCCAACGGGGACAAAATACGTACCAAAATTGGGATTATAAACTAAAATTATTACTTTTTGTTATCCAATTTAATTTTAAAAGTATTAAACATAGAAATGAAAAAAAAAGAAATTAAGTACTTCTTGGTACTTTTTGTAAGGTACGATTTTTGGTGCTTTTTATAAAGAAATATTTTTGGATGTGCTGTGATATAAAATTATTTATATAAAATTATAAGCTGTAATTATTAACTACTTATAGAAAATTTTTACTTGTTCAAGGGGGACAAAATAAGCACCAAAATTGAGGGAATAAAAATAATAATATTTTACAAATTGAAGCTTAAAAAAAATTTTGGTACTTGATTTCCTTAAATAATAAAAAAATTAACTGATATAGTTTTATTTAGAACACGCACATTAAAAAGAAAAAATCCGGTACATTTTGGTACTTTTTAAAACATAAAAGTATGCATTCTTATGAAAATATATGCCAGCTTATTTAACTTAAGATAAAATCATGGTTAATGTTTAGGAGCCTGTTGGACAAAACACCTTTTCCGTTGTTAATAATATGACTTTTTATTATTTAATTAATTTACTTTCTAGTTTAATAATAAAATTTAGTAGTTTAAAAAATTATTGTGCTAAATTTACTTAAATTTATTAAAAAAAATATTTTAATCTTTGATTCCGTTAAAAAAAATGGTGTATTTTATTGTAGAAAAAAAACATTTTTATCAAAACAAAGTATTCAATTATTTTCGCTGAAAATAATATTTCTAAATGAAAATAAATAACAAAACTGTTTTTTGTTTTTGTTTTTGTTGTTGTATTTTTTTTTTAACTGAAATGAAGCATTGCATTAAGTCTCAAAGGATTTGGAAACGAGAAAACAAAAATAAACGTAATGCCAACTCAAAGAACTAAAACGAATAGCTCAGATGTTTTACCAATAATACGAACAGGTATTTGAATGTGTATGTGTGTCTGTGTTGGGAAAAGCAAAAATATGAACTTATATTATTTCTGTGTACATGTTTTTTGTCATAATATTTTAAGAAGATCATGTGATTGTGAGTTATAGATGTTTTACATTTATTTCACTTACAACGTCAGTAGCAACAAAGTCTTTAAATGTTTTTCATATTCATCTTTCCTTAACGAGTCTTGATATTCTTACTGCACTTTGTTTAAAAATATATATTTATGTTAGCAGTGTTTTAACAAATACACGAAAAATATGAAAGCAGGTAGCAAGAAGTGAATAATGGTTTTCATAACGGGAGTCTCATTTGTAAAAGAAATTTGTCTTACAATCCTGACATTTGTTTTCATTTTTAGTTGACATATTTAAGCTGTATTTCATGGAAATTTATTTTCTAATAATACGAATGTGCATCTATTTATTTTGTTAATTTTACAATATTTTTAGCGAGAAATAAAAACCATGTATATGAATTTTGAGAAAAAATCAATCGAATAAGCGATTGTAATTTTTAATTAAATTTTTGGTAATTAAATAATTGGTAGAGATTAGTCACTTATTTTGTTATTCGAAAATAGTTTATTTATTGGGCTAACTCATATGCACCTAAACTAGAAATACGATTAATCGGATAATCGGTAGAAATTAATCGATTACATTTTTAATCGAATTTTTTTTTAACAACCTAGCGAATTTTAACATAATATTATATAGGAAAATCCCTTACAAGTTAATCGAAAATTAAAATAGAATAATCGATTAAAAATTAATAGTTTGTAATGGTTAATCGATTAAATTTTGCTCTATCTGCTGGTTTACTTAAAAAAATAATTTTCGATTAAAAAATAATCGACTAATTTCTATCAATTATTCACTTACGTTAAATTTGAATTCGGATATAGAAGAAGTCATTCATTACAATTTATCACTTCTACCAAAACTAGAATTACGGTTAATCGGATAATCGATATAAATTAATCGAAAATTTTTTTTGAAGACAACGTAGCGAATAATAAAATAAATTTATATATTAAAATGTAATCCATTGTATTTGTTAGTCGACAAAATTTTGCTATTTTACCTGCTGGCTTATTTAAAAAAATAATTTTCGATTAAAAAATAATCGATTAATATCTACCAATTATTCGGTTAAGTAAAATTCGAATTCAGATATAGAAGAAGTCATTCATTACAATTTATCACTTATAAACGCCAAAACTTTATTTCACTTTTACTTCACTATTAAAAAAACGACTGTTATAATTTTTTTTATTTTTAAATAATAAAAATTATTTTCTAAAGAGGCAAGTAATTAATGTCCCACAAAGGGAATGGTAAAACTTTGCTTTTTTTTAAATTTTTGCTTTTAAAATTTTTAATTTTAAATTTTTTTCAAGCTTTTCATGCCACGTGAATAATTATTTAGCTGCCAGTTTTTATTAGAAGCTCCCTAATATAATTATTTTTGCTTTCTTTGTCTCTCTTTCTCTATCCCCTTCTTTATTAAATTGAAAAAAATTACTCGCACGACTTCCTGTGCATTCACTTAAGGTCAATTTTTCTTCTTTTTTTGCCTTTAGTACGCTTAGGAATTGATTACTTACAAGAAAATGAAAATAACTGGAAATGATATTTTGCAGTTGTTGTAACAGTTGTTGTTTGGGATTTTTATGACAAGGGACTCTTTTGCATTCAATTTAAAGAAAGTAGTGCCACTTTAAGAAAAAAGAAAATCGCTTAAAATATTTGTTTGTTATTTAATTAAAAAAGGACGTATATAAAATTATTAAAAAAAAATAAATGAAATAGGTAGAAGTTATTAATAAATTATTAAATTCTCAGAATAATAAGTACGAGTAACATGAAAGACCTCTGCAGGGAGTTTATTCCACATACGAAATGTTCGGCTAAAAATCGAATATTCTTTGTAATGCGTAGTGCGATTCACTGGCCAATCGACCACAAAGGAATGCGCTCTTGATGCAGAATTTACGGTTTTCAGGAACAACTTCCCTGATTTCATAAGAACACATGCCGTTGAAGTAATGATAAAGCAGTGAAACATACCCAACATTGCGTCGATGCTCCAGTGAGTCAATAGAGCTGGATACCCTACTGTCACCGATGAGCTTCTTCGCTCTCTCCTGCATGCGGTCGAGACTTTGAAGCACCAGCGCATGCGTGAGAGTTGTATACCATTTTCGGACTAATAAAGGTAACATAGATAGCAAGGAGATCAGGTGGAGTGAAGTATTTCTTACACCGTTTCAGAAAACCTGGGCACACGAATGCTTTTTTTGCGACATGAAAAATATGCTTGTTTCAACGAACATCATATTGAATTTTCATACCAAGAACATCCAGAGCTTAGGCAAAATAACTAAATAATGAATCAGAATGGTTATTGGACTTTTAGGATATTTAAAACTTCTGCAAGCTTTTTAAAGCCTGTTAGCTTGAGCAAAAATTGAAGATAGATGAAACCAAAGTTGAATACCTTAGAAGAGCCGACAAAAAATTTTTTGTATTTAATTTGTTTTTTTCTTTCATTTTTATATTTTATGAAATATAAGTTGAACTCGTTGGTATTATAAAAAATGAATTAATTAAGGTTGGTCTTTGTAAAAAGCAAGACCATGAATTTTTTTTTTTAATTATGCTTCAGATGGGAAAATTAGAGCGTTATAAATTTAAAATAATTTTCAAATTTATATTATATTTTCTTTTTTCAACAATTGCTAAAAACACTTGTAACCCAAAGTATTAAAATATTGATTTGTTGTTATAACAGATTGAGAAATAACCAGAGAAATACAAATATTTACGCATGTTTATTAAATGACACAAAAGACACAAGAGACGCACGTTAATATAGGAGTGACTTTTTAAGCATTTGTTTTTTGTTTTATTAAATTAATTTTTTTTAAGTTATAAGAAATTTTTAATTCGTGATGGAGAAAATTTTTTAAGGTGGCTACCGTAACTTTAACTTGCAAGTCTCTCATTACATATGTTTGTATTCGATCACACATTTAACTAAACGAGTAGAAAACAAGTAAGAGCGCTATATTCGGCTATTTCAAATCATATATACCCTTGACCATTTATCTAAATCTAGTTTAGTGACGTAACTATAATAAAAAAAAACAAATATCGAGGTTACAGAGAATTAAAAAACAAAAAAAAAAAAAATAAAAAACAATTTACATAAAAATGTCAACGGCTCCTAATGGGTGAAGTATTTAAAAAAAAAATTTTGTAATTTTAAATATCTCTTCAAAAGCTTTTAAATGACACCCCATATTGATATTTTAAAATTTAATGGGACCATATCTCGGAAAACATGAGCGAGAACCAATTTTTCACGTGATTTTTTTCTCTTATACTTTAGGTCTCTATCGCCCCATATATTTCATGTTTCTTCGATTAAAGTCACTTCATTGTTTCAAATGGTATAGAAAAATTACAGGTAGGCAATAGCAATAGCACCTCTTTCGACACTATGTAAGATCGAATTACGTATTAAAATTTTTTCTAGCTAATCTAGTGCCTCGGCATAGTGGATTTGATGGTTTCGGTTGCCGTATGCCAAGAAGCGCTATCCTGTTTAAACCACATGTCGTCTGGTTCAATGTGATGCATTTTTAGAAACAAAAAAATTATTGATCATGCCGCCATAACGATCTCTATCGATCGTCACGTGAGCTCCGGCTTAACTTCCCAAGAAATAAAAACCAGTGTTGCCAGCAGCGAGTAAACCGGGCCTATTTATCCGCATGTGCGCTAAGCTTTTGCATTACCAAGCCCATTCTGCTAAAAATGAGTTTGCAATTATTTTACAGTCTAAACGACTTGTTGGAGTTATTGCAGCTTTTATAGAGAAAGTAGTCGGAAATTTTTTTGCACTTCAGTGGATGATTGTTCAGTTGAACTATTATGTGTCTCATAAAAATCAAGAAGTTTATAATAGTTTGATAATGGATAAGGAATATAAATGTCGAAAATTGAGCGTAGTAACACAGTTCTCTTGACAACTAATTCTTCATGAGTAAGCCATTGTTGTATATTTCTCTTTAGGATATCTCATGTTGTAGTGAAGTATATGTTTTAGGATATCAATGCCGCAGCTTGGACTTAATACTCTATGATTTACTCGGAAAAAATTTGAATATCGTCATGCAACAAGCATTTTATTAACCATTCAACACTTAAATGGAATTTGATTTTTTATTGTCTTAATGGTCTTCTTTATATCCCTTCAAGGTATTATAAATTGATCTCAAAAGATACAACAATAAATTACGATTAATGTTATCAATTCTTTTTAAGAAAACACACAATAAAATGAACACCCTCTACTTCAAAGAAAGATAATAAAATCGCAAGTTTACATTAACATACAAATGGTTATTTCTCTATGAATGTGGCGACATACAAATGTGTTTACACGTATGTATTTCGCTGGAAGTTATGTGTCAAATATTGGTTTTCATTTTGTTTATTTAAAATTGATATCGTCAAAATATTATTTCTAGATCGAATGGAATGAAAACTTAATAAACATTACATTTCTACTTACATCTAAATCTACTTTTAGGTTTTCTATGTTCTAAAATAAATAATTCCAAAGGAGTCTTACTATTTATTTACTGATTGTTTTTGGTTGTTTATATTTGAACTGCAGAAATATTGTTTTTCAACATCCTGAGAAAATATTTGTGTGAAAAGTTTGTAAAATGAAAATTTTAATTAAGTATTTGGCCTTCAAAACTAAAATTAAAACAGAAATTCTTAAAGTAAAATAGATAAAAGGAAATATTAATTTAAATGATGAATCTTTTAATTTTTTTTTTGGTTGGTTTGTTTGACAAAAAATCAAAATTCAAGGCATTTTTCTGTCATCAATATTGTGTCAAGGACACTTAAAAAAAAGTTTTTTTTCTATCACGTATTTTTTTTTTTTGCTTGGTGCGTTAAGAATGGTGTGCTAACAATTTCCGTTCAATAAGAAATTAAACTGTTTTCACAGTTTTTGTTTGTAAATTTTTGTTATTTTTTTTAGGAGAATATTTTTTTTTAATTCAGATTTTTTTTTTTTAAATTCTGTTCAAGTTTTCTTAGAAGAAATTATTTCTCTAGCATTTTTATGGTTTTTAGGTTTTTTTGTAAGAAAAAAATTATTTTCCTTCTGGATTTTTTTAAAGAAAATTAAATAAATTTAAAGGTTTTTGATGAAGCCACGTAAATGTGTTTTTGTTTTTCTTAAAAAAGCTTTTTTTCTGTATTGCTAACTTTGCGAATCCATTTTCTATTTATTAAAAAAAAGTTTTGGTTTTAAGGCGCTTGTTCTTAGCGATTTAAGTCGCCTGCATCGATAATAATCTTTATGAAGAGTTTTGTTTTAAATGGGGTGGTATTTTTTTTTTATCGATTTTTGTTTCTTTATAGTTCTTATTTCATAATTTTGTTTTTGTTGCAAAAACTTAAGCATTTTCTCAAGCGTTTTCTTAAATTTTTTTAAGATTCAATTTTTCTGACCTAAAGAAATTTTTCCTAAAAATTTTTTTTATATAAGATTTCGAAATAAAGAGATTTTTGTAATTAAAAGATAAATTATATTTCAGAACACGCATTTTTTGTTTGTAAATTTGTGTAATATTTCCTAAAGTAACCGCGAATTTTTATTCCGATTATTCTTGGAAGAAAACAGGCCCCTGGATTGTAGCATATTATCGCTATTTTTTTACTGGTAGCGCACATCCGGACATCGAATATATAATTTTTAGTTAAATAATTTGTGAAAGAGTGTACAAATTTAATTGAAAATTAATTTTTTTAATGTTTTATATTCCTATCTTTTAGATTCTCCATTTTGTCAATAGCAAAGTTTGTAAAATATAAATGATTTAAAAATTCTAAGGCGAGAAGGTGTAGTCACCCGTAAATATTTAGTTAAGTCAACGGTGTTGGGCATAATGACATTAAATTAGCGATTTCTTGTATTTTGGCCTTCTGTTAAACTCTCTTTTTTTGTCCTTAAAGCAGCTATTTATAAGCGAAGCCTTGTCTTACTTTTAATTCATATGACAGCAAATTTCCTTTCCTTTATACTTCTGTTATAAATCCTGCAGTTCCTCTAGTTAGGCATTTTTTTAAATCATTTAATTTATTTTACAATTTGTTGTCACTCTTTAATACTGCTATTGAAATATGACAGGAAGGATAATCATGTGAGTGTTAAGACATTTATATCAATTGCAAAAAACGACAATAAAACTGCACAAAAGAAATGCATTATAAATGAACACAACTTGGTGTCTATTTAACTGAACGCATTATAATTATAAACGCATGACAAATTATACATTTAAGATTTCAAAGCTCTAAAATACAAAAAGATTTTTAATATCCCACGCATTTCATAAAAATTTTAAGTGTTGCTAAATACAACTAATAAGTTGAAATTAATTTTAAAAATATTTTTATGATTGACAGCTGATAATAAAAAAAGAAAAATGATGTCTAAAATTCCTTTTATAAGCCTTAAAAGAAAATAATTTTATTGCTTTTATTCAAATAAGAAAACAGACTTTTCATTAAAAATTTTCTTTGAGATGTTTTTTTAGTTTCCCTTTTTGCATAACTCGAAGGCAGAAACGTAGGTGATTAAAAAAAATGGTTAGAAGTATTAAATATTTTACACTTTTGGGAATTTTAATGACTGAATATTTTTCCAAAAAAAAAAAAATTAAAATAAAATATTTTTAGGAATTAGAACTTCAACACAATTTACAAAAGTGGATTTTCTGGCGTTTTTGTTTTTTTACTTTTACATGTTCCATTTTTATTCAATTATTTTAGCAACCTTTTTTAAGAGGCTTAAAAGTTTTTTTTTTTTGCCTGTCAATAAAGGACGACTGTGTTGGGAGTAAAAAATATAAATTGTATTTAACTAAGAACAGCTTTAAATCACAGCAACGGCTTTAGAGGGCAGTTGGTCAGACTAAAATGATATGAAAAATTGTTATTTTAAGCCTATTGGAAAATAAATAAAGTTTGTTAAAATTTTTTTATGTTTAAAAATTCAAAAAATCTCTCAATTGCTTTAAATAAGAAAAGTAATATCATGAATTAATGTAGGAAAAATGTAAAAGGAAAAATTTACTAATTTGGATTTAGTAGTGAAGATAGATAAATTAATGATTGATGAACACAGGTCGCCACCCAGGGTACTTAAAAGAAAAAGCATAAAAATTTCATATCGTTGTTTTTTAAGTAAATTTTTCATAAAAAATTTCTTTTTATATAAATTTTTCTTTAATAGAAATATATTTGCCTTCAAATCGCAACCTATTGTAAATTGTAACTGTTTATGAACAGAGGTCGCCATTCAGAGAGTATACTTTAAATGAAAAAAGTTTCATTTCATTCTTTTTATAAAGCAAATTTTGCATATACAATTTCTTTTTCAAATCACCACCTATTGTAAATTGTATTAAATATATTCAGAATAGTATCGAAAACGCTGATGTATTTAATTTTTCAAACGTTTTAAAAAACTCGAAATAAAATTTAAAAATTAGAAATAATAGTATGAATTAAAAATTTAATTTTTCGGCTAATGTTCATTTTATGATTTAATATTTAAAAACTTTTAGAAAAAAAAATTATTTGCAAATGTCTTTGGAAGTTTCCCAAGGAAAGCAAGAAAAATTAGACGCAAGCAGTATGTTATGTTGAATTTTCTGGATCGCTACATCCTTCTTCAGCTTTCTTCGCATCTATCTACCTTAAGTTGTGTAAATTGTACAAATCATCTGTTTAAACAACTAATCAATATTAATTTAGTTACACGATGTCCATATTGAAAGCATTTCTGGTTTTTCTCTCTGTGACTCTTCCTGGTACATTTGCTAATGCTTCGTACTAACCTTCACTGTGGCCACAAAATCATACTTGTTTTCTCACAACATTATAGATGCTGTTCCAGACGAGTTACAAAATATAAAATAAAATTGAAAAAAAAAAAAATTAAAAAAATGATGGGAATGTGTTTTTATCCCAATAAATTCATTTTCTTCTTTCTTCTGTGAACATAGCAAAATTTTGTTAGTGTTGTGTCAAGTATTATCATAGAAATTACCAAAATCATTTTTATAATTATGTATTGTAAAATCCTACGATTTAGCACACTTACAACAGGCTGTGAACTGAACAACAAAATTTTTTTAAATTTTTTTCTTATTTCCTCTTAACAAAAATTTATTAAAAATTATTAATCAGTAAAAAATTAAGGTTAGAAATTTTTCTCAGCAAACTAATTTGGTCCAGCCCCACTGTGCCTTGTTAAAATATATATCACTGTAATGCTTTTGGACAAACAAAAGTTTTGAAACAGAATATATTTATATTTCATTATATCATTGAAATTAGAAAATAATAGAAAAGTTTTAAAGGTTTGAAAAAACTTGCAAAAAAACAACAAAAAATTTTTTTCTGAAAGAATTTTTTAAAGACGCCTCTGTTTGATTACTAAGTAGGTAAGATGATTAGTAATAAGTATGTAAAAAAGAAAAAAAGTGTATTATATTTAATAATGAAACACCAAAATCTTTGACAGGAGACGACGCTAGAATAGTTCAAGGACTCCCGTCCGCCCCATAGCAAACATAAATAGTTGTTTTTTTTATAAGGACAGCAAATTATATGTAATTAAAAATACACTTAGTATGTGTGTGAATTACCGTTAATGTATTTGCCATACTTTTCTAAGATATAAAATCAATTTGTTTAGCACAAATCTCTAACAGTTGTTAATAAATTCTTAGCCATCTTAGTAAACAATTGAACAGATTTTGCAACATTTTAGTCAAAAAAAAAAAAAAAAAAAAACAAAAAAATTAAAATAAAATAAAAAAATAATAAAACCATTGATAAAGATAAATCTTGCGAAAATCAGTTTTCTTTTCTTAAAAATGTTTGAAAATGATAATCTACGTCCGTTGCCAGGAGTTAAACGTTATTTTCATGTACAACGTTTTTGTTTTGCCTGTGTTGGTCTCAATGTCTTATCGTTGGAGCGTACAATTATCAGTCAACCAAAATTTTGGTCTCTTATGCTGGCCCAGGTTTTACTATGCTTTCCCATTTTACTCTACGCCATCGAAAATATTCAAGATTTGGATAAGGCTACAGATTCACTGGTACCCTTTTGGGAAATTGTTACATCAGTCTTAAAAGTTTTACTCTTCAAATGGAATAGTAAGAAAATTATTGCAGTGATAAAAAATTTGTGGTTGTGGAATTTTAAAGGTAAAAACGAAATCTCATAAAATAAATTTTCAAATTTAAATGTTTTGGGTCACATCTATCCATCTGTTTAATTAGAATAATATTTAGCATAATTTAGTTCTTGATTTTAAATGGAAAGAGAAATAGAAAAAATTAAAAGTAAATAGAAGCATACTTTCAGGTGTGAGATATAAAAGTCTTTAATATGGTGTCATTTCTGGAAGGAAATATATCTAAAATGATTTAAAATTAAATTAGTTATTTTTAAGAGAAAACCAAACCCTTCCGCTTTTTTTATTTTAAGCTAAAGGTGAAGAATATGATATTTTGGCTGAAGAAAATCGAAAAGATGTTATCTTTTGCACTTTCTATTACATCTCCGCTTGTGTTACAGGCCTAATGGCTCTACTATCACCAATAATAGTTGCTTGCTTTTATGCTTGGCAAGGTGAAGATTTTTGGGAATATTTAGAAACACCTGCAAAAGCTTCGTAAGTTGTATTTTATATCAACTTAATCTTTAACTCATTTTTACATCTTTTTTTTTCAGATATTTTATAAATATAAAATCGTTTTTCGGCTACTCAATTATTTATATTTGGAATGTTTCTTGTGCCTATTATCTTGTCTACAGTTCCATATCAACTGATAGCTTATATTCTTGGTACATTTGCAACATTTCGGGACATTTTCGTATACTGAAATATCGTTTGCGCCTGGCTAGTAATCAGCATAATGGAGCCTGTTCGACAAAAGCAATTTGTGAATGTATTGCGTATCATATTCGCATTTTGGAATTAGCAAAAGATTTTAATGATTCTTTTCGTGTGATAGTTTTTATTAATTGTTCGTTTAGTTGTGCATTATTTTGCTGTTTAACGTTTCAATTAACGCGTGGCAGTGAATTGGCACAACTTGGTTATTTTGTTTCATTTTTAGTAGCAATTTCCGTGCAGTTATTGTTGTACAGTTATGGTGGTCAAAGATTACAAGATGAGGTAAGTTGACTGTCACAAACAATTTTTTTTTCTATAAGTGCTGCTGAAAAAGTATTTTTTTCCTATTTTTTTTTATGAGAGGTACTTTTTTAGTCAAATGTTCTTACTTAAAAGTTTTTGATAACAAAGTTAATTTTTTCAAATTGACGTCTTGTAAAGTATGTAAAAATCTTATTTAGTAAAAATAAATTTCATAAAAAGTCTTTTTTTGAGAAGTACTTTTCAAAAAAGTACATTTTTTAAAAAGTACTTTTTATTAAATAGCCGTTTAAAATCTTTTCTCTTCTTAGAAAGTACAAGAAATGTGCTCTCTTATAAAAGATTATTTTTATGGAGGGATATAAAAGGGGCTTTTTAAACAAAATGTTGTAATAAGTTTAAACTTGATGTAATATTAAAATATAAATGTGCTAACGCTTTGTTAGAAGCAAAAGAAGTCCTTAGATATTTTAAAAAAGATACTTTTTTTTAAAGGCCCGAAAAAAAAAAATAGTTTAAAAAAAAATTTATTTATTCATTTTTAATATTTCTAAATGTTGTTATTTTTAAGAAAAGGCTTCTTTTTAGAGAAGTATATATTTTGGAAAAGTTACAAAGGTACTTTTATTATATGCATATTGTTAAAAGTTTTCTTTTAAATAGTACCTTATAAAAAAGTACTTTTAAAAATTTTATTTAATTTAAAAAAATTATATTATTTTAAAAAAATTATTTCTTCAAAAGTACCTTTTACTAAAAAGTACTTTCAAAAGGTACCTTTTTTTAGAAAGTACTTAAAAAATACATCTTTGTAACTGATGTCTCGAAAGTAATGTTATATTATAGTTTAAATTTACTGCCCTTTTGATAGAAATAAAATGTTGAGGTTTTCCTTCAAGGATAGTAAACTATATGATATCAAGTTAAATAAATTTATCGATCAAATAGCTACTCCATGATTTGGTGATATTTCCAAAACTTATAACGACAAGAAAATCAACGACGAAATTCGCGCTCGTGGAAATATATTGGTCAAGCAATAGGTTGCTGTTTAGCTACGAGTATAGTATCATGTTTTTTAGGTGAGGTGTGTATGTATTGCTTCAAGGTTTGTTGTATACAAATTATTTTTCTTCTATTCAACACATACATATGTATTTATCAACCCTAAAAGGCACATTCACTTTATGACATTACTTTTTTGCTTATCTATAAAGTTTCTCATATATAAAACTCTTTCTTAAAAAGTTAAGTTTTTTGGGGAAATATTTAGCTATTTTGTGAAAGGTACTTTTTTGATTAATTAATTTAGAAAAGTTAATTTCTTTTTATTTTTATAATGTATATTTTTTTCTGAAAGGTACTTTTTACAAAAAGTACTTTTTAAAAGGTACTTTTCATAGTAAGTGATTTAAAAAAAGTACCCACATGATGAAAGTTAATATATCTACCATATTATATTTAAAAAATTTTTTTTTGTAGTGGTTATAGCTAGTTTTTTACAAAAGGTACTTTTTACAAAAAAAGTACCTTTTTATGCAGTGTAAGATTTTAGAAAAAAATACATGTTATAAAGTCGTTCGTTATAAAAAGTCCTTTTTAAAAATAAAAAAAGTACTACTTTTTTTAATTAAATTTTTTTTAATTATTTACTTGTTCTTTTATGTTCACTCTCTCTGTGTCTTCACTTAGAGTGAATCAATTGCTAGCGAAATCTATGAAAGCTTTCATTGGGAATTATTGGCTTTGGACAAGAAAAAACTATTAATTTTTTCCATGATGCGATCACAAGATGCCTGCTTTGTGTCTGGAATTTTTTTCAATGCCAACTTACGTTTATTTTTATTAGTAAGTATGAAAGATATTAATTTCAAAAGTTTCTCAATAAATAATTTCTTTTAAGGTTTATCGTACAGCAGCATCATTTATTTCATTACTGTTGACTTTAGAAGAAAAGGAAAATGTAACAAAATAAAATTGTTTTTTTTTTTTTTTTTTGAGTAAATAAAATAACAGCTTTTAATACTTTATTTAATAACCAACCAATTAACACAACTGTTGTACTCAATATGTAAATTTTTAGTGGAAAATTGCTTAAAATACTATAAACAAAAGTCCTTAATTTTCCTTCCTCCTTCTGTGTCAATATCATTAAAATCTACAAATGGTTGGCTGCTAAGTGCGATTAAAGTTTGAACAACAAACATAAAGAAAAGACGTGCATTTACCAGGCAGGAAAAAGAAGGAAACTTAACACAAGTTGCGGCTGCCGGTGCATTATTTAACAGCTACTCCCAAAAAGCACTTTCCTTTGAACTCAAATAATTGCATCGTGACTTGCATAAATGTTTTTAAATTAAGCCCGTTACTTGTTACATAAAATATTCTCCAAACTTTTGTTTTAGTACTTTTGGTGCAACTTATTATTTCTTCTCAAACTGTTGCTGGTGTTCTTTTATCTACTACAGGTAAATTTGCTAAAATAAAAAACTAAAAACAAATAGAAATTTTATTTGTTTATTTAACCACACACTCCGCCCCCACAAAGTTCTACCACAATCATTACAAGCGACTGGAAAGGAAACAGACACTCTGCTTGATAAAAAGTTAAAAGTGCAAGTCCAAAATTTATGTATGACTTCACACACAATTGCAAGTTAAACATTTTCAAGAGAGTCTCTCTTAGTTTTAAGAAATGCAAGCCAGTGGCCAAGTGTTAGAAGTGCTATCGTTTCAACGATGCACAAACAAACAAGCACTTGGCAGCCATTTAAGATTTTATATTTTTTTGCTTGCTTCAATAACTTTCTTGTATTTTGTTAAGTTTTGGCTTTTTACAAGTAAATAATTGTCTCACAAAAAAATATTAAAAAAAAAATAAATAAATAAAAAGCAAGAAATTTATTTAAAATTCCTGCAAGGCTTACGATTAAAATAACTGTTTTAATTAAATTCCAAGGGCTTGTATTTCGAGATTATTGTATCACATATAAAATGGCAATTAAGGAAATTTTTTTAAGGTTTCAAATCATTGTTTTCATTGGACAAATTATCAGAGTCTTTTTCTAAATATTAGGAAAGTTTGAATGTTGATTTATTCAAAAAAAATAATTCCCTGCAATAGAAGGCCATCCGAAATAAAATTAAAAAGTATTAAGGGAATTAAATTTTTTTAGGATAAATTAAATAATATTTTTGTATCCACAACCAATAAAAGCTAGAACAAATTGAGTTATTGCTAATATAATACTCCTAACATTCTAATCTATAATGCAAGTGAAATTTCATCTTTGTAGCCTAAAAACTGAATATTTTTTACCTTAAAATCTAAACACCTAAATTCTATATTCAAGAATTTACAGCAACAATATTAAAATCAAAAATGCTGTTGAAAACTTCTATAAAACGTGTTAAGTTAAGCTGTTATTGTTTATGGCCACAGATTTAACGATTAGCTAATCCAAATCCCACAAATCCCAGACAAATTTTAAAAATTTCCAAAAAGTGATTTATTTTTTTGCTGTATTAAGTATTAAACATGCGTAAGAAAAATTTAAATTGCATTGTATGAAAAGAACATATTGAAGCAAGTGACGATCAAAGTCTTATAAATCCATTCAATCCATGAAAAAAAATTTATTTAAAAAATTGTTTTTTTGGAAGGCCATCAATAGTTTAAGAAATAATATAAATTTTTTATTTATTTTTTAACATCATATTTTTTTTTATTAAAATGGCTTTCAAAGCATAAAAAACATTTTAAGTTTTTGACTATAATTTTTAGAAAAATTAACAAAGAACAATAAATTACAAAAAAATGATTTTTTTAATTTGATTTCCTATACCCTCTAAGCTGGAAAAAGTTTCAATAAAATAAAAAAATAAAAAAAGTGTAAGGATTTTGACTTCATTGAAAACAAAGCTATAAAGGATGATGTATATGTTTAGCAAGTTTTTTTACAGCTTGACAAAAGATATCACTTGAATTTTTAATTTTTCAAATCCATGAAAAAAATTAGAATTTGGCAGCGGTTTTGATTTTTCAAGCACCCGTGGTGAGCTGCTTTAAGGCATCGCGACATCGTCTCTGGCAGCAATACAATATCTAAATTAAAAACTTGTACTCAAGTATAGCTTTTCTATAGCGCTGTAAAGTTTCAACAAAATCAAGCTGCACGTTTAGAAATTCCCTACTGTGCAATATCCAAATTAAGGTAAATACGCATCCTTTTTATGCAGGTAGAGAATTTTGAATTGAAAAACGAACTCATCGAGTTTTTTTTTTAACAAGGACTGAATTTTAGAATTTTTTAAAATTAAAATTTGAACTGACTTTTAGGCATATTCTCGCTTCTGCTCTAAGATCGTTTGGGTATGAATTTCATTTATATATTTAAGATAAATTTTAGTAAAAGGAAGGATGAATTTTCTATAATTTAATATGATATTTATTTTTTTAATGATATTTTATTTGTGTTTTGCTGAGAAAACGCGCAAGTGATTGCCGGTAGAGCAAGACATCAAAAATTCCTTTTGCTGCTGCTTACTGCCTCTAAAGTGGAGCACATAAAGCAATTACCGTTATGGAAGTTTAACTTTGCGACATTATTGATATAAGACTCTGGCGAATCAATATAAGAATGACGCTAGAACAACTCTGCCAAATTATACAAATCTACTTTCGCAAAGGATGCGACAGGCCTTATTACATTCAGAAAAATGCACTGTATTTTTGCAGTTTTACACGCAAAAATTGGATCTTATTTGTTGAGGATTATTTTTGGTTTTAATATAATGGCGCATCGTCCTGTTGAAACTTTAGTTTGATTTCGAGAAATGGACCTTCCAAAGTCAAGCGATTTGATACTTTTCGATAAGTTCCTGTGAAGCAACATGAAGTCACTAGTTAATGCTAATAAACCAGCAATAATTGACCTTTCGTTGACTAACATTGTTCGTGTTATTCGTGATATATGACCAGCCATGTTAGATGTCCAGTATGAGCTTCATAAATATAGCACGGCTGACCTTTCATTAAAACAAAAAAAAACATGAATGAATTTTATTATTTCTATTTTTTATCAGGTCAGAGGCGAAAAGTGAGATAGTAATTCCTTGTGAGGTTTTATCCTGCCCTATGACTAAATTAACCTAAAATTCTTGATCTTAATGTCAGCCGGTAAAGGTTGATCCTAAGAAAACTAAAAAAGCTATTGTGCAAAGAGAAAAGCTTATTAAACTCAACCCGATAAACGAAGGAAGCACAACTTTTTCGAAAATTAGTTTTTTGTCTGTAAAAAGAATGCTGTCTTATGAAGCTGCCTCAGGCCAAAATCTGTAGATTTTATGCTCAGGAATTCAAAAAACTAAAGCTGGGCAGCCTTTAAATTAATTATTAATTTAAACTGATATTAAAATCTTCACTTCGAATTTGTTTTTTTATTTAAAATTATTTATTAAAATTATATTTTGTTATAAAAATTGAATTACATATTTAAATAAACCTGAACTAAAAAGCTTTCTTTCCTTTAAAAAATTTTCCTTTAAACAAAAATCTCATTCCTTCGTAAATATTTCCGTTTTCACAAATAATTTTCTATTTTATAAAATTCACTTTTATGTTCATTTATGTGTTAAAGTACTTTTCTATTCTAAAAGTTTATTTTTGGCACTAAAAGCCATTATTTGGCAAAAGTCAAATTTATTCACAGACAGTTACATTTTAATAGAATTTAAATTTTTCATTTAAAAGTCACGTTCTATACAGTCTGCCGTAAATATTTTTGTATTGAAATCTTTTTGATTACTAAGCGACGTTTTATGCATTTTGTCGTTACAAAATTGATCGGTGTATTGTAATATAATTTTGCTTATTGACTTAGTCAGCTTTAATTTTTATTTCATGAGTCTTTATCTTTTCAAATTTCTATTTTGAACACAATTAAATTAAAATGGTTGAATGATACAATTCGAATAAAAGAACAGAAGAATGGAAGGTCTGTTTCAAAAATTATGGTTTTGTGATGCTTAAATATAAATTTGCTATTTTAATAATTTATTTTTATTTACACAAAATGAAATTTTTGTTAATAAAAATATTTCATTAAAGAAATTTTTATTTTGCATTGATGACAAAAAAAAAATATTTTTTTTGGGAACAAGGATTCATTTTATAATTCACTGAAAGTGCTTAAATTGTTATGGATGTTGTCAATAAAATTTGTGCTTTTTGGTTGAAAGCATTTATTGAAAGTATAATTCTGAAACAAAAAACTAAAGTTGTTAATTTAATCAATTTAATTTCTTAGAAATTTTCAAAGTTGCACACAATTTGTTTTTGTTGTGATTTAAAGAAAAGCGAACAAATGGAAGAAAGTTTTTTAATATTTTAAACTTTATCAATGTGAACAATTTAACAGTTTTGTTTTTGTTGTTGTTGTGAACTTTAAAAGTTAATCGAAAACAAAAAACTAACAAATTTAAAATAATTTAATTTATTCTTTAAAACCTTAAGAAAGTTTTGTGAGAAAAGATAAATTTGCCCGTATCCACATTTTAAGGATTTAGCTTGGAGACCTGCTTAGAGAAAACTAATTTTTTTGAAAGTGCTAAACTAAAATATTCAATAGTTGTAGAGTTCAAAACGATAACGAAAGATATCTGCCGGTATAAAGAGGTGATTTCTTGAAAGAGGTGATTTGGGCCTTTAAAGATAAAACATTTTCTAATTCATCAATATTTTATAAAAAGTTTAATCGAAATATAACAGCAGAAACTACAAAAAGTTTGCCTGCGTATATTTGATATTGAGACCAATTGGTGATGGAAGTAGAAAATTGCCTTTGGAAATCCAAATTAATTTTTATTTTAATTTTATTATTTATAAATATTTATACAACCCTTAAGTTCATAACCCAACGTGTCAAGATATTTAAATTTTTTGTTAAAATTCTTAAACATTTCATGGAGACAGCTGATTTTTAGTCATTAATTTTACTTTGTGTGATTTTAAGTCTGAAATTTTGGAAGGTAAATGCTTAGAGGTTTTGTAAATTTTTACCAACATCCAAATGTGGCCTTTTTCAATATACCTGCCATGAATTGGTAGAACCTTAGATTATAATATCCGAAGACTTATTTGCTTTAGAGCATCACGCCTCTGGCCTCCTTCAGAACTGAACCCAGAAAGGAATATTCTTTCCGTATTCTTTGGCTATAAGTTATGCCAAAGAAGTGTACTGACCCACACAATGGTCATGTATTTTGCCTAGACTGTTGTCGCTTTGCTAAAAGACCTTCATGGAAGCATAATTATAAGTGAATGTGGGCCCGAATTCATTTGTTCGCTTAAAGTCCGTGACAACACTAGCTTTTACAGCTATTAAACAAAAGACTAAAGTTCCTATTAGACTCCCAAGATTTTGGAATGACATTCGACATCATAAGATAAGAATCATCTTCAAAGTAACACAGTTTTCACTATTCAGTGTTGAGGTACTCGCCAAGCAAAGCCTCCTTTTACGTAAGGGAATACAGTGATAGAGTAAATGGTTCCAAAAAATGTAAATTAACTTGAAAATCATGTCATATTTTTAATACAAGAAACAAAAAGCAATTCCACGCCTAAAGAGGATAATTAATTTTTTTGGCACAAGACCTTTGCATACTCCTGCTCTTTTGCTATAACGAGAAGTGATATATTTGACTCACCAAACTGTAAAATGTTTCATCGTCTATGTGCTTAAGAAATAGGAAAGAGAATTACATCCTTTTATACATTTTGCCCTGTTTAAGTATCTGCAATAGTTTTGTTTTTAGAAAATAATTTTGAACAACACACACAGTTCATCGAGATATTTTTTACAAACTTTGCATAAGCGAATTGTATTTTAGGCAACAAAAATAATTATGACCACAAGTATCGACGTTTAAATAGACAGACTAATTTCTTTTAAAAATGTTATGAAACCACTTTGTGGTAAAATTATAACAGGAAACTTTTCGTTTGTACAAAAAAAAAAAACGTTAAAGAGTATTCATTTTATAAACAAACACAGAATTATGATGTTAAAATTATCTTGTGGCAAAAGAAAAATACAACAACAAAAAAAGACATACAAAATAAAAAGTTGCAGATTTATAATTTGAGTCACTTTCCAACAGCAGAATTTCTCAAACAGTTTAGTGTTTCATATAGAAAAAATTATTCTAAAAGAAGCTATAAATTTTAATTATATTTTGCATTAAAAACGTTGGTGCATTTTATTTAAAAGTGCAACCGACTGGCGGCAACAAATGTAAAATGTCGAAAACTAAAACAACAACAGCCACAGAACACAAACAGTGAGATTAGTGAAAACCCATGAGGTTTAAAACATCAGATCATGAATGCACTTTTATTTATTAAATCGTTTTTTCTTTGCTGCTATTTTTAAGCCCAAAAGGCCAAGTTTTGTTGAAATTCTAAAATTTTTTTTTATTTTATTTCACTGCGGGTTTTTTATGCATCCGTTTGCATGCAAATAAAATATTCAACAAATATTAAGATTTTAATCGCCCAAACTTAAAATATTTAGCTGAGAATATTTTTTATTGAATTCAGTTGCAAATTGTGAAAATAATAGATAAGAAAAATACAATTTTGAAAATAAAATTAATAATCTCTACAGGCAGCGTGCACAGTGCTTGATGGTACAAGAAGTATGTACTCATATTGATTTGAAGCTGACGGACTGGATAATACCCAAACTTAGTTATTTTCATTAAAGATGTTTTAAATATAAAATAAAAAGTCCTGTGCTGTGTACTTTCGCACAGGCGAATGGCTGAGTATGCTACTTTATTTGTGATTACGGGTGACATAAGCTCTCGATGTTCTTGTTCGTTGAAACAAACATTTTTTTCATGTCGCAAAGAAAGCATTCAAGTGCCTAGGTTTTCTGAAACGGTGTAAGAAATTCTTCACTCCATCTGATCTTCTTGCTATCTGTGTCACCTTTATTAGACTGAAATTGGAATACAACTCTCATGTATGTGCTGGTGCTTCAAATTCTATTTTGAAGCTACTCGATAGCGTGCATGAGAGAGCGAAGAAGCTCATCGGTGACAGTAGGGTATCCAGCTCTATTGACTCAGCGGAGCATCGAAGCAATGCGGAGTGTGTTTCACTGTTTTATTGTTACTACAATGGAATGTGCTCTTATGAAATCGGGAAACGTGTTCCTGAAAATCGTAATTTCATACGCGCAACGCGATCTGCATCAACAGCGCATTCCTTTATGGTCGATTGGCAAGTGAATCGCACTACGCATTACAGAGAAAATTTGTTTTTTAGCCGAACGGTTCGTATGTGGAATAAACTCCTTGCAGAGGTCTTTCCTGCCGCTTTCAATGTGCAAAAAATCAAATAAAATGTCCACAAGCACTACTCCCTCTATCCCCCTTTCCACAACCTAACTTCCTAGTTCTGGCATAATACATTGCTTAAGTAGGGGTCATCCTAGGCTAAATGAGCTTTAGTTAATTAAAAAGATACTCCAATAGAAAAATCGGAAGTTTAGTTTTATCTCCCTATAAAATATCAGATTTTTTTTAAATTCTCGAACATTTGCGATAAAAAATTAGGAGAGCTAAAAATGTCGAATTTCTCATTCTTCTCTATCTTTAGTTTGAAAATATTGAAAGAAGAGCAGTTACTTAAAGTAAACATAAAAAAAAAAAATAAATTAAGTTAACAATTGCAAATTAAATTCTTATACCACAAAGGGGCCTCCTTTTAATTTATAACTTTAGCTTTTTTATTATTTGTTGCTAAATCAATAAATTATCTCTCTATAACGGCTTAAAAGTTGTGATAATAAACGTCCAGGAGAGTATCTTGTGGACACATATTCTGTGTCATTTGTTTTTGTTTGTCGATAACTAAAATCACAGTACGTGAAGTGAAAAAAATCACCAAAGATTCTACAGACTTTATTTGTTCAA
The DNA here is from genome assembly GCA_937654795.1 of Cistogaster globosa. Classification (NCBI taxonomy): domain Eukaryota; kingdom Metazoa; phylum Arthropoda; class Insecta; order Diptera; family Tachinidae; genus Cistogaster; species Cistogaster globosa. The sequence goes on along the minus strand of OW569407.1, from coordinate 93,862,637 downwards.
AATAATGCCTGGCTTCTTGGAGTTTACAGGCCAAGGCTTACATTAAGATTGATGAAGGTTGTTACTGTACCATATGATATTCTTTTTTTTTCAAAAATATGGTTGACTTTGAAGCGGCAAGATGTGGTTTCAGCAGAACGGCGCTACGTGCCGCACCCATCGACTTATTGAAATCTAAATTTGGCAAATATTTGTGTCTAAGGAATTTACCTGTCCTTTGGTCTTTATTTTAATGCGATTTGACATTTGGCGATTATTTTTTTGCGCGGGCTCGTGAAGTCACTAGTTTGTGCTCGTAACCCAAAAACACTCGACGTCTTGCAGACCAAAATTGTTCGTTTTCTTTGCAGTGGTCATATGGTCGTAATAATCTAAAAACTTTAATATCATTACTGATCATTAAATATGAAAATTAAATTAATTTTTTTTTTTTGTTAAAAGTTTATTGTTCTGTGATTTTTTGCAATTTAGCATTTTATAGGACTGAAAATCGAGTCCTTATAGGGACAACCTTTAAATTTGAAATTTGTTTTATTATTTATAACTATAGGAGCCAGTAGGGTCTGGAAATAGATCGTTGCTTTTAACGGCCACATATTGTGGCGATAGCAATTGGATTTATTTTTATTTAATGGGTTCCCAGCTATAGAACGATAGATAATTTATCATTTAGATTAATTTTTAAAACAAAACAACAATAACAAAATTAGCAATAAATAAAAACTATGGAATTTCTCTGGCAACCACTAACTCTTGATTTATTAATATCCAACGAAATTTAAAAAATTTTATTTATTTAATTTAGTTGTGAAATTGAAATGAAAATTTATAACAAATGCCACAGGATATTAAAATAATAGTTTTTATTAAGCAGCTCATTTTATTTAAAACATTTTAAGCTTAAGTAAATAATTTATTTCATTTTAAATTTGTTTATATAAATTTTAATTTATTTTTAATTAAAATAAATGAAATGAATGATGAATAAAATGTATTTTTTTAATCTTTAATATTACAATTATGCGGTTAAATGAAACGTATATTTAAAAAATTATAAACAAATTTTAATGGCGTAAATTAAAATAGTGGAAAATTAAATATAATTGCACTCAACCTTTAAATTTCAATAATAACATTTGATAAAGGATTAAGAAATTTTGTAGCCCCTGTAGTTTGTAGAATTTAACAGAATATTCAAAAATTTATAAAATTATAGTTTTAGTTAAAAACAAGCCAAACATGAAGAAAGAGGTTTTATTAAAAAGGGTAGGTAGTTCTTGCTTAAAATAATACGGAGTGGTGCTTAAAGGGCGATTTGGTTAAAAACAGGTAAGAGAACTAAATTCACTGTGCCGAATCTTTTATACCCTTCGCCATTAGGTAAATCTAATTTAGAAAAGTAACTCCAATAAAAAAACCAATATAGAGGTGACAGATAATTGAAAAATTAAAAAAAAAAATTAATAAAAATGTCATCGGCTCTTATTGGGTTAAGCATTTTTTAAAAATTTAATATTTCCTTAAAGATCTCTTCAAAAGCTTTAAAATGATACCCGTATTGATATTTTCAAAATTTCAGAGGCCAGTGATTCGGAAAATACAAGCGGGCGCCATTTTTTTACTTGAAATTTTTTTCTTATTTTTTAAGTATCTATCGCCCCATGTATTTGTTTTTTTTTTATTGCAGTTGATTCATTAGTGCAAATGATACAGAAAAATTAGAGGTAGGCGAGGTGTTTTGCCCGCTGCGTCGAAGGAAATGGACCGATCTTGCTGATTTCCAGTGGCACCTCTGTCGACACTATTTCTGAACGATAATGGAATTTAAATTTTTTCTAGCTCAAAGAGTAACTCAGCAAACTTGATTTCAACACCATCACGGATGAACAGACGGACAGACGGACATCGCTTAATCGACTTCGCTATGCATAAAAAGTCTGAATATTTATACTTTAAGGGTTCGATAATGGATATTTTAAAAATTACAAACGGAATGACAAAATTAGTTATACCCTTTTTCCACTTTTTGTAGTGAAGGATATAAAAAGCTTTTCGATAAACAATTCAATAATTTATGCATTTGTTTTATATGTAAACGAATATTATAACGAATAATTTATTCAACATAAAATTTTGCATTTCAATCGCGTGTTTTTTTATTTTTTTTTTCAATATAAATTTTTTGTTTTTAAATTGTTGCATAAAATACACATTTTAATAAATAAATTCTTTTGTAAACAAGAAATAATGCTTTTTAATGAAAAGTATTTTGTTATCAAATACTGTTTTATTTAATTAAAATGCAAATTATTATGGACATCTTGAACAACTTGTTGAATAATTTAAACGATATTTTTTTTCTGAACGAGCTCTTGTAATCATTTTTACTTAATTGTATGAAAATATTTTTTGAAAAAAAATTGATAACATTTAAATGAGCTAAATTTATTGTACTCAAATAATAATTCAACTTTTATTTTTAAGGAAAATATATAAAAATTATATTTAATTTTTTATTATTGGTATTGATATAAGATTTATTTGTAGTAAACTGATTTTTAAATTCAAACGTATTTTAAATTAGTTTGTGTCATGCTAATTTTTGGATAATTATATTATTAGTTATTATCTTTTTTAAAAATGTTTAGTTGAATTTTTTTTTTTATAAAACTCAAACTGAACAAGGTGTTTAGTGCCTTTCATTTCACAGGTTCAATAAGATAATCCAATGAATTTGATCCCTTTCTGCATTGGAATATTACTCTTACTAGAGTTTATTCGATTAAACTATTTAAGTCATTAAGTCTCATTTTCTTCTTTAAATTATACTTCCATGATTAACTTTTTCAACCGCCTGTAAGAACGAATATTTTATTGATAATAAAAATTGCTTCCTTGTAAAACGTATGCCTTTCGGTTGATTCCAGTGTAAAACACTTCTTATACTTGAAAATTAAAGAGTGCCCTTCTGCAACACAAATGATTTTTTAAAGCGTAACTGGCAGAATTTCAAAATTTTTTGTATAGAAACTATCGCACTAGCGAATATAAAGAAAAAATGTAAAGAAATTATTAATAATAAATAAAGGATGTGATCTAAGAGACGTAACTTTAAAGCATGTTTCCTTTAATTTTCTTTTCAATTGTAACAAGTAAACACTTGAAAAGTGCATTGAGAAACATGCATGAGACTTTAAAGTGAGCAAATGAGTTTATCTTCTAAGCCGAAGCAGGTCTAATCTGGGTATTTACACAGAGCTGTATTACCGAGTACGCTATGATAACCAGTTCAGAATTTAAAGCTTAAAGGAAAAAAAAAAAACTAAAAGTAGAGTTAATATAAATGGAATAATAACGAAAAGTATACAAATAAAAGGGTGTCCCACATGAAAAAATAAAAAATACTTAATATCAAAGTATGTTCTCGTAAGAAATATAATTTTGTGGCATATAAAACTAACACAGAGTGTAACAGATTACACAAAAACATGAAATTTAAATTTATATTTTGAAGCAGAAGAAGACGACATAATTTTGTAGCTTACACATATCGTCGCTATAATATTTTTAACCTAAAAGGTCACCCTACGGTTAATCGCTACAGTAAACATAATAGGCCTCAATCTCTAAAACATTGTAGCTGAACAATTGAATTTTTTACAAAAAATGTATTATTATAGCGGCTATAAAAAAAATACTAAAACAAAACAAGGAATTAAAGACTGTTCCCATAGGAATGTTTACAATCTTAAGGGCTTTAAAAAATTAATTTAAAAATTGTAAAAATTTTAAACAAAAGAATCTTTTCTTTTATTAAAACAAAATCTTATCAATAAACTAAAATTGCTGGAGCAACCACAATTTTAGAAAATATAAATTTGAAAAATTTTCTGTTAATAATAACCGTAAATTTTTTTGTTAAAAATCTAAGCAAATTGTATCGCTTTTTTATGCAATGCTACCGAAGCAAAATGTGAGAGTAAAGTTAATACTTCACTTTTGCAATAGTTTTTAAGTAAATCAAATAATATTCATGCGGATGGCATATGATTTTAACAACGTCATGTTAACAGCCTCTCAACAATAAAAATTACTGCATAAAATATTTATATAAAAGTTGAATTTTTATACACTTCACCACAATAGTTTGTCATTTCTTTTGTTACTTCTACAATATCCGTTTCCGACGCCATTAAGAATATATATATTGTTAAATCTCAAGCCTAGCAAAGTCGATTGAGCGATGTCCGTCTGCCTGTTCATGTTAGTGTTGAAATCAACTTTTAAAGTAAATTTCTATACTCCAATCGATTAGACATATTTTCGAAAATGTTTCTATTATAAATAACGCAAGATAAGTCCATGGCCTTCCAGGCAGCGGTCGAAACATAATGCCTGCCTCTGATTTTTCCATATAATATAGAACAATAAAGTAACTTTAATTAATACCACAAATATATAGGGAGATAGAGAATTAAAAAATAAGAATGAACCATCAAGTGAAAAATTGGCGCACGCCTATATTTTCCGTGTTAGAGGCTTCTGAAAAATTTCAAAATTTGTAAAATATTTTTTAAAAGATTTTTAAGAGATCTTTTAGAAAATACTGAAATTTAAAAAAAAAAATCCTAAATCCATTAAGAACCGATGATGACATTTTTAGGTAAAATTATATAAAGTACTAAATGTTTTTTTTAATTTTTTAATTTTCTGTTACCCCAGTATTTATTTCTTTTTTTGATTGGAGTTACTTCACTAAACTAGATTTACATACATGGTGAAGGTAATAAAATATTGTTTTAAGATGGTTCTATATTTGAAAATCATAATAAATTTTCAATTTAAAGTGAGAAGGGTGCAAAATTTAGTTACTGCTACCTAAGACCACATAACACCCCAGATAGATTGTCTTATTATTTACAGGAAACAGAAATATATTCCAATAGTGTTACCTTTTTTCTGAAAATGTTAAACATATATTTTACAAAATTTTTTAAATAAAAAAACTATTTTAAAATAATGATTTTTTATACTTAATGCTGTACAAGGACAAGGAGTGACGTTTATTAATGGTAATGCGAATGAAAGTGAAAATAATGCGAAAAATAAAAATTCAATGCTAATTTGAAATTGGCAATTAATCAGTGTATTTAATATATTAATCCAATGTATAACTTTTTAATCGTTCCATTGTTTCGTTGTTTATAATCGTTTTAATATAAAAATTATTTAAACTTTTTTCTGCATTTTTGTAAACAAAAAAAGTTATAATTTGTTAATTTAACCACATTTATTGAAAAATTCTAGGAGGGTTCCAAATGAAATGCGTATATACCAGAAGTGTCATACAAGTCATTTGCCTTAAGTATTTGTTGGTTAATAAACTTTAGCACTTTGTTTTTCAATTTCAATAGTAGAGGATATAATAGAGACTAAAATATTGTAAAGATGTAGGTAAAAAATATATCTTTCTTAAATAAAAATTTGTGATACCTCTTATTAAAATATGTATTATGTTAAGTATTGTTGCATTAACGTCAAACAAAAGTCGTGTTTTAAAATTTTTAATATTTTTAAAATTAATTTTGACTTCAATAATATTAATGGAAAAAATTTTATGCTAAGAACCCTTAAGTTTTTATATTGAAAATTTAACTTCTTTATTGTTTTGAACGGCTGTAACCATTTTTTTCTACTGGTTGCTCAAGCCAAATGCACATCAAAAAACAACTTTATGCAAATTTTTAAGAATGACCAGAAACATTTTTCTTAAATTATATAAAGATGTGAAAATTGTTTTTGAAATTCCACAAAAAAATATTAAAATTTTTTTTGTTGGTAATTATTGTTAAAGCTTCATTAAATTCCAAAATTTTATGCTAAAATTTTTTTCATTAATAATTTTTTTTTTATTTTTAAAACACAAATCATATTCTGCTTCAGTAATTAACGTTTGTTTAGTTTATTGTTATTAATATTGATTTTCGGTTTCAAAAACACAAAACATAAACTTTTGGTTAAAGTAAAGAAAAAAAAAAAAAATTGCAGGCAATCTGTTGCTGACACTCTTTCATTTTATGTATTAATTTAAATGATTAATGAAATATAAGAAATTTTTAATTATTGAACATATTTTTTGCTTTCTTTCTTAAATAAACGAAGCTTAGATATTTGGTTTAATTTGCTTATCAGTATTTTTAATAACATATTAAAAATAAAATAAAAATTCATAAAATTGGTGAATTGTGATTAAAAATATTTTTGTGATAGAATTTTTATTAAAAATAAATTTAGTTTAAAAAAATTATTTTATTATTGTAATATAATGTGATTTAATAACATTAAATGTTCATGTGTTAAAAATAATAATAAAATTGTTTTTCAGGAATTTTCCAGCAATTAATTCTATAACATAAGTTTATTGCTTTTTATTTTTATAGAATTAACTGATTTTGTTTTGTTATTTATTGATGGCATGAAACCTAAAATTATAAAATATTCGATTAATTAAATGTTGTACGTTACGATTTGCGTTTCCATTATTTTTGCAGCAGCTGGCTGATGTTCTTTCATTTTGTTTAATTTGATTTTAAAAAAATATAAAATAAAAATTGTAGAAAATATAAAAATTTTATTAGTTTGATTTTATTATTATAAAACACTGGGTAATTTTTTTTAACTCTCTTCTTTAACTGTTAATTGAAACCTTTTGTCAATAATGTCTTGGGAATTTTGTAATTTCTTCATTGTTAAATTTTTCATCTTTCATTTAATTAGTGATTTTCTTTGCTTGTTTTTTAGTTTTTTTTTCAATTTTTTTTTGCTTTAATTTTTTTTATTAAATTTTAGATTTAAAATGTCTTTTTATTTTTGAATTTGTTTCTAATTTTTACACAATAGATTTGTATGAAAAAATTTTATATTTAAAAATTTGCTTTTTAAAATCAATAATCGTGTATTTAAATAAACTACTGTTTTTTAAATACTTATAAAATTTCAACTCAAATTGAAATATGTGTCGAATTTGGTTCTAGAATGCAAGTATTAAGAAGTGCCTCAGAATATTTAGTGTGACTGTTTAAACTTGTTGTGACTTTAAATTATTTTGAAAATATTTTCAAAAGAAATATTTCTCTAAATTATCTCATTTCAATTAAATCAGTCAAAGCCTTTTACTTTGGATAAAAAAGAAACCAACTGAGTTGGTATCGTAACGAAACTTAAATGTTGCAGCAAATAAAAATAAGAATTATTGCATAATTGATTTTGATATAAATTTTTAAGTATAAAATATTTGCCTACTTCAGTAGCTCCCATTGTATCGCATGTCGTCTATAAAAAACATTTTTAAGGTGAAATATTAATTTTATTTAAATACTTGTCAAAAAACTAGTATTAACTTAAATCAGGCCTGGGAAATTTTAATTGCAAAAATATTTTTCACACAAAAAATAATTTTATTTAATACTGAATAGAATAAAATGAGAATAATATTTAGTAGAATAAAAATTTTAATATAATGAATTAAAATTCTTATAATGTTGACTTCACAGAGAAAACAATTTTTGCAATTATTAAATATTTTATTTTTATTTTTATTATTTTTTTTTTTTAAGAGAAGTAAGCACTTCAGGCATTAAAACCTATTTAGTTATTTTTCGTAACCGTGCTACATTCTTTAGGAAAGGGATAGATGAGAGATAAGACAGGTGGTGAAAGGAGAAAGATAGATATAGCCATTTTATTAGTTATTTTACTTCGCCGGCGAATCTGCTATGAGTAAGTACCGACGTTTTTTTTTTGTTCATTCTGAATATGTATTTATATCATTAAACAGAAAAAAAAAAATTGTTTTGCAGGATTTGAACCCTGAAACAACCAGATTTGTAGTCAACGTGTTTACCATTTTGACTACAGCAGAAAATTAAAATTGAAAAATAATCAATTTTTTTACTGAATCAAATTCATATTTAATTGAAAAATTAAACACATAATTACAAATTGATTTATTAGTAATAAATCAAATTGATTTGAATTAGTTTATATCTTGTTAAAATTAAAGAAAATAATTTCCGTTTAAATTAATAATGGCAACGAGTAATATTTTATTCAATTTAATAATAACTCTGTAAATTTTCTTCTTACAGTAAATGATGGAATTTACTTTAAAACTGAAAAAAGTTTTCTTCTTTAATGTATGGAAGGTGTCGGATGGCTAAGCATTTAAAAATAGAGCGAACAGCAAAATGCTGGACATTTGCTTTCTTCTGCAATATGTTATATGTTATAGCTGAATATTGCATGAATAAAGGTGATGTTTAATTTAATTTTATATAATTACTATAAACATGTCTAGATTCTGATTTATATAATTTTATAAAGTAAATCCTTATTATAAGTTAATTAAGGAAAAACTTTTTTAGCAGATTTCAATTTAAAAAAAAAAAAAAAAAACAAAATTGGCGGGTAAGTTATTAAACAAAATAATGGTTTAAGGTAAAAATATTTAAAGTTCTATTCTATTTTTCTTTAATAATTGGAGGGTACTGATAACTAAAATAAACATTTATCTCTAAAGCATCATCCAAAATCAAATAACAACAAAATTTAAGACTTTATAAGTTTCTTAACTAAATCATTTCGTTTCAAAAATATTCAAACATTTTTACGATACAACAGAACAAGATTCTTTAATAAAATAAAGAAAATACAAACATTTAAATTTACTTTAAAAACATAATAAACAGAATAAGAAATATAAATTTAAAATTATGAATTTTATACTTAATCTATATGCTACTTTTTTACATAATTTTGTTTTATTAGAGAGCGTTTTTTTTTAACCAAATGGGCTCATTAAAAAAATGATAAAACTACAAATTTTGTTATTAATAACTTCTTATTCAAATTTGATCCATTACAGCTCTGAAATTTTTTATACGATCAAAGCAACTCAGCCCTCATTATAGTCATAATTAGATACCATTCGATAGAGATATTATTTATTTTAATAAAACACGCCTCTGACCTTGGATGTTGCTTTAAGACATAAGTTCATTATTATTTGGACGAAATTAATAAAAATATTAATTTTTTATTGGTCACCATTCTCTTACAAATTTAACAAAATGCGATAAAATTTTAAATCATATTTAAAATAAAAATTTTTTTTAACAGCGGTATTAAACAAATCCTAACCAATATATTGTACTGAAAATTTAAATAAATTTATTTATTTCAATTATTATTGAGTGACCTAAAATCGTCTAAGCTCCACCCTGATTATTTACTGGCCTATTAAAAAATAATAAAAAAAGTAACTAAATAAATTAAAAAAAAACTGTATTTAAAATCCTTTATCACTCTTTTAAAACATATTATTAATTATAGTTTATTTTTTATTGCTTTGTTAATACAACTCCGTCCACAAAAATGTAAAAACATTTTCAATATTTGCATTCTAGAACTGTTTTTTCGAAGTTGTCTTTTTTTTAAGAAAAATAAAAAAATTTTTATTATTTGTTTTGTTATTTAAACAGCGATATTTTAATCGGGTTGATATTAAAAAAAGGATTTTATCACTTTCACACAAAAAATTCAAAAATTAATTGTAGTTAAAAAAATTTTTGTTCCGTTCTCAGTCTTGTTATAAACTATTTTAATTTCAAAGAAAATTTAATTGTGTTGAAAACAGTTAACATAAGTTTATATTGAATTATAAAAAAAGACGTTATAAGATTTAAACGTAGAAAGTTTGTAAGAAATTTTTCATTTTTTTCTTTTATTTTAATTATTTATTTTTTTTAGTATTTGTTTTAACTTAGTTTTCAAAATTGTTACATTTTTTTACCAGAAAATATCCACAATTACTTTTTGTTAAAAACCTTTGTAAACTTTTTCCATTTTTTAAACTTTTAAAATTAATGTAATTTGGTTTTTAATAATTTCTTTTTTTTTAATTTTATAAAAAACATGTATTCTTTTTTATAAAATATTTTTCACTAAATATGTTTCTTTTTTTAAATTATTTTATTTCATTTTATATAATAAGAAATTGTTAACAGTTTCAAGCGGTACGACCGCCTTGACGTTACATGTATAAATAACTGTAAAGGATGTAACAACTGAAGCATCTAGCCACCAAAATGAACATATAACACTCATACACATACAAAACCAGATGTGAGATATGTTTGCTTTTTATATGAAAGTCAGAAGTAAACACACACACATATTTACAAACGCACATTCTTTTTTTTTGTAGCTTGTAACAAGGATAACAGTAACAAACATTTAAATCTCTCACAAAGTGGAGCAAATTGTTATAGGAATCTTAAGAGATGAATATTATGGTCACATGGTGCTTTTAGTTATTAAAAAAAATATAAAAATAATAAATAACATTTTTATCATTTTTTTAAAATTAATTTTTGGTTTTACTGGGAATTAATTTTTTGCTTGTTGTTTTCTTAATTAAAATTTTTTAAAGTAAATTATTTAATTCAATTAATTTTTTTAATGTTTTTAATTTTTTTAAATATTTTTAAATTGTTTTCATTTTTTATTTTGTATTATTGCCAGTAGTAACTTTACTGTTACATGTTAAACTATCAACTAAATTTTTGTTGACCAAGTCCTGGTATTTTTTGCTGTTCTTAGGATGCTGTTACGGTTTTCCGTTTTGATTCTTCTGTTTTTTTTTTTGCTTTGCTTTTGCTGTCATTGTGGTTTTTTTTTGTGACGTTGTGCAATTATTACTCATTTGCAAATTGTTGCTCTTGTTGAAAATCAACAAGAAGCAATTTCATTTTATTCATGGTCGTTAGCATTGCACTTTTGAAACGAGAAAGAAAGCACACAAACACAAAAGCAATAAAACAAATGCAAAATCTTGTAAAAATTATTTTTATTCTCTTTTACTTAAAATAATTTTCACTCAAATAAAATTTTATCTAAACAGAAGCAACATGTTGTACAACTCTTTATTAAAAAAAAATGACTTACTCATAATCCCGTTTACCATTCTGCTCTTTTTACGAACCTTGTTTACTTGCAAACACACACATTTTGTGAGAGTTTTTGCCACCCACAACAAAAACAATAATTTGTTTAACTACCACTTGGCGTTTGTTTTGCTTTTTCAGTCACGTGTTGCATGTAGTTCTCAATGATTAAAAGCTTTTTTTATAACTTTGGCTCAATGTAGAGTACCCCACCCTGCTGATAAAAAAACTAATTTTATGAAATCATGCGCTCTTTTACTCATCAATTCGGCTGCCGTTTTTTCGAGGGTCGGTCGTATCTTTTCCTTCGGTTATTTACTTTGTTCTTTTGTTAGTGCATTAATGGTTTGCAAATCATGATATAAAAAATGAAACAGTGAAAGCTTTTTAAATTGCATAGACCATAAGTGTTTAAATTACACTGAAAATGTATGAATGTGTGTGTGTGTGTGTGTGTTGCTACATGAGTGCTAATGCGTGTCCTCACATATGTTCGTTTAGATGTATTTATGCAAGTGAGCTAGTAATATGTTGCTCATATATCTGTTCTAAAGCAGCATACGCCCCACATTGCAATGCCTCTATTAATATAAATTTGTACGTACGATTACGCTACCAAATATTCGGTGAAGCTTTAGTTAGTTCACACATAATTAGATAAAGTAATAATAAGGGAAATATGTTTTAACTAGAAGATCTCTGTAACTGAGACAATTTATAAATTAAGCGCTTAAGGCCTTCAATTAGTGTTTCTGTTGGATTTATATTTTTTAGAAAAATTATATCTATCGTCACAGTGCATGTGCACTGGAAGAAAAATCTCATCTTTATATTAAATTGGATTCTAATAAATTTTTACCAAAATCGGGTACTTTTTTCTTTTGTAGGGAGACTTTGAGAAAATATTACACGTAGGTCTACAAGAATGGATTTAACATTTTTAGGGATATCCACATAAATATTTTTCTTTGCTAAAAATATTGAATTTCGCTTGCTCTAAGCAAAAAAGAGGTTTTTTGACTCAAAACTTATTTTTAAATTTAAATTCTCCTTTGTATAATTTTTTTGTTTTCTTTGAAAAACACCCGCACACATTTATAAAATAATTTTTTTTCCAAAAAAAATTTTTTAGAAATTAAAAATTAAATAAATTTAAATTCAAGTAGGGATTTACTCAAGTTTTATTGGCAGCAATGATTCTAAGTAACAAAAAAATTTTTGTTTGTTTTCTCTCAAATTTACATAAACAGGCCTTAAGAATAAGAAGTTTGTTCTGAAGTTCCTTTAAAGCGCCATGGCCATACATCAAACTTGTAAATCAAGTTTAATGTATGTTTTTGTTGCGTTTGTTTTGTTTATCACAGCAACATTTCAAATTGATACCATCAAACATCATTTCAATGACGTATGTTTTATTGTATCCATTAGAGCTTTGGGATTTCCCGGAATTTTTTATTTCACAGGAAGAAGGGGAATAAAATTATCGCATTCCCGGGATTTCCTGGTATTCCAAAAAAAAAAAAAAAAAAATTAAAGAAAACAAGTTTATTTAACGAAGTATCAATAAAATATTCATATTTTTTTAAAACTAAAATAAAATAAAAAATAACAGTTTAGTAATAGTTTGAACAGTTTATAAAACTTTAAAGAAATTCTAGTTACAAGACCAATATAACGTTTGCCTTTCTTTACAGTAAAAGGAAAGAACATGATAGAAAGTACAGTTTTGTAGTTGGAAATTTTTTATTAACCCATTGTGAGGTAAAATTCTCTTAGCAAATTAATACTGTTAGTGGTTAATTAGAGAATAATTTATCGAAATATGTATAAAACGTAAATTAAAAAAGAAATAGATTTAGGGCTTTTCTATACTACTACGAGAGACTACATAACGAGAGATAACATAGGTGAAAAATACTAAAAAATTATTTTAATAATTATTGAAATATATGACTTTAGAACTGCTTTAACAAATCACTAGACATATTATTGCTTGTTTTCGTTGCAAAATTTCCAACAATAGAAAAAACCCTTTTACTTTTCACTGTGGAAGGTTTTGTTGCTAACACTGCGTTATAAAGATTATCCCTGTTTGTGTTTCAATTGTTAGTGGATTCGAATAACTAAAAAGTCTTTTACAACAAATTAATAACCTTTAGTTCTGCTTTATATCTTACCAGCAGTGCCCACGACTTTATCCGCGTATCATTCCTAATTGTCTCAAATTCAAAATTTAGAAATATGTGTTTTTATATATTTGTTGTAGAGTTCTGTAAACAGTGTTAAAAACTTTCCATCTACAAAAATTAAATGTACTGACAACTGTTTTAGTACCATTATATTAAATTAGGTGACTTCATATCTGTATCTCAAGTTTCTCTAAAATTTGACATATTTTTATGATATAAAAAGTATTCTATATTCTAACAAAGATTTTAAGGGACCTCCTCACAAAATTTTATTCAAATCTATCCAGCAGTTTTTACGTCATGCGAACTCAGACAAGCAGACGGACAGGCAGACAGACAAAAATTCTAAAAATAGGTATTTTGTATTTCATATCGATTACTATCTACACTAAAATCAAAATTTTCAAAAAATATTTCATGTACAGATGTACTGATGCAGTAGAATTTACACGAAACAAATATTTGAAAATTTTTAAATCTCACAATTAAAATATTTGAAAATTAATCAGAGTATTTTTTTAAACTTCCCGTTTCCCGGGAATTCAGATAAAATTTTTCCGGGAAATTGCGGATAGCTTTTCCCAGGAATTCCCGTTTTTCAAACCCTAGTTCCCATTATAATTAAATTTTTTTTGTTTGTTGTAAATTTATTTAATGTTGACAATTTATTTATGCTAAGAATACGAATAAATTAAATAGACGACTGTTGCGGAGTTATAAAGGAGGCAAGCCATGATAAACTTTAATAATTTTTAAACAAAAAATTTTTTATGCATTAGTTTTTCACCCTGTGTCATAAAAAAAATATATTTTGTAAAGCCAAAAGTGAATTTTTAAGAAGTAACCTGCGAGCACGTCTGAAAGAGTTGGTACAAAGCAAAAAGGAAATGTAATAGACGAGTTGCAAAAAGAACAGCGAAGAAATACTTTGGAGTGTGTGGGGACTTCGTCCAACCAAATTATTAATGATTGATTGTGGATACTCCTCGTGTTCTTATTTACAAATTTAGTTGCTTAAATAGATTATGTTTACAATGAACATAACTTAAGGTGGATGGAAACAAATAATGCTGGTGAAGGATGGAGCGACACAGAAAATGCAGCAGTATATTCTGCTGGTCTGTATTTTTTTCTGGTGTCCTGGAAATAATTTCTCTTTCATAAAAATTTTTAGAAGTTAAAATAAAAATTAATTTATTCCAAAATTAATTTTAACTCATTTGTTATAAAATCAAACAGTTCAACTAATAATTTTATAAAAATAATTTTATTATTTTATATTGAAAATTTAACAGCTGTAACCAGCATTTTGTTTATTTATTTATTTTCTTGGTTCAGTATTTATTAATTTTTGCATAAAATTTTTAAAGACCCTTAATTGTGTTTTCCTGAAAATTCATTTTACGCATAACCTAACTTTTTATTCACACTCTGCAACACACACAGTAGCATATTTTAAACTCCATCTTAAAACGGCATAGTGAATTTAGTTTTCCCCATTTATATGATTCTTCATTTGCCAATGAAATAGATAAAATATGTTTCAATTGTTTTTGTTGTTGTTGTTGTTTATGTTTTGACTGTCATAATATCCAACACATTCTAAATGGAAATTTAAAATTTAAATGCAAATAGTTAACGCCACACAAAAAAGACAAATAATGAAAAACCCATAGATGAACAACGAAAGAAAAAACCTTTTAAATGTTTGAAATTTCGTTATACGTATTTCAATAGGATTAGAATTTTTTTTATTATTATTTTTGAAATGATGAAAAACTGTAACAATTACGAGAACATGATGACAGTTATATATCATGCATTATTTGTTTGTTTGTTAGTCTGTCTGTTTGTGGGTTTCTAGCTTTTCGTAAAATTACAATTGACAGTGCAAGTTGATTAAAAATTGTTTGGTGCAAAATATTTAAAATTAGTTGCTTGCAAAAAATTCTGGATGTTAAAATAAATTTATTTTTGCTGTTTAATTTCAATAACTTTTATTTATACCTTTGAGAAGAGAAGTGAACTTATTATAAAATTGTATGAAATTCAAGGACAGCGGCAGTTCTTTCAGACTGTATATTGGGAAGAATTAAGATTTAATAAAAATTATTTTATTCTAATAAAAATATAGAAATGAAATAAATTTATTTAAAAAAAAGTAAAATAAATTCAGCTTAATAAATGTATTATACAATAAAAATTGTATGATACATTTTTTTTTAAATTATTTTTAAATAGGCCAGGCTTCGCCCATTATGGTTGATACATTAAATTTAAATCTCACATGAGCTTAATGTGTATCAAGGATTCATATCAATCAATTTAGAGGATGGCACCGCGTTCTTCAAAATGGTATAATTTTATTAATCTCAAAAGACCGAAATGTATATGTGCCTGGTTACAAAAATCTACTCAGAGGAGTCCAATAAATTTTTCATTAATATCGGATCCTTATAAGTAAATAAAATATGTTAGACTGTATAGGCGTAGAGCCGCCCACTTTTAAATTATAAAAATAAAATTGCCAGAAAACTTATGTGAGTGTGCCAGATTTCATTTCAAGCAGATAAAAAAAGGTTTGGAAACGGATAAAAATTGATCC
The DNA here is from genome assembly GCA_937654795.1 of Cistogaster globosa. NCBI lineage: Eukaryota > Metazoa > Arthropoda > Insecta > Diptera > Tachinidae > Cistogaster > Cistogaster globosa. The sequence continues at coordinate 93,846,840 of OW569407.1, read as the reverse complement.
ACTCCAATCACACAAATATTGAAAATAAATAAAAGTTTAAAGGAAACTTTTTGGAGCAACTATATATGTGTAACACTAAATGAAATAAAGAAAGGAAATAAAAAATTTTTTTACACCTTTAAAATTCATCATAAATATTCTTATAACAAGCAAATTAACCATAATATTAAACAGTAAGAGTGCTATATTCGGCTATGCTAAATCTTATAAACCATTCACTATTTATCTAAATCTAGTTCAGTGAAGTTACTCCAAGAAAAAAAATAAAAAAAAAATTGGTGTAACATGGAAAAAAGAAATTAAAAAATTAAAGAAAAATTTACATAAAAATTTATTTGGCTCTTAATGGGTTAAGCATTTTTAAGAAATGTTAGCTTTTCCCTAAAGATCTCTTCAAAAGCTTTAAAATGATACCCATATTGATATTTTAAAAATTTTGAAAATTTCAAGGGCCGGAACTCGGAATATATGGGCGATTGCCAATTTTTCACTCAGTGTTTTTTCATATTTTTTTTAATTCTTTATCACTCTATAAATTTGCTTTTTTAGTCTACTTCCTAGAAATGTATGGAAAAATTAGAGGCAGGCATTGAGTCGAAGGACATGGACTTATCTTGCTGATTTACAAAAGAACCTATTTCGACTTTTTCTTTCTGAACAATTAGCGTATTTAAATTTTTTCTAGCTGAACTAGTGCCTTGGCAAACTTGATTTTAACACTAAGACGGATGGACAGACGGACAGAGGGACATCGCTCAATCGACTTTGCTATGCAAAAGAAGACGGAATATATAACTGTATGTGGCCGAAAATGGATATTGTAGAAATTACAAATGGAATGACAAAATTAGATACAGCCTTTTTCCACTTTTTTGTAGTTAAGGGTATAAGAAAAAAATTAGAATTTATATAATTTTTTTTTCTTTTTTTTCCTTAAACAAGAAACCATTTTGTGATAAACTCATAAAAATTGTCGCCAAAATATAAAAAGCAAAATGCATTGGTAGGGAAAGCATATTCATTTAATCAAATCACTATCGCTCTTCATCAACAGTCTGTACATAAATTTTGTTTAGAAAACTATAGGTATATATCTCTTAAACAAAATTGATTGAATAATAATCGTAATCAATCAATTGGCTAAAAAATAAGAGATCCGAAAAATTTTCTTAAAAAATAAAAAAATGAAAACATAAACAAAAAAATTAACACAGTGGCTGTTATAACTGCTTTTGATTTTAAAATTTCTTTTATTTTCACACATCAGGGCTGGGATTAACTCTATTATTTTTTTTCACTGGCGCGTATTTTTTGTAAGGATATTATTTTACTGTTTTTTACTAGAAATAGCACATCTTTGTTTTATAATGCTTAAAATATATAAATAAATGTGCCAAAAGTGACTTTAGTTCCCACGAAGCTTTTCTTAAATAATTTGCCCCACCTTTTAATTTTTAACTTTAAGTATTTGCTTAATTTGTCATTTTTGTCGTCTTTAAAGCGTATCTTCAAGAAATAATGTTTTTTTAAATTATTTTTTGTCTTTTACTCGTTCTTTAATGAATTTCATTGTTTAAATTATTATAAAATGTATGATTTCATTTTACCAGAGGAATTCTTTTCTTCAATATAATTTTTTTTAAAAACATCAACCTTAAATCGTTTTCAAAATTCTTTAGCCTGGTAGTAAACAAAACAATGAATTAACAATTAAATCCTGTTTTGCTTTTGCATATTGCTAGAATACTTCTTTGCAACAATGTTGTTGTTGCTAAAAATGCTTCTTCTTGCTTTCTCATTTCATTAAAAAAAAAATTAAGCATCTCAGTCTTGTTTTTTTCTGAAATTATTCTACAAAATAATTTCTTTTCTTTTTTAAAAACTAAACTAAATTTTTTTCTTATTTTGTATTTAAAATGCATAAAACATTATTTCGTATTTAAATTTCATTACCTGCAAGTGAAAGAAATAAATCTGAAATAGGGGAATAAAATAATTAGATGATGTAAATAATTATACATACTTGTAGTGCCATTAAAGAAGAAAAATCAAACAAAAATATAACACAAAGAAATTAAACAAAAGTTGATTTTTTTTTGGAAAAACAAAACAAATTTTTTTTCAAATACTGAATGAATATGTAAAAGAGATGTAAGGAAGTCTGCTACACAAAGAAATTTTAATCATTCATTATTAAATATTAAATAATGCCACTGAATAAGAATGTCAAAACAAGATTTTCTTTAGATATATTTTTCAATTGTTTGCAAAGACGTAATGCTAGTACCCTACTGAAGGCAATTTAAATAATAGTATTTTTACTTTATGAAAATGAAAAAGTGATTATTCTGTAATTCTATCAATCCTACTTAAAGACAAATTCATATACATGAAATTCATGTCTTCTATTGGGACACAATTTACATTTTAAATTTCTATTTATCGGAAATTTAAAAAATCTGTCTATAACAGTTCAAGAGATAAAATCATTTACGTTAAAGAACGCCGAAAATACAAATACCCTTTTATTTTTGAGTTTAGTTTTTTATAAATTTTTATAGCTTGCAGCTTTAAATATACATTAAAATCAAATATGTTTTATGAGGGCACCTTTTTTCTTTATAAATATTTTTTAATACTTTTAAAACACTTCTTATTTACAATTGAAGGTGTGAAATTTCTAGTAGATATACAATTAACTTACAGCCCGTTTATCGATAATAAAAACGAATATAAAATATGGAGACAAAAGCACAAATCAAAAATCAAAAAAGTGAGCAATCACGCATCGAAATGATTTGGTGTAGCGGAAATTAATTTTTTGTGGACGCAAAGCAAAACTTAAATAGTGAATAATTATAACCAAAATAACTACAGTAGCCTCAAACAATAATTTAATCAAGATAAAAAAAGTTTTTGTAAATATTTGATTATTAATTGAAAACATGGTATTTAATCAATTATTTCAGCTAAGGTTCAACCCCCAACAAATCTTATTAATTTTCGAAAAATATAATGTTTTTTTCTGTTAATTTCTCCGTTGAAATTTGCGCAAAACAACTAGCTAGTGATGACAACAGTACAATTTAAAAGAAAATTTTAATTTTAATTTCCTTAAAATACTCAACATTGTTTACAGTTTTTTACTGTTGAAAAAAAAAATTGTTGCCAGAAACATTTTGATGTTTATAAACGTGAAGCCAGAAACATTTTTTAATTTTTCACAAATTGAACAGAGTACAGTTTTAAGCTTACTGCCATCCCTAAATTAGCGCATAAAGTGCAAGATATCTGTCAAAATTTCTCATGTACGTACAAAATGTATGAAGCATCCCTAAATAGCACGGCGTCAACGCTTAGAAAGAAAGAAAGAAACGCTGGAAAGGTAGTGAAGTTGGCTGCAAGCTACTGTTGTTTACATATTTTTTTGTAGTATTTAGAGAACGTTGCAAAACGGCAATGACATTTTAGCTTTTTCTGGCTTTATCTAGTTATCTAGATTTTATAGCTGTTTTGCATTTCATTTTATAGGGTTTTAATAAAAATGATAAGTTTACATTACTGTTCACAACAAAACGTTGCGCTTTTATTTAGCTATGTCATTTCAGCGTAAAAGCAATACGTTATTTTGCCTCGCGTCTTACGCGCTAATTTATGTATGGCTGTTAGTATGTAATCTTAATTCGTAGAAATTGTTGAGCAACATTATTTATTTCATGTGGAAAATTTTACATTTAAAATGTAGTGTTTATCTCGCTATTTAGACAAATTTAACGTTTAATTGTTTTCACGTATACTACACTGTTATATAAATGTAAGCAAAAGACATATGAAAAATTCTGCATGAAATAATGCCTATTTGCTTTATTTCACAGATATCGCAAAACATTTTATATGTTTTTTCTGTAAAGCTGAGTACAATTACTTCAACATTTTCTTATGACTTTTTCATACAATTTTTTTACATATAACAGCATTCCGCATTAAGAGCTAAACAGAGTACAAAGCAATTTAATTTTTATATGGTACCTGTGGCAAGCCTGTTCAAGCAACCATGATAATTAGTTTTAAAAGTTTGAACATGAATAAAAGTTCTAAGTAGGCGGTGACGAAATGTCAACGGGCTGAGAAAAGATATCATGGCGAAATAATACTAGGTGGTCTCGATAACGAATTCATTGATTTTTGCCGAAACAATAAGTGTCAGACACCATATAAAAAAAAAAATTATACTCAGTTGGCGTTTCAGGTTTTGAGCAAAATTAATGAATTCGCCATTGCGACCACCTGGTATTGATTCTCCTTGAAAGATATATAGAAAATGCGATAGATAAAATAAATAAATTTGTTTCAAATATACATCCGAGTAGATGTGTTTTCAATAATTACGGATAAAGGATAAAAAAAAAAGATTTATTTAAAAACTATCGGTGTAAAAATATTGAATAGTAATTTCATGTCAAAGAGAAAGGAAATGAATAAATAAATTTTTATATAAATAAATAATAATAATATAAATATGGTTTTAAATCACTTGATTTGTTAAGCCAACTCTAATCACCGAAATGAGGGAATGCTTAACTAGGAAATGTCTAATGCTGTAATCGAATTGTTTCAATATTTAAAGTACATCTTGGCCATATCAATAGCATTCAATGTTGGCAGAAAAAACAGCATTATCATAACGAGATATCGAGCAACATGGAAGGACACGGCGTGGGTGCATTTGTTGTCTAACAATCACATGTGGTTGCTCCGAACCCCAAGCATAGCACAGCAGTCTTGGCGATTAACAATGCCATCAAGATGAAAATGTTTTTCTTCTTCTGTTCTTGCACGAAAACTTTTATTTTTTAAATTATTTTTAAATGTTGTTTAGTAATGGAAATATTTTTTTGTGTTCAATAAATTTCGATTATTACCAATCTTTAGATTTCAGGTGCAAAATAATTTTTTTTTTGTAGGGCTGCCAACAATTTTCTATTGAAATGGAGCTTAATTTAGAACACCCGTTACCAAAATGTAATGATGTATAAAAATTTTCTGTTCTAATTTATTAAGCACTGGGTTGGATTTAAAAATAAAAATATTGTTTATTATTTTTTATTTTTTCCTATATTTCGCCACACCATTGGGTGGCATCTTCAGAAAACAGAATACAAACTATTTTTATGTTTTTTTTTTTAAATACAAATTATAAATTTTAGATAAGGATTAAAAAGAACTTATATTAATGTTTATAAATTATTCTCTCCTCCTTAACCTGTAAACATTGATAAAAATCCATACATTTTAAGTTCCATTTTGTTAATTTTTTTTTATCTAAAATAAGCTTTTTCAAACTGACCTTTGAACAGCTAAAAATATTTCTATATTTTACTCTGTCCAAACATTTTATTTTAAATTAACTTTTAACAATCTACATTCTTGTATTGTGGTTAAAAAGAAAAAATAATAATTTCCCATTCTTGTCTCTTGTACTGAATATGAATTCAAAAGTAAGTCACGGCAATTATTTGGTAAAGAGATGTCATATTATTAACGCCATCATAAACGTGGATGGTGACATAGAAGGCTGAACTCACTGCAAACGACAACTACAACAACTCAACTATAATGTTGATGTTTTTGTAAATAACAAGAGAAGTGGAAAAAAATGATGATGTTTTAGTTGTTAGCGGGTTTGTTATTCTCTTGTTCCAGCTTTTGTTATTTCATTTCCTTTTATTAACTTGATATACATTTTTTTTCATCTGCTTTCATCTTTTTTTTTTTTTTCTTTCAATTTAAATTTTCATGTGCAAACAGCTTCCATTTTTTCGCTGAGTTTGAAATTGATTTTTTTTTAATAGGCTTTAACTTAAACTTTGGTTGTCTCTGCCGTGCCAATGAATGTAGACGTCAACTCAATCAGTCTTTGTTGTCAGTTGTTGTTTTTGTAGTTGTCGCCTATTGTTCGCAATTCGTGTTTTTCTTTCAAATTTTTTTAAAATAATGATAGCAGTGCTGCTTTGGTTCAACTCCATTTTCACAGACCAGAAATATTTTCTTGGGATTAAACAGCGAAAAAATGTTTAAAGCAAATATACAGTATCGTGCAAAATTGAACAAGTTTTTGTAATGAAGGAAAAAACTGTGGCATTCTGTGGTATTTTTAGATAACGAATTAAAAAACCATTTTTCAAAATTATTTCAAAAATTTGCTTAGAAACTAAAGCTTTTCCGCTTATAAGATACCTCGCAATTATGTAGTGTTGCCAATATGACGATTTGGTAAAACTCCGCCCTATTTTGTCCTTAAGTATGCAACATTTTAGTTGGCAAAAAATCTGTTCAGCTTTTCATGCAGAGTGCTATCAAATTACATACATAAAAAATTTGTATGATAAAGTCATGAAAACATGTTGCAGAAGTTTTACTGTAAAAAACAAATGAAATGTTTCTGGCAACATTTTATCAAAGCTGTAAAATAAAGCAAATATGTCTTTTGCTCAGATTTTTAAGTTAGTGAAAACAATAAGACATTTAATTCTTCCTAATCGCGAGATAGACACTATATTTTAAATGTAAATTTTTTCCCACGAAATAATCAATGCTGCTTAACAATTTTCACGAATTCGAACAAAGTACCAGGCTAGTCGAAGAAAAAAAATGTTGCCAGAAATATTTTGCAGCTGATACACAAGTTGACAGATATATTTTGTATTTTTTTGACAAAAGAATAAAGTGGAACACAATCTAAATTATTCCTTACCTCTTTCACACTAATTGTTTTAATATAGATATTTTGATGTTGGTTTTCCAAAGAAAATCTGGTTAAACGTTAAAGCATATATTTGGCATTAAGATAATCTAGAAGACATTTCATCTACAACCTCCTGTCTTCATTTTTTATGAAAAACGTTTCAGTCAAGAATAAGTGGTACAGAGACTTTACTGTTTAAATTTTTTACCTTCGTTTACTGGCATGCAAATGCCACACATTATTTTATTTAATGAACGGTTAATTATACGTAGTGATCCTGTGAATTCTCACTTCTAATTATATTTTCTTGTAAAATTTATTATTAAGCATTTCATTTGAAATGTTGCCATAGTCCAAAACACACAATAATGTTGCTAAAATAATACTCTGTTAAAGTTGTGAAAAATGACAAAATGTTTCTGGCAACAATTTTTTTCAACATCGAAATAATATCAGCTGCTCTTATTTCTAAAGGAATTGAAAAAAAAAATAAAAAAAAAACTTTTCTGTTATCTATGTTTTGGCTTAAACAGGTAGTTAAACATTTTCAACTTGAATAGGTAAGGTTGCTTAAGAAATTATTGCAAGTTTGAAAAGAGTATTCAGCTTAAAGTGCAGATTTAAGCTTAATTCGGATTAATGATAACATCAATCAAGTGCACGCATGGGCCACTCTTTAAATTTTTATTTTATTTGGTTTTTAGTTTATATTTTTTTTTTTAATTTTGGAGTTTATTTAAGTCAAACTATTTAAGATTTAACGAAAAGAATAATCTTAATCCGGCTTAAGTTTATGTACATTTTAATTTTTAAACTTAGTAAGAAAGAAAAATCATGTTTTTAAATTTGTGTGTTAATTTTTAAAGAGAACAGGTAAAATTAGAAATTGGCAAAATGCAATTGAAGTGTTGCTTAAAAGTTAAAAAAGAATTTTGCTTCGTACTCCATTTTTACCAACCCAATACGTGGCTATTTCTGCTGAAATGAAAACTTTGTACATCCTCCGTATGGTTTTGCTTTATTTACACCGAACGGTCTTTAATTTCAACGTAACAGCAACTAACGATTTATAATACTTTTAGTTGCCCTTTTAAAATACAGAGAAATTATTAAAAAGTTTGTTTTTGTAGCAGTTTTTATGATTTTGAGTGTAATTTACTTTATAGTTTAACTGAATTATGGTTTATAAAAACAAAAACAACAAAAAAGGCCAACTTCTTATACTCATTTTAGCTATTTATTCTATTCTTAACATTTTTTCTTCTTTGTTATTTTTAAGCTTATTATACGTGGCATATTGTTCAATTCATGAACAACATAAAATGTTCAACAGCATTTTTATAAATTTTTTTTTTTTTTTTTGTTGAATTTTCATTCTTCGTGTTATTATTTTAGTGAATACGTGCAAAAGAAAAAAATACCGTGACACAAGAAAATTACTTAACAATATGGCTTGGAAAAGAAAATATTTTAAGAATGATATGTGCGTTTGAACACAAAACAAACATATTTATATTTTGTTTAAAATGAAGGTAAAGAAAGTTCAAAATTATGCATCAGGGATGTAAAATTTGTAGAAAATTTTTACACGGGGATGTGATTAAAATAAATAAAACAGAAGAAATAAAACATAGTTGAGCTAAATACATTCTAATAGCAACATGTATTCAGTAAATTAAATATAAATAAAAGACCTTTTAAAAATCAGACAACAATTGAAGAATGGCCAAGCATTAGAAAAATGTTTAGGTGCGAAGTACCCAACTTTGAGATCACAAAGCCTCATGTCTGGAAAGTGTATGGTTCACAGCTTCGAAACTTTAACTCAAATGCTTTTTTGATCATGTTAAATTTTTCATCTATCGGCCTAGGCCCTTTAAATAACAAAGTTATTTGCAAAATATTTTGATTCTGCCCCATTGTGCAATGTCTTTTCGTCTGTCCATCTGTGACAATCTTTAATTTCTGAAACCGTAATAGGTAAACCCTTGAAACTTTCACAGAAAGTATATTACTATAGCAGCTATAACCACAAACAATATAAAGTAAAGGGTATTCCAAAAGTAATGTAAGATTCATAAAATTATATTTTTTTTTAAACTAAAATAGGCAAACACTTCTTGTTTGCAAAGTCTATGTAAAATTATGTGCGCTAAAATAATAAGTACAAATATAAAAAGTTTTATTTTAAAGGGTGTCCCAGTAGTGACGCGATTTTCAGGTTTGTTGGTTTATTTTTAAAAGAAAAGAGCAGACACTTCAGTTTTAAGTATAAAAAAAATTAAATAAAACTTTAAATGGTGTGTCTAAAGTGACGTGAATTTAACGTATATAACTTTAGTTTTTAACCCTTATAAATCAAACAATTAGAATTTACATACAGTGTGTTGAAATACATTTGCTTTAAAAATAAAAATATTGTTCTTTATTTTTTATTTTTTCTTTCAATATTTCGCCGCACCGTTGGGTGGCACCTTCAGGAAACAGGAAACAAAATTATTAAGAATTAAATTTTTATTTTTAAACTAAGCTATTACTTGTTGAATTAGAAAATAAAATTAATTTTAAAGGTAAAAAAACATTTAATTTAAACAATAATTCAAAAAATTAAAGATATTTCCAAAAAGGGTGAAATTTTGTGGAATACGGCCCTCTCTTTTGAATCAGACACCTTAAAATTCCAATAAAAATTACGAATAAGCTAAAAGGTGGTCCATCTTTTGTATAGAATACATCAATGTTGGATATGTAGTTAATTAATATTAAATCCTGTTTGTTTTGCTGGTCCTTAATTTTAAGTTTTACCAGGAATATAATATGGTCCTTGTGACCACACCATAAACATGTTTCTCATGTTTCTTTTCTGCCTACAGATAAATTCTAAGTATTTTTTCACTCTCATTATACTCTTAATAATTTTAGGGTATAAACGATTTGCAATTTTTTTTAATAAATATTCTACAAATAAACAGATAAAGCTTAAACGTGAGAGTATTTATCACGTAAAACCTAAAAACACTCATCACATCAAAAAAAGAGTTTGTGTTAATTAATGCATTAAAAAACCATTTGCCATTTTTACAAACAAGGTTTTTCCACACCTGATGCTTTTATTACTGACGTAATATAATCTCTTATTAGATGCTTTTATTTCTTTGAAGTTTACTATGAACAATAAGCGGTAAAAAAAAGTCACGCCAGCATATCTTAAGAGTGCTTAAATAAATTAATCTTATAATAGAATTTTTTATAAAATTTGACTTTAATTAGGTTTTAGTCATGTGTAGTTAAGCACTTTTTACAAAAAAGATTTTACAAAGCAAGAAAAAGCTTTATAAATAATTGTTTAGTTAAGCTTAAAATCATTATTATATATGATTTAGTGTAAAAAGAACTAGAAATAAGTGTAGCAGAATATAACGCATTTTTTGGTATCTACATCTTACTATAACATTCGCAAGCTGCTGTAGTCAAAGTGGTAAATACGTTGACTACAAACCTGGTTGGCCAGGGTTCAGCCCCTGCGGCAATAAAAAAATAAACATGTTTTTTTCTAATCCGATTTATTCCGCCAGTAAATATTCTACTGCTGTCATACCTTTCGGTGAAGACCGTGGTCCTAATCAAAACGTGGCTTGAAAATAATGTTCTCACATCGAAAGCGCTCGCCATACGTACCAAATAAACAGCCAGTGACGATGACGATTTCACCGACAAAAAACAGTATTTTTTTCTGTTTAATGGTAAAAATACATATTCAGAATAAACATTAAAAACGTGCAGCCTTCTTCGTCGGTACTTTTTCATAGCATATTCACCGACGAAGTAAAATAACTATCTTTCTCCTTTTACCACCTCTCTTATCTCTCGTCTGTTCCTTTCCTTAAGAATGTAGCACGGTTACGAAAATAACTAAGTTTGTAATAATGCCTGAAGTGGTACTTTTCTTAAAAAAAGGGCGTTGAATTAATCTGTAACTTTTTAAGTGAAGCACAGTTCATTTTTGTTTTTTGACTTAGTCTTCTTGGAGATCTATTCATTCTTCTGAGGTCATCAAAATCAAACCTCTTTCCACCAGGAGTGGAAATAGTCACTCAGGAATAAATCGGGAGGACAGGGCGAACGTAGCCTTAAACATGGATTTTTGTCATAGAAACTGCTCATATGCTTCCTTTTGCATTGTTCTAATTCTAAAGATGTTTTTTCTTTACGAAATCGTTCTTTTTTCAAATACTGATTAACCCCAGTAACTAAACTGACATAATCAGACATGTCACAGAACTCAATTTCGATCGAAAGTGGTTTCAATTCCGCAAATTGCTTCTTCAGAAAACTAAAAACGAAAAATTTCTTCGGAATGAAACCAAAGTGGAATTTATTTTCTTTGAAATTTTGTGTTTGCGTTTCTTAAATTTACTTTTATGATGAGTCTTACTTAGTTTAGCCTTGTTGTTATTTTGGTGTGCAAAATATTGCCACATCTAAATTAAATAATGGAGATTCAATTCTATACAGGAATAAACAAAATCGATCGGAATCTGAAAAAGATAACTTAAAATCGATCGGAATTGTTAATACGGAATTAAAACCATTCCGATCGGAATGTGTGACATGCCTAAATATTTGCGATTGATTGTTTAATTCTAATAAAGGAAGTCAGTGTGTTAAGTTGTTGTATGACTGCGTTTTTGGTCGACTATGATCAAGCACGGCATCCATTTTGAGGAAAGTTTTCTCGCACCCAACTGAGTGTAGTAGGAGATGCCTACAGTTGCCACGATCTCTCGCACTTTCAAACTCCGATCGGCCAACGCAATATCGTGAATTTTTTTAATTGTTTTATTAGTAGATATATCAACTATTGAGACAGCGAATTAATGAAAGAGGTTATAGAGTTCTAATAGTATTTATCAGTTTTTTTTTATTTTCTATAAAAAATGATGCCCTGTGAGAACACAAGTTTTACTTCTCCTTATTTTCTCCTCAAATCACGCAGTAGTTTGCTATCACTGGTTGTTAAACACAAACTAAATGATGTAACTTGTTTAATTTTTAATAGAAGTCAGTTAAAAAATGCTTGTTAAAAACAGCAGAGCTGCGGTTAAAGTTAAAAGGCGGGCTTATTGAGCCGCCCTCGTACTTACAGGATATTTTTACAATAAAAATATGAAATGCGAATTGTTAACTTTAACAAGTTTCTATTTTCACAATTTCTCTTTACAATTGAAAACATTGTATAACAACGAACTTACGCTTAACAAAGAATTGCAAATTTTTTTCTGACTACATCTCTTATTAAAATATACAACCGATTTTTTTTTACTAATAGACTTAAGTGAAATTTTACTCTTTAAAACAAATTGTGAAAAATAGAAAAGTAAATTATCTTAAACTGAAACATAAATTTTGATCGCATCAAATTGTCCGTAATTTATTTTTAAGTGTGACATTCATAATGCCTTTGAACTTAAATTAAGTTTAAATTAAAAATATTTCTATGCCACTTAATGAAACATCACAAACAAGTAATGACCTTTTTTGTTTTATATAGTGATAATTATAATTTTATATATAATTTCAACATTCATCCTTCACAAACAAAACCCATCTGTGAAAAATCTTTACATGAAAATAAATAAAATTTGTTTCGCTCCTATGAACTATAAATTAAATACAAATTTGCTGTGTTTGTTTTTACAAAAGTTTGGTTCATTATACTTTCGCCGTCATGATTATCCTTAACAGAAAACAAAACACATTTGAGTATGGAACTTAATATAAAATAAAACTACAAACAAATTGTAAACTTTTTGTGCTGAAACCATAAATTCAATTTCCAGTAGCAGCGAGAAAATGTGCTGTATTTCAGAGCCCTGCAGTTCTTGAAATAGTTTGACTATTTAAAAGCAAAACTTAAGTGCAGCGATATGTCAAAATTAATTTATTCATATTAAAATAAATCTATAAAAGCTTCATCTATTGCTGCATAGCCAATCCAAATTTATACGTTTAGATGTCAGCCTGTTCTACTTTTTTTTTTTTAAGAGAAGTAGTACTTCAGGCAATAATGCTTATTAAGTTATTTTCGTAACAGTGCTACATTATTTAGGAAAGGGATAGATGAGAGATAAGACAGGTGGTGAAAGAAAGTTATAGCCGTTTTATTAGTTATTTTACTTCGCTAGCGAATATGCTATGAGAAAGTACGGACGAAGGGAAGGAGGCTGCATGTTTAATGTTAATTCTGAATATGTATTTATACCATTAAACAGAAAAAAACATTTTTGTTTTTTGATTGCCGCAGAGCTTGAACCCTGACTAACCAGGTTTGTGGTCAACGTGCTTACCACCTTGACTACTGCAAAAACAGGAGTTGAAAAATTTAAAGATGTTAGTCTATCTCCGTTAAAACACACGATCTTGGAGAACAATTCCTGGAATCCGAAATAACTTTTTTTCTCGTTATCAATCAGTTAATTTTAATTGGAGTTATTAAAAATACTGTAGATTGCAGCCTGTGGTTTTTTTCCTTACTAAAGCTTTTATTTGTTTTCAGATTAAATTCTATTAATTTTTTTTATTGATGCAATTAATTAAATAAAATGCAAGTTTTTTACTTTGTTTTCAATAAAATATATAAACGGTTCAAATAAAAAATTAATTAAATTTCATTTTAAAAATAAATACAAATAAAAAGAGGTGCAATATTTGTTTTTCTTTTGCTTATAATTATTCATTGGATCCAGCAAACAAAAACACCATGATTCTTGACTGGTTGCATTGACCTACTAGTGGCAGTAAGTATTTAACTTAACCTTTTCGTAAAGCTGTTAAATGAAGAAATCGACAGTAATCTGTTGGTAACAACTCCACACGTAATAAATCTAGCTCATAATACATCACAGTTAGGTAAAATGAAACTAGAAACGTTTTTGTTTAAGCATAAAGCCAGACTCATTTCGTTACTTTTCACGATACAAACACAGCACAATATCAGCACCATTAATTTTTACTTATTTTGCATTTTATTACAGGAATTCTAAGCAGAATACTGTGTTTAAGACTTAAACTAAGAGAAAAAAAAAAAATAATAATAACGAGGATTTTTCAGTTGACAGTTCTAAGATGTCTTGGATTTTTTGCTTCATATCTTAAATGCAGAAAAAAAATATTTTTAAAATACTTAATAGTTCTTAGATAATGTCAGAAAAATAAATATCTACAATCCCTTTTAAAACCACAACTCTTGGATTAAATCAAATGAAGTTAGTTTGATTGACACAGCCTTCAAATCTGTGCAATAAAAGGGTCACACGCACTACTTGGTACTTTCCTACAAAAACTTCTACACTCCCATAAAAAATACATTTCCACAGTTAATTATATTTATTCTAAAACAAAAGTGGTCATTTATTGTTTGAATTTGATTTGTGTAGTGGTTGGTGGTCTGTCTATTTTAGAAAATTTTACAATTTTTTTATTTGATTTTATTTTGTAACTGAGAAAACTTTCGTAAAGTGTTTGCCTACTCTCAAACTTATGAGTGAGAAAAACTAATAATGGAATAGTGTATTTTAAATGTTATTTAAATTGTTTGATTTAAAAAAAAAGTCAGTCAGTGTTTTTTTTATCTAAGATCATAATAAATTTAATAAAAATAAAATAAATGTAAAAATAACAGTTTTGAGATATTTGGAAAATTAATCGATATGCCTATTAAATGTTTAATTAGCTTAAAATTGAAATTTAACTATATATTTAATTGATTCAATTATTTTTTAATTAAAAATATAAAAATGATTTAATTTTTTTCTTAATCATAAATATGCTGATATGAATTTGAATTAAAAAATAAAAATTTTAATAAAATTTCAATCTAAAACGAAAAAAATTTTTAAGGGAAGACAAGTATTTTTATTGTTGTTGTGGAACATAGGCTCCCAGAAACAAGTACCTGTTTGCAACTGAAAAATGCTTTTAACAAAAATTTTATTGACTACGCGTTTTTATTAAAAAAAAAGGAATAAAAGACAAATTTTATGTTTTTGCTCTGGAAGGACTACAAAGTCAGTCACTCATTACGTTACTTAACACTTTTTCGGTGAGGAGGATCTCTCCCTCAATATGAGATTTAAATAAAACAGGATAAGATCTCGACTTTGGGTTTGAATTTCGTTTTTTTATGTTTGCACTTTCTTTATTGAAATAATGATTTTTGGACAAGATTTAGAACGTTTGCTGAGGGTTTAAAGTTTTTATTCGTTTTGAGAAAATTATTTTTATTTTCATGACAATTTGGTTTCTCTTCTTAAATATTGACCTTTGAGCGGAAGTCAAACTTTTGAAGAAAGGTTTTTTTTACAAAATGTTTTAGTTTTGTGTACAAATTATTTATCAGAATCAAAATATACAAAATACGAGTATACAAAAAAAAAAAAAAAAAAAAAAAAAAACGCATTTCCAGTCCCAGTAGAAACAAGTTTTTCTTTCTTTTTCTTATTTTTCTAAATCACGAATTATTTACTTTTGTGCAGGTGACAGCAGCATTTGCCATTTATATTTTTTCGGCAAACGTCCATGCCTTTTAGAAGTTGGGTCTAAGCGATATAATATGAATGATCATGTTCTCATAACAATATCTGATTTCAGGCCGGAATATAATCGGCTTAAGTGCTCATTAGGTTCAATGTTGATTATGTTGACCAAAAATAGTGTTTCACCTGTGTGTATGAGTGTTATAAGTATTAAGGAGTCAGGAGCTCTTGATGATGGACTAAAATACATTTTCAAGTCTCAAAGAAGCTTTCAATTGCCCCGTTTTTTTAAACGTTTTAAAAAATATTAAACACCATCTGACCCCGTTATTATTTCTGCTACCTTCATTCAACCGAGGATGAAATAAAACTCCCATGTATAGGCCGGTGCTTGAAAGTCTGTTTTAGATTTAATCGACCACGTTTAGTTCATGGCAAAAAAGCTTACAGTTGACTGTTGGATATCTCAATCTCTTGACTCTCTTTAACATAAACGCACAGTGGGTTGTGTTTCACTTCTTTATCGATACGACAATATGCTCTAATGAAATTAGGCAACTCATTCCCAATACCCGCACGTTTTGGTTTTAACACGCTTTTTATTAAGAACTCGTCCATTTGTGGTCGATTGGCCAGTGAATTGCACAAACCTACTTTCATAGTTCTAGCGCAACGCATTGCTTGAGTAGGGGTCATTTCTTAAGTGCTGATCCCAGATATATAAAAGTTGCACTTACACTTAAAGGGTTCTGCATCATGTAAGAACTACTCTTTAACTTTTAATGTTATCGTTGTAAAATCCATTAATGAAAATTTATATTGATGGCATTTTAGGATGAAGAAAGGTATCACGTCTCTTCTAGAGAAACCCAGTCCAATTATTAAGAAAACTTCGGTGAGAGTTTTTCATTTTTTCCTTTTATCCAAATTAAAGTTTTTCCTCTTCCAATTGACCCGGGAAATTAAAAAAATCGGAGGAAACAAATATTCATTATGAAGGAAAAATAAAATGCTAATAAATAAATTATGTAACTTGTTTATTAGTTTGTGCCGACGGAATTCAAAGTTGCTGAAATCTTATCTCGAGAAAAATTCTTTTCGTGAGAATGAATGTAAAAATACATAGAAATTCTTAATTTGTTATTGTCATTATAATTGGGGACAATTTGCGTAAATTTCAAATGGACTGTCTTGAGTTATTCAAAACAAGAGCCTTAATTTTAATTTTATTATTTCTACATGTCATCAAAGCGAACACAAGTCAAGCATTTGCCTGTAAAATCATGACTAATCGAGGACACTATTTAATTCTCAATTTAAATTAATTATTTTTTGTTGTCAAGTTGCCTTCTGTAAAAATTTTAAGTGTCTGATTACTTAGTCTATTATCAGTCTATCAGTGACAGATAGATGGGCAGAGATAGTAGAGGTATTAATAGGGTTAATTTTTAGGAACGAAAACTTTAAAATGATTCAAAATATCTCACAACCGTGTAACTGATACCTCTCCTGAAGCATGCAGTGAAAAGCAGTTACAATAAAGACCATTTTATGAGAGTCTGTGCTCCTATGCATAGAACGTTTAGTTGATAATTTTTTTATCATAAGTTTGATTGTCGGTACAGCCGCCAAATATAACAAGAAATAAATAACACATTGTACATTTTAGTTGTAATAAAAGTTTTGCCGTTTTAGTAACAACCTTAAGTCATACATTGCTCTCAGCTGATCATAAGAAGTTTTAGAAATTTTTTATGTGAAATTGAAGTGCTGTTTTAAGTTACAATTTCTTTTCTTGCAACTCTCCTTACACACATGCTTGCCCTTTTTTTAATATTCTACATTTTTTTATACTTCAACAAGCAAAATTCGTTCCTTCGATTATTTTATGAAGTGATGATGTTTCATACAAGAAGTTGTAAAATATTCAAAAAATGATTTACATTATTTTTGTTTTTCTTGCAAAGTGGTTTTTTTTTTTATCGCAAAGTGAAAGAAAATTGTAAAAAATACACAAGACTGACTTTTGCTTATTCATTTTTGGCAAAATACTTTGTTCAGCTTCACTATTTTTATTTTTATTATGTTTTGTTTATTTATTTCATGCACATTTTCCAGCTGTAAATAGTTTCGCATAGAAAGCATGTTGTTTATTTTTTTTAAACACACATATTTGCTTTAAGGAAAAATAAAAGTCAAAACGAAGAAAAATAAAAAACTTGTGCATTACATTTTTATGCCAAGAATTTATAGTAGAGTTGCAAACATATTTTTATCTTCTCATATTTCCAAAATACTGCAAACAATACCTTCGAAGTCTTAAGCATTTACGAACATGCATGTTGCATAAAAATGTTGTTTAACCATCTTTAAGCAAACGTAAGACTGTTGGAATTTGTCTAACTAGCTGTTCTCTCATAACTGTCTGTCTGCCTGTGTAATGTATTTCACATATTTTTGTGAGGATATGAAAATATCTCTCTATTATGTACAGATTTTTCATTGTTTGAGGATTGATGCAAACATATTTAGATGGACAGATAGCTGTGATTTTTTGGCACAATATACTGAACGAAAAAATTTATGAATTGATATTTAATAGAGAAAAATGTAGAAGATGATAATAAATTGTTTGTGATTTAATGTTAAAAAATTATTATGTGATGTTGGTGGTGATCAACTGGAAAAATAAACTTGGTTGATTTGAAGCTACAAAAAAAAAAAAACAAAGCTTAAAATGAAAATGAATTAAAAAAAAAAAATAATATAAAAATGTTTTTTTTCTTTTCAGCTCTAAAAACATAGAGCCATGATGGGAACTTCTTGTAAAAGATTATGAGTTCAAATCCCAACAGTACCATGAGTAAAAAGAAAAATTATTTTGTTGAGTATCTGCAGTAGAAGGCAACAAATCCTTTGGAGTTTTTGCAAGTGAAAGAATAACAATTTCAGTATAAATGGGACAGATGAGTTGATAAGGGCATCTTAAAGTTTATGGTGGCTGAAAAGTAAAACAAACAGGCATTAAAGGATCCTTAGCCTAAGGGCAACTGTAAAATATTGTAGTCTCTCTGGAAACGATTAAAGTGATCTTGAAAGTCAGTCAGGAAATCTTACGTTGGACAAAGAAAAGTGAAAGGGAAAACCTATGTGTAATTGTGTATTTATTAAAAAATAACAGAAAACACCACAAAATTACACAATCTAAAAGGCATCGATGTTGTCGGTTTAAATGTCCCGAATTTTAAAATTTTTTTTCAGTATATTCATTCCTCTTAAGAATTTCCATTACGTTTTCGTATTCACAAATACCGTACGTAAAACGTATTAAAAAAATTTGAATTGTAAGAAGAAGACCATTAGTATTTTCATCACCAGCCATTTCACTGTAGAACGTGTAAAATAGGAAAAAAAAAAAAAAATAATAAATTTCTATTCTTACTCGTAATCTGTTAAATTTTATTTGTTTTCATATTAAAATATTTATTAAATTCTTAATTGATTTAATTAATTATTTAATGAAAAATTTATTGTTTTTTAATTTTAATTAAATATTTAATTAAATCAATTATTTATTTATTGTATAATTTTTATAAATTTTGTAATAAAATATAAAATTGAGCCAATTTTAATTTTATTGCGTTTCTCTTTTTTAACGAATAAAATTTTTAATTGAAACGTTTTTTTGTGATTGAAGAGCTTCTCACAACAACAAAACAAGTAACCTTTATGGTTTTAAAAATTTTTGTAAAAAATTAAGGGTCATTTTCCTTAAACTACGTTCACGTATTCATGTTCTATCTAATCTAAATATTTGTTTAAATTAAAATTCCAAAACAATAATTTTAATGCTGTAAATTTATTTACTTTCCTTATTTGCATTGAAATTACATTCATCATAAATTTACCATTTCGTGTTCATTCACCACGCATGTACTTATGTACGTTATTACACATAACAGCATATTTTCGCTTCAACAATTTTATTGACAATAAAACAAAAACAAAGTGCTAAAAATGATGATGAAGACATGATAGTTTCACTCATATTAACTTTATCAAATTTACGATGGTAGTAATCATAATAAACAGCATCATTTCTCATCACATCGCCCACATTTTATTATCCATGTAAGTATTTACTAAAATATATTCTAAAATATTTATTTAGTTGGCATTTGATTACAAGCAAAAGGAAATAGAGTATGAAAAAATTTTTTGCAAAATATTTTTTCTGTACGTTGATAGTGTGGCATTGTATGTAGCCATGTGGCATGTGGCAAGTAATTGGATAAACAAGTAAGTAAAATAATAAATATTTTGTAAAAAATTTTTTTTTTTTTTTAAATTAACAGGGGAAGTAGGCATATTTTGGGGCTGTGTGCTGCTAAACTTTTTAATTTATTTATTCTAACGACGATCGCTGCTACACCGATGTGTAATAGAATTTGGTATAAATATAAAAAAATTTTTTGGAAATCAATATCTTGAAATTATAAAAGGAACTGTCAAGAGAAAAAAATGGCAACTTTAAGGCTGTTAAAATAGGGCTATTTTTGTGATGACTTTGTGATATTTTGAGTGAATATTTTTGGGGTCGAACAAAAGGATTGAAAATCGCAATGAAAGGCTCTAATAAATAAGAAACAAGCAGCAAATAGAAGCTTGATATACATAAAAGGTGAGCAGTAGAAGAGAAGCCAAATGATCCCTTAACAGAGAAATTATGAAACAAAGAAGTGATTATTTTCTAATACTATTAAAAAGTAGAGTGTAAAATGTTAAGGTGTGAAACATTAGAAGGATTGTTATCAGGGTTTGTGAAACGGTAATTTCCGGATAAGAAAAGGTGGGAAAAGCCAATCACAGTTTTCCGGAGTAATTTTGACGAAATTCCCGGGAAACGGGAAGTTTAAAATCATTAGTTTTTTAAAAAAATACACTGATTGTTTTTGAAATATTTTGCTTGTGACATTAAAACATTTTCAAATATCTCGTTTCGTACATCTCAGTAATCGAAATGGAATACAAAACACTTATTTTTGGAATTTTTGTCTGTTTGTCTGTGTTCGCGTCACGTAAAAACTGCTGGATGGATATGAGTAAAATTTTGCAAAGAAGTCCCTTAGAATATTGGTTCAAATATAGAATACATTCTGTTTGATAAAAATTTTTCATTTCGTAGAGAAACTAGAGATACCAATGTGAAGTCGCCTAATTTAATCGGTATAATGGTACAAGAACAGTGGCCAATACATTTTATTTTTGTAAGTGGAAGGTTTTAAACACTTTTTGCAGAACTCTACAACAAATGTTTAAAAACACATTTTACTAAATTTTCATTTTAAGATAATAAGAAATGATACGCGGACAAAGTTGTGGGCCCTGCTAGTAAGATATAAAACAGAACCAACGGTTACTAATTTGTTAAAAAGGAATTTTGAGTTATTTGAAGCCACTAACATTTGAAAGACAAACAGCGATAATTTTTACAACGAATTGTTGACAACAAAACCTTCCACTGTGGCATGTGAAAGGGTTTTCTCTATTGTTGAAAATTTTGCAACGAAAACAGGCTACAGTATGTCTAGCGATTTGTTTAATACAGTTCTTAAGTCATATATTTAAAAAAATAATCAATAAAATATTTGTTCTGTTTTTTAATTTTTTTTATCTCTCGTTGTATATTACAAATGTGTTTTGTTACCTGAATTGTTTTTAAAATTTTTATAAACTGTTCAAACGATTATTAAATAATTACTTTTATTGTTTGTTTACAGTCCACCCTAAATACGGGCGTTAGGCACGACGTAATTTAGCGTCTAGTTTTTACGCTGTAATGAGTAACTTAAATAAGAGCGCCAACGTTTTGAAACGAACAGTATTTTTTACTTATCTTATTTGCTAAAAACCACAAAATTAAAATAATTAAGCGAGATAAAATCGCAAAATTGACCTTAAAGTAGCTGTAATGTCATTACTGTTGGAAATACTTTTGTATATACCACAAAAAAAAAACAATAACAACACTTCTTTTGCAGCCAACTTCACTTTTTACGCGCAGTCAAAATTGGATTTTTCAATTGTCCAACGTTAGCGTCGCGCTATTTGGGTTGGTCTCATACATTTTGTATGGGCATGAGAATTTTCGACAATTAAATAACGTCTTACGCTCGTATTTAGGGTGGACTGTTAGGTTTTAAAAAAAACTATGAATTTTTTTATTGTTTATTTGCTAAATAAACTTGTTTTCTTCCAGAATTGCTTTTTTCCCGTTTCCCGGGAAATAAAAAATTCCGGGAATTCCCAAACCCTAATTGTAGTGCGTTTGGCTATTTTTTGTTGATGGGTAATATTTATATCTATTACATTGGACCTTTTTTTTAATGAAAATGAGGCAGGTCAAGCGCAAACAGTCAATGGTGTTCGGTATCCTGAAATGATAACCAGTTTTTTCTTGCCTAGAATTGAAGAAATGAATGTAGAGGGCATGTGGTTTCAACATATGTCATACAGCGAGAGAAACAATTTAATAACTACATCAGTCATTTCCCAGTCGTGTTATTTCGCGTTTTGGAGACCAGAATTGGCCGCCTAAATCGTGCGATTTAACACCTTAAGATTTTTTTTTTTTTTTGGCGAATATGCGGAGGGCGACTCAAGCCTTAAAAGAGGAAATTGGACGCTGCAATAATGAAATACAGCAGCATTTATATAAAAACGTCATTGAAAAATTCATGAAAGGATCGCGTGTGTTCCGGCAAAGCCGTGGCGTCCAATTGCACGATATCTTGTTCCATACATAACCTCATTTTGTCTACTTTACGATATAATAAATTTTCACGTTTTTTTTAATATCTGTGTTTTATTTAAATTAAAAATTGCGTTCTAGTTGGGAGAACTCTGCTAAAGGATTTAATTCTTAAGATAAATTTGAAGGTATAAAATAATTTAAATTGCGATATTTTTGCGAAAATTTAAACTTATGTCGATAGCAAAGTTGAGAAGGCTATAAAAAAACATAGTTACTAAAACGTTAATTTTTTTTAATAATAATTCTCAAAGCATTTTTAAAAAAGTGTTATAAAAAAGTGTTTTTGAAGAAAGCTTTTGAAAAACATTTGTCATTCAAAAAACTAAAAAAAGCTTATCATTAAAAACAATTTTAAAACTGTAGTTACTTTGCAAAAAAATGTTAGATAAGGTATTTGAAATTTTTCTGAAAATTTTTTTATAAGCTTTTCAAAAGTAAAAAATATATGTTTTTGAAACTTTTGAAATTATTTTTCTTTCTGAAAATAAAATTAATAATAGTTGGTCTTAATAGTAATTAAAATGCCTTTCGTTTAGTTTCATAAAGTTTAAAAATTTTACCTTAAATCTCCCTTAACGATTTCAATTAAAACACTTATTTATTCTTTTCTTGAGCATTTACTTTTTGAACTTTTTTTAAAACAGCTTTAGAACAATTAAAAAATCACCTTAATTGGTCTTAGGTACTGTTCGTTGAAAGAAATTAAAGCTAATTGGCTAATTTAATTTAGATGAATTAAAATGACCCAGTAAAGTAAAAGAAAATAAAAAAACAGGTGCTCGGCACCTATTCTTAAATGCCGTAGTGTTCACCAACATTCACCAGCAGTTTTATAGCGATGTGCTTACGCGGCTTATCATTTAACTTATTTTTTTTGCAGAGATTATTTATCCCTTTGCCTTTGTAAGTCTTCATATTTTTGTTTTGTATTTGCTTGGACCTTATAACAAAATTTTACACAGCTCAAAGCCTGGTTGGTTGACATGTCTTTTTATGGGTTTGTGGTGCGTGTGTGTTTGTTTATTCATTTAGTGTGAAAATATATATAAATGTATGTCTGTGTCTAAGAGTCTTTGCATTTTATATGTACAATAGTTGTTGTTATTTCTATTGTTTTTGAAAAGTCTTTTCTTTGTCCATTTTGTTGGTTAAAATGCTTTTGAGTTTATCACAATTAAAGTGTTTGGTTGTTGATTTTTCATGGCCCTTTCATGATAAAGCATGTTGGCATGTAAGTTTGTTCTTGTTACTGGTACTTTTATATGACAAAAAAAGACAAAAAGTTTTCTTCGTATAAAATCTAAAACTATTTACTTAATTCTGGTAATTATTTTTAATATTAAGTTTGTTCTTTTATTCCTGCTGTACTTGTTGCTGGTCTTGTGTACTTTTAGTCCTTCCACAAAACTTTAAACGAGTGTAAAAAGTTAATCGTGTGGTTTGTAGAGATTGGTTTTTTTTAGCTTAAAGCTTACAGAAAGCATTTTTTAATCATGGGATTTTGTCTTAGTCTAAACAAATCTGTTTCCCAGCCTGTTTAATAAATTCAAAGTTATTTTTAATTAACAGCATTAAAACGATTCTGAAAAGGTTTGAGGCCATATAGATCCTCCTCATATTTTTTATAAATTTTTTTTTATAGAAAAAGGTCTGTAATAATATTTAAGTTCAGTTGTGAATAATATTGGAACTTCTAGGAAATCTACTGTGTCAGCATTGTTGATGGCTGAAAATTTATTGTAAATAGCAATCGTTCAGCATGCAAGTTCTGTGTATACCGACAGGAAGTAACAGCAAAATAAGGGTGAACCATAGACCTGTTCAGAGACTAATAATACGACAAACTAAGTAACGATAAACTGAATCCAGATTTGTGGATAAAGTTAAAAAAATTAAATTTTTGCTATAAAAATTTTTAAATCAAGTTAATTTAATTTTTTTTTTCAACTTTATTAGTTAATAATTTTTAAATTTTATTTTTTTCAATTAAGTTGAATAATTTTTTTTTAGCAAAAAAGTTAAAAAATTATTACTTCGTTATCCCTCACTAAATGCTATCATTTTACAAAAGGCATGTAGGCTGGAAAAAATAGTGTAGAGCTTATCTTATCAGGAGTGTCACATGGACTTAAAGTAAAAAAGTTTAGTTAAAGTAAAAAAATTTAGAATTTGTATCAAAAAGGAAAAAAAAAGAAAAAAGAAAACATGTAAGAGTGCTATATTCGGATATGCCAAATCTTATATACCCTTCACCATGTACCTAAATCTGTTTTCGTGAAGCTGTCAAAGGAACAAATATTGAGGTAACAGAGAAATAACAAATAAAAAAAAATTTGCATTAAAATGTCATCGGATCTTAATGAGTTAAGCCTTAAAAAAAAATTTAGTATTCCCTTTAATTATTTTTTTACAAGCTTTTAAATGATATCTTAAAAAATATGGCACACGATCAGAGGCCCATAACTCGAAAAATATGGTTGAGGGCCAATTTTTTCACTTGATGTTTTTTTTATTATTTTTTAGTTCTTTATCTCCTCATATATTTTTTATTTTTTTGTTTGTTGGAGTAGCTTCATTGTTCTAAATAATACATTACATTTGGACCGCTGCTCGAAGGACATAGACCGATCTTGCTTATTTTCAATAGCAAAATTTTTTAAAAAATGTCTGTTACCTATTTAAATTTTCTCCAGCTCATCTAGTTGCTCAGCAAAATTGATTTTAAAACTAAAATGGATGGAGAGACGGAAATCGCTCAATCGACTTCGGAAATTGAATCGAAAATAGTTATTTTAAAAATTACAAATGGAATAACAAACTTAAAATATATTTTTTCCCACTTTTTGCGGTATGAAGTTATATTTTTAAATTACTTATTATTCAAGAAGTGATAAAAGAATAAAAAACTATGTATTTTATTTTAGAAAATATTTGCCCTTAGGAAACTTTATCTTCATTTAATTACTTGACTTTTTCAAACATATTATGACATTTTAATTTAATTAATATTTGATTATTATATCACTATAAAATTACCACAATATTTTTTTAATTTTTTTTTGTTTTATTAGGAAACAATATGGTTCCAAACCCATATACATACAACCATATAATACAACCATAAATATTATTGGATTATGGTTGCATCAAACAGGTTTTTAGGCTACACCGTTTTCTTATTTACCCAAACACAATCTTTAATGCGACGAATGCTGATGACTAATTAGCGATGTAGAAATAGCTGTATTACATTATTATATTTTTAAATAGTTTTTCATTCCTAGTAAGAAAGAACTTCAACTACTTGAACTTGAACTACTTGAATTTGTACGGGATTAAGTCTCTTAAAAATTCGTTGCCATCCTTCTTCGTCACACATACACTTTGACGATTCGGAGTGAACTAAAATGACAATATTTTCATATATTCAAAGATGAGCCCATTTACAAATTTAGAAATTTAACTTTTAAATTTTCTTTAATTTTTGACAACACAACCACTACTAACAAATCAGAAATTATTGGTGCATGGCCTGATAGAAAATTATGTTTTGCAAATACATTGTTTATTTCACTCTACGATTCGGCTTCAATTTAAATCATAGAAAACGTGAATATAATTTTAATAGGAGGAATAATAAATTTTGCATTAAAAAGAAAATTTGTTAAATTTTGATATTTATTATAAGAAAATCATTTGTAGAGAACTTTACAGTCCTTACAAACACCTTTTTTATTTTTTCTTGTTGTCTGTTTAATGTTTGTTTGACACACAATTATTTTATTTAGTTTGTTTGCAAAATATAAACATATTTGCGGTAATAAAATAAATTATTTAACCCATTAAATTAGGTAAGGTAATTTATATTAATCTGAAGTGTAATGCTTGTTAATGACTGAGTACTTAAATGGAACTCGTTAATCTCTTGAAGGTGTATAAATTGTAAAAGTTCCTTTTTTTTTTTGTTTTAAAACAAGACAATAAAATAAAGCTGTTTTTGTAGTGGCAAAGATTGGAAAGGAGGAGTAAATAAAATTCAAAATAGAGACGATAACTTTCCGCTTTATACTTCTAGAAGGCTTAAAAAATTCAAGCCCTAAACTTAGGCTTGGATACAGTTTATTTATTATAATTTGTTTAAGGGGTTTAAAGTTGATAATCTATTTTAAAAATATATTTTTCTAGCCCTAATGAGCATATCGCTCTCATTGGCAAAAAAAAAACGTTAAGGCATTCAAACAAATTATTATCAAGTTTCCATTTTTATTTTTATGCATTAATATTAATTTATATTGTCATAATTTCCTTTATCTTTGCTTGTGGCTAAAACTATATGCCTGTGCTTATGTTTTTCAACAGTTAATAATAAAATCGCTTTAAGTCGCTATGGCTGTTATATAAACCATAGGAAATGCGGCTGCTATTTGCTGCACTACAAAAATAAAATTGAAAAGTTTTGTTTTATCAATTATAAAAAATATGTCACCAATTTCGTCACAATTTTAACTTTTGTGAAAGTTGATTAAAAAAGTTAAAAAATGTTTTAAAAATTAAAAAAAAAAATTGTAAATTTAATTAAAAATTTAATCACAACAATAATTTAATAAAAAGTTTTTTAATATTTTTTTTAACAATTAAAAAATAAAAAAACAAGTTATAAAAAAAAACTAATAATGCCACTTGGTTTGAAAATTAATTATGCAAACAATTAAATTGTATTAAGATGTGTGCTTCATATAAAAAGAATATTTGGGGCGTTATAAATGTCACAGTCTAATAAAAAAAAAAAACATAATATTTAGTGAAAAAATATATCTGGAGACATAAGATTTAATAATTTATAAAAGTATCAGTACCCATTGCATAATCTGATCCTTAAAAAAACAAGGAAATAAATAATGAAAAAATTTTCTACTGATAAAAAAATTTTTTTTTCGCTAACAAAACTTATCCTATCTCAAGCAAATAAATTTCTTCATTAGATATCAAATTTAAAGTTATTGGAGCATTCACTACATAACTAACAATATGTAAAAAAAAAACTTTCATAAACAAAGATTTACTGCAGCAAATATAAAAGAAGACATAAAAAAATACTTCTGGTAAAAGTTTTATGTAACAAAAGACATAAAGATTTGTATAAAACAACTACAAAAACATTAGTGTAGAATATTTATCAGAGAAATGTTTTAAATTACACAATCGAGATAGAAAAAAAGTTTTGACTAACATTTTTGCAATCTGATCTACAACAAAATCAAACAAATGAAAACACAATGGGATTATTTACAGTTAAGAACAACTTTTTTCATTTATCAAAAAAAAAAAAAAAGAAAAAAAGAAAAAATAAATAAATAAATAAAAATAATGAAAAATAATGAAAAAAATAGAAGGTGTTTGCTTAACTTGTTTTTCACTAAAAAATCCATGCTGCCTTTAATAATATAATATTGCACCAAAATTATTCTTAGAACTTAAATAAATATTAAAAAATAATATTTGTTTCTACTAGACGTCCGCATCATTGTATTCACTACAAGCGTTATTTTCTAATTCATATTTTTAATTTGAATAACACGAATGAGCCAATATAAGCAAGAGAAAAATGAAACAAAAAGTACCTTACGAAAAGTAGAGATAGACTCACACACGGTTACTATTTAATTTATGATTTTATGTTTTCTTTTTTAATTTGTTGCATAAGAAACATTCATTGTGTAAATTTAAAGTAAGACCTGGAGAAGATCACGTTACTGTTGTGGCACCTTTTAATTTTGACTTTTTACCTGCTTTTGTCGTGAACTAGCACTACATACTCTACATAAATTTATTCTGTGAGTTTAAAGGATAACCATATATGTAAAAATGACGTTACTTTCAGGACACCCTTTAAATAATTTAATTAAAGTTTTTGCTTTTTTTCTTATAGCAGATATTGCAGTATATAATCTGTGTAAATTTCAAGCGTCTGCCTGTAACGGTTTAAAATATAAATCCATATTTCTAAAAATGAGCCCTCAATAAAGCACCCTTTAATTTTTTAATTTACTATTCTCACTTATTTTTAATCACATCATTAGAGGTTCGCTTTTTATATTTTAATTTGGTTTCTAATTTTTTATACTTAAGTTTGAAGGATCTATTTATTGGATCTCAAAAACAAAGCCACTTAAGTGAAAATCAAGTCACTATTAATACACCCTTTAATTTAATGTAATACATTTTCTTCGTTTAGCTCTAACGGGCTTGATTTTACTGACACTCTGAAAAAATTACCATGTCTATCTAACATATGGTTACGTATGAGTGTTGAAGGATTATTAAATATCAATCATACTTAAAAAAAAAAACAATAGAGCTGATTCCATAAAAAGTAAAATAAATAAACGAATAACACAACAATTCCTTAAATGCCAAATCGATTAATGTTATTAATAAAAAAAAAGATATGAGAAAAGCTTTTTCAACAAAAATTTTAAAATGATTAATTCAAATGACGAATATTGTTGCATCGTAATTTTTAGGCCCCGTGACAAAGGAATTAATTTTGAAAAAATTTCACTAAGAAAAAAAAAAGTGTTTTAAAGGGAGTTAATTGATTTCGTTTTAAGTATTCAAGTTGAAAATAAAATTCCTAGCTTTTAATATTAGAAGAAACAGTGCAAATAAGTACCAGGAAAGAGCATCTGTATTTTGGCCAGTATATTTTGTTAAGTTTTACAGTCTTGTTTTCAACAACGTCAAAACTTAAAAATTCATCGTCTAAGGTAAGCAGTAGATCGAAGTTGAAATTTTATAACATATTTTTTTATAATATATTTTTACCGATTGTTATACTTCAATAAATAATAACAAAATTCACAGTTTTATAATTTTCTTAAGTTTACCAGGCTATTTAATTAAAAAAAATTTTTTTGTCCTTCATAAAAAAAATTTTTTTTTGTCCAATTTGTTCATATTTTAAAATTTTTTTCAAATTCATTTGCAGCCAAATTATGATGTCTGCTTTTTTCTAGATGACTTTAGCTCATATATCTTTAAACACTGATAATGTCAGTTAATATATCAACTGATTACATTCAAAATTGATTCACGATTCTTGGTCTACCTGTGGATTTTATGGTAAAAAAATTTAAAAACCTTAAATTTTTGGGTTTTTTTAAACATGATTTGAGAATTTTAGGATCCAAAACACATGCGAACCAACTACTATTTAAGTAATAATAATAATCAAAATATTCCTTCATTTAATATTTCATAGTTTCTTGGAAATTCGAAAAAATTATAATTAAAAATTCGGATAAATATTAATTTCAACTAATAAAAACAGTATATTGCTTAATACAATTAGAAATTATTGAACAAAATATTTATTTTTTGTAGGTACCACAGGCTAAAATACCTGCAAAGTTATTTATGCCACTTTGTTAGTTTCGACAACAAGAATCGGCCACCTAGATTTTGTGGTTTATCACCAATAGTTGTATCTTTATGGGGAATTTGTAGTCTAATAAAAAAAGTCGAAGTACATTATATTAATCATATTAATATTTAACTGAAAAATTATAGCAAAAGAAAAACTCAATTCTAAGGCAAATTATGATTTAGTTAAAATAAACTCGAGACAATAAATTATGTGTTTTTTTTTTTTTTTTCAAATAATATTTAAAGGCTGTGATCGGCTGTGACACGTTAATAGCGGGCAGTGATTGGCATTAAACTGCAAATCACAGACGGATATATTCTAAGTATGCAAGACATTAAAAATTAAAACTCCTTGTGTAAGCAGCTACAAGGCTAATAACTACGTGAGACACAATTTTTATTGCAAGACCGAAATAAAAATCGTTGGCTTAATTTATGTATTAAAATAAAACCTTAAATTTATCTAGCCATAAATATTTAATAATGTTATAAATAAAAACCTATAAAAAACATAAACAGAAAATACCACAGCATTTTTCAATAGCAGTGCCAGTTATTGTAATTTAACACTTTCCAAAGTGTAAACCTTTTTGTCTTAACAATACATAGAATACTTTACAACTCTTTAAAAGAAAACAAAAAAAAAAGTAAAACAATACAACCAACTTTAAAAAAAAACATATAGAAAAAAAACCAAAGACCAAGTACTCATATTTTTCACACAAGAAAAAGAGATGTAAAAACAAATTCTTTCAAATAAAAAAATGAAAAATGATTTCAAACACAGGAAATTCAAACGAATGTTGTTTAATACTCCTGTGAATATTTTTGCTTAAAAAAAGAAAGTTTTGATGTCACAAAGAAACACATGTAAAGAAAACTGCATAAAGAAACTTAAATTTTATATTTAAAAAAATGTTAATATTGTTTTAAATTATCAGGATGATGGTTTCAGTTAACAATTTAAGATATTTTCGTTGATAGAAATAATAAAAAAAAGCTTTTTAATTTTATTGATTTTAGAGCTCTAAATCCAAAGGGTTAAAAACGTAATCCTATTATTTTTGCTGAATTATCTGTCTGCCTGACACGTCCTCCTATCTTTGTTATCGTAATGGGTTTTACTGCTATAATAACAAATACTAAAAATTAAAGGATGTTTCGAAAGTGCCGTGATGCTTATAAAAATTGATTGCATGATTTTGACGAACTCGGCCTTATCTCTTAAAGCGTTGTAGGAAGATGTTGGAAATTTTGCACAGAATATGTATTGCTATGTCTGCAATAAGGAAAAATTAAAAATTAAAATAAAATTAAATGAAGGGTGTCTCGATAGTAACGAAATTTTCACGTATATTGCTTAATGTTTTGAATCAGAATAGGATGAGAATATAAATTTAGGCAAAGTAATTAAAAAAGAATAAAGAAAGAGCCTAAAAAATTAAATTAAAGCGTTGCCCTCAAAGATGTCTCGAAAATGTTTGTGTGTGACTCCACCTCGATATTGGCGGATTTATTTTTAATAAACAAATTCAAGTGATTTTCTCCGCACATTAGAGTAGAGGTAAAAGGCAAACGGTAAGATTATGTGTCAGTTCAAGTTTTAAAGTTTCGAAGACTGAGGCATAATGATCGGCTTCTTATTTTAGGTGATGTCAAGGCACTTTTGTCAGTTCAATGTTGAAGAATTAGTCAATCAACCGAGGGCTATCATAAAATGAGATATATGGCATTTAGAGGCTTCCGATTAAAAGTATTTGACATTATTATCCATGTAATCAACGTTTTGTGTCTTTTAAAATGTCGATTTTTTTTTGGAAAAGCAGTATTGACTTCTGTAAGTTTTTTTTTTTTTGTTTTTGAGTGAAGAGTGATGTTGGAACGTAAAATATGTTGTGTAGTTTTCAAGCATAGAA
This sequence comes from Cistogaster globosa, assembly GCA_937654795.1. NCBI lineage: Eukaryota > Metazoa > Arthropoda > Insecta > Diptera > Tachinidae > Cistogaster > Cistogaster globosa. The sequence continues at coordinate 93,815,406 of OW569407.1, read as the reverse complement.
TGTGGATTTATGGACCAATTATGTGTAAAATTTAAGTGTTCTATTTTACCAATTGGGCATGGAAGATAATAACTATGAGTATGTTGCCGTTAGAAAAGTGCTACAAGAAAGTATGACTATATGTTTTTCGTAAACGGATGATTAAAGTTCAAATCCTGTGAAAATTCTTTTTGTTATTGAGCAGTCACAGTGAATGAGTTGTTAAAAAAGGAACAAATGAAAAATAAAAATTTTAATCTTCTAGAGCTTTGATTGGAAAAAATCAAATATCAGCTACCGTAAATAAATTGATTGTAGGAGCCTGTATATTCTAAGGGAATATAAGATTGATAAGGCATCTGCTAAGTGAAACGAAAAATCGTATGCAAAACTTAATGCAGCGTTGTTTAGTTGTGGAATGTGAATGAGCTCTAATCTGACCAGAGTAATAGTGCATTGTGGTCTGGATGTTGGAATGTATGCGTTTTTGTTAAAACCAAATTTTTTTCTTAAGTGAGGGATTAGTTCGAGTCTTGACAGAGTCACAGATTATTGTGTGAAAGGATGGATGAATAAGTTAAAGCTTAGAAAGTGAAAAAGAATATTAAAATAAAAACAATAAAATTCTTTATACAAATAAAAAAAAAACTATTGGAACTGAAGTTTGCTGATTAAATTTAGTATTTAGTCAACTGTATTAGAAGAAGCTTGATAAAGTACACAAATATAAAAACAATCATTTTGCTGTCTTTTAAATAAAATACTAAGCTTTTACAATTTTTATTTTTTACGAAAAAAAAAACACATTTTTAGGACGAGCCTTTTATTTATTTATTTTTTTGTTTCAAACGAAAACAATTTTTGGCTTTTTTCTAGCAAAGCACCACGAGTGAACACTCAAATAACAAAAGTATGCTTGATGCGTATGTCGATGATTTTTGATAAATGAATTTTGGTTAAATTTATTTATCTACTTGGCCAAATTTTATGTGACATTTTTCTTCTCTTCTACCAACAATTTAACTGATGTGATTATCAGAGCTAAAATAAAAGAAACATTTTTAAAATCTAAAAATAAAATCTTGCAGCTGTGTACCATGTGTGTGGTAAAATAATAGTTAAAAAGTTAATTTTATATGATTCTAGGAAAATTCTTAGAAAACCATTACTTCAAAAATTTATTTTAACTGCTTCCTATTTGATTTTAAAAATATTTGTTGTCATACCTTTCGGTGAAGACCGTCGTCACTGGCTGCTTATTTGGTACGTTTGGCGAGCGCTTTCGATGTAAAGACATCATTTTCAAGCCGCGTTTTGATTAGTACTGGTTAGATAGTTTTTGTTGCATAGATAGTGGTGGGTTCAGGTAGTTTTGTCCGCTAAGATGGTGTCTATTTAAATGTTTACTTAAGGTATATAATTTAAATATTTCAGTCTTTTATTATTGGGTAGGTAAGTGTGACCATCTGTGGGTGTTTTGCGTTTGTAAGTTTGTTTTAACAGTTTTAGTGGTGTAAAAATTGTATCGGAGGTTGTTTACCTGTTCGTTAATAATATATCCATTAAACGTTCGTGTTTTCTATATTTCCATGTTTTCGAGAATGTCCAGTCTTCGTCCTTTTTTACTAGGATGTATTAACGTCATACATTCATCTATTTCCCTTGGCTCGTGTTCATGTGTGTTAAGGTGTATTTCGAAGTTAGAGCCTTCTCTTTTCCGTTTATATGATCGTATGTGTTCTGTGAACCTTGTTTTAATGTTCGTCCAGTTTGTCCTATGTATGTATGGTTGCAGGTGCAAGTAAGTCTATATACTCCGCTGGTGTTAAATTTATCGGTGATTTCCGTTGATGTCTTGAGATTGTTTCGTAGCGTGTTGCTCGTCTTTAGTGTTGTCTGTAAACCCACGTTCTTTCTGAAAAGGTTAGTTAATCTATATATTTCTGGCTGTGTAAGTAAAAATGTGTCGTCATGTTGTATTGATTGTCTCCTTGTTTCTTCTTGTGCATCCTAATGGACAAAACTACTTGAACCCACCACTATCTATGCAACAAAAACCTTAAACTATCTAACCAGATCTAATCAAAACGCGGCTTGAAAATGATGTTCTCACATTAAAAGCTTTCCCCAAACGTACCAAATAAACAGCCAGTGATGACAGTCTTCACCGAAAGGTATGATACAAAATAATATTTACTGACAGAACAAATCCGATTAACTTAATTAAAAATATATATTAATCTTGTGTTCTTTTTTATTGATGTTTCCACGACTTGGCTAACTGGGTGTGTGATGATAGTTTTTTAATGTTAATTCTTTTCTATCTGACTGTTTGAAAATTTGTAAATATATGAGGTAATTTTTCATTGCTGAAATCATTGAAGCGTATCGATATAATTTGTTATTTAATTACAGTATAAAAGAAACAAAAAAAAAAAAAAAAAGACAGGCTGTCAAATTGATTAACGCTCTCTCTAGTATTCTTCAACCGCTTTGTTAGTTTTATCATTTCCTCATTGTAATTAACTTAAGCCTAATAATTCAGAAACTAAATAAACATAATCATTATTTGATTGTAGATTAATTTACACATCGTTATACAGGCAGTAAATTTATATATTAATTGTTTATATACAGTGTGTGAATAAGAATATGTAACGTAATACATGAGTGATTAGTTTGACTCTTGAGGTCTTAATTTATTGTAGTTAATTAAATAATTAAACATTATATTTTTCCGGTGCTTTAAGCACAAAAGAACACCTTTTCAATCAATCTTTTATTTCACCTTTTAACTTTGATATCCATTTTATTGGAAATAATTAATGTCTTATTTTAGGATTTATGAACCTGAAAGAAATTTAATGCCAATTGAGCATAAAAAAGTTGTATTGGGTATTAAATTTTCCACAGCAGAAATTAGAATTTGTATTCGTTTCAAGTTTTTTTTTTATTTTATATAAAAATTCATTATATTAAATGTCATCTGTAACAAAATATATCAGTGAAAAATACAATGATGTGTCAGAAAAAAATATGTGATGTATTAATAACTGAGCGGCAAAAAATTCAGAAGTAACATTAACAATTTACGATTGTCTTGTTAAAAAATATAGTTTTTTAAGTAATTTTAAGAATAGAAAATAAAATAGTTTTAAGTTAATTACACAGTTAAAAAACATAAGCATCGGTAAAAATTTTTCATAGTTATTGCAGCTGCTTTAAAGAAACATCTGTTCATTTCCATTCTAATTTATTACAATATTTTAAAGCGAAGTGGACAGAGCTTAGCGCATCTTGTTTTTATTTTCCAAAAGTCGTCAATCGTATCCTGTTTCAATTTGATAACTGTAGCGGCGCTAAGGCAAAAGGGCGACCTAAGGCTTGAGCAAATTAAAAATTTTACCTCAAAATAAAAGAATGATATATTGCTGACACCCCACCATTGTTATCCGTCATTTATTTGATTTTTTATATATTTTTAAATTTCAGTTATTTTCATATTTCAGTTATTTTATTTGGTTCAAAGGGCGTTTTTTAAGCCTGACACAACTTATGAAAGAGGTTACTGTCAAAAAAACTGTCATAAGGTGATCATTTTATGACATCTATGAGTAACATTCTCTGGTAAATTATTAATAATTGACTAACAACCCAACTAAATTATCTACAAGTATTTTGAAAAACCAATCATAAATTAACTATTTAGCACTATTGGGGTCATTTCAGGCTTATTGCCTGTGTTACTAAAAAATTGACAAAACAATCCATCCTAACCCTAGAGACCCCATTACAACCAGAAACAAGTAAGAGTGCTATATTCGGCTTTGTCGAGTCTGATATATACTTCACCATAAATGTAAATCTAGAGAAATAACTCCAACAAAAAATAAGAATAAAAAAATGAAGTTATTAATAATGTAACATAAAAAAGTCATCCGTTCTTAATGGGTGAAACACTTTTAAAAAAATTTAGTACCTCCTGAAAGATTTCTTCAAAAGCTTTTAAATGATAACCATATTGATCATATTGACAATCTTAGTTTTTTATGAAAATTTCAAAGACCCATAATTCAGAAAATATGGGCGGCTCATTTTTTCACTTGATATTTTTTTCTTATTGCTTAATTTTCTATCGATCCAGTTATTTATTTTTCAGATTGGAGTTACTTTATTGTTCTAAGTGATATGAAAATATTTGAGGCAGCCGTGGTGTTAAGCCCACTGCCTCGAGGGACATAGACCGAGTTTGCTGACTTTCAAAAGCAGCTCTTTCTTTACACACTAGTGTCCTTATTGGACCTTGTTTTTTTAATGAACCCAAAACTTGCGTTATGGTCAATGGATATCGTTACAGTGCCATGATCATCTGACTTGTAAACAGCGTAGTAGAAATTTTTTTTCCTGCCATCCCTTTCTTCCTTGATACTCATCAATTATTATTTCTTGCGCTGAAAAGTACTGATTTCGAATAATGATGCCTGATTAATCTAAGGAGCTTCTATTCTTTCTAGCAAGTCCATTATCAATGATAAATTTAGATTTCAGTTTTTCCGCCTTTTAGAGGTTTTATTTTATTCACAATGAAGTTTTATTAAAATTTTAATTAATACAATAATTTATTTTATTAAAAACTTTCTATTTCTACTCTAAATATTTATTTGACTTAATTTTTTAATTAAAGGATTTGATATTTGTTCTTTTCAATTAAACAAATAATTAAGCCAATTAAGAATTTAATTAAATTTCTATGTGAAAACAAATAAAACCGCTAATAGGCACAAAAGCTTTTTACTATGCAACTTTTAACTAAACAAAGACATGAGATAAATTTCATAAGAAAAATTGTATTAGTAAAATTTATTTCAAATAATTATTATTTTGGGAAAAAGAAAAAAAAAAAAGTATTTTAATCTTCAATTTTTATAATTTAATAATTTTTTATTTTTTTAGCATATTTTACATTTTCTTTTGTTTTTAAGAAATATTTTTAGGAAATTTTTAATTTCTAGGAAATTGTTTTAAGTTTAGTTTTCAAAGTAATTTGTTGTTGTTTTCTTTAGCCAACTGCTTCTTTCTTTTGTTTTAAATTGAATTCACTTCTTTACTTCCTTTTCTTTTTTATAAATCTTGTTTTCTTTTTCTTAACAATTCCTTTTAAAACGTTTGTATTATTAAATTATTTAATACAATTTATAAATCTATATTTCTCTTTTTTTATGTCAGACTATGATATTGTATATCTTTTTTTCTATTCAAGGTTTTTTATTATTGATATTGGTGCTGGTTGCTACTGATGGTTGTCGTCTGTTGTTTTTTTTTAGTAATTTTGATTTATTGCCGTTTTACATTTAATGGATGTTGTCTATGAGCTTTTCTTTTTAGTTTTTATACACATTTGTACATAAATATTTTATGTTCTATTTACAATAAAATTTTTGTGCAAATAATCCAGTTGTTACATTAAAATGATTTTGTTAAAAGAAAGAAATAAATAAATAAAATAAAAAAAAGACAAATATAACTCTTAATGCGAGCACTCAATTAAGTTTGATATTGAGCTGTCATTTTAGCTCTTTCTTCCTGTCTCTTCTTTTTTGACAAGGCGCACTATTATCTCGGCAGCTATATTGACAAACGCAATAGTTACGTCGTGGGATCAGAAAACCCACAAATTATTGTCACGAATCCATTTTTCTAAAAATAAAGTAAGAGATTATTGTGGATTTTACAGTGATGCGTCATTGTATTTTTATGTTTTTCAAAATGCTACTGAAAACGCCATTTTAATCAAGGACGAGCTCTAATAAAATGTCAAATATGATTTTGGATAATATTTGTTCTCAGCAAGTTGGCCCACCATGTCACACAGTTCATCACAGAATTGACCTTTTGCTCACTAAGTTTGGCAATCGTGCTGTGAGCCAACATTGAGATGACAGCTGACCATGGCTGATGCCTTAAAAACTTTTGCTTGGTAGATTCTCTTACAGACTGGTGATGCTATGTTCTTCCATCTCTTGAGATGGAACCAGATATGCCAACATTCTGTTAAACATGACTGACAGGATAAGCTCATGCTGGTCATGGCAGTCAAATGAGTGAAATCGTGTTCCATAAATATGGTTTCATTCAGAAACTAAAGATCTTTAAAATTTTCTTTCTTCTCTTTCTTGGTTCAATACTGTAGAAAGTAGCCTGCATGACAAAACTCTTCTGCATTCGAGTGAATAACAAACTTCGCTTCTTTTGAGACACGTTCGATTTATGAGAGTTTCTTACGATCGAAAATGGGACACCACTAATAAACTAAAACAAAATATAAGAAAACTTTTTTTTTTGTCAAATCTATGGATTTTTTTAATCTCACATTTGTTATTGCTGCTGCTTCTACGTAATAAAGTTTAATCGGATATAAAAAATTATTTGTTTATTCTATAATATTTGTCCTTCTGAGAACTGTTTTAAAATTATTTTTTTTTTTAGGACAATAATTATTTAAACTTTTAATTTATCTTTTCACTTTTGGTCTTTAAGGTCAAACTGCTGACATCTTAGCAAAAATCTTGAAGCGCAAAAAAAAAAATATTCGCCACTTTCCACATGAATTTGAATCCCATGAACACAGAACAATTACGCCTTCAAAACTTGTTTGGATTCTAAAATAAAACAGTTTCCAAAATTATTATTTAACTTTTTAATATTGCCCTGACTGGTTGTTAGCATTTCGCCCTATAGAATTAAATGCTTCTTATAACTTTCCATTTTGTAACTTTATTATTTGCCTATTTTCTGAAGCAACTACTTTACTAACTTCACATAAAATAATCCTTTATGGCAAAGTTTCTTTTAAATCTCTTTTATTTACTTTAAAAAGTAGTTGCAAGAAATAAAGTAAAAAAGAAATGATGAAACTATTAGTTTCCTTAGAGATGCTTTATAATTAAGTTTTTAATTAAAGCGCCACACTGTTGAGAGTTATTAACAAACGCATTGCTTTACTTTAAAGAAAACAATATACAACAACAAGAAGACAATAAATAATAAACTAATTATACAGGGCAGAAATAAAGAAATAAAAAAATTCACTTCTTTCAGCTAAATAAAAGTAAAAAAAAAATATTTTTGGTTAATTGCCAGTTGGAAATAAGTCAAGTCTCTTATTCAGTTAAAAGCGTTTCAAAGTTGGTCACAAGTTAATAAGTCAATTGAATATGCGTTAAGGTGAGCATATATAATAAAATTCTTTATTCAAATATAATATTTGTTACTGCATCTCAACTGCCAACACAACTTTTCATGTGAATTTTTATGTTATTAAATAAAAATTCCAGAAATAGAACCAAGAAAACACATACGAGTTCACTAAAAGCAATTTTTTTTCTATGTAGATGTTGATGTGACTGTCCTGCAAACATTCGCCGATTCACAGTAATGCGGACCAAAAAAAAAAAATTAAAAAAACGATAGAAATAAGCAACATATGGGTATGTTGACTGTGAGCTCTGGCTCTAGTGGTGCGATCTTCAACATCCTCTCTCGAGCACCCACATCTTCCATTTGCTATTGTTGCAGTGAGAAATGTCACGTAGTTGTGGTATTGATTGCTGTGTTTTTGGGATGTTAATTTTAAGATCACAGATGCATTATTTAAAAGCAATTTAAAGGCATAGTTATCTCTTACAAAAAGATAACATATTCGATCTTTAGGAACGCTTTATATTTTGTGGGACTTTTTTAAAATCTCAGGCTTATACCATGGTCAACACTAACAAGGTCGACAGCATAGAAGCAAATGCTTGAAAAAGGAAATCATTATTAGAATATCATGTGAATTTCTTTCAAATATTTAAAAAATATCATAGGTCTTCCACATAAATCTAAATTTTTTTCAAACATCCTATCAAATCCTCTTTTATATAGATTGACCTATTTACACTGTTCAGCAAAAAAAAAAAATTTGTTTTAAGCTACTTTTTGAGGAGAGTGGCAAATTTGATTCAACTTAAGCAGCAAATTCGAAATTCTACCGGTTTATTCCATTAAATTTTTTTTTAATGTTAGAAAATCAAAAGTAAGTAACTTGAAGGTAATTTTGTTGTTCATCTTTTCTGTGTTTTTTCGGTGTACAAATGGGATTTGAATTATGGCAAAATGTGTTAATATGAAAAATTTTTTCCTTGCCACGCCCCTTTGAAAAATCTGTGCGTAATAGCAAATCGGAACTCGGAATCGGTGAATTTTCCTGCAGGGCCGTGTTTTTACATCCTTTACCACAAAAAGTGGTAAAAAGGTCATTCTCTCTGTAATTTTTACAATATCCATTTCCTACTGCATAAAGTATAAATATTTTGAGCCCTTATGCATAGCAAAGTAGATCAATCGATCAGATATACATAGTTTTGAAAATTTTTCTATTGAAAATCAGCACGCGGGCAAAAGACCACGCCTGCCTATAATTTTTCCATATCATTTGGAACAATGTAGTAACTCTAACAAAAAAAAAAAACAATAGTTTAGCGGATAGAGAATTAAAAAATAATAAAAAAACACAAAGTGAAGAAATAAGCGCTCGCCTATATTTTCGGACTTATGGGCCTCTGAACCTTTCATAGAAAAGTACGGTTGTGCACCATCTTTTTTAAGACATCAATATGGGACTATTTTTAAAGCTTTTGAAGAGACATTTCAGGAAATACTCATATATTCAAAAATGCTTAACCCATTGAGAACCGATGACACTTTTATGTAAAATTTTTTTTCTGATTTTTTGTTCATAATGATCACTCGGGTACTCGGGAAACGAACAATGGTTAAAGGTTATTGTAAAAAATATGTACTTCAGATACTTCTATAGTTTTGAGTTCTTAATTCATATGATGTGTACTTTTCTTTAATCTCAATATGAAGAAATCGTAAGTTCTTCTCATTTTTGTCTACATTAATAAACTGGACGTAACCCTAAAAAATAAATAAATAAATAAATTTATATGAGTAAAATTAACTGAAGGTTAAATAAACCAGGCGCTACTTTTTTTTTGTTCCTAAAATAGAAAAAGACTTTAATAAATTGTAATAGTTTCCCTTAACAATAATTGCAATGTGCATGGTGTACAAGGTGAAGCCAATTGCAATAATAATTACAATTAAAACAATAACTAATTTCCAAGAAATTTTATAATTCTTTTTCAAAACATCAGCATCAGAGACTTTGGAAATCTTTAGACTTAAATTAAAAATTTCTTCATATCTTTTTGAAGACTTGTGATTCGCCATTAGTGTAGGATGAATGTTTAATAAGGCGTCTAGAGTGACTTAAAAAAAACTGTTAGTTCTTTGAGCCAAACCTTTAAATTATTTTGAGAAAATAATTTTAACTGCAGTATGGGTCATTAAATTTGATTAAAATATCAATACAATTTTTACTGAGTATTAAATTAAAGTTAAAATTAGAAGCAAAATAAAAGTCTTAGGATTTCAGCTACACTACAGTAAAACCCTTTGATCCTATTAAATAATTTATTAAATTAAAATTTTTGAATTTTATTTTAACAACATTTTTTTTTTAGATTTAATTATTAATTAAATTATAAAAAAATTTTATTAAATTATTTTTAATTACTTAAATAATGATTTTAAAATAAATTAAATTTTTAATTGGCTATTTAATGATTTTTTTAATTAATTTAATTTTTTATTAAGTAATTAATTGAATCAATTAGAAATTTAATGAAACTTAATACTGAATAGATAAATTATTATATGAATTAGATAAATTATTTAAGAACGCTTAATATTTATTATCGATCAATATTAATTTGTTACGACGAAGTCCATATAAAATTAAGAACTTTTCTTCGTTGCTCTTTTTTCAAATCTTCCACAATTATGTGATGAAAAATATATGAAAGAATTAAAAATAAAAATTGCATTCGTGGCTATAACGACAGTTGGTAAAAAGCAAAAATAAATGTGGTTGGCGATTAATAAAGAAAACAATTAAAAATACTTTGGATCGTCCAACCAAATTAATATTGATTGCTGAGTATTTCTCGTATTCTTGGTTACAAAATAATTTGGTTGAATAGATAATGTTTACGATGTTCATAAATTAAAGTAAAACGAGGTGAAATAATTTTTCCTATTTTCTTTAAAAACATTCTCAAAAAGTTATAAACACATTTTCTTTTTTAATGAAAAAAAAAATTAGAAATAAAATAATAATTGAACTTAAGCCGAATCAATAAATTTATTTGTTATAATATTCTGTAATTTAACAAATAGATATTAATATAAAAATTTTCTAACGCATCGTAAATAAATTTATCAATTTTAATAAAATTATATTTGCAGAAGTTATACAACTTGGCCACTTAAAACTTCAAGGTTTCTCTTCATGGCCATTGTTCTCTGTATCCATGGATATATTTATGGAAAATGACAGAAAAATTTATCTGTAGTTTGTTTGTTCTATTCAGTTAAAACATTCAGCTAATTTTCTGTTAAAAACATTTCTTGAAGACAAAGAAAATGCAAGATAATAAATATTAACAACCAAAAGAAGTTGTAAGTTTGAAAGACACAAGAAAAAAAAAGAAAATAATACACAACATAATAATGAAAAAAATGAGACAAAAACAAGAGTAAAACTTGTAAGAAAAAACCATTTAAGCTTTTGTGTATTAATGTGTCTGCTTAGATCTTTCTCCTTACACGCACACTAACTTCGACCCTTACATGTTTACTGCGCTTGTTATTTAAACATAAAAGTTTTAAAACAAGTTAATAAAATTTAATAAAAAAATAAATAAATAAACAAAAAGAACAAACCAAAAAAATGTCTAAATACACTATAGAAAAAAAAAACGGTTAAACTTTGCTTTAACATAATAAATTCTTTTATATTAAAAAAAGATAAAAAGCATAACATTTTACATTTTTCTTAACAAGAATTTATGAACAATGCACAGTGGTGTAAGTCAGAATTAAATTAAATATAAAGTTTTTAATTTTTTTATGAGACAGAAGACTTATAACTTCTGAGCCAAGTATAATTTTATACAGTTTTTTTCTAAGTGTATTATCAGAAAAAATGGCTTGTTCTATCGTATTGTTTAATCTTTCAAACAAAGTGAGATTTTGTGCAACAATTTTGAACTACTTTTAAGTGAAGTTGCTTTTAAATATTTACTTAAGAAATCAGAGATTTCATAGAATTCAATTCCATTGGCAAATGATATTTAATGCGTGTTTTGGTGCTTCGAAAACTTATGAGCGAATTTGAAATTTTCTTAATTTGAACGTGCGAAAACATTATGAAATCATTTTGTTTAATAATAATTTTTTTATGTAAACTTTATGCGATATAATCGACATTAATTTGTTCTCTTGGTTGCCATACCTTGAATTTGTATGAACAAAAGAAAAGAACATAAAAAAATCAACGCGGAATATAGTAAGTCAGCCAATTGTTTATAAACATGATGTTACTTTCGCAACACCCTTTCTGTTATACTGACTTTGGTAATACACCATCAAAAGCCTACCTACCACCGTTTCAATGATAGAGGGCTGTTGCCGAGCGACATCCAGACAGAAGGACAACCATTGCAGCAGAAGCAATATGGCTCTTAACGTATTTAGTATTTCTTGAAAACTTTAGTATTTTCTAAAAGATCTCCTCAAAAGCTCTTAAATGTTACCCATATTGATGTCTTAATAAATATGGTGCAAAATCGTCTTTTCTATGAAAAGTTCAGAGGCTTTTTTCTTATTTTTTAATTCTCTATCGCCCAAATATTTGTTTTTTTTTTTATTGAAGTTATTTCATTGTTCCAAATAAAGTTAAAAATTTGGGATAGGCGTGGTTTTTTGACCGCTGCCTCGAAAGACATGGACCGATCAATAGCACTTCTTTCATCACTATGTCTGATCGATTGGCGTATTTAAATTTTCTCCAGCTGATTAAGTGCCTTCGAAAAGTTGATTTCAACACAAACACAGATGGACAGATGGACATCGCTCAATCGACTTCGCTATGCAGGAGAAGTCAGAATACATATACTAAATGGGATCGGAAATGGATATTGTAAAAATTACAAACGGAATAGCAAACTTAGTTAAAGCCTTTTCCAATTGTGGTGAAGGGTAAAAAAATATTATTCCCAAAAATATATGATAAGAAAATTAAATTTTTATGCCACTTGTCACACAGTGCTTGCCTCCAGTATGTTATTAAAAACTCACAAATTGCAGGCCAAAAATGTTAGTATTTTTAAAAGACACTGTTTGGTAAGTTAGAAACAATTCTAAGATTTTTCCTCAGAGGTTTTATAAAGTAACAAAATTTAATGCAAAACTCTGAAATTTTCGGAGACTGTTTAGATATTCGTTGAATTTTTCAAAGAATTTAAAATTATCTCTTTTACTTTTATTTTATTGTAGTGCATATTCTTTAGATTCTGAAGCAAAATTAATTTTGAAAAATGGAAAATATTAAAGGCATTTAAAGTAATCGTTTTATTTAAAGTATCTTTAATTTGTAATTAAAACCAAATTTCAATAGTTTTTATATTGTACCATTGAAGTGTGGAAATACTTTATATAAACAACTTACCCTTCTTGATAATTATTTTAGTAAAGAAAACTCTGTCTTAGTATCGAAATTTTAAATATAATACAATCAGCAAATATTACTTAAAGTAGACTTGCGTTTGTGCTGCAGTAACACATGTGTCTGTCCGCTTGTCCGTACGTGTTAGTGTTAAACTCAACTTTGCCAAGGTACTGGAAGACCTAACCAAAACTTAAATACTCTAATCTATCAGACATTATTTCAAAAAATTTGCGACCGATAATCATCAAGTTCGATCCATATTCTTGGGGTAGCAAGCAAAATACCACGCCTGCCTCAAATTTTTCATTTCTTTTCATTTGGGGCAATAAAGTAACTCCATAAAACAAAACATAGGAAGATAAAGAATTAAAAAAAAACTTCGAATGGAAAAATTGGCACTTGCACATATTTTCCGAGTTATGGGCATCTGAAATTTTCTTAAAAAAATGCGATTGTCAATATGGTCAATATGGAAATTATAAAAAAGCTTTTCAAGAGATCTTCCAGGAAATACTAAAAGTTTTTGAATATGCTTGACATAGTAAGAGCCGATTAAATTAAATTTTTTTTTTAATTCTCTGTCACTCCGATTTTTTTTTTTTTTTTTTTTTTGTTGATAAGAGTTGTTTCACTAAATTTTGTTAACCTGAATGATGAGGAGTATGTAAGATTCGGTATAGTCAAATATAACACTCTTATTTGTTTTAGATAATAAGAATAATAATAATATTGATACCACACCCAAATCAAAAAATTTCGCTGAAGTTCACGTATTTTTTATTTTTAAGCGTGCAGTTAGATTAGTCAAATATTTGACCAAGAAAGCGTAACCACTATTTTCGTAAATATTTCTTCAACCTTTCAACGCATCAGGGTATCATGACGAATGACGATTTAAAGTATAATAAGTTTGATAAACTTATCTTTTTAATCAAGTAGACTCTTTATTTCATAACAAGTATTTGAAAAGAACACAAAAATTTTCCTAAATTTAGTAATCACGTCTTTTTGGTCAAATATTTGACTAATATGACCTTAAGAGAGAAATTTTATTTTTACAATTTTTGTGTTAATTTGTTTAAAGAAAATTAAAAAAAAAAATACGCAGTTGCAGACTGAATAACATAATTTTCTTAATCGCTATATTTGTCAACAGCATTTTAGGGATCTATCTACTTTAGGTAGCGTACGTTATCTATTAAAGCAATTAATGGTAAAATAAGAATATGAGCAACATTTATAACCAATATAATTTTAATTTAGTTATACGAAGTCCACGCATAGCTCAAAGTTCTCTGTATTAATCATCGCATTATACTTGTTCTTGCTTTCCGATAATTGTCCATTTATCAACGAATGTATTTTCAGTTTTATTTTTTTTTTTTTTTATTATTTTTTTTATTTTTTTTTCTATCAAATGAGATGTGATTCCGGTATCTTATTGTTGTAAAGGAAAAATAAATACGCGCTTGCTTGGCGATTAATTTTAATATTTTTAAGTTTTTAAATTTTAATCTTACAAAATAATATTAATATTATTATGAACCAAAATTATGTTTAAAGTTTAATAAATAAAAAATTATTGCACCTGCTTAGAGAATTTTTTGCTTATTGTCGTTTTTGAACAAATCATTAAGGTGTTAGAATTGCACTTAGTCAAGTTTGAAAGTAAAAACAATATTTTTAACCAAACATTTTTCGTTTTTTAATCATACTGTGATTTTATAAAAACATAATTTGATGATTAATATTATTTAATGTTTGAAATTTCACATTATTCTCAAAAAGTTAAAGATCAAAAATTATAAAGTTTAAGTCAACGATATTGCACTTTTTGTATAAAGTAAATATTTAATAGTCGACTTGTTATAAGATTATCAGTTTAGTGACTAAACCACTGTGCGAAACCAAGGTTTTCACTGTCAATTTTCCAAAAGTGGCACAAAAAAATCGTTTGTTTTTTTAAATTATTATTTTGAAAATTTTACGTTTCTTGGAAAATTGTGTAGTGTTGTCGCATTTTTTTGACTTGAACTCAGTGACTTTTTCTGTCTATGAGCATACACCGATAGTTTTATTTTTTATATATATTTTTTTTTAGCTGTTCGTTGATGAAGTAATAAGAAAACTTGAATTGTTGCAAAAGATTTAATTCTTTGTTTTGTGTATTTCTTTTTTTCAATGTTAAAAAAATATAAAGAAGTTGCAAAATATTAATTAAACTTTACAAATATCGTTCTAGTATCACAATCACAATCAAAATCTTTGTTTTATTTTCAGTACAAAAATATTTAGTTTCTTTTTTTTTTAATATTTGTGTAGTGTCAACAAAAAACTTTATTGCCATTTATTTTATGGCAACCATAACATAATAGGAATACAGAAATTTGAAATTTATTGATTATAAGATTATTTGGGTGTGAGTTAACTCTTAAAAAGGGGGAAAGTCACAATTAAATCTTAAAAGTAGCACAAATAGTCACAAACCTCCAAAGAAGGGTTAAATTGTGAAAGGCTGTTGACTACTATAATATGTTTACTAAAGTCATATTATTTTATAATATGGTTGTTGTGACCATATTACAACCATGTTCTTCTCTGCATGAGTTGTTGTATTAAGGCCTGTCTTAGCCTTCTTCAGAAAAATATTTGCCACTCAGAATTTTTTCTTATATTTTTCTACTACATGACACAATTTTCTTCTTCGCTTTAGGACAATAGCCCCTTCCTTAGTGAAGCTGTCTGCAATTAGCAAAAGCAGAAGCTTAAAGAAAAGAAGCAGGTTAGAAAAGATCAGACCAATGGATCAAAGAGTAAAAAAAAACTGAATGAGAATGAAGAAAAAGGCAAATGATTCTTTTCTTCTGTCTAATTGCTCTTCTAATAAAATTATAGCTTTTCGCTATAGCAACTTACTAGAAATTATGCTTGCAGTATCGATTTAAAAAAAATTAAAAGCTTTTGCCTGTCCAACATGCAGAGCTAACAATAAAACTAATAGTTTTCTATCTATTCCCCTCCTTTACCAAGCTGAGCCTTTAAAACCAGAAGTGATTTTAAGCTTAAAAAAACAGTTATATGTGAAGAATCTTAACTTTGTAAGGAGATTTTCTCTTGTAAGTATATTCAACGCTTGATATATAATATACAAATTGTAGAAAGTAACGCAACTACAGCTTTAGGCACCTTCTGCATGGCCTATACGAGGGCTGCTATATATATTTCTGGCCTGGCAAATGGTCGCCTGTTTCTTCGGCAAAACTGGTCAAGTGGCGACTGTTCCGCTTGAGCAACGTAGGACGGTCACTTCTGAGTGGTACACTACAATTTGTTTGCCTGAAGTCATCGGAAAAATTCGAAAAACCAACAAGAGAAGACGAATCATTGTTCACCATGACAATGCGAGCTCTCACACATCAGCGTTTTTGACCGGCCAAAACTTCAAATTAATGGATCATCCTTCTTCTTGTTTCCGCACATCAAGAAAAAAATGCGTGGTCAACGATTTTCGTCGCCAGAAGAAGCTGTTGAAGTGTTCAAAAACCATGTTTTAGAGGTGTCTCAATCGGAGTGGAAAAAGTGCTTCGACAACTGGTTTGAGCGCACGCAAAAGTGTATAAATCATGCTGGAGAATACTTTGAAAAACAGCAAAACCATTTTTGATTATAAATATTCGCATTTTCACTATTAGGCCAGAAATATATAGAGCAGCCCCCGTAGGAAACAAAGGCGAAAAACATGACAAAAGTTTTTTTCTTTTCTTTAAATCTTTAAGGCACTAGAAAAATTACGCTTGTAGTAAAGTAATATTTAGCAATGCAATATGTTGCACGATGAACATATTTAAGAAAAAATATTTGATCAAAAAGTCAAAACTTTTCAGTTTTCTCACGATGCATCGCATCATGTCACTTTTGTTATTCTCCGCTGTTCCCAGCTAAAATAACTTTAGATTTGTTATTTTGTTTCTTGTCTTTCAGTAGTTTCACGTCTGTTGATTTTTCACATTTAATGTTGCGTGTCCTGGTGCATTGTTGTACATTTTATATTCTTTTAAGTTATTCTCCTTTTACACTATTGATTATATAAGAGTGTGCGTGCAACATCTTAGGAACTGAAAACACTAAACAACTAGTGTTGACTTGACTGTTTTATTCAATATTGTTTTATGAAAACAATACTTTCTTAAGTACAAATTCTTAGAGAAGCATTAATATTTTAATAGCTTGACGATGATGTTGTTAGTTTTACTTTTAAATGCCAGTGATAGTCTTTTGTTTCTTAACATGCAACTTTTTAAGCAAATCATCTTTAATTTTCTTCTTTACAATTGACACGTATTGTTTGAAAATGACTTTACAGTGTTTGTTTTCATTTTCTTTTGGATGATTTCTTGTTTCAGTTGATACTAAGAACAAATCAAATTAAATTTTACAAATATTTGAGAGCAAATAGGGTTTTATTTCATGATTTGAAGTTTTATGTAAACAAGAAGTTTATTATTATAATTTTTTTAACTTCATTTAACATGTTGATGATGTAAAAGACAACATAAGTGAATGTTAGAAAATGCACAGTGATATTAAAGCGGGCATGGAAAATTAAAAGTATAAGAAAATAATTTAAATTATGTCAGTACAAAAAAGGCTTAATGCTTATAAATATAATCAAATAAATCTTTATTTAATAGAAGCCAAGGCGTCACTAACGTTCTGGTATGTTATTGATGTACAAATAATCGAAGCCTCAGTACTATCAAGAGTTATGTTATCAGCCATTCAATCGAATTAGAGCAATGTAACTTTCTTAAATTACGCTTCAGCAATCTTAAGTTGAAAGTACAAGAATTTAAATATTCAATTTTTAATGGCTGGGTAAAATAAATTTCCCAAACCAGCAGCATTCATCAGTTTTAATTCGAGTCTTGCAAACCTTTAAGGAGTGGCAAAATATTGCCTCAAATCAGAACACCTCAATCACATACCTCTTTGCAGGACTTTGGTTTTTTTTTTTTTTTTCATTAGAAAAATAGCAACAGCAAACATATTTGACGATTAAAAAAGAAGACAACAAAAAAACTTTTTGGCCAGTGTGTGTGTGGACTTTTTCTTATTTGTTAAATTGGTTTCTTAATAGAAAATGCTTATAATGTCTACAATCGTACATGAATAGATGGTGCGAAGAATGCTGCTGCATCACATTCTGCTTATTTCTAATTTTTCCTGTTTTCTTTCAAAATTATTACAGAAATTTGTAAAAATATTTTTTTTTCTAAATAAATTTTGAATTTAAAATATACTTGAACTTAAGCCGAATTAAAGATTTTTTATTTGGTATTAATACTAAAAAACTTAAAATTAAAAATATTTATTTGTGACTTTAATGCACTGTTTTTGTATCAACCCGTCTGGAAATTTTATATGGAAGTAACTCAAAAAACTGAGTGCTTTTCATACAAATTTTTTAGACTAGTAGATCAGCTGTAATACAGAGACAGTAACTGCAAAGTTTTCGTTTAAATAAAGAGATTATTTGCGTTAGAGTGCATTGGCATTTGAAAGATATGGAAAAAAAACTTGAACTCAAATACTTCCCTAAGATTATTTTTTTCCTCATTCGATTAAGTTGTTTTGAAATTCAGTTTTGTCTAAAGTAATACAAGTTGCACGTCAGTTTGTCTTAACTTTGATTTAATTCCTTTTGGTACATTACGGCTTTACTGGAAATAAAAATATTGCTCTTATTTATGTGACTGTTGCGGCCGGTTTCGCAGTAGCGTAGCTTACTCTGTCAATAGGATGTATAAAAAAATTTCGGATTCTGTTTGATCCAAATAGGGACTCGGAGTGTTTTTTTTATTATTATTTACAAGAAGCTGAAATTCAATGTTTTATTATTTTCGCTTTAAAATACAAATATCGTAAACGTTTAAATGTTTTACTGTTTGGCATAGCAACATTGTTTAAAAGTACTCATCAAGAAAAAGTCTCCTTGGTGTTAAACTGACTTCGCCATGACGGGGAATAATAAGTTCGAAAAATATAAATTTTTTGACGGGCTGTGTGACATGCAGCGTTATTTTTTAAAGCAAATTTTATCTAAAATCCTCTCTCTCAGTTTAGGAAATAAAAAGTTCGTTTTATGGCTTTGTAGCGCTCATAGTGGCATTTGATTCGGCACTTACGTATATCAAAGAGGTCACTGATGCTTTCACTTCAAAATCAACAATCTGTGCTAGTTTTTTCCAAATTCAACAACATAATTAGTTGACATAGCCGCCAATATAGAAATGTTTTTCGTCAGAAAATATTTTAAAGGTGGATGTTTCTTTGTCTTTAATTAATTACTGAGTCATTCACATCTTTTAAACAAATAATCCAAGATGTTATTATGATCGTTTTTAAAATGACCAGTTCTTGAGATCAATAGCGAGTCGTCGTTATTAAATTATTTAGCCACAGCAACTATTTTTGCAATGGAACTTACAATATAGCGATGGCTAGCTTTTATTTTGTCCACTAAAATTCAGTCTTGCGATTTTTTTTTGCACAAACTGTCACGGCACTGGCGATGGATGCTTTATTTTTGTTAAGACCCCTTTTCCTTGTTTAATTCAATAAACAAAATAAAAAATTGAGTATCGAATTTAATTAAAATTCGATAGCTTTCGCTATTATGTCTATCCGTCAGTCCATGTGTCACAGGCCTCTATCACTGAAACCGTAGGAAGTAACAAATTTTTACAAAAGGTAAATCGCAAATACTACAAATTCAAGGGTGTTCCTATCAGAAAATAATAATAAAAAAAAATATTTTATTCTTCATCCGTGAGAAAATTTAAAACGCTAATCGATCAGACATAGTTTCGAAAGAGTTGCTACTGAAAATCAGCAAGATCAATCCTGTCCCTCAAGGCAGTGAGCTAAACACCAAGCGTGCCTTAAATTTTTCCATATAATTTTTTGAAAAATGAAGTAACTCCAAAAAAATTTATATATGAAATAAGAAATAAAGAAGAAAAAATGTCGAGTTTTGGTCCTCTGAAATTTTTATAAAAAATTTCGATTATCAAAATGGTAAATGTGGATATCATTTTAAAGCTTTTGAAGTGATCTTTTAGGAAATATTATGTATTTTTAAAAATGTTTAACCTATTAAGAACCAGTGACATTTTTAGGTAAATTTATACATCGTACTTTTTATATAATTTTTAATTCTCTGTCACCGCAATATTTTTTTTTTTTTTGATAGGAGCTACTTTACTAAACTAGATTTACTTACATGGTGAAGGGTATATAATAATCAACATAGCCGAATAAAGCACTTTTACCTGTTGAAGTAAATATTAAATAAACTTTTTAATTATGAAAAATAATTGCAATGACTAAACAGGCTTATTTAAATTTAATAAAAATCAATAATAAATTAGTCCTAATTATTGTTTTATTAAAAGATGTAAGTGGAAATAAGATTTAAATTGATCGAATTTTAATGCTATAAAATTAAATTAAAATGTATTCCGAGTATTATTTATATATAAAAACAAATGCATGGAAATAAAATAAATTGCTGATAAAGCGTTTGTCCTTATTTTTCTTTCCGTTTCAATATAACTAAATATAGAATAAAAAAAGTCATCTTTTTCAATGGCTAATTGTATTATGCACCAGCATCACTTTGTATGTGTGTCTCTGCTCATGTTTGTCTGCCCGTCTGTCTGTCTTCATTGTTTCTCATTAAAGCATCATTCATTTTTATTTAATTGTTAAATTTCCACTTAATTTTTCTTTATAACAGTGAATTTAATTTTTCCTATAAAATTGTTTTACTGCCAACTCTTTCTTTCAATTAAAATTAATTTGTTTGTTTTAAAATTTAACACAACGAACTTTTGCTTGTTACTTAAACATGAACTAACAACATATATTCTCTTAACTGTCTGTTATTGTTTTAAATAACTAAAGAAAAGCACTGAATAATTTAATACCTCAAGCCGCACAGAATTTTAAAAATCTATAAAACTTGCTCTTGTCTTTGAGTTATTCAACTCATGTTCTGCTCGCTGCTATTGTTAGAAATTTGCAGCTCAACTGAGTTCATAAAACTTTAAATTAGATAGACAATAGATGCAGACTTTAAGCATTTTTGCTTAAATCTGCCAATTTATGTAAACGATAAAGGAAAGTTGGTTAGGGTTGCCTTTAACTGGTAACTGAATCACAAAAAGTTACTCAATTATTCTAGTAAATGCAAGAACATCTACAAATGTACTTTGTTGCAGATAATTGTAATCATGGTTTAATGTTTGAATGATTTAAATTAAATTTTTTTAATGAACTTTGATTCTGTCTAAGTTTTAGTGGGGCATTTCATATTCATTTTGAATTTAAGTGGCAAGATCAAACAAATCGTCATAAAAGTATGAGTGAATTAATGTTTAATTTATTTATTTTATTATATTTGATGTTTAATTTTAATAATAAAATACTTTTCTTGAACAATTTTTTTCAAGTCATAGGCAAATTGTGGGGTTTCAAATACACAATCGGAAACAGGTTTTAAGAAGTCATTTGTCATGTTTTTTTTTTAATTCACTTTTGATTTTAATTTTATTTTTTTAATATTTTTCTCTCTGATATAAAAAATACAATTTATGTTTAATGGAAAAATAAAACTAAAGGTGCCTCTTTAGTTTGAAGCCCCAAAATCGATGATCCAAATAAAATCTTTAAAATTCCCCGAATTTAAAATTTTTAAAATTTTTTACGTTACACAAAATTTGCATGGAAAAAGTTATTTTTCTCTTAACGTATCTGTTCGTCTTCTTCAACCAACGCAAATAATTCAATATCCCTTGACCTGATTTATGAAAATTAAGTTTAAAAAAAACAAGTAAGAATGCTTTACTTGGCTACGCCGAATTTTATATACCCTTCACCAAAGCAAATATTGGGTAGCCATCGACTCTTAATGGGTTAAGCATTTAAAAAGAATTTTGTATTTCCTTAAAGATTTCTTCAAGAGCTTAAAAATGCTACTATTATTGATATTTTAAAAATTTTGGAAATTTCAGAATGTGTTGGCGGGCGATAATTTTTCCATTTGATGTTTTTTTCTAATTTTTTAATTTCTATCCCCCCATATATTTGTTTTTGATTGGAATTACTTAATTGTTCCCAAAGATATGGAAAAATTAGAGTCAGGCGTGGTGTTAAGCCCACTGCCTCAAAAGACATAGACCGATCTTGCTGATGTTCAATAGCACCCATTTCGACACTTTCTTTCTGATCGATTGGCGTATTTAAATTTTTCTAGCTCATCTAGTGTCCCAGCAAAATTGATTTCAACAAAAAACAGAAGTCAGAATATATATACTTTATGGGATAGGAAGTGGATATTGTGGTAATTACAAACGGAATGACAAACTTTAAAACGCCCTTTTTCCACCTGTGTTGAAGGGTATAAAAAAAATCTGATTTTCTTTTCACGAATAAAATAACCTTTAAAAGAATTAACTAAAAAAAATTGCTCAAGATAATATATTATATTTTATAAAGAAGTACATAATATTTAGTTCGGCTTTTACATCTTATAGTGAAATATATTAAAAACGAAAATTTAAAAAAAAATTTTTTTAAGGTAAAACAGGAAAAATTTTTCTCTAGAAAATGTTATAAATCTATTTTGTGATCAACATTAGCATCTATTCGCATCTAGTTTTCTTAGTAATTGAACTATGTAAACTGAACTATGTAAAACTGAACTATGTAAAACTAAAGTCTATTTTATTGAAGCTCTTTTTCTTTAAAATTAACACAAAAATTGATAAATCAAATTTTTGCTTTCGTAATGATTTCAAAAATTAAAGATATGTGACTTAGGCCGAATTAAAAATTATTCATTTTATTATAATACGCCGACAGACTTAGAATTATTTTAATTATAATAAATTAAAACATATTAAATAAAAATAAAGCATATTTAAGAAAATAAATTTTAAAAAAACACAAAAAAATGTTCACAAAATGTTATTAAATTATAAAAAATTGTTTTTCTTTTTTTTTAATGAAAACTAACCTATTAAAAAAGATGTTTCTTTTCTATGACAAAAATGACTTTTTTTTTAAATAAATCTTATTTCTACAAACAAATTTTTTGTTTCTTTTTTCAGCGAAAATCAGTTTCTCTGGGGTTTTTTTATAACAAAATGCGACTAATTTGCTAGAAGCGAGTTGGCTTAGTACACAAAGGCTACCATGTAAAATGTTTAACTTTCTCTTTTTATTATTTGTTGCTAAGCAATAAAATTATCTGCCTAAAGCATTTTAAAAGATAAGACAAAATACATCAAAATCAGGTCGTCTGGGAACACCCTATGGGTTTAGTAGATGTACGTTCTATGTAAATCGGTAGCAATTTAGAAAGTAAGCCTATTTACTTAAGACAAGTTCTGATAATTATGGTTTTATACTTGACTTAATAGCTGACATATTAATTTATACTTTGCTTAAATTTTATTTGGATTGCTATCACATTTCCAGAGACATATGCCTGTGATAAGCAGCTAGATATTTACTGCCAGTTTCTGTACATGCAAACGATTTTTTATATTTCGTTTTTGTTTTTAATACAAATATGCGAAAGAAGTATTCATTCTCATGTAGAGAAACCGGCAGTT
This sequence comes from Cistogaster globosa, assembly GCA_937654795.1. Classification (NCBI taxonomy): domain Eukaryota; kingdom Metazoa; phylum Arthropoda; class Insecta; order Diptera; family Tachinidae; genus Cistogaster; species Cistogaster globosa. Next base: position 93,792,132 of record OW569407.1, on the reverse strand, counting down.
AATATTTTTGCTGAAAGTGTTATTTGATGAAAAAGTTTTTAGGTCGCAATTAACTTTTCTCGGAAAAAATTTTTACTTAAGAACATAAAGTCCGTACTATATGGTAAGTCATGTTCATCCTAAAGTTTTAAGGTATTCAAATTTTTTAGGGGATTTTTTTTATTTTAATTATTAAAAACCAGTTTAGTATCCAACTATTAATGTATTTTTTTTTTGCAAATTTTATTTCATTTTTTCTACAAAGTATTTAACTTTTCAAATAAAAAAAATTAACTTTTTATATTTGTGATGTACGTATGTATGTGTCCATATCTATAACATATGTTTTATTTCTTTAAACATCCATACTCAAACACTTACAAGCATTTACTACTTTATAAATGAAAATTTATTTTACACCCGAGATTTTCCATACATCTTTTGAATTTTCGCAAAAAAAAACATTTTTTCAATAAATTTATTTTTTTTTGTTTTACAAAGAGTGTATGGAAAGAGTTTTTCTGCCTCCCACACCGGTAAACAAATACTCATGAAATTATTTGCCGCAAAGTAAGCAAATGTTATTAAAGTTGTTAGGGGAAATGTTTTGTGTAGACATTTAGTTTGTGAAATTTTCTTTTGAAGTTAATTTCATGTTGTTAATGAGTGAAATGAGAAATTTTGAAGCTGATAATAAAATAATTGTACTCAAGTGTATATTAGCAGAAACACTTGTGTGAATTAAGTTTAGAAGTGCAGCTTTTAAATTATTAAAATTACAGTTTTATGGAAAAACATGTCAGAAAGATTTTGTAAAATTTTATTGCAATTTTAATGAATTTTTATTGTTATTTTGAAAAATTCTAACTATCCGAAAATATCTAAAATGGTAAACAATAAATCAAAATGTAATGAGAAATTTTTTCTCTGTCAGGAATTAAATCGTGGTTATTATAAATGAATTAAAATTAACTTTTTTCTGCTAACGTTCATATTTTTAATTAAATGTCTAAAAATTTTGAGAAAGAAAAATTATTTACAAAAATATGCGGATGTTTTCCAAAGAAAACAAGAAAAATTACACACTAACAGAATGTAATGCTGCATTTTCTGGACCGCTACATCCTTTATCAGCATTCACAAAAGATGCAGAGAAAATAACGAAGAATTACTTTGAGTTGTTTAAAGACTTCTTTTATACTGATGAACGATATAGCGATCCAGAAAATGCTGCGTTACGTATTGCCAGTGTGTAATTTTTCTTGTTTTCTTTGGAAAACGTCCGCATACATTTGTAAAATATTTTTTTTTTTTTTTCTAAAAAATGTCTGGAAATTATAAAAAAAAAGAACTTGAGCCAAAAATAAATTTCTATTCATTTTTAGAAATAAAATTTAAAAAATGAACCTAAGCCGAAAAAAGGAAATTTTAACTCAAAAAAACTTTAAGCAAAAATAACTAAAAGTGCAAGCAAAAAACATCTAACAATTAAGAAATATCCGTTTTTACACGTAAAATATCAGGAAAAAAGTATTCCAAAAATTAGCATAATCATATAAACATAACGTAACGTCAAGAATACTAGTAACAAAAAATTTTACTGTCAGAAGTTGATTAAAAAAAAAATCAACAAAAATATTTATGTGAAAAAAACGTCAAAATATTTAAATGCATATTTTGGAGAAAAGCACGAATATTAAAACCCTCTTGCTATTTATTTTTTTAATATATAAAGTGGGTGCGGCAATTCTCATTAAAACTGAACTGTATAACTTTGATACAGAGCCTAAAAATACTTTTCAAAAAACTCCTTTATAAACTGCATAATTCACAAAAAATAAATTGTATCAGAGCTTTGTACTCTAATATTAGTTTACATAGTGAAGTTAAGTTAAAACATTGGTCGTATTACCTTCCACACAAAGTAAAATATAATAATCCTGTACCATACGTGAAGTTTTTTAAATGGGAATAAACGCAACAAATCGAAATATTTAAACTTTTTCCTATAAGAAATAAAGTAAAAAGTTGAAAAGTCACTTTAATTTCAGAACCAAAATCACATTAGTTATGAAGAAAAATCTGCAAGCTCTCAAAATTGTTTCAAAAATTTTTATATATAAAATAAGCGATAATTTTTTAATAAGAAGACAAAAACAAAGTATATAAAAAATATATCAACTTAACTTTAAAATTCATACTTCAAGAAGCCTTCACATCAATAGATAAGAAGCTGGCTCAAGAATCAATGCTACCATAGTTATTAATTAAAAAGCATGACAGTTAAGTATAACAATCCATTAATATGCTCAAGCTTTTCATTTAAATTATTGTCACAATATAATTTCCCGACTTATCCTTGAAAAAAAAATACGTTTAAGTTAAAATTTTTTATTTTATTGATAAAATGAAATTTCTGTTTAATCACAGAAGCCAGCAGCACCAGCAGTATTTCTATTTAAATTGCAACACCCTTAAATTACTATCATCTACCGTTAAATGCATTTTCCAAATACAAATTTGTATGCGAAAACACACACTGCCATACACTACTCGTATATGCATGCCTATTAAGTAGTTGTGTGTGTGTGTGTGTGTTTGGATTCACGATATTAATAGGAAAAATGCAACATGTGATATAATTGTCCTAGATAAATAAAGTACCTCAAAAACAAATACACTCTGCAAACAGACACTCAAACATAACGATACGCACCCTAGAAAAACAAAGGCTGCCGAAAATAGAATAATAAACAATGGGGAGAAGAAAATAAAGAAAATTATGATGTAACAAAAAAAAGTTGAATTTTTGCAACTAAACAGAATACAGAAATTTGAGTATAATTTCGTGCTACTAAAGCTTTTATTAATAAGAGAGGTAATAAGGGTGAGCTTTTTTTTATTAAAAGAGTATAGTATAAAAATGTCTTAAAGTTTAGTGGTGTTTCCGAAAGCTTTATGTTAAAAGCTTTAACAACTATTAATTGATTTTTAAACCTTAAGCTTTTTAGCACAATGATTGTCTGTAGACTTTTTAAAGCTTTCATGTTAAAGTTTAATAAACATCGGGGCTCAAACCTTATGTAATTTATTGCAGCAAAATATGCAACCAAAAAGCTTTTATATATTCTGACAGGAACAATTATTTAGTCACCTCACAGTGGGGTTGAAACGAAATAAATTGGAAGAGAAATATAAAATCTTAAACGTGTCGGGTTAAGAGACTTTTGCATATGCGGCAATATTCTCGTCTTAATTGAATTACAAGGGATACCAAACTGTGGTAACTTTTTGATATTTATGATTTTGATTATGATAATAATATTAAAAAATATCCAGATTTAATTCGAAAACTAGTCTTTAATCGATGTATAGCAATGAGGCTCATTTCTTTGGTAAGAAATTAAAATGGCGGCATATAAAGTAAAAACATTCCACAATAGTTCGTACAGACTTCATTAAAACCAGAAAAAGGCACCATTTAGTGCGGCTTATGCGCTGGTAGTGTCATTGGATTTTATTTCTTCAAAATTGAAGACGGAATACAACTTGCGGTTGATAGATCAATGTTATTTTTGATGAGTTTATGCGGGCGAATTATTGTATCAAAAGAATGGCGTTTCGTGCCATACGGCGACCTCAATCATTGACGGTTCTCTAAACTGATTCCAAAAATGGACTTATCAATTATTATTTCCTGTGAGCTGATAAGCCACTACAGTTTATCTCCGTAGAGACCAACGGCCCGTAATGATTGAAATATTCACCCCTATTCTGCGTTTCGATTCGAATTAAAATTTTCTCTGACAATATTGGTATTATACGTTTCGATTCCGCTCTGTTTCTTTCGATTGTATGTATTCTGCATTACGATCGGAGCTCCAATTTTCTCTTATTTTTTGTTAACGGAGGGGTTTTCTTTATTTGTATTTTTTAGTTAAAAAGTTAAAAATTGAAAAAATGCAAATAGAAAATTATATAAAATGTTCAGAAACGGTTCAAAAAAAAAAAAAAAAACAATTAAAATTAATTTTAACTAATTTATTTAATTAAATTAATTTTCTTTTGTTTTAAACAACAACAACAAATGCCAGCGCAAAAATTAGATGCCGTGAACATCTTATTTTTATTTTGTTTCTATATTTTTTTATTTTATTTAACAATTTTTTTATTAAACTTTATCAAGAAATTATTTTTAATTATGTAACCATACAACTTTTTGTATTAAATTTGACATTTGTTTATGAAAATGAAAACAAGCTTGCTTATTTTGCTATTTAATTTTCACATTCCACAATGATGTTATTAGTTTTGTAAATATTGTTGTCTTCTTCTTTTTCTTTCGATTGCGTTTTTCTTCAGAATACCAATTTACGATCGCAACGGAACTGAATGCAGAGACTTACCAAAACGCAGAATAGCAGTGATTGGCTCAAAATTAGGTGTCAATATTATTTTTCGTAAAAAAAAATGTAAATGCCGAATTAAATAATTATTTTAATTAAAATTTTAAAAATAAAAAAAGTTTTTGGGCTTATTTTTTGAATTTAATGTTTTATGAAAAAACGCCACAATAAAACCGCAAGTTGTATTTCGACTATTTTTATGTCTAAATATATTGCGAAAAAATAATTATAATCAAATGAAGTGCTCAATTATTTCAAAAGTTCAACGATGGATTGACAACTAAGAGAAGCGTGATATCAAAATTTAGTAATTGTTTAAAGATATTTCTACAGACGTGGGATTACTCTGATGGCTGCTAACTGACATCTTTTTATACCCTTCAACACAAAATATGGAAAAGTATGTATTTAAGTTTGTCATTCTGTCTTTAGTTTCTACAACATCCATTTCCGACCCCATAAAGATATAAATTCTAAATTCTTATACATAGCGAAGTGTTGAAATCTACTTTTCCTTAGGCACTGGATGAGCTAGAGAAAATCTAAATAAGCCAATCGATTAGATATAAGTAGTTTCAAAATTTTGCTATTTAAAATCAGCAAGATCGGTTCATGTCCTTTAAAGCCGCGGGCAGAACACCATGCCTTTCTGTTTTATTTGCATATCATTTGGAAAAAATCTAGCTTAGGGAAGTAACTCCAGTCTAAGAAATAGATATATCGGGCGATAAAGAATTAAAAAATAAGAAAAAAACATCAAGCAAAAAAATTGGCATTTGCCTACATTTTCCGAGCTATGGACTTCTGAAATTTTTATAAAAAAGTTCGATTGTCAATATGGTCAATATGAATATCATTTAAAAGCTTTTGAAAAGATCATTCAGAAAATACGAAATACCCTATTGTATCTGTTTAAAAGGCAAGATGTTTGTGGCCAGAAAACAAAAACATCTACAACAAAACGAAATGTAAAAGCTACATGACCATACAAGCACACAGACTAAAAGCTAAAAAAAGACATTACAGAAAATTCCATAGGTTGATGGAGGAAATAGAAACTTGCAACATGGTCAAGAACCCCTGAAAGACAGTAAATGAAAGTTGCCGTCAAACAATTATATCATTCATACTTCAAGAGTTGCCGAGTTAAGATTCGTTGTGACATTTAGTACAGACATTTTTGCCCTTTACTTGTCTAAGTAAAGTTACCAAGGTGTATTTTTGTGATAAAAGCGCGCTCAAATAATCTTCTAAAAAATTATATAATTTAATGAAAGCTCCAAGAGTTGTGTGTATTTATTTTGCAATGAAAGTTCTTAATAAACAGATGTTTATTAATCGATTAAACCAAACAATATTTTCATATTTTAATTTCAAAATCATCTAAAAAAATTACTTATCGCAATGTTTAATTCTAAATTATATTAACATAATTTTATTTAAATGATTAAGGAAATTTTATTTTATACTTTTAAAAAATTTCATTAAATTCATTTTAAAAACAAAATAAAAATTGGATACAAAAATTTTTCCATAAATTAAAAATAATTTTATATAAATTTACAGCCATTGTTTTGAGGTTATAATATAACAAGTCGATTAATTCAATTCCTATAATTTTAATAAAGACTTTTTCAAAATGAAATCTTTGTTAAGCTGAGAATATCTTGATTAGAGAAACATTCTCAAAATCTTAACAAATAAATTAAAAATTGAAATGTTCCATACGAAAAAATATTTTTCAATAAAATTATAAATGATTAAATATAAAAAGAATTGTAAGAGTTTTGTTATTGTTTTTAAAAAAAATGTGTACTTACATTTCTTTTCGAATTCTAGAAGAATGTTTATATTTTTAAAACATTTGAAAAAATGTTAAAAAATAATTTTTATTGAAATTATTTTCATAAAAATGTCAAATTTTGTTGTTGTTGTTTTTTTTTAATTTTTTTTTGTTGTAACGGTAAGAAATATAAATAAAATAAAAACAGGGAAAATAACAACAAACATTTTATTAGTTATTTAAAAAATATTTGCTTCTGTTTTTTATTTTGTATTATTTTCAAAAAACTCAAAACTAACAACAGTAAGTAGAAGAAGAAGAAGAAGAGTTAGGTTTTAAAAAAGTTATAACTTTAACTAAAATTTAAAATTTATTTAAGAAAAATCGTTTGTCTAATTCTTTTTCTAGTTAAGCAAAAAGCATCCAGTTTTTCTAAGTATTTTTTTTCAAAATAAAAATTGATTTTTTTTCTTAAATATAAAATGTTCCATTTTTAATAATTAAGAATAAATTTAAATAAAATAACTAAAACTTACGAAAAATGTAATGTAAATTTAAATATTTAAACAATTAACAATTTGTATGTACTCACCCATATCATCGATAATTGGTGCCATGCGTAATGTAATGCCAACTAACATGAGACACATTAATAGCAGCAAACATGCTGTGGCAATAATGGTCCAACGGGCACGTTGTGGCAAATCATCGGGATCAATTACCTTTTATAAATGTGTATTTGAAAAAACAAAAATTATTTATATGTTTTTCTATTTGAAATAAATTAAATTATTTACCTTAACTTCCTGCGTTTCTAAGTCTTGTACAAGAATTTTGGGTTTTTTATGGCGATGACGTCTTTTGTGACGATGGTGTCTATAAATAAAAACGAAATAAGCAAGTGTTATTTTATTATTAAACTTGAAATTAATAAATCCTAAATAAGCAAATAATTAATTTTTTGTTAAGGTGAAGTTCAAGTATTTTTTTTATTTTTGTTTTTACTTTTATTTTTATTATTATTATTAATTTTTTTATTTATTTTTTTTTTTTTGAAAGAAGGATTATTTGCAAAATGTTTTATTAGTTTAAATATTAATTAACAATAATTAATGCTACTAATAACATTTAAAATAAAACAGGATATATTCGGTTATGTCGAATCTAGTATACCCTTCACCATGTATGTAATTCTAGATTAGTGAAGTAACTCAAATTAAAAGAATAAAAAAATATTGAGGCGGCAGAGAATAAAAAATAACAAGAAAAGAATAGATCATAAAAACATTTTACATAAAAATGTCATCGGCTCTTAATGGGTTAAGCATTTTTTTTAAAAATGTTACTATTTCTTAAAACATCTCTTTAAAAGCTTTTAAATGATACCCATACTGATGTCTTAAAAAATATGGTGCAAAATCCTGCTTTTCTTTGAAAAGTTCAGAGGCCCATAACTCAGGAAGCGCTCATTTATTTACTTATTTTTTTTTTTTTAATTTTCTTTCGCCCCATATATTTTTTTGTTTTTGTTTGGAGTTACTTCGCTTAACTAGATTTGTGACAAATGATATGAAAAAAATTAGAGGCAGGCGTGGTGTTTTGCCTGCTGTCTCGAAGGGCAATGAGCCGGTCCTGCTGATTTTCAATAGCAAAATTTTCGAAACTATGTCTGATCGATTGGCGTATTCCACGCCTTGAAAAAGTAGATTTCAACACCAACACAGACGACCAGACAGCAGACAGACTTCACTCAATCGACTTCGAATCGACTGAATAAATTTTCAGAATATATTTTTTTAGTGAGTTGGAAATGGATGTTGGTAGAAATCACAAACGGAATGACAAACTAAGATAGACACTTTTTCCACCTGTAGTGAAGGGTATAAAAATTGAGAACTTCAGCCTCTGCAATTAAAACAAAGTAATTAAAATTTTCAAAATCTAATTATTACTAAATTTCCCTCGTTTGTGGGCCAAAACTTTTGGTGAATAATTAAAAAAAAAACTATATTTGCTTCCACTCCCAGCGCTCTAGTAACTTAAAATATTTCGTTTCCTTTGTCTTATTCATTTCATAATTTCAAATAAGAATAAGAATTTCTCCCAGGAGGTCTGGCGAAGTCGTAAACTCGGTTACGGCAGTGAGGAAATATTTTTTTTTTTTTTGGTTTTACTAAAAATGTCAAACTTTATATTAAAAAAATAATAACATACAAAAATGTCACCTCCTGTTTTATGATTTCACCACCATAGAATTTTTCATTAAATTTTTAATTATTGACTGTCACTAAAATTAATAAATAAATTGGCTTAATGTGTCATCTTGTTTTCATCTGCTAATTTGGATAGTCAATGCATCCCAAGGTTTTAATAAGCAATGTTGTCACAAGGGATGTATCAGAATAGTCGATTGCTGAGAAATCGCTCAAGCATAAAATTGTTTGATTTTTACCTTTTTTTTGTAAAATAATTTACATGCTGTCTAATTAAAATAATATTTTTTACAAATTATTAATTTTTTCTACATAAGTCGAAATAGAATTCTCAATTGAATTGCATTGTTTTTCTATTTGCCTTGGAAGCAAACAGACAGAAAATTGTTTGGGTAAAAAATCTTAAAATATTTTCAATGTCCTTCTAAGGCACAAACTAATATGAGATTGAATTTGTCAGAAGAAAATCATATATTTTTTTTTTAATTTTCCCCATCAAATTAGAAGTTAATAAATAAACAAAAATTTTATAAAATTGAAAAGTACCTTCATCAGTGTAAAGTTTTTATTTATTTTTTTTTTTTAATTTCACTTTGTAATAAAAATCCATTAAATTCAATGGCCAACAACATGTTGCAATGGGCAACCAAACTCCATGATTGCAACGTTAAAATAATTACACACACACACACAAGATTAAAAAAAACGCAGTCAATATTTCAATTAATTGTTTCATTGCACATCATCGATTTTGCAAGTAGGCAGAGAATTTAAAAAAAAAACAAATCCTTATTGTTTTAACCTTAAATCTTTTTTACTGCATCATGAGTTTTTTTAGTTTTTGCTGAGTGTGAGAGTTCGTAAAAAAGCTTGCAAATTAATTTTTTTTGCATTATAGGCATAAAATCTCATCAGATTTACTTCACATTTAAACTGAAACACACACACATACTCATACAAAAGAAAAAAAATCCGTTGTCAGCTTAATGTACCAGAGTGTGGCCACACAAAAAGTCTACTACCTTGACCCAAATATTTATTTTGTAAATTAAAAACAAAAAAAGTAGAAAATTAAAAATAATCATGTACAGAGAGAAACATGAAATAAAGTTAAAAACAAGAATTAAATGTGACAATAAAAAAAATGTGTTAAACATATTTTTTTATGTTTGTCATCGTACAAGTTTTTACAAGGGATTTAATGAGCGCATAAAAAATTTAAGGTTTTTTAATTGGTTTTTATTGCTTTTTTAATGCACAATGGGGTGAATAGCTTCTGCATGGTAAATTTTTGCAATTACTTTATACCACATTCTTTACAAAGGGTGTGTTTTTTTTAAGCTCTATAGAACATTAAATTGTAAAAACTTCCATATCAATTTTTTTTTTTTTTTGGAAGACCGATACATGGCTTGATTTTGGACAAATGGTGTGATGTCTGTATTTCTTCTTGATAAAGCTAAATTCTAAGCGTCTTATTTTTGTATTTTTTTTATCAAACAATGCTGGCTTTGTGTTACGAAAAATACGTACAATGTAGGCTTCCAAGGCATCAACTGTTGCTGGCTTATTAAGAAAATTGGTGACTTCACATGGCCCCAAAAAGAAATATTTCGCTTAATCAGATCATGATTGAATTTTAATTTCAATAAGTCAATGATTGCGGATGTCATATTTTACTTGGTGACATTCTGTTCAAAGCAAATATCGTCATCGATATTTTCAAACACAAAATCATTAATCATGGGGCCATCATTAAATAAAATTAAAGATCCAATGATGCCACCTTCGTATAAATCGCTTCAAACAGATCGTTTTGTACATGTAATGTTCTCCGTAGGGACTGTTCTGATTTGGTGTTGCTCTCAATCGCAGAGCAAGACAAGACATTCGCTTATTATATTCACAAATTAAAGACTGATTTCCAGAGCAGTTCTAGATAATTTCATAGCATTGTTCAAGTGGGGATATATATTCATGCTGTTGTGATCATAAATGTTCAAAAGTAAGTGTAATATGACCGTTGGCCTAACAGCTAACCCTTTCGTAAATACTTTTGTGCTTAAAAACCAACCTTTCAAATAATGAATGCATTGTTTATTAGCAGCTATCTATTGGGAAAGACGATTACAAAATTTCTTATACTCGAATGAATGAAACGTGATACCCAGTTACCCGAAAGCATTTTTATGAAAATATTTTTACTTAAATTTAAAGTTAATTGCACAGCAATTTTTTGGCATATATTAAAGGTTTTATTTGCTTTCGGGTTGAAAATTATTAAATTTTTAATTGAATCAATTAAAAATTTAATTGAAAAAAATATAAAAAAATTCCTAATGAAATAATTATTTAAATCATTTAACAATTTAAGTTGATTAAATTATGTATTTGATAAAAATAATATATTTTTTTCCAATTAAATAAATAATTGAAACAATGAAAAATTAAATTAATTTTTAACATGAAAGCAAATAAAATCTTTAATAGATACAAAAATTTTTTGTTTGTGTAGTCATGTCATAAATCTCTGGATATTTTTTTCTAACCAATATACTTTTTCAGAATGGCAGCTTTGTTTACAAACAGTAATTGGATTCAATTACACCTTCAGCGTTATTTTGGTCAAGTCATTTGCCAATAAAATGATCACAATTTATTAACAAAATTAGCTTTACTGTGATGTGTGATGATTGAAGTAAAGAAGTTATCTTCAATTAAATAATGCAGCTAAGGAATAGCAGAGGACAAAAATTATTCATTATACGTGCTGTACATTGTTGTTGGTATCTATTGTTTTTTTCTGAAGACTTAACACAACTATTAAAGAGCGACAAAATAACAAGAGATACGAGTTTTTTCTATTTAGAGCGGAAGCGGAAATATTAATGACAACTAATCTAACCATCAATGAATATTGCAAAATGGAGGCATTTTAAATATGAATGGAATTTTGCAAGAACAGCAATGTGCCATGTATTGTACGCCAAAAACACAGTGACGGACTAAATTATTGGTACAGAAAGAAATATATTCTTTTCAATTGATTTAGGTGCCTAATGAAAAGGATTTTTAATTAAAAATAATTTAACTACATCCCGTGATGAATTTCCTACAAAACAAAATTTCTCTCATTAAAGTGCAAGAGTCAATGTGTTTTAAATTTTTAAAAAATTTTTAACTTTTATACAAAATGGGCAACATATAAAAAGAGACCACAAAATTTCAGCTCAAATGTTTTTCTTCTTTGCACCATTAAAACACATGTTGCCAAAATTGTTAAAAACTTAGGAGTAGAAGCAATTGCACAGATGGAGCATTGTGCAGCGTTTTAAAGGAGCCTCAGTATTAAATAGCGTCAGGCTCGTGTCTTTAAGCAGAATAAACTGCAGCCACATATTAAATGCAGTCAAAGTAAATAACAGTCATTGATGCTGCGATTAAACGAGAGTCTGCAAAAGATGTTCGTTACATTACGGTCCACACAAAACTGTGTAAGGCGAGCTACTTTGTCACGGAGTATCTACGAAAACTTAATAAATTTTAAAGCTAATAAATTTTTTGTACTTATTAAAGGTTTATTTTTCTTCAGATTGAATTTTAATTAAACTTTTAATTGATGTTATTATTTATTTAATTAAAAACATTTTTATTTATAAAATTAGTTTCATATTTTCTAATCAAATATATAACTGATTAAATTAATTATTTAATAAAAATACTGTGTAATTATTTTTTAATTAAATAAATAATTAAGACAATTAAAAACTTCATGAAATTACAATCTGAAAACAAACAAAATCTTTATTAGTTGCAAGCAGAGCTGATGTCATTTGGCCACCTCGAAGCTGCGATTTGACACCGTTGGATTATTATTTGTGGGGTGTCGTCAAAGATAAGTGTTACGCCGATAAGCCAGAGACAATTGACGCTTTAAAAAACCATATTCGTGAAGCCATTGGTGAAATATAGTTGCACACAATCGATAATGTGCTTTAAAATTGGACCGATCGTATAGTCTACTGTATGGCCAGCCGAAGCAGCCATTTGAATTAAATTATTTTTCCTTATTAACCGGAAGGATTGTACTTTCGAATAAAAAAAGAAATTTGGGAAAATATGCAATAGTTTTTTATAGTATTTGACAACGAATTATTTACACACACTGCTATCACAATTGATATTTAATTTGAATTTTTTCTTTTGTATTAAAATTGAATTCTATTCGATTTTTTAAAATGATTTATAATTTTTTAGTTAGTCCTAAGTTCTTTATTGTAAAAAAAATTTCAAACAAAATTAAATTTAAAAAATTAATTAAATTTAAAAAAGTTATCTCAGTCAATGAAATTTTTTCATATTTAAAAGAAAGTTATATTGGTAATTAACATTTTTCTCTATGAGCACTGTGCGCTCCATTTACTAGCCACTTTTGTGTTCCGGCTAATAGGAAATTAAAGCCAAAGCAGCTAAAATAAAACGTCATATAGAAATCAAGTTACACAGTTTTTATTTACGTACATATATACATACATTCATACGAGTAGGGTATGTATATATGTATGAATATATATACGTACGTATGTATGTGTGTACGTTCGTATGTGTGTATGTATGTATGTGTATATATTTGTAACAAATACAAATATCATCAGTTGTTGACCATTTTACTTTTTAGCATTTAACAATTGGTGTGGATTTTTTTATTTTATTTTTTTTTTTGTTTGTTTTGTGTTTGGTTTTATAGACAAGTGCTATTATGTGATACTAAGTATGTTTAGCAATGCAACTAACATGAAGGGATTAATATTTGCTTTTGTCGTTTTTCATTTCCGTTTTGTTAGTTTACCAGCACTTCCGTTCAAAATTTTTACATTATAAATTTATTTGTACAGATGATACAAAATTGTTGCAGGTACAATAAATGCAAACAAACAAATTCAATTTAAGAAAAATAGGCCAAAAAAAAAAACATGAATATTACAAATGGTCAAGGAATTCAATTGACAAGCTGACTACAAAATATTCAATTTTTGTCAAGGGCTTTTACAGAATTTTTTTTGAAGAAAATGAAATATATTTATTATTCATTGTTTGCTAGAATAGTAGTATTACTGCACTATAATAAGCGATAATTAAATTTAATTATTTAAATAACTTCATTTAATGACTCGTATTGTACTCGTCCCCATTTTGATGTTTTAAAAATTCAAAATTACTTAATTTAAATAATTTTTGCCTAAATTTATATTTACATTAAAACTTACCGATGTTTATGATGTTTATGTTTTGTACTATCACTTGGAACTATTTTTTCAAGGTCATCATTTTTATCAGATTCTATTTGTAGTTGTACATCAAAAGCATAATCTTCCGCGTAGGGATATTGTCTATCAACCATCCGAAAAAAATACATATCAGGGACATTGTAGCATCCAAAAAAAAAAAAGAAAAAAAAACCAATCAAGCATTTTGGTAGATACGTTTATTCAACCATCCATCCATTTATTTATTCATCAAAGTTGTTGTAATAGTTTTGTCAGAGATGGGGCATCCATGAAATAATGTCATGTTAAACGTAAAAGAAAAAAGAAAAAAAAATTAAAAAAAAGAGATTTCAATTAATGTTGGAAGAAAATGTTCATTTAGACAATTTTTTCGTTTAGACAAAAATCTTAATTAATGTTACATATTCTTCTTCTTTATACTCGTATTTTTTCATAAAAACCAAAATGAAATTTGTTGTTTTTTTTTGTTTTAACAAATAAATTATTCAAACTTACATGGGATCATTGGGTGGCATACTCAAGACACAATGTTGTAATCCACTCGGTGTTGGATACACTAAAACTGGATCGGAGCAACGATGATAGCGTTCTAATAAAGAAAAAACAAAATAAAGATAAGGCATGATATTTATTACAACTTATAAACAATTTTATTTTAGAAAAAAAGATTTCAAAAGTACTCGATGTAATTAATCTATAAAAATACCAAGAAATTTATTTCGGTCTATTACAAATCAGCTTTTATGAGACTAAATTCGATATTAAATTGTTTATTTACTATCATATCATCTTGTGTCATGATATGTTAAGTAATTTTCTTGTTACTTTAAAAAAGAACAGACTACTGGTTAAGCAGGTAGGAATTTTTTTAAAATCTATCCGTATGATCCATTCAAAAAATTTATTTTCAATAAAGTTTTTAAAATTAAACGTTCACTAAAAAAGATCAGCCAATTATAATTTTATAAAAAATTTTATTTCTTTCAAAATAAATATGAAAATAAAAAAGTTTTTGTTCTTTTTTAAAAAGCTTTAGTTGGTTTGAGTTTAATTAAATTTTTCATTATTTCAGTTATTTATTTGATTAAAACATAAATAGGAAATTTTACAAATTATATGTTCAAACAAGCCGGAATAAAATAATCGTTTAATAAAATAAAATATTAAGTCAATCAGTTTCTTAATTTAATTGTAGATCTTTTTAAAATTAAGTTTTGTAATGACAAAATTTTTATAAAAATAAAATGGGAAAAACCTGAACAAAAAAAAAAAAAAAAATAAAATAAATAAATTACATATAATTGAAAATGAAGAAAACTCACGTTAAATGAAATAAATAGTTCAATTAAATAAGCACTGATATAAATTTCTGATTTTTAAATAAGTAAATTTTTAATTGATTTAATTATTCATTTAATTGAAAGCAAAAAAATTTCGAATGACATAAATATCAAAATTAATTAAAAAGTTGAAAACAGTCTTCTAATTAACAACAAAATATCAAATAAATAATTGTATTAAATTACAATGTTAAACCAATTAAGAATTTAATTTCACCTATTAAATTTTTAATTAGTTTAACACTTATTTTGATTGAGTAATCATAACTTTTCATACGTTTTTATAACTGTTTAACAAACCATTAATACAAATGAAAAATTTCGTGTTAAATATTTGCTTTCAATATTTGGTATGCGTTAAACTAGGGTAAACGTTTGAAGAGATTTTAATGAAAATTAAAAGTTATTCTGTCAGTCCAATCTTCCAAGTTAGTGTTGACAATGTCTGTTTGTATCCTACAGATGGCTTAGAGTCTTCTAGCCTTAAGGATTTGAATCTTTAACGAATTACTCTTACATCACCGGTCCTAGGCCACGCTCTACATAAAAAAAGTCTAGAGGGGCTACACCGCAGCTTCAAGGTGTCATATTAATTGATTCGACAAGACTGCCGATAACACGATGAAGAACTGATTGATTGTTATCTCAGCTGTGTGATATTTTTCCTTTGCCATCTTACATACGTAAGCAAGGCTCTTTGGTGCTCTTATTGAAGGAAATTGGTCAAAGATTTTATCAAACCACACTTAGTGGCCATCTTCTGTGGATGCACTGATTTAGTTCTGGTAAACCAAAACGGAAAAGCTGTAACTAAGCGAATGGCCTTCTGCTTTCCATGCGGCTTAGAATGTTAACGAATTTTCTTATTACTTCATTTGAAGATCTGTTTGATCTCAACAATTTTTTGTTACTTCTAAAAAATTGCACAAAAAAAGATTAAAAGAAATAGAAAAAAGCATCAAATGTACAATTATGCCAACGTTTTGGCACACTTGAAGTCTTGGTATTGTTCTGGTTATTGATTTACGTCCAACACATTATTCTTTTATTTCAGGATTAATAAACTTAAAGCAAGTAAAGGTATATTCGCTATGCGGCTGTGGCTCTTGCCAAAAAAAAAAAATAAATAAATAAATAAATAAAAAAAAAATTAAAAAAAAATACAAAAATATATTTAAAAAAAATTTCATCGGCTATAAATGGGTTTAGCATTTTTAAAAAAAATTTTATAATTTTCTTAAAGATCTCTTCAAAAGCTTTTATATGATACCCATGTTGTTCATATTTATAATCAAACTTTTTTATAAAAATTTCAGAGGGCTATAACTCGGAAAATACGAGCGCACGCCAATTTTTTCTTTTAATATTTTTTTATATTTTTTTATATTTTTTTTCTATCGCTCCATATATTTATTCTTAAGATTGGAGTTATTCAATTGCTCCAAATGATATGGAAAAATTAAAGGCAGACGTAGTGCTAAGCCCACTGCCTCGAAGGCCACGGACCAACTCTTTCGAAACTACGTCTGATCGATTGGCGTATTTTTATTTTCTCTAGCTAATCTAGTGTCTTGGTAAAGTTGAATGCAACACAGTAGCGATTTAGAAAAGGCATACCACACTCTGCTAATGTTTTTCACAAAAACTTAACCTTTTGCTTTACCTTCTTTAAAAAAAATAAAATTAGAAGCAGATTCGCTTTAAATTCAATAACTTCAATAACTCTTGAAACTAAAGTTTTTTTTTAAATAATTAAAATAATAAATACTCACTATATTTCCGTTTCTTTTTACGATACTCATCATCGCTGCCACTCTGGCCCAATGCTAGTTGCGGCTTAAAACGCTGCTTTTCCTTAATGCGTGACATTGATTTAGTTGTCGCACAACAACCTGTTGTTGGTCCAATACTCGACCCAGTCGATGTTGAAGTCATACGATGTAATTTCGCTGTATCACTAGCAGCCATTGAAGAGCTGGCTACAATGGCACCATTAATCACAGCACCATTACGTATTGTCGGAATTGAGCTGCTGGCTGTGTAATATGGTGCAGCCAAATGAGGCAGAGAGGCATCTGCGTGAGTGTTGGCATTTACTGCATCAATTAGAGAATATCGATGCGGCAATGTTGTTGCTGTCGTCACGGTAACAATGTGCAGAGATTGTGCTGTTGCTGGTTCGGCTTTTGCCGATGTTGGTGATAGAGTGTGTGTCGTGGACGATGACGAAGGGTAAGCTGTTGTTGCTTTACTATGTCTAATATTGCTTGTCAAATTAAACTGATGCCATTGTTCGAATGGAAGAGTTTGTGGTGCTAAAGTAGTGGTGGGTGTGTAAACGGTTACAGGAGAGTGTTGAGCGGTTTCAAAAGGTGGTGGTGGTAATGGTGGCGGTCGTGTACGACCATTACCCAAGGCTACCAATAAACTAGTACTTTTCGATTTAAAACGATCACTTATGGAGACTGGCCGCCCGGGCACGGTAACGGGCGCATGTAGTGACAGCGAATCACTTTGATTGAGCAGAGTGCTTACAGTTAGATTAGCACTATCTTCCGAGGTATTTTGCCGTGAAATATTACGCGATTCAAATATACTATCAGTATAGGAATATTGATTGGGCAGGAAGCGTTGTTGTGTTCCTTTGAAGCAGGAGCCTGCTTCCACCGGCAAACTATTAGCAGTGGTTGTTATGGGCTGCTCTGCTTTTATAATTACTGGCGACGTTGCTTGCTTTATGGTGGTGGCGGTAGTGGTGGCGGTGGTAGGTGACATGGGTGCATGTACTAATGTTTTGACAATATGTCGTGGTTGCAATATGGGACTACATTGAGCACTTATAGACTTGGCTTCCAAAATACGCTGACGTTTGGCTGCCTTAATGCGTTCATAGATATTTGTATCGATATCTTGGGGTATAACTTCGGTGGCACCAAAACTCACCGTACAACGGGAACTGCTGAAAGAGAAGCTTTCTATACTGTCCCTAATTGAGGTGAGACTACCATCTGCCATGGTTGAGGAGTGTAAACGGGCTCCAGTACCATTTTCATAGCCACTAGCCAATGAGGTGGTGTCATGTGTGCGCTCCATTGACAAAGGTGGTGCCATAGAAAATGTTTGGTTACCATTCGAAACAGTGGTGGTGGGGGCGTTTTTCGAATCGCCCGAGGAACTTGAACCAATAAACGTCTCTTGTGGCATATGAGTTTGGGCCTTAACTAAAAGACTTTGTTTAACCACTTCTTTATCGGAGGAGTTACTTAAAGTACTAGTTAAACTATCTTCAGCTGGCTGCTGCTGCTGTGTATTTACTTGCGTATATGATTCCGTGCTGGCAGTGCTTGTTTTTGTTTTGGACCTTGTTACCGAACGATGTGTTGATGTGCGTTGTTTTGAAATATTCGCAGATGCTGTCTCTATTTCAGTTTCGTGCGTTTTGCGTTGTAACGGTTGCTGTAAGTGTTCTTTAGTGGCAGTTTGTTGTGTTGACTCTATTGTTTTTTGTGGCGTTGTTGGTGCAGTTCTGGCATGCACTTCTTCTGAGGCCATTTCATTTAAACTGGGCGTCTTACGTGAATCCATACTACTAAACAGTCTTTTGGCAAAAAATATACGTCCTATAGATTTTCGCTTTAGACGTTTGGCCTTTTTGCGCTCTTCACAATCCCTTTTCATAGCCTGCATTTTCTTTTCCAGCAGGCTGTTAAACACCAGCTCATAAGTAACAGCTCTTTGATAGTCCTGCAAGTCAACAATGCCATATGTAGACACCGCCTTATCCGACTTATCAAAACTTTGTTGATGACTGTGTAGCTTTTTACTTTTATCCTCGTCTTCCATATTTTCAATTGTTGCTTTCTCATTTTTCTCTTTAGTTTCAATGGGTTCCGTACACTCGTCATTCATGTTGTTTGAGATGTTTCCTTTTTTTCTTTTTCACTTTAACTGTAAATTTAATACTATAATTTTAAAAGAAAATTTTGGTTTAACATTTGGTCAGTTTGTGGCTTAATGTCTGTCTGCTCCTGTTGCTGCAAATTTGTTGAATTCTTTTCTTTGCTTTTTACATTTAAAGAAAAGAGATTTTCTATATTTAATAATATTTTTGTTAGTGACACCTTGATTGATGACGTTTGGGTTAAATATATTTTATTTACTGGCTCACTAATGGCTGCTTCAACCACTGCTGCTTTAAGTGATGTTTGTGGTGTTGTTGTTATAAATGATTTATTTAGTTTTAACCGCATTTTTTTACTTTAAATATAGTTGCTCTTATTGTTGTTGGTTTTGTTGTTGTTGTTGTTGCTATTGACATCAATATTTTATTAAATTGCTTGTATTTCAATACAATCAACATATTGTTCGATTTCAACAAGGACAGCAATAATAATGAAAACTACTTAAAATGTGGGCCATGTGACACAATATTATCGAAGATATTGATTGGCAATATTTTAAATAAAAATATTCAATGATAATAATAATAATGAAATCTTTACGTGCCAGCAATGGGGAGACAACATTTAACAAATATTAAAATCAATTTTCCTCTTTATTTCTAATTTTCCTTTTATAATTTTAATCACAACTAAAGAAACAGCAAAATTGTTTTCCTGATGCAGTTTGCCGTTTATTATTTTAATGTCCTTGTGTTGAGAGTTCTGTAAAAAAAAAAGAAAAATTAAGAACAAATAATTAAATAGCGAAAATGCTTGAAAGAGTGCTAAATATTAAATTATTAATTATACGTTGCCTTATGAAAGTAAAAAAAAATTCTTAAATAATTTCAAAATAATTCTCTATTATTGTAAAAATGGCAAAGTTAACTTTATGGCTTAGTGCTGATACAAATGTTTTTATTTATGCCGTCATTGCAAACCCAAACAAAGTCTACACATTATTGGGACATGGACGCATCAATTATTTTTTATTTACTTCTGAGATTGGGAGCAATAATTTAATCTTCAGTTAACTTATTGCCCAAATTCAACAAGGACTTTAAGAAACTCAATCTTAATCAAAGAGCTTAATCTATCGCCAGTCATTTTTTGGAAGTCCTATCCAAGTCCTATCAAAATGTTACTCCAAATTTCAATAAAACAAAATATAAGATATTTTTTGAAGCCCCCGTTAGAATATTAAATTATTAAAAAAAAAGAGAGAGCATTAATTTTCAAGTGTCGTGACAAATTTGAATTTTAATTCTTAATATTTTGAGATTTTTTTGTTTATCTTCTTGGGCTTTCATGGTCAGTTATTTGTTTCCAAGTGTAAAAAAAATCAAACCATTTTTATATATTTTTTGCCCAAAGATTTGTTTGTTTTTTTAAACTTCCTTAGGGAATAATGAATTTTTACTTCGATTGTTGCTGCGTTATCAGCGCTAACTGGTTATTTCATGTGGCCTCATAGAATATAATCGAGGGGTGTTAAATTCCACGACTTTTGAGGCCATATGAGCGGCTAGGACTTAAGATAGTCCAACTTTCTCCAGACAAATATAACAAAGAACTCGACACAATTTACACTATAGCTAAAAATAACGGTTACAACTGCACTACTATCGACAAACTACTTAGACAATACAACACCAAAAACAAGAACAAAGAAAACAAGGTGACAATCGATACAACACGAAGACACATTTTTACTTACACTGGAACCAAAATATTTAGATTAACTAACCTTTTTCAGAAAGAAGGTGGGTGTACAGACAGTACTAAAGACGAGCAACACTATACGAAACAATCTCAAGACATCAACGGAAATCACCGATAAATTTAACACCAGCGGAGTATACAGACTTACTTGCACCTGCAACCACACATACATAGGACAAACTGGACGAACATTAAAAACAAGGTTCACAGAACACATGCGATCATATAAACGGAAAAGAGAAGACTCTAACTTCGCAATATACCTTAACACACATGAACACGAGCCGAGGGAAATAGATGAATGTATGACGTTAATACATCCTAGTAAAAAAGGACGAAGACTGGACATTCTCGAAAACATGGAAATATACAAAACCCGAACGTTTAACGGAGATATTATTAACGAACAGGTAAATACAACCTCCGACACAATTTTTACACCACTTAAACTATTAAGACTGAAATATTAAAATTATATACCTTCAATAAACATAACAGATATCAGGCAATCTACCTGAATAATACCATTTTTAAATAGACACCATCCTAACAGACAAAACTACCCGAACCCACCACTATCTATGCAACAAACACCTTACACTATCTCACCAGAACTAATTAAAACGCGGCTTAAAAATGATGTCTTTACATCGAAAGCGCTTGCCAAACGTACCAAATAAACAGCCAGTGACGACGGTCTTTACCGAAAGGTATGACAACAATTTGAAATTGTTTATTTCGACTTAATTATAAAAGCGACATAAAATTTAAAGAAACTTTTTTTAATTCAAAAAATATTATTTTACAATAAGAAGAGATTTTTTTCATTAAACCGGCACACAAAAGAGTTATAAAAATGTAAATACAAACAGAAGAAATCACTATTAGATGCAGTATGAATTCCTGTTTAATAGTTTATGAGATGAGTAAAAAACACTAAGGTTTTATCAAAACACCCATAAATAGTGTAAACAATTTCTCATTCTTTTTTTTACATCTGCTCAATTTTTTACAAAACCATAAATTCCAACTTTTAATTTTTTCTCTGCGTGTACATTTTATAAAAGACAAGTCATTCACTTACATAGTTTGATCACAAACCGCAAATACAATAGAAGAGTTTTCTCTTTTTTATACTGTAAAAACCACACAAGAAATCACAGAAAATCAGGAACAAGAGTTTTGTGTTCAAATATTTATGATGACCATTAAAGTCTTATTGATAGATAAGTGCTAAAATAAAAACACTTGAAAATATATTTAGCAAAAGATGAACAGTAAATATAAAATAGTTGTTGTACTGGAAATGTATTTAAAATAGTAACAAAATATATTTGTGTTAACTTTGTAATCGTTTAAAAAATCGTTAATAATTGTTTGTGTGTTTTTGTATAATAAAATTTAAACAAGCAAGAGCGCTATATTTGGCTATGCCGAGTCTTATATACCTTTCACCATGTATGCAAATTTAAAATTTAGTTTAGTGAAGAACTTCAATAAATAATAGTAAAAATATGGAGGTGACAGAGACTCAAAAAATTAACAAAATTTTCTTGTTACATTAAAATGTCATTGGCTCTTAATGTGTTAGACATTTTTTTTAACTTAAGTATATGCTGATAGATCTCTTCAAATGCTTTTAAATGTGGGGTGTGTTTTACTGTTTTATCGTTACAACAACGGAATGTGCTCTTATGAAATCAGGGAACTCGTTCCTTAAAATCGTAATTTCATACGCGCAACGCGATCTGCATCAAGAGCGCATTCCTTTGTGGTCGATTAGCCAGTGAAACTCACAACGCATTACAGAGAAAAAAATAATTTTTTAGCCGAACAGTTCGTATGTGGTATAAACCCCATGCAGAGGTCTTTCCTGCCACTTTCAATGTGCAAAGATTCAAATCAAATGTCCACAATCACTGCTCCCTCTATTGCCCTTCCCACAACATACTTTCCTAGTTCTAGCTCAATGCATGCATAAGTAGGGGTCATCCCCTGAGTGCAGGTCCTAATTAAAAAAGAAAAAGGATATTCATATTGATGTCTAAAAACATATGAAGCAAAATCGTACTTTTCTATGAAAAGTTAGGCGGCTCATAACTCGGAAAATATGAGCGAGCGCCAATTTTTTCAATTGATGTGTCTTTCTTATTTTTTAATTCTCTATCGCTCCACATATCTGTTTTTTTTTTGGATTGATGGAAAAATAAGAGACAATCGTGGTGTTTTGTCCACTGCCTCAAAGGACATGGACCGATCTTGCTGATTTTCAATAGCAACATTTTCGAAAATATTTCTGATCAATTGGAATATTTACATTTTCTGTAGCTCATGCAACGCCTTAGCAAAATTGATTTCAGCACTTAGATGGACGGACATATCAATATCGCTCAATCGACTTTTTTTTCCACTTGTGCAAAAAAAGTGAAAAATATGACAGAGAGCTATAACTCCTAGTAAGAGTATAAAATCAAAAGGTTTAAAAAAATTATTAATGCTTGTGTTGAAAAGCAGACACCAGTAATGCCTGACTTAGCCTCTATCACTCATTCAAACTATATTTGAGCAGCTCAGGGTAATTTCGCTGAGGGAATGAATAAATAAAATCAGGAGAAAAACAATAATGTCTCCATTTTAGAAGTAAACCCCTGCTAATAATTAACGCTGTAAGTATAGACCTTCAAGTTGTTATCCAGATAATATTGAATATCTTAAAAATTTAAAAGTAATCGAACCATGATTTCTATGCTTAATGATATTTTTTTTGTTGCAATAATCACAACAAAATGAAATAAAAATAGAAACAAAAAAAGCTAAATTTCATAGGCTGTGGCATCAGTAAGTGCGTGCGTCTCAACTAATTCTAAATTTTAGGTTGCCAAAAGAAACGAGATTAGACTCTGGTGTTAGTGAATCAAAAAGGGCAACTAGAAGCTGTCGGTAAAAAAAAGAAAGCAGAAAGGCCTTATCCATGTCTAACATTCCAGATATCTATCTCTACTTAAATTTTCTGTTTAAGTAATAATGGCTGATATTGAGAAGAATGAGCCCTTTTTCTCTGCTTTCTGTGTTCGTTATAAAATTTATTGACAACCGTCAATATTTTGGTAATTTAACCCTTAAGTACAAACGCCGTTTTTTTATTTAGATTTCATGCACAAATTTTGGCTTTATTTAACTCAGATTTTTAAAATACATTTAATACATTTCAAGAAGCAGCAGTAGTAGAATTAGTAGTAGGAGTACTACGATTAGTAGGAGTAGCAGAAGTAGTAGAAGTTGTAGAAGTAGTTTGACGATTACATACGAGCTCACAAGCAAGACGTGTACACCAACGATTGGCATTGCCACCACAGCCTAAATGTTGCATTGGCATGCAGGTGCGATTAGTCTGATTATAATACCACATCCTACGTGGAGGTGCAGTGGGACAGCGTGTACCCACATTAAGAGGACCAACACAGGTTGGAGGACCTAAAAATATTTTTAGTTATTATAAATCTTTTTTCGTTTTAAAATATATTTATTCATTATTTTATAATAAACTTAAATACTTACGAGCTCTTTGAGGACAAATGCGAAGTAGCGCTGTTGTACCGGCGACTAAAATCACAACAAAAAATGCTAATAAATTGATAAATTTCATTTTAATTTAGTTTTAACTTTTCTTAAACAAATTTTTTAAAGTTACAGTGAAAGTAAACGAAACTTAATGAATTAAGTTCTGATAAAGCGGTGATATTTATATGCATTTTTATCATATTTAAAGCGGAAAATCTGAAAATCGTTTTGTAAATGATGTTTACAAATATTTTATTTAAACTTTAATACCATGATTTTTTATTTTGTTTTTATAATTTCCATAATTATTGTTATATTTTATTGAACAGTTTTTTGTATGAATTAAATGAATTGTTTTGTTAATATTTACACATGTCTGCAATGGAATAATATTGACAATATCTTTAAACAATTAAAAGTCTTTCAATATGCCAGTTGTTAAACACAATCAATTTTTTTAAATGTGTTAAATTTTAACTTTTAAAGTTTTTCACTCAAAAGTTATTAAATAAAAAAACACCTGTTAAAATACGATTCAAATAAAAAATACAGCTTAAACTTGACAGATGGGCAAACAAATACGAATTAAAAAAAAATATTAACTCTGATTTTCCACTGAATATCTGTTTTAATAGGTGAAGTCAGTTTTTTCATAGGTTGGTAGCAATCATGTGAATGATTGAAACTTGGACGTTTCCGGGTTCAAGTCCTGTCTAAATTTTTGTATAAAACTAGCTTTAAATTAAAATACCTTTATAAGTCAGATTCATAATTCCAAGCACTAATAAAATCTTTTAAGCATAATGAAGTTCATAATTTTATTAACAATTCTTGTGGCAGTTTTAGTGGCTGGCGCAAAGGCCCAAGGTGGCAGATGTCCTCAAAGAGCCCGTAAGTATTAAAATTATACAATTTTATTTGTTTTTTATTAAAATGATACATTTATTTCTTAAAGGTCCTGCTAGATGTGTTGGTCCACGAGATGTTGGCTCTGTTTGTTCCACAGCTCCTCCTCATAGAATGTGGTTTTTTAATCAAGCTAATAGTACTTGCATAGCGATGGAACATTTAGGTTGTGGTGGAAATGCGAATCGTTGGTGTTCTCGCCACATTTGTGAAAGGAGATGTTTTCGTGTTGCAGTCGGTTGAAAAAAAATTCCATGGAGCAAGAGGAAATAGTTTTAAGTTTAAAATAAAATCAAGTGTTCCTTTCTAATAGATTAAAATTTTTTTAATTAAAGTAAAAACTAACATTAACATTAAAAAGTCCACAACTAACCAATTTTTTAATAATTTTTTCTACTAAAAATTTTTGTTTCATAAATAAAAGTAAAAGAAAATTAACTAATTAAAGCAAGTCTTTTTCTATTGTAGACATTTCTGTTCATTCGTTTCATTTCATTTCACAAATTTCATTTCAATCCACAAATTCATATCTTATTTTAAAGAATATTTTTGTTTTGGTGCCTCACATAACAACACGTAAATTCGAGTACACACAAGCGAGTCACAAATTTAACACTCGTCAAACTTGATACATCGCATTTAAAATTATTGACCCATTTTGTGACAAAAATTAATAAATGCCAATCTGGTCTTATAACGTCATTGGCAGTCTCCATCCTTAAGTTTTTTTAAACATTTTATAAATTTTTATTGATAGAAAAATTGATAACTCTGGCTCACGTTCGCTCTCCAAACATTAAATTTATAGTCACGTAAGCTTATGCTAATTTCAACACAAAAAAATTTTAGTGTTTTACTCTGACTCTGTTTTTAAGATCCTTAAATTATTTGACATTGAAGAAATAAAATTATGATTTGATTTTTAAACTAAATATTATTATGTTAAACATTATTATAATTCAGTTTTGCTTGCGATCATTTACAAAAGGATTTAGTAAAATGATGCTTGAAGAATTTTTTATTTATTATTTTTTTGAATTCGTGAATGCTATATTTAGATAAATGATGAATTAACAGAGTATATGTAACTATGTTCGCTATAAAAAGAAGTGAAAAAAAGTAATAATTTAAAAATTAAAGGTGCTTCTAGCCCATTATAGACAGACGCTTGATCTCTGGCCAGAGTGTGTACTGATATGACTGCGTGAGCAACAAGTGCATGTTTTAAATAAGATTGATGAATTCACCTCTTTTCAAATGTGTCGATGACCAAAACACTATGGGCCTGCGAGAATTAGTTGCTTGAAATGATATTTTCCAGTTTCAAAGTTTTTTTATGTGCCGTTTTCGCTTTAAAAAATTATTTAATAAGAAAGATTTTAATCGGCTCATAGACAATTCCTGATCCTGTTATAATAATTTCATGAGAGGCTTCTTTATTTACAAAAAAAAATTAATTTATATTAGAAAGCTATAATTTGATAATAAAAAGTAGGCATATAAATGAATTTATAAAAGAAATAAATTTAACTGTTTTCCAACAGCCTGGATGTCCTGCTAGACACTTTATGATGTTAACCATGAAAATATAAATGTTCTTTCTACTCCTTCACAGCACAATAATGTTAAAATAGAAACTGTTGCTTTTTGAAAAATGCGTGCTACTGTAAAAATTTTTAAATTTTTACTTCTTCATTTTATCATATTTTACTTTATTTCATTTAAACACAAATATACAGATAATCTGCCTGAAACAGTGAAATTATGCAGATGAGAATATTCATGAATATAAGAGTAATAAAAATTTTAAAAGATTGACGAAAGGCGCAGAAGTTAATAGAACTAAACAAGAGAACAACAAGTTAACAGCGTGTTAGAGAGAGAGAGAGATGTATAAATGTGTAAGTGCATTAAAAATCTGTTAATAACATTATTGCGGATTTATAGATACAATTAAATTTAAAAATAAAACGACATTTATCTGCAAGGACTTTTTTATTAAAGATTACAAAGGGATTATCCAGTGAAATAGATCTAATCTTATATTGCTAATTATTATATATTTTGTCTGCAAAAAAAATTCCCCTAATGAGCATAAATATAAAAGTATAAAAAAGTAAATTTTTATAAATTTTTCTGCAACAATTTTAAAATTTTTAAGAGTTGAAACAAAACTGCGAAGCAATTTTATACATTTTTTTCCATTTTCTGTAATACTGTTTTTATTATTATTTTGTATTTAAATTTATATTTAACGGATTTACCTCTCTTATCTCTCTTTCATCACTAATGAGGTGTGGTGTGTGTAAATAAAATAAAATAAGAAATAAATCAATTAAAATTTATTTTTTCGACTTTGGTTTATTATTTTTTTTAACAATATACACAACTTAAGGTAGATAGATGCGAAGAATGCTGAAGAGGGATTTGGCGTTCCTGATTTTGTTTTGAAAAATAATTTTTCTTTCTAATAAATTTGTAGAAATTAAATTATAAAATAAACCTTAGCCGAAAAAGTAAATTTCATTTGGTTTATGAAAATCCACGGTTCAACCCCTGGCTAGCGAAAAAATTAGAAAATAATTTAAAATCAGAAATGTTATCTAACACATGTTGAGCAACCGCTGTGGCTGAGCTTGAGTGTTTGTAATTAAGAAGATCGTGAGTTCAATTCCCAACAAACTATTCAGTATAAGGAAGTGTATTTGTTATTGACTGGTGTGGTAGGAATGCAATAAAGCAAACTCTTTTATTAGAAGAAAATGAAAGACAATAATGGTTTAGAGAAAGATGAGTTGTTGAAGGACAATAGATGTTATGATTAAGGCGCTGTATAGTAAAACCAAGAAGTCGTAAAGGGAAAGCAGTTGTTGTGTAGCCTCAATAGATAATTTAGTAAACAGCGGTCTGTACATTAAGACTCTCTTTTATAGAACCAATAATTCGCGTCAAAAATTCAACTGAGTATTAGTAAGTGACGGTGAAGAAACTGGTAAGAAAATAAAAGGTCGTAAATTTGAGACTCGCTGCAGCCACAAAAAAATTTTAGTTTGTTAACGTGCGCGGGCAAAAAATCTCATATTTGCTAAAGAAGACATCGAGAGTTAAGAGCATTGTCAGAAAAACACAGCATTGTGGCATAGACAGCTGCTTAACTTTGTAAAAAAAAGATCGTGAAATCAAGTGTAGCCAAAGCCAAATTTGTTAACTAACATTTGCAACAAAAAAAAAAAAAAAAAAAAAAAAAAAAAAACAAACAAGGACACTACGTTTGAAAAGAGAAAAAAGTAACAGAATGTAATTTTTTATTATTTAATAAAAATACTTTTTGAAGAAAGGACAAACAACCATTTCTTTGATTATAAATTTCTCGAACAAACTTTATTATTAATGATTTAAATTTGTATTATTAATCTAAAATTCTTTCTTATTAAATTTTGCAGTTGTATAAAGTCTTCAGATTTCTAAAAAAAATTTTAAGATTGCCGAATAGGAGGCTGCTATAGTCAAAGTGGTAAATACGTTGCTACAAACCTGACTGACCACAATTCAACTCCTGCGGCAACCAAAAAATAAAAATGTTTCTTTTCTGTTTAATGGTACAAATACATATTTAGAATTAACATTAAACATGCAGCCTCCTTCCCTTCGTCGGTACTCTTTCATAGCATATTCGCAGGCGAAGTAAAATAACTAATAAAATAGCTTTATCTTTCTTTCTCTTTTCAACACCTGTCTTATCTCTCATCTATCCCTTTCCTAAAGAATATGCATTATTGCCTGAAGTGTTACTTCTCTTAAAAAAAAAAGAATAGTAATTTTTTTTCGTTGTATTTATTTATCACAAAAACAAAAGTGAGAAACACCGATTAAAAGTATGAAATTTTACGCAAAAAAAAGTTATCTAATTTACAATCTTCAGTTCTTACTTTAATACAATAATGTATTAAAAGAATTTCATACATTTTATACTTGACGCTTTTACAAAACCAGAAAAAAATCATATGTGGATCAAACTGCACTCTGACAAGAAATAAGATGTCAAAATTATAAAACACAGAGTGAACGGGATCCTTTAAAAATCAACTTTAAGCAATTATAGACTTAAAGGACTTCCTTCCCCATTTTGTATATGTTTTGTTTTCCATTTCTCTTATAAATGTGATATATTTCTTACCAAATGGAGAATTTGTAGTAAGATTTCAATTATTTTCAAATGTTATTTTTATTTTTTAAGAAAACAGGCCCTCAGATTTTAATGCATTTTTTGGTTTTTTTATATCCGTCTTTAGCATTCTTCGTATCTGTCTACTGAAAGTAGTGTTCTCAATTTAAATTCTCTATTTAAGTCATCAATTTGACTGCTACGACTGATAAAAAGATCTCATTATCAATCAATATCAGTTGATTAGCATGAGATTTTTACTGCTTCTTTTGTTCGTTAACATATAAATTTATTTTTTGTTTCTTCGGAGTGGAGCTACAAACGTTGAAAAAAAATTTTATATGCAACTACAGCTGCTGCCTTCTATTCCACAGCGACTTCTAATAGAAACGCTGTATACAAATTTTCATAGTATTTGAGAATAAAATCGGTTTCTTTTTTTTTTTTTTAATTTCATATACAAATTTTTATTTTAGTTTTAAAAAGAGGTCAAAAATTCATTTTAAACATTTTATGAAGCAGGGGTGGTTGGACGATTACATCTGAGCTCACAAGCACGACGTGTACACCAACGATTGGCATTGCCACCACAGCCTAAATGTTGCATTGGCATGCAGGTGCGATTTGTCTGATTATAATACCACATCCTTCGTGGAGGTGCAGTGGGACAGCGATTACCCACATTGCGAGGACCAACACAAAATGCAGGACCTAAAAATATATGAAATTGCAATTAATATTTTCGTTACTTTTGAAACCTATTTTTTATTACTTTATTTAAAACTTTAATACTTACGATCTCTTTGAGGACATCTGCCACGTTGTGCTGTTGTACTAACGGCAAAGATTACAACAAGAATTGCTAATAAAGTGATAAATTTCATTTTAATTCAGTTTAAGTTCTTTTTTATAAATTTTTGGAAGTTATAGTGGAAGCTAATAAAACTTAATGTATTTTGTTGCTAATTAAGCGTTCGTATTTATACGGATTTTTATTTTATTTAAAGCGGAAATTCTGAGAACTGTTCTATAAATGATGTTCACAAATGTTTTATTGAAATTTTAGTAAAAAATAAAAAAGTGTATTATTGTGATTTTTATTTAATTTTTTTATTTATACTGTCCACAATTATTGTCATATTTTGTGAAACATTTTAATTTTTATATGAATAAAATTATATGTTTTGTTAATATTTACACATGTCTACAATGCAAAAAAATTTACAATATATTTAAACAATTAAGAGTCTTAACATATGCCAATTGTTAAACACAATTTATTATTTTAAATGTGTTAAATAAATAAGTTTTAACTTTTAAAATTTATCACTAAAAGGTATTAAATAAAAAACATCTGTTAAAACACGAATCCTACAAAAAGATATGGCTTAAATTTGAGTTTGTTTAAGTTTATGCGGCAGATGAATAAAAAATTACGAAATAAAAAAATTTTAACTCTGATTTTCCATTGAATATATTTTTCAACAGGTGAACTCAGTTTATTTGTCGATTTATAGCAATAATGTGAATGACTAAGATGAAAGTGAAAAATTTATTTTTGAAAGGTCCTGCTTGATGTGTTGGTCCACGAGATGTTGGCTCTGTATGTTTCACAGCTCCTCCTCGTAGAATGTGGTTTTTTAATCAAGTTAATAGCACTTACATAGCGATGGAACATTTAGGTTGTGGTGGCAATGCGAATCGTTGGTGTTCTCGCCACATTTGTGAAAGGAGATGTGTTCGTGTTACAGTCGATTAAAAAATTCCATGGAGCAAAAGCCAATAGTTTTAAGTTTAAAAGTAAAATCAAATGTTCTTTTTAATAGATTTAGATTTTTATAATGAAAGAAAGAAATAACATTAAAAAGCCCACAACTAACCAATTTTTATTAATTTACTAAGAATTTTGTTTGATAAATAAAAGTTTAAGAAACTGAGTAAATCAATGAAGTCGTTTGGCATTTCTGATCATTAGTTTCATTTAACACCACTTTTAATGAATGTGATATTATAAAGAATAAGAATAGCTCTACAACTTTAAATCATGTTTTAAAGAATATTTCTTTTCTGGTACCTCATGCGACAAAATGTAAGCTCACATGTACTAAGAAAGTAAAAAATTTTATAGTCGTCAAGCTTGATTCGCTGCACTATTTATTTGACAAGAAATACATACCGAATTACAAATAAACCTAAATACGGTAAAATGCTGTTTAGAATTGAAGAAAATTAAAATTAAAATACGTTTCAGCTGATTCTACAAATGCTTTTAGCAAAAATATATTTTACAAAATTATTTATATTGAAACAATGTTTTCGGAATAAATATTTTTGCATCGCTACTGAATAAATTATAAACATGATGAAAATTTAAATAAAATTTTCTATTAATTTTCTGAAGTTTTTATTTTAATTGTCTATTGTGTAAGAAGTTCGACAAAACTCGAAATATAAAACAACATTAATTTTTTCAACTTAAATTGCCTTTAATTTGGAAAATTTTTCAGTTTTTAATGGATTGTAATTAAATAATTGTAAATAAATTCATTAGTGTCCTTAAATAACCACAAACATATTTAAATCTTTATCCATATTTAATGGCTTTAAATAATAAAATGCGTAAATTGTAACAACGAATAAATTCCACGTGGACTAACCTTCTTTAATCGATATTGATTATTGTAGAAGAAAGATACTTTTTTATTATATTTCGCTGCAGCGCACATAGCTATTCCAGAAAATTTTCACAAACTAAGAATTGAATACTAAAATCAAAAGCAAAGCAAAATATTAAAGTTTAAAGAAGACCATAATAGCCTGCGATTGATTTTCTCTTTTCTCCATATTGCAGAACTTTTGATGTAGTTAAAATAAAACAATTAAAATATTAAAAAATAATTTGATGATTTTCGTTGATTACGGCTTAGAAACTTATTGCATTTATTCTAAATCTCTTTTTGTATTCCTTAACCACTTGGATGATAGTTGAGCCTAAAAACTAGAAAATTGGTCTGCGTGTCAGGATTAAAAGCATTAACTTGCTTAGACCTTAAGCATGTTTTTAAGCTGACAGTTAAACATAAACAAGCTTTTGCATTAATTAAAGGTTTTATTTTATTTCAGACTGTAATTCAATAAACTTTACCAGTTATAAATATAAATAAATAAACAAAAATATTTAAATAAAATAATAAATTAAAACAATTATATATTTAATTAAGAAATTTATTAATTACTTAAAAAATAAACGAAAACAAGTTTTCAATAAAAAAATAATTTAATCAATTAAAAATCTAATTAAATTAAAATTTGAAAACAAGTAAAACCTTTAATAGGTGTAACAATTTTTTCGGTATAATTAATATCACAAGCGCTTTTTAAAATAAATTTTTAAGCGTTTAAACTTCTTTAAAGCCTCTCACTTTTTTTAGACAATATCTTATAAAAAAAAAACGTATTATTTTTTTTTTACTCTTTTAGTTAATATAAAAAAAGTTTTTAAACGAAGTAACTTACCAAAAAAAAAAACAAATTTTAACTAAAAGTTCATTTATTTTGTTGCAAAAATAAAAATTCAGTTATAATCCAAGCTCTTCTGTTTGTAGTAAATTTCTAGAAAATCACATTAATTTAACATTTTTTGCTATAATATTTCAAATTCAAGTTTCTAAACTTCCTCATCTTTAATAGATTAAATGTGTGTTTTAAGTTCTTCTTATTTTCTACTTAAATAACAATGTGTCAAAAAAAGAAAAAAAAATACAATTTATGTAAAATTTTCTTACACCAACCTGTTGCATAAACAGTTAACGATTCTTGCAT
Organism: Cistogaster globosa; assembly: GCA_937654795.1. Lineage (NCBI taxonomy): Eukaryota > Metazoa > Arthropoda > Insecta > Diptera > Tachinidae > Cistogaster > Cistogaster globosa. Next base: position 93,759,006 of record OW569407.1, on the reverse strand, counting down.
TTACCCAGCAAACATAACGTGAATGTTTGCACAGATTACTGTTTTTATGTGATATTTGCTTCCAAATAATATTTTGACAAAATGTACACTGAACAAAAGTGAGGAAAATTGTTAATAAAAAACTATTTATTTTATTATAGGGTGCGCAAGGGAATAAAGTGATCACAAAAGCAAGTTATAACCCAAATTGGAAAAACTTTTTTCAAGGAAAAGGAAATAAATATAATTTTTGCAAAAAAAAAAAAAACACCTAAAATCATAATTAATCTGTCTGACTTTAATCGTTTAAAAGTATGAATACATACATAAATTTAAAGTTACTATTAGGGCACCCTTTTATTCCATTTGCAAACTTTATGCTTGTTTTAGCAGACTTAGCACTACAACTTCGTGACCTTCTGTCTACAACTTTTCCACAGGTAGGCCATATACATCATATTACAGTAATTATAGGGCCACCCTTTAATTTCCAAATTTAAATCTTATACTTGCGGTAGCAGAGTTAACAATACAGGTTTTTTGCAAATTTCAAGCCTCTGTCTACAACAGTTCAAAAGATGGTCATATATATCACTTTAAATGAACTATTAGGACACCCTTTAATTAATAATTTTAAGTATTAAAACCTGTTGCGATAACGGTCATAGCAATCAACATTCTGTCCAATTTGCAAGCGGTTGTCTATAACGGTATAAAAGATAAGCCCATATAGTTCAATTAACGTCATCTATGGACACACCCTTTAATTGTAAGATTTATTTATTTACTTCTTTTCTCTATTGGTAGCTATAGTGATAAGCAGTTTTGTTTCATTTTTAAGTGAAACATTTTACGGTTCATAATACACGTAAAAACATATATGTTGTATGGGGACACCCTTTTATTTTTAAGATTATGGACCGTTTCACCTTTTAAAAAAAAAGTTTTCTAAATCGATCCAGAAATGACTGAGTTATGGAGACATAAAGAAAAAAACAACATTCAGTCGAATTGACAAACACCTTCTTATTTTAAAGTCGGTTAAAAAACAAAGTCTTTCCTCTTATTTTTTGTTAATAAATTTGTTAAAATACTTTTTATTAATTTTAAAACACAAATTTATTTTGAAATATAAAAGTACTCAATTGCAAAAAAAAATAACATTAAGAAGTAAAACTGAAATAAAAAAATCTAAAAGAATAAAAGTTGCTCCCTTAACAAAGTGTAGCCACACTAATGTTGCAGCAAACGTGTTAAACATTATTCTATCAGAATGAATTTATATTGCTGGCAATAAGCCAATGTAGTAAACAACTCTTGCTAAATGTTCATGTGGATGCGGATGTGCATGTGCACATCTTGTTGAACGAGCAACAATACGTTTAAAGCAAATTTAATAAACTCAAACACCTTAACTTTAATATGCGACAATAAATTTTTTTGTACACCATAACAATTTCCTTAAATTATTTTTACATTTTTCTTAGATTCTTGAAAGCATTTTATAAATAAGTCAACACATAAATAACTCACATTATACTTGCAAACAAATACATATGCAGTTTATTTACAAATGTAAAAGAAAAAGATGTCTGTAACCAGTTGTTTACAAATATTTGATTTGAATTAAAAATAATTAAAATTATTTTTTAAAATTTGAACTGAATTTACTTTTTTATTTCTTAACGTTTCTTTTAGAAGTTCATAAGCCCCAAACTATTAGTTTATTTAAGATAAAAATAGTTTTTAGATTTAATAAAACCACGGGAATATTAAATTAATTAATTATAAAAATTGTGCTATTTTTTATTCCAATTAAATTATAAAATCACCGATATTGATTATTGAGGGTGAAAGCACGTCTCGATGGCTATTTCGCTACCGCTCATTTAGCCTTTCAGGAAAATTCTTACAAATATTTTAAATAACCTAAAGATCTTTGTACAAACAATAAAGTTAAGGCAAAATTGAAAAAAAGTTTTGACCATGCCAAATCGTATATACTAAATTTATCAAAATATACAGGGTGGCTGATGAAAGCTGCTACTAAAATAAACGTTATAATTTTTTTCTTCTGTGTAACCAACCTGTTCCATTTTTATTTTATTTTATGTATTAATCTGTAGATTTAACCAAAATAAAAAATTAGGACAGTGAATTAAGAATTTTAGAGTCCGTAGTTTCCGTTCAAATAGAATTTAGGCGCACGTTTGGTGGCACCCTCCCTAGCAGATGGAAAATTATGAAGTTCGTGAATAATTTTGAGAAGCGTGTTACAATGCAAGAAGATCTTATCATAGAGAGCCCTCATTTAGGACGTAGCAAACTATCGCTGCTGTAACTGATACCATACGAATCCTATCCTAGAGTTTCGACAAGGAGGTTATCTGCTCAAATTGCTGTCAGCACAGTGACTGCAGACAATTTTGCATCAAGATTTAAACTTATTTCCATATAAAATTAAATAAGCAAGCAAACTTAATAAAACACATTTTCCGATTCGCTTGGAACTTTGCGAGAAGATCACTTAAATACCGGCAGATTATGATGGCTCATATAGTACCTTCATGAATTACTTTAATAAGAATGTATTATTTTTTAAGTGAATTAACAAAAAATAAATAACCTTAACCTTACAAACAGTTATTTGAATTTCTTAATGTAGTAACTCTAATTAAAAAATAAATAAATAAATAAATAAAAATAAAAATTGAGGTGACAGAGAATTAAAAAAATAAAAAAAAATTATTTTAAAATGCCATCGACTGTTAATGGGTTAAGCATTTATTTTAAATTAGTATTTCCTTAAAGATCCCTTCAAAAGCTTTAAAATGATAGCCATATTGATATTTTAAAAATTTTGAGGCCCGTAATTTAAAAATTTGGGCAGGCGCCAATTTTTTCACTTGATGTTTTTTTTCCTTATTTTTTTATTCTCTATCGCCCCATATATGTATTTTTTTGTGATTAGTTTTATATAGGCAATGTAAAGAGGTCTAATCTGCAAAAGGCCTGGTATCTGTAGCACTAGTAAACAAATTTATCTTGAATAAATCCCCTGATTCGTCAATAGGCACAATGATTGGGCTAACATTAGCCCATCAGCTCAGTTGATAATGTAGTCTTTAGTAATATCATACAAGACGACTAGGGACAACTCAGTATTTTATTTGTCTTCTTTGTTTCTTCTAGCAAGTAACTAAAAAATAAAACTTGCTGATATAACAATTATCAAACTGTTCTACATAATTTATTGACTGGTTTTTCTTATCTCAACTAACACCACTTGATGTGACTATAACTGATCTGTAAACAGTGAAAAATGTTAAGTTTCAACATCAATGCAATGTTCGTATTACATAACACTCTGTTAACCTGATTCACCTACATCTATTCTAGTCATTTTATTATTATTACGTCGTTATATTTAACTGCAAATAACTAAATTTATATTATAACCACTTAAACATATTTCATCAAACACTTTTATGTTAAACTATTCCTTTCTCTTACTGCTCTTGAATTTAACAAATACAAACATAAAACTACTATTTGCTGCCAGCTGTAGTAAAAGTGTAACTTTTTTCCATGTGGTTGTAGAGTTTTTGCTCTGTTGACTTTATTGATTGACATTAATATTGAAAGATGAAGAAGAATGGAAAAACAAATTTAATTAGCTTCTTAATAGATCTTTTCTCTTTTATTAACACGTTTTTTTATATTTAAAAAGCAAAAAAAATCTTTTGTAGTCAATCAAGTGTTTTGTATTTATCATGAATCTGTGTTAACAGTAAAAGAGGTTAAGAACTTTTTGATTGTGTAATAAAATATGAAAATATTTTAGTTACAATATTTATTCTCTAAATTGTCTAATGAAAATATTAAAGTTTGTAAATACTGATTGTTGTTTAAATAAAAAAGTAGTTAATTTTTTAGGGTTACGTGACTTTATTATTTTCATCTTAATGTCTATCCCTCCGTCCATTTGGTACAGCCCTCTATCTAAAGAAAGGTAATAGGTAGACTCTTAAAACTTTTTTTTTTTTTATAGCAACTATCACAACAAATTCTAAAAATTAAAGGGTGTCCCAAATGTAACGTAATGCTCATAAAAATATTGATATTTTTTAATGAGATTAACGTCACGTCAGCGCAAAAGCAACAATAAGAGAAAGTAAAATTTCAAACTAAAGGGTAACCTTATATTAACATCATTGTCACTTATAAGGCTGTAGTTTTTTTTAACCGTAAAAGACAGATATTTATAATTCAAATAGAGTGCGTACAAATACGTCCGCTTTAAAAATGAACTATTAACAATAAATTAAAGAAATTAAATAGAAATAGAAATTAAAGAGTGTTTTTAAAAGCCCATGAATTTAATTTGTATGACTTTATCATTTTCAACGTTTTAGGCAGGTACTTAAAATTTCTAGAGAATGGACTGCCGTAGGAGTAGGTTCATGAAATTATTAAAATAAAATGAAGGGTATCCCCATAGTAACGGAAATTTCATATACATTGTCTTATTTGTTTAACTATAATAGGCAGAGACTATAAATATATTCAGTTGCTAAATCGCTATTACAGCAAGTATAGAAAATAAATAATTAAAGGTGTCCCAATAGTGAAGTTATTTTTAAAATATCTTATTTTACGTTTACCCAAAGTATGTTCTACCATGCCCGCTATAACAAGTCTAAGAAATGAAATTAAAAGTAAGAGGGTGACCTATTTATAGTATGAAACCTTTCAGGAGGCTGCTGTAGTTAAATTGGCAAACACGTTGTCTACAAACCTGGTTGGCCAGGGTTCAACTCCTGCGGCAACCAAAAAATAAAATGTTTTTTTCTTGTTTAATGGTATAAAGACATATTCAGAATTAACATTAAACATGCAGCCTCTTTACTATCAATATCTATCTTTCTCTTTTCACCACCTGTCTTAACTCTCATCTATCCCTTTTCTAAAGAATAAAGCACAGTTACGAAAAATAACTAAATAGTCATTATTGCCAAAAGTGCTACTTCTCTTTAAAAAAAAAAGCATCAAAAGAGAGAGGCGAGCTTTCCAACGCTCAGTTGAGTTTTTAAATCCCTGGCAACTCTGCGTCCAGCCATAGTTACTTACCTTTTATTGTTTTAACCTCAAATCTCTTGCCGAAATGTGAGCCTGCAGATAAATATTGGCCTAACCACTCCTTCCGAGATTGATAAAACTCAAAATTTAAAATCAAATCCAGCCAACTATTTCGCCTTAATTTTCTCCCTTGTACGTGCTGCAACCCAATTTTTTTTTAATTATTATGCTTAGAGTTCTTTTTAAAAGAAGAGCAATATTCGAAAACCTGTTTTTTAATTTAGGGATGGAAGTTCAAAGAACACAAACACACTTCGTTATTCGGAATTTGCAAATATTACCAATATTTGTTGAAACAAAAGACAACCTCAACCATCCGCCGTATTATTACTCGCTAGAATCCCAATCTGTAAGACACAGTAGTAATCTAGAGAGCTTCTTAGGGTAGTGAGTCTAGTTGTCTTCAGATATATTCAAAACCAATACCTCCGTATGAATTGCAGATTTCTGCGTTAAAATAAACAAATTTCATGGTCACCCGCTCAAAAAAAAGGCTTTAATTTTGAAGCATTTTTAGATGATAAAAACAGGGTTTTGTTACATAATTTTTATCTACTTTCTAAAGTAACTAAAAGTGGCTGAATACTTAACTTAAATTTTTTCTATCTCAATGTTCTAATTTCGAACCATAAATATTGTCAAAAATTTTCATATCTGTTTTTACTCACTGGGTTCTTTTAGTTGCGAAAAATTCTTTGACATCACTTCGTTTTCTCAGATCGGTATAATTTTCTTCACATTTGAATATCAAGCCTTTTCATAATATGAAGAATTAACTACTCTGTTTAGAACTGTGATATCACCTGCAACTACGTCTTCAATTTGTAGGCGAGTTAAAACGTCTAGATTTTTTAACTGTGAAAAGATCTGGCAGCTTGCTTATTTTATATGGGAGTATTATGGGCCCTTGTATTCTTTTTGTAAACGTGTAAATAAAAAAGGAGAATTAAAGCAGAATTTTTAAGTTTAATTCAATCTTTATAAAAACTATTTTTATTTCAGTTATAAAAAGATATTAAATCTACTTTCATGGCAATCGATTTTAATTTTGTTTTTAACGATGTACTAACTAAAACTTGATTTATTTTTTTTTAGATAAGTTGCTAATATTTTATTATTTTATTTACGATTTTTAAAGCAGTTTTTATTTGAAATGCAATAATTTACTAAGTTTTAATAGTTTTTCAAATTTGTTTTAAAATTTAACATTTTTCACGTTGTAATGTTTTTTGCTAATTTCCTTTAAATCACTATTGACGATTCATTTGTTTTTTCATGGTTTGATGACGAAGCGAAATCCCAAATGTAACCACCACCACAAGCCAGCCAGCACTTAAAATTTCAACAGATTTTTTCATGTCATTCATTATGGCTGCCTGTAAGCATTAACAATAATGAAAAAATCGTATGTAACTATAAGTGAATCCCAGCAAGCAAATATTTAGTAAATTACACAAATTAATATATGAAAAACATAAAGTTAATAAGAATGATTTAGTATTTTGCAAGTGCATTTTGGTAGTCATGAATAATGGCTTTTAACCTTTTAAAAGCAATTGACGAATTATTTGAATAAGTTAATTACACAATTTTATTGTTTATTGGGTTAGATTATTGTGGTCTTACAATTTATGTCCTCAATGAAACCAAGCAAGACGAAGCATGAATGTCTATGACTCCACATGCAACATGACACTGCATTGTGTATTTAAAAGCAAAAACATCCCGCTGAAATTTTTGATACTCTGACTAAATGACAATAAAACTTGAGCTTAAAGGATAAAAGAAATGCATATTAAAGCTGATATTAATGTATGTTAAATAATTGTTACAGCTAATGGTAGGAATAAAAATATTTATATTAAATGATTAAAGGATGGATCTTAAGTTGTAAGATTAAAAAATGTAAATCATTTTTTAAAGAAAAATTAAACTGAAACCAATTATTATGAGGGCTGCTATATATATATCTGGCCTGGCGACACTGAGTGCTGCCAAGTGCAATCTGACATTTCCATTGAAAAGTTTGTCATTTTTAAGCATAATCGTACTCAAAATGTTTCGACGTACGACCATTATTTGTGTTGTTTACAGTGACTTGAAAAAATTAATATAGAAAAAAATGAAATGAACTCGTAAACATTTTCGTGCCATCATTTTTCACAACTTTCGACGTGGATTATCACGACAAGAGTGCATTGATGAACTTAAATCTTTGTATGGCGATGAAGCACCATCCTATAGCACTGTGAAAAATTGGTATAATGAATTTAATCGTGGCCGAAGCTCGCTCAAAGACGAATTCCGTGAACGTCGTCCAAAAACGGCTGTTGTGCCAGAGAACATTGATGCCGTGCGTGAACTCATAACGCAAGATCGACATGCGACATACCGAGAGATAGAGACATCCTTGGACATTTCTTCCACCAGCATACATTCGATACTGCATGAACACCTGGCCGTAAAAAAGGTTTGTTCTCGTTGGATCCCGCATAATTTGAAAGTCGCTCAAAAAAAGGCTCGTGTCGATTGGTGCAAAGAAATGTTGCAAAAATACGATTGCGGTGTTTCAAAAGACGTTTATAAAATCGTCACAGGTAACGAATCATGGATCTATGCGTATGAGCCCGAAACGAAACAACAATCGACCGTGTGGGTCTTCAAAGACGAGCAAAATCCAACGAAAGTTGTTCGTGGAAGAAGCACTTCGAAGCAAATAGTCGCCTGTTTCTTCGGCAAAACTGGTCATGTGGCGACTGTTCTGCTTGAGCAATGTAGGACGGTCACTTCTGAGTGGTACACTACAATTTGTTTGCCTGAAGTTATCGGAGAAATTCGAAAAACCAACAAAAGAAGACAAATCATTGTTCACCATGACAATGCAAGCTCTCACACATCGGCTCAAACCAGAGCGTTTTTGACGGGCCAAAACGTCGAATTAATGTGTCATCCGTCGTACAGAAGAAGCTGTTGAAGTTTTAAAAAACCATGTTTCAGAGGTGTCTCAATCGAAGTGGAAAAAGTGCTTCGACAACTGGTTTGAGCGCATGCAAAAGTGTATAAATCATGCTGGAGAATACTTTGAAAAAAAAAATAAAACCATTTTTGATTAAAAATATTCGCATTTTCACTATTAGGCCAGAAATATATAGAGCAGCCCTCGTATGTTTTGTTTGTGTATAAAAAACAAAATTACTCTGTCGACATTGTGACATTAATAATTAATTCTTAAGTATAAAAACTTATGCCATGAACTGGAATCATCTGAGCAAAAGTGAAAACTCTTTTCAGTTGGATTTCTGTCTGAAATATTTCACTTTCGATTAAGAGAGAGATCATGGACTCAGAAAGAATAAGGGTAACTAGAAAAAAGCTAACACTCACCTAATATAAACATTCATATTAAAATACTTAAATACAACAAAGCCATCTTTACTTTCCTACTGTTCAATGTTTGGCCTGCAAAAAAAAAACACCAGCAACAGAATAAAGGAATGACAAATAGGGATTAAATTACTAAATCTCTGTTATTGAAAACCTTTAACTGTTGCTTTTTTTTAACTACAAAAATGTGTGTGAAAAACTCAGTTAAAGTTTTTCTTTATATTTGAAACAAAATCCCCAAAGGATTTTTTTTTATCTTTTAGAACGTTAATAAAAACATCACAAAAAAAGTAAAATAAAAAAAATCATTTTTATAGCAAATTGGGCAGCTAACAAAAAGAAACCGTTTATAGTTAAATTTATTTTATCTAGATTGTTGAATATGAAAAGGCACTCGTACGGTGGCACTTGAAAAAGTGGCACATTTAGCGAAGTATACAGGTATTTATATACAAATATTCATATATACGAGTTTTAAAAGTATTTAAACTCTTAAGAGTTTAAGTTAAGTTTTACTTGTAGTATTTTGTGTGGCTTTTGTACTTTTTACAAAATTGATTTAAATTGTTTTTTTATACCCTTTACCACAAAAAGGAGAAAAAGGTTATATTTAAGTTAGTCATGCCGTTTGTAATTTCTACAATATCCATTTCCGACCGCATAAAGTATATATATTCTGAATTCTATTGCATAGCCAATTTGGTTGAGCGATGTACATCTGTTCGACCGTATTAAGGTTAAATTCAAGTTTTCCAAGCCACTACATCATTTAGAGAAAATTTAAATACGCCAATTGATCAGACATAGTGGCGAAAGAGGTGCTATTGGATATCAGAAAGATCGGCCAATGTGTTTCGACGCAGCGGGCAAAACACCGCACCTGCTTCTAATTTTTCTATTTGGAGCAGTGAAGTATTTCATATAGAAAAAAAAATTATTGAGTGATAAAGAATTTAAAAATAAACAAAAATATCAAGTAAAAAATTTGGCACTCGCCCATATTTTCCGAGATATGGGCCACTGAAATTTTCATAAAAAAGTTCGATTTTCGATATGGGCGATATGGGTATCATTTAAAAGCTTTTAAATTGATCTTTTGGGAAATATTAAAATTTGTTAAAAAAAGGTTTAACCCATTAAGAGCCGATGACATAGCTATGTAAACTTATATTTACCACTTATTATTATTATTATTTTTTTTTTTTTTTTGTTTTTTTGGTTTTTGAATTCTCTGTCACTGTAAAATTTGTTTTTATTTGATTTTGATAATTTTGATTTAGATTTAGATTTAGACTTAGTGGTGAAGTGTACATAAGATTCTGCATTGCCTAATATAGCACTCTTACTTGTTTTTATATTTTTTGGTTTATGTCCTTATCATGTTAAGTAGATCTGATAAAATTTTAACAGATGACATTGATAAAAAATTAATAAGATTTTTTAATTTGAATGTGTTTATTCATTTCCTTGATCAAATATATTTTCATTACAAAGTCAGGTTGTTTAAAATTTTAAGAAATAAAAACAATTTTTCAGAAATAAAAAAATTTACTTCTCTGTTTCTAACTGTTTTCTATGTAATCAAATCATATGGATTCATGTAACACAAAATGTTTTCTATTACATTGCTACTTGTTTTTTGTTAGTTTTAAGTTGTAGCAAACATTTGAGACAGGCACTAAAAGAAAAACCACAACAGCACAAAGACATTTTACAACTTTGCAAAGCTTATACGAGTCATAAACTTAAATGAGATAATAAAGTTTTATGAAACACGATAGCTGTTGTAGCAATTATTGGATTAAAGGGAAATAAATGTTGTCCAAAGAATAACATAAAGTGAAAATTAGAGCTTGTATTCTGTTGATAACTCAGTGGACAACTGAAAACCAAAACTTTTTTTAATTTTTTTTAATTTAATTTTTCAACTGCAATTATAAACACACCAATTTTATTATTTTTTATATTTATTTTATTTTTAAGGAATAAATTCTTCTATGTATATATATATATATATATATATATATATATATATATATATATATATATATATATATATATATATATATATATATATATATATATATATATTTATATATATATGTATATATATATTTTTTTTTTTTTTGATATTTCGCTACTCCATTGTGTAGCATCAGCAGGATGATCGTTAGGATGAAAATATATATAAAAAATAAAAGTCCCATTGCTTAAAAATTAAATTAAATATAAATAATTAAAAAGGTAAAATAAACACTTTATTAAAATTTATTATTTTTTTGCTGTGAACTTATACTCATTATATCCGTTTGTAAAACAAACATTTTAACCAAAGTGATACTCGTAAGAAGACACTAAATTTATTGAGCTTTATTTATTTAAAATCTAAATAAATTAAATATTTAAAAAACTAAAAATTAATGAAATTAAATAGAAGATTTATTTTCGAACGTTATTTTGAAAACATAAAATAAAAAAATAAATTCTATTATTTTTATTGGTAAATACAGTTTGAGAACAAACAGAAAGGAAAACTGTATTCGCGAATAGAAACTTTTTTAACCTGACTACGAGTCAATCCAATCGACACTATTAGCTCTCATCTTTTTATTGTTAATACCCAACCAATAATGGAATAACAAATAAATGTTTACCCCATTAATTTTCGATTAATCGATTATTTATTTTAATCGACTTTCTAATCATTTGGAGTATGTTGAAATTTTCATTTAGTTTTTTTCTGGGCTTTTGTTTAGTTACAAGAGTAAAGTGGTTTGTGATAAATGTCGTTGATAAAAAATATTGCTGGTCATCATTGTATAAAATAATAAAAAATTTTCTAGGCCGATTTAAATTACCTTAAGATAAACAAGTTTTAAAAAACTAGTGAAAGTTGGAATAAGGATTAAAACGGCTACCGTAGTTGAGGTTTAGAAAACTATTTATCTTTTAATTAACGGTTTTTCCAAAGTCCTGAGGAACTAAATTTAACAATGGATAAAACTGATTTTGGAAGAAAAATGCAACAAGGGCATTTGGAACGAAACTACTTTGCAAATAATTTTTACTAAATCGAGATTAAATGAGAGAAAAAGCTTTATGTCGATGCCAGTACAAGATTCATGACAGCAGTATATTAGAAGTTTTGTGGCAATATTAGAAAAAATTAATTATTAAGACAAGGTAAAATTGCTCAACCTAGATAGGAAAAGAACTTATAAAAAACAACAATATTTTCTTTGTATCGTAAATAATTTTTTTTATTTTCGTAATTATTAAGCAAACAATTTAATAATTTTGAAATATTGTGTGGTATACTCAATACGTTGACTCAATGCCGCATTTGGTTGAATGAGAATTATCAAAATTTATCTTCATCACAAAATCAATAGGCTTATTACGAAAAAAAACTTTTACATAGAAAATTTACAATAAATCACAACCTGAGAAAATCTCTGAATCATAATTTTCCTCTTACTAAAAATTGCTAAAATGAATTTATGAAAATAAAAGAAATAATAATTTATATCTTCTAACAAATTTTGTTTTAACTATCTGCTTTATTTCATATTTTTAAATCTTTAAAAGATTTTTGAAAAACAAACTCTCATACTAACAATTATTTCACAGTTGAGTAGAGAGGTCACTCATACAAAAACATATTTCTTTACAGTTTAAACGTATGGAAATTTGCCAATAAATAAATGTAAAATCATAACTAAATTTCATACATAGCGATAAATCATAAAACAATAAAGAGACAAGAAAAAAAGAGTTGTCTTTCGTTTTACTTCTTTTTTGCATTTATTTCATTTTGTTCTTCAATAGTTTTAAATTTATTGGTCTTTAGGTCAAATTTGTTAATCTAAAGGTCATACGTATAGTCATGGGAATAAATTTTCTAACAAAACAACTTTCCAAAGGCTTTAAAACAAAATTTATCCTGTTGAATGAAAAGAAACGGAACCAAGGTAAAAATTCTAAAATTTTGTACAGCTCAACTTTTTCATATAAAAAATTATTTTGTTCAAAATTTTCTCCAGTTTTCTTTGAAAATATCCGCACGTATTTTTAAATACTTTTTCTTTCTTTCAATTTTAAGAATTTTAAATAAAAATGAACTTAAGTCTAAATTAATTTATTTTATAATTTCAATTAATCTTTTTATCAAAACGTCATGTTGTGTTCGAAAAGTCTATTTTTCACTGAAAAGTTTGTTTTTCTTTAAAAATTCTATTCTTCATCAGAAAGTCTCTTTTTCTTCAAAAAGTCTTCTTTTTATCAAAAAGTCTTCATTTAACAAAAAAAGGCTCCTTTTCACAAAAAAGTCAATTATTCTTTAAAACGTCTCTTTTTTACCTGCCACCTTTTAAGTTAAAAATTCCTTTATCATTAAAAATTCACGTTTTTACTTAAAAGTTTTTTTCTTTAGAAAACCGTCATCTTTGTACTAAAAGTCACCTTTTCACTCAAAAGTAATCATGTACCTAAAAAGTCATTTTTTACTTAAAAGCCACATTTTTACAAACAAGTCACCTTTCACTTAAGAGCCCCTCGCTTCTTTTTCGGTCAAAAGTCGCTTTTTTCACTTATCACTAAAAAGTCAGCTTTTGGTTAAAACGTCTCTTTTTACTTAAAGCCCACCTCTTCAGTATAAAGTCACCTTTTTACTAAAAGTCACGTTTTCAATAAAAACTTCTTATTACTGCAGTCACTTATTCACTTAACAGTCACTTTTTCTTTAAAAAGTCACATCTTTACTAAAAAGTTACCTTTTCAATTAGAAGTCATCTTTTCACTAGAAAAGTCTCTTTTTCACTAAAATCAACTTTTTCGTGAGAAAGTCCTTTTTTATTTAAAGTCACCTTTTCACCCAAACTCACCTTTTCACTTCAAAAATAATCTCTTTTTCAAAAAAGTCACCTTTTAACTTGCGCCGAAAAGGTACTTTATCGGTAAAAGTCACCTCTTCACTTAAAATGACTTTATCACTAAGAAGTCGCCTCTTCTCTAAAAAGTCACCTTTTCACTAAAAAGTCATCGTTTTACTAAAAAGTCACATTTTTACTCATAAGTCACCTTTTCACTTAAGAGCCCCTCGCTTCTTTTTCGGTCAAAAGTCGCTTTTTTCACTTATCACTAAAAAGTCAGCTTTTGGTTAAAACGTCTCTTTTTACTTAAAGCCCACCTCTTCAGTATAAAGTCACCTTTTTACTAAAAGTCACGTTTTCAGTAAAAAGTTCTTATTACTGAAGTCACTTTTTTACTTAACAGTCACTTTTTCACTAAAAAGTCACATTTTTTAAAAAAAAAGTTACCTTTTCAATTAGAAGTCATCTTTTAACTAGAAAAGTCTCTTTTTCACTAAAAGTCAACTTTTCCCTGAGAAAGTCCTTTTTTACTAAAAGTCACCTTTTCACTTAAAGTAACCTTTTCACTTAAAAAATAATCTCTTTTCCAAAAAAGTCACCTTTTAACTTGCGCCGAAAAGCTACTTTACCGGTAAAAGTCACCTCTTCACTTAAAATGACTATCACTAAGAAGTCACCTCTTCTCTAAAAAGTCACCTTTTCACTAAAAAGTCATCGTTTTAATAAAAAGTCACATTTTTACTCATAAGTCACCTTTTCACTTAAGAGCCACTCGTATTTAAGCCAAAAAGCTACTTTTTCGGTAAAAAGTCGCTTTTTGCACTTAAAATGACTTTACCACTAAAAAGTCACCTTTTGGTTAAAACGTCTCTTTTTACTTAAAGCCCACCTCTTCAATATAAAGTCACCTTTTTACTAAAAGTCACGTTTTCAGTAAAAAGTTCTTATTACTGAAGTCACCTTTTCACTTAATAGTCACTTTTTCAATAAAAAAAGTCACCTCTTCTCTAAAAAGTCACCTTTTCACTAAAAAGTCTTTTTGTCACAAAAACGTCACCCTTTCACCATAAATGTGCCTTTGCACTAAAAAGTTTCCTTTTCGCTTAAAAGCCTCTCAAAAGTCACTTTTTTATTTAAAAAATAAATTCTTTATTAAAAACTCATATTTTTGCTAAAAACTTACTCTGTCGTATTAAGTCATTGTTTCCTGTAAAAATTCACTTAAATACAAACAGCTCTAAAAAAAATTAGCATTTTCATTAAAAAGTTAAAAATGAATTCTTTTACTTTTTCCTAAATTTTTAACTTTATATTAAAAAATTTCTTTTAGCAGTCAACAGTTCCTATTTTTTCACGGACAAGTCTTTGTCTATACGAATATGACAGCTGTAATGCAAATAATTATTTTTTTACCTTATTTACAAAACATCTATTTTTTCCCTAAATCACTTCATTTTTTTCAAGAAACTTGTTCTGTTTCTTAAATTCTTTAAAAATCAATTTTCCTTTAAAAATTGTTTAGAAAAAAAAAGAGGTTTCTTTAATTTACATTTATAAAGGGATTTTTTCTTATTAAATAATACAACAATTTTTCTCCAAAGCCCCAAACAATTAAATTCTGTATCGTAAAAGAAAGATAATTGTGTTCTAATGCCAAATAATTTTTATTATTTAAAGCAGCGGGAATTATTGGCTCAGTGCGATTCCTTTTCCTAAATGAAGACAAAAGTTCAAGGCTCTTAAGATCAAACAAAATAAATTTATCATTTTTTTTTCCTTAAATTCTTATATGAAACACTTATGCAGTGAAGAAACAAAGTCAAGGCCGTGACAACGCAAAAATCTAACAAAATAATGATAAAAACAAACGCACTCACATTACTCACACATTAAAAGATGAACACTTCAGTGAAAAGAAAAACTAATTTTAATCAGTTTCTATTCGGCCCTTAAAACTTAAGCAGCCAAATAGAATTACACTAGAAAACTTATACACCTCCAATTAAATTTCGAAGTATAATAAAATTAAGGAACGATATTTTTAACTAATTTTAAATAAATTACGACAGCACAACAACAATAACTAGAATATATAAATCAATTAAAAACTTTCACATAAATTTCATTTGATGTGTGTGTGTATCGGTTTCGTTTAGAAAAGTTGTCGTTTCGGGTTATTTAAATTTTTTGTTGGTTGCACATTGAAATAACTTTTCCTTTGTTTCACACTTAATGATAAATGGCAGCTATAATTCATTATATTTTGTATGTATACATCAGCAAGTACCTACACACACATACACATACACAAACACATATTCATACTCATATCCATACGTTTAAAAATACGTCATAAAAAATTAAAAATAAATTTATTGAACTCAATAGTTGACTACGGAACCACATTTTATATATTTTCACATAAATATGTATGTGTTTATATAATTGTGTGTATGTGGGAAAAAGAAATAATTCTGCAAATCAGGCACGCATTTTAAAGCAACAGGAGGAATTATTTTTTTCTTTTTCCTTAAATAGGAAATAAAATATCTCTTATACATGAAAGAGATGTTATAGTTTTTAAAAGAGTACCAAAAGTTGAGTAATATAAATTCAAGAGATACCATCAGCTCTTAGAGATTGAAGAGAATTCTTTAAGAGAAATAATCTGTCGAACACAAAACATGATATTCAGATTTTAAATGATTTAAAAACAAGTTGATTACAAGTTAAAAAACATACTTTTTAAAATTTAATTAGAATTTCATACCCAAATGATAGAAAAAACGTAGCACAAGAGAACTGTATGCGTACATCCACCTCAAAGTCCTGTAGGAAAATAGTAGAATTATGAACAGGGATTTAATTGCAACCCTGAAAAAGTAATGCAAAGGACAGCTGTTAAAGTTTTAACAGTTCATTAAGTCGATTATTTTATAGCGTGTTTTTTATCCATTAGATGTGGTAACGATCACCAGGTTGTAACCAACACCAAACAGAGTATTTTTCTGGATCAATAATAACAACGATTCGCATTTCCATCACAACCTAAATATTTCATCACTATGCAAGTGCTATTAGCTGGATCATAATACCACATTCTACGACGAGGAGCTATGGAACACACAGAGACAACATCTCGTGGACCGACACATCTAGCAGGACCTTTAAGAAAGAAATGTATCGTTTTAACAAAAAACAAATAAAATCGTATCATTTTGAATTCTGCGCCCTTGGGCTTTTGTGCCAGCCACTAAATCGGCTACAAAAATTGTTAATAAAATTATGAACTTCATTTTGACTACAGATTTTATGAGGTTTCTTTAAGAATTGTATTAGTGCTAGGAATTTTATTTAATATTAAAAGAAAAGACTTGAAACAGGAAACTTCAAAATTTAAATCATTTACATTATTGCTACCAACTTACGAAGAAAACTGACTTCACTTATTGAAAAATATGTTTAGCGGAAATTTAGAGTTAATATTTTTTTATTCTGTCGTTTTTATCCACCTGGCACAGTAATTTATACAAACTCAAATTTAAGCCATATCTTTTTGTTTGATTCGTATTTAAACAGGTGTTTTTCTGTTTAACAACTTTTGAGTGAAAATTTAAAATTTGTTTATTTAACACATTTAACATAATAAATTGTATTTAACAATTGACATATGTTAAGACTGTTAATTGTTTAAAAATATTGTCAACTTTTTTGCATTGAAGACATGTGTAAATATTAACAAAACAAATAATTTTATTCGTATAAAAATTAATATGTTCCATAAAATATGACAATAATTGTGAACAACATAAAAATAAAAAAATCACAATAATAAACTCTTTTTTTAATTTCTTTTAAACATTTGTAAACATTAATTATAGAACCATTCTCAGAATTTCCGCTTTATATATGATAAAAATCCGTATAAATACGACCGCTTAATAAGCAACTAAATACATTAAGTTTTATTGACTTTCACTATAACTTCAACAAATTTATAAAAAAAAGAACCTAAAACTGAATTAAAATGAAATTTATCACTCTATTAGCAATGTTTGTTGTGATCTTTGCCGCCAGTACAACAGCACAACGTGGCAGATGTCCTCAAAGAGCTCGTAAGTATTAAAGTTTAAACTGAAATAATAAAAAAAAAATATGTTTCAAAAGTAACAAAAATATTAATTTCAATTTCATATATTTTTAGGTCCTGCAACTTGTGTTGGTCCTCGCAATGTGGGTAATCGCTGTCCCACTGCACCTCCACGAAGGATGTGGTATTATAATCAGACAAATCGCACCTGCATGCCAATGCAACATTTAGGCTGTGGTGGCAATGCCAATCGATGGTGTACACGTCTTGCTTGTGAGCTCAGATGTAATCGTCCAACCACCCCTGCTTCATAAAATGTTTAAAATGAATTTTTGACCTCTCTTTAAAACTACAATAAAAATTTGTATATGAAATTAAAAAAAACTGATTTTATTCTCAAATACTATAAAAATTAATATACAGCGTTTCCATTAGAAATCGCTGTTGTATAGAAAGCAGCAACTGTAGTTGCATATAAATTTTTTTTAACGTTTGCAGCTCCACTCCGAGAAAACAAAAAATAAAAAATAAATTTATATGTTAACGAACAAAAAAAAAAAAAACAGTAAAAAATCTCATGCTAACCAACTGATCGTGATTGATAATGAGATTTTTCTTTCAGTCGTTGCAGTCGAATTGGTGACTTAAATAGAGAATTTAAATAGAGAACACTGCCTTCAATAGACAGATACGAAGAATGCTAAATACGGATATAAGAAAACCAAAAAATGCATTAAAATCTGCAGGCTTGTTTTTTTTTTTTTTGAAAAATAACCACGACATTTGAAAATAATTATCTTCTTCAGTCAAATTAAAAATGAACTTAAATTTTATTTAAGAAATCTTCATTAGGTGAAAAATATATCAAGTTTAGAAGAGAAGTAGGAAATAAATAAATCGACAAAGTGGCATTTAGATTCAAAAGCGAACATTTCCATATTAGATATGGGCCACCCTAAATTTCTAACTTTATCTTTCGATATTTGGTCTCAATATTTGGTGTTGTACCGCAAAAAAATTTTTAAAAACTATTTGCCAAAATGTGTGAGTTTAGGGAAAACCCTTTAAATTTTAAATTAATTGTTTTTAATTGATGATATCACGGACCCATTTTCTGCGTATTTTATAATGTTGACATCTTATTTACCAGGAAAGAACACTTAAAAGTTTTATTTTCAAGATTATTGTCACAGCGCAGTAATTGCTTGAGATGATTTCTTTCTGTTTTTACGAAGGCGGTACATTAATTCTTCCTAGTTGACTCAAGCTTGCGACCAGTTTCTATACTATTTAAGCAATCCAGTTTCCCTAAGTCTTTAACTGCGAATTATTTGTTCTACAAAAAAACGTTTTTATTACGTTTATCAATTTATTCACCGAGGCTACACAACAATTACTTTCCTTTTGCGATCTCCTTGTTTTACTATATCAGATCCATTGTACGCAAGCGTCATCAACAATTCGTCCTTCGCATACTAACAATATTTGTCTTTCATTTTTATTTAATAAAAGAGTTTGCTGTTTTTCATTTGTTCCACAGCTTATCAACAAAAAAATACATTTCCTAATATTGAACAGCCTTTTTGAATTTTAACTCACGATCTTCTGGTTTAAAAACACATAGACTCAGCTACAACGGTTGCTCAACAATTGTTAGATAACATTTCTTTCATACACCACACCTCACTAATGATGGAAGGAATAATTCATTCACCTCTGTTTTTATTAACCAAAACCTAAAAATACATCTTAATGTAGTGTGTGAGAAAGATGTTTATCCATTGAATTTTTAATTACTTTAATAAATAAATAAGAAGTACAGTAAGACACTAAAAAAATGAAAGAAAAATGAGATGAAAAATAAATAAAATGACTGCAGTTTTAAATGCTTTTGTTTAAACTTTTAAAAATTTTATAATTGTTGCTTAAAAATTTATAATAATGTACTTTTTTATACTTTTATATTTGTGCTCATTAGGGGAATTTTTTTACAGACAAAATATATCAAAATTAGCAATATAAAGGTTAGATCTATTACGCTGAAATAATCCCTTTGTAATATTTAATAAAAAAAAGTCCTTGCAGATTAATGTCGTTTTATTTTTAAAATCCAGTGTTTTTATAAATCCGCAATAATGTTATTAACAGAATTTCAATGCACTTACACATTTATACATCTCTATCTTTAACACTCTGTTAACTGGTCGTTCTCTCTATTTCTATTAACTTCTGCGCCTTTCGTTAATCTTTAAAAAATATTATTACTCTTATACCCATCAACATTCCCATCTGCATAATTTTTAGTGA
The DNA here is from genome assembly GCA_937654795.1 of Cistogaster globosa. Classification (NCBI taxonomy): domain Eukaryota; kingdom Metazoa; phylum Arthropoda; class Insecta; order Diptera; family Tachinidae; genus Cistogaster; species Cistogaster globosa. The sequence goes on along the minus strand of OW569407.1, from coordinate 93,739,236 downwards.
AATAACACTGTTTCAGGCAGATTATCTGTATATTTGTGTTTAAATAAAATAAAGTTAATCATGATAAATTGTAGAAGTAAAAACTAAAAAAAGTCAATAGAAATACGCGCTTTTCGAAAAGCAACAGATTTTATTTTAACAGAATTATGCTGTGAAAAAGTAGAATATTTATAGATTGACAGGCAACATCATGAAGTGTCTAGCAGGAAAAATCCATGCCATACTGTTGGAAACTGGTTTCATTAATTATTTTATTTGCTTATTTTTCGCAATACAATTATTGTATTCCAATATTAATTTCTTAAAACTTTATTAAAATAAAGAAGCCCCTCGTAAAATTATTATAACAGCTTCAAGAATCGTCTATGTGCCAAATAAAATCTAAACCACATCTGGCTTATTAAATAGTTTTTGAATGCAAAAATGACAAATAATTCTACGAGGTCGATTCTAAAATAAATAATAACAAAAAAATTTTGAAACTAGAAAAGTTCATTTCAAGCAACTGTTTCTCGCAGGCCCATAGTTTTTTTGCCATCGACCATTTTGAAAGAGATGAATTCATCAAACTCATTTAAAACACTTTGCCACATTTTATAATATAGTTTTATTAGATGTTGGTAAAAGGCCCACAAAGAACTAAATTATTCACTCTCATTCGATTTTTCTTTAATACATCAATCTTTATTGTTGTATATTAAGAGCGGATTAATTATCGATGCACATTTTTTGGGACTTTTTTTAAATTTGCAGAAAAAAGCATATATTCTATTCTACTAGTAGTCTGCCAAGTGCGAGGACCACCCTTTAATTTTTAATTTTATTTTATTAACTTTTTACAGCGGGGATAGTGAAAAACCTTGGGTTCAGTTAAAATAAGGCCCGTGTAAAAATAAAAATACTATTGCTAAATTTGTAGTCTCAGGTTCAAAAACTAGGCCATAAATGTGAAAATCGTTACACGATTATATTTAATTTAATTTAGTTTTTTGTACTGCTAACATGTATAGCAATACAAACTCTGTGCAGATTTCAAGCGTTTGCCTCTAACTGCATCTATGGAAATTTCTTTTAATTTTTTAAATTTATTGTTTAGAATCGTTTTTATAGAGAACATATTTCCACATCCTCTCTATAAATTCACAATTTTTTTGAAATTGGGCTTAAAAAATGTATGAATAAAAAATTTCACTTTTATAATTTTCAATCAGAAATATCGCAAATTATCATGTTCAAATTAAAATTTAATTTTCAAGATTTACGAAAATTATTGACTGGAGATACAGCGAGAAGTTACTCCACGAGCGCAAATTTTTTTGAAAGATCAAATTTATAAGACAGTTTCATTTAAAAAATATTTAGAACTAAATATGTTTTCGTTAACATTATTGCTAAAATTAAAAATTCTTAAACAGTTCTTATAATCCAAGTAATAAAAATTTTCAAACAAAACATATAAATTATGAAACACATGTATGCATTTGTTTTTTTCACACATACACTTTCACTCTTTCATATGTATTTATTTATTGTGTAAATTTTCATTTCTGTAAAATGCCTTGCATTTAAGAAACTACAACAGCTGCAAGTTTTCTTCATGCTATTGTTTGATTTCATTTTGAAAGAACGGAAACAGTCTTAACTCTGCAACCAACCAACCATCCAACCAACCAATCCACAAACCAAACAACATAAACCAACTAATTGACATGATAACGAACACTTTTCCTTTTTTTGATTTTATATTTTTTTATTTTTATTATTTTTGCTATGACAGGATACCTGTGTTTGGTTGGTTTTGCTGTAAAAACAGCTTGTGGCAATGTCACCGTTGAATTGTATATTAATAGACATAATGACAATTATTATTATTATTATTACAATTCTTTTTTTCGTGTTCAAGTATCCACGTGTTTATATGTGTTAAACAAAAAGTGAAATTTTTAAAGGTAAAACATGTTTAAAAATAACATTTAATTAGTACAATAAATAATAAATTGTTAAAAGTGGTATTGAAATCAATGAGAAATATAAATGTATTAAATGTGGTAAAATGTGGTGAAATGTAACAGCACAATGCAATAAAGTACCACATTGCATATGCAATAAAGTACTTAAATGATTTATAGGATTTAAAATGCACTCAGTAAAACTCCAATGAAAAATGCAATTTTTTATTATTTAAACGCTTCTGTGCTTCAGATTTTTTTGTTAAAAAAGATATTTTTATGTCACCTTCAGTATTTTTATAAAAACGAAAAAAAGTCGTGTTCAAATAGATTTTGATTGAAAATAATAAATGTCTAAGATTAATACAGCTTATTGCTACAGGAAAACATATTTTTTTAAGTAAAATTAAATAAAAAATTTTTTTGCAAGGGAAAACTTTATAGTTTTAGGTAATAAATTAAGGAAGGGTTCTTTTAAACCCTCCAACACAAAAAGTGGAAACAGGGTACATTTAAATTTGCCATTCTGTTTGTAATTTCTCGATAATATTTTTGAACCCAATTGTATATATTTTCTGAGCCCTTATGCATAGCGAAGTCGATTTAGCGATGTCCGCCTGTCTGTCCATTTTAGTGTTGATATTAACTTTATCAAAGCACTAGATGAGCTAGAGAAAACCTTAATATGCCAATCGATCAGATATAGTTTCGTAAATTTTGCTATTGAAAATCAGCAAGATCGGTCCATGTACTTTGCGGTAGCTGGCAAAATATAACGCCCAACTCTAATTTGTCCACCTAATTTCAAAAAATGAAGTAACTGAAATTTAAAAACAAAAATATGGGGCAATAGGGAATTAAAACATAAGACAAAAAATTATTAGTGAAAAAAATTGCGCTCGCCATATATTTCGTGTTATGGTCATCTGAACTTTTTATAGAAAAGTAGGTCTATGCAATATATTTTTCAAGACACCAATATGCGTATCATATAAAAGCTTTTGTAGGGATCTTAAAGGAAGAGCTAAAATTTTTTAAAAATGCTTAACCCATTAAGAGCCGGTAACATTCATTTTTTTGAGACATCATTAAAAACCTTTTAAAGAGAATTTTCAGGAAATACTAAAATCCAGGATCTTTCAGGAAATACTAAAATTTCTTAAAATTGCTTAACCCATTTAGAACCGGTGAAAGTTTTATGTACAATTTTATCCTGATATTTGTGTTTTTTTTTTTTTTTGGTTTTCATTGCAGTTACTTTACTAAACTAGATTAACATACCTGGCGAAGGGTATATAAGACTCGGCATAGACGAATATTATAAACATTATTTTTTTAATATGAAAACTTTAAAAAAGGATGTCTTTTTAATTTGTGCGAAAAGTGTAAAAAAAACAGTGATACTTGAGAACAGCACTCTAATTTTTTTAAATTTAAAGTTTTTTACAAAACTTCTTTTGTGTTGCCTATTTTAAATAATATTTTCCTACAACTATTTAAAAAATTTTAATGCTTTTCATGATTTTGTTTTTCACATTTACCATCAGTATACTACGACAAAACGTCATGATGCTTAAACAACGCTTTGAAATTATCCAAACTTAGTATGGAGTCCTGTAATTAATATTCGTGACTTGTCTACAACTAAATGAGTTTTATGTCGCAAATCATGTCGTCCATCAGAGCAAGCCATCTGTCGAACTGTATAAAAATTTATTACCACTAACTCTCTAAATGAAGAAATAATATAAACAGGTCAGAGGAATGTATGTGCTGAGCGAAAGTGTAAAAGTAAATCTAAATTTATGGATTTGTTATCGGTTGCAGGAATAGGAGTTCTATCCTTCTACTATCATAGATGCCATCAGTAGGTCCTTCCAATTAAAAATGTTTTGGAAACGCTGCGCTTTATTAATTTATTTATTTTTTTTTTTTTGTAGAAGTACTTATGATTCTTTATTTTAAACACTTACAGTAATATTAAGAAATCTTTTTAAAAAAAATTCACCTTTATTAAATGAGATATTTTTTATCAAGGTACTTTTTTTACAAAAGGTACCTTTCAAGAAAATCTTACTTTAAAAGTGAAGTAAAAAAAATTAAAAAATATTTGATTTATGGTTTTTCTAGCAAAAAGTAGCTATTGGTGACATAATTACATTTTAGAAAATAAGGCATATGCTTGCGGAGTTTTCGTTAGAATTATAGAAGAAAAGTACTTTTTTTGAATTTTTAGATTTTAAACTTCTTTTTTAAGTTTATATTAAAACCTCTTTCTTAAGTATTTGTTTTAAAGAAACTTTATAAAAGTGATAAGAAAAACAAGTACATACTGCTAATTTACCTACCAAGTTTCAATTTATTTTAATTTTAAAGAATGAACACAAGAATTTTTGAAGTTTTTGTTTAAAAAAATTATCCAATTAAGTTTTCATAAAATTTTTAAAGCACAATAATTTATTTTTTTATGCTCCCTTTAGAAAGAAGAAAACTAAAGTTACAAATTTTATAATTCACACACACACATACGCATCTACATAAACTTGCCATTTGCCAGATGCATTTGCACATTTGCACATTTGCACATTTTCCCATTCAACCATAATTACAACTGCATAAATGAACCACTATGATGGTTTGGTTACACTTTATTATTTTTATCATTTATTTTTATTATTGTTGTTATTGTTGTTATTTTTTTATTTTCGCTTCCTTTTTTACCAAGTTTTATGAGAAACTTTTATTGCAAATGTTTTACAATGAAAATGGGTTTTGTTGCTCATTTTGTGGTTTTAGTTTTATAGACAATTTTAATGTTTAACGCATTGCGTGTAAAAAATGATTTAATTATAAATATCAGAATATTTAAAGAAAGTAGCTGGATTATCTATTAATAGTTCTATTTGTTTACGGATTTAAATTTTAATAAATTTTTAATTGATTAAATTATTTATTTAATCACAACAATTTTTATTTTCCTTTTTAACTAAATTTAAAATTGATTAAAATACTTTTCCGTCCGTCCGTCCGTGCTTGTGCTGAAATCAACTCAATCAACCAAGGCAGAGAAAAATAGATCTAGAGAAAATCTAAATACGCCAATCGATCAGACATAGTTAAGAAAATTTTTCTAATAAAAATCAGCAAGATCGGTCTATGTCCTTTTAGGCAGCGGCCAAAATATCAGCCTGCCTATAATTTTTACATATCGTTTTCAACAATGAAGTAACTCTAGTCAAAAAAAATAAATAAATAAATAAATGGGGCTATAGAAAATTAAAAAGTAGAAAAAAAATAAGTGAAAATATTGGCGCTCGCCCATGTTTTCAGAGTTATGGGCCTCTGAACTTTTTATAGAAAAGTACGATTGTGCACTAAATTTTTTCAGACATCATGATGGGTGTCATTTAAAAGATCTTGAAGAAATCTTTCTGGAAATGTTAAAATTTTTTTCAATGTTTAACCCATTAAGAGCTGGTGAAATTTTTATTATTATTTTTTTAATTCTTAAATCCAACAACAACTAACTTCTGTGTTAATTTTGAAATGAAGTAAGATTTAAGCAAATTTAAATTTATCTCTATTACAAATATATTTATTTTATTTTTAACACTTGATTTAAATTATTGAAAATTTTCTTTCAATAGCTACTGTTCATATATATTGTTGTATGCTAAAACTGCCTAGACATCTTCGTTTTGGAACATGACTCAGTTATATTGTCATAAGTTAATTATACCCATTCTTACTGATGCACAAACAGAGTCAAAAGCTTATGGTTGACTTACATATGTAAATTCATGTCTAATCAAGTATGGTACTAAATAAAATTACATATGTACGTTCATGCATAAATGCTCTATAATTGCGATAATAAAAGTTACATTTGTTTAGCTTAATAATTAGCAGTAAATTAAAGGATTTGACTATTTAAACAATTGTAAATTAATGCCAAACATACATGTATACAGGAAGGGAGGCATGTAACAATGAAAGGTAATGTTTGTAAAAAGCCATAAACTACAACAAAGCTTAAAGTTTTATACAGTGCTGCAAGAACACCGTCTCCCATCAAAAGGGCTCTGCATATAAAACAGCATTGAAGTGAATTTAAAACAGAAAATCACGCTAACTTACATGTCACAACTTTAGGTCAAATAATAAAGGTGTAATTTGAAAAAAAAAAACAAGGGAATCATACTCTGACATTCCTGCTTGCGAAATAGAAATCATAGAAATTTAAATAATAAACCTGCATTCTATAATTATATGCAATAAGTCCGCTATCTGGACTAGACTATTATCACCCCAAGAAGGCAATAAGACTCGCGAGCTAAATATAAAGCGAATGAAAATAAAATTAATGAGTTCTTAAATAAAATAGGTAAATGAACTTTGAGTTTATTTATATTTTATAAACTTTTCTTTTATTAAAAAAAAGCTCATGCAAAAACTTCTTTTTTAAAATCACATTTATGATTTCAAAGCTAAAAATTTTATAAAGAAATAAATCTTTATTTTTGATTTTTGAAATATGTAGTCAAACTCCTTTAATATTAAAACCAAATAAAAAACTTCAATTCGGCATATATTATTCATGTAGATTTTAATTTCTAAAATTTATTTAAAAAACAAGTAAGAGTGCTAAATCCGACTCTGCCACATCTTATATATCCTTCACCATGTATGTAAATCTAGTTTAGGAAAGTAACTCTAATAAAAAAACAAATTTCCGGAGAACAAGAATTAAAAAATACGAAAATAAGAATTAACAACGATTTATAATTTTACATAAAAATACCAACGGCTCTTAATGGGTCAAGCATTTTTTTTAAATTTAACTATTTTTTATAGATCACTTTAAAATCTTTTAAATGATACCGATATTAACGTCTTAACAAATATATTGCACTATCGTACTTTTCTATGAAAGGTTTAGCGGCTCACAACTCGGAAAATATGGTCGACGCAAATTTTTTCATTTCTGTTTTTTTTTTGCTTATTTTTTTTTTTTTTTTTTTTTAATTAGGACCAGCACTCAGGGATGACCCTACTTGTGCAATGCATTGTGCCAGAACTAGGAAATTAGTTTGTTGGAAAGGGGATAGAGGGAGTAGTGCTTGTGGATATTTAATTTAAATTTTTGCACATTGAAAGTGGCAGGAAAGACCTCTGCAGGGAGTTTATTCCACATACGAACTGTTCGGCTAACAAACGAATTTTCTCTGTTAGAACAAAGGATTGAGCTCTTTATGCAGAGCGTGTTGCGCGTAGGAAATTATGATTTTCAGGAATGACTTCGCTGATTTCATAAGAACACATTCAATTGTAGTAACGATAAAACAGTGAAACATACCCCACATTGCGTTGGTGCTCTAGTGAATCTAAAGAGCTGGATACCTTACTGTCACGGATGAGCCTCTTTGCTATCTTCTATACGCGGTTGAATAACTCCAAAATAGAATTTAAAGCACCGACCCATACATGAAATTTGTATTCCATTTCCGTGTGATAAATGTGACACAGATAGTAAGGAGATCAGATGGAGTAAAGTATTTCTTACACCGTTTCAGAAAACCTAGGCACTTTAATGCTTCTTTTGAAAGATGAAAAATATGCTTATTCCAATGAACATCGCATTGAATTTTCATGCCAAGATCATCGAGAGCTTCATTTTTTAATTCCCTATCCGTCCATACATTTGTTTTTATTTTTTTTTTTTTTTGAGTAACTTCTTTTTGCAATTGGTATGGAAAATTTAGAGGCAGGCGTGGTGTTAAGCCCACTGCCTCGAAGGACATTGACAGATCTTGCTGATTTTCAATAGCAAAATTTTCAATACTAACATGAGCGGAAACATATTCATCGCTCAATCGACTTCGCTATGCATAAGAATTCAGGGGTCGGGATTATCCCTTTTCTACCTGTGGTGAAGGATATAAAAACAAGAAAGCAACGAAACTTTAAGCAGCATATTTTGGATCGCTACATCCATCATTAACATTCTATTTACCTGAAGTTGTGTACCTTTCAAAAACTATCCTTTTAACCAAACGATTTCAAAACTAAAATACGAGAAATATTCATAACCCATCAGCATTAGTATTTTTAAATGAGTTACAAACACAAACCAAAACTTCATTCGTAGTTCCCTCACAGTGGGAAATTTAATTTAAAAAAATATAAAAATAGTTGCATTGAAATTTTACATGGTGTGACGGCTTAAATATGACGTTTTCTAAAGTGCAATTGGAATTGTTACCGAGGTGAGTTATTTTAAAGCATTACGGAGCTGGTTATATAAGTAATATAATGTCCAAATAAAATAAATAAAACTTTTCTAAAGCCATCTATTGTTTAGAACTATATACTTATTTTATCTTCTTCAAAATTCCCCACTGTGCAGCAACGAATGTAATTGTACTTTTATTAATTTTTTTCCCATCACAGTAGAAGTGCCTAAAAATATATTGTTTACTTTAGCACTAACAACTTGACATTTGTTTAATTTTAATTAGCAAAAATATATGTGACAAAATATTATGTGTGAGAAAAAACCTTCATAATAAAGAAAAAAAAATTTTAAACTTTATAATCGCAAAACCACGCAGTGTGAGTAGTTTGCAGAAAAAGGATTAAGAATCCAACACGAACTACTTCTTCGTGGAACATTTTTTCTGAAGTTATTTTATAATAACCATTTTAAATAATTTATTTAAAACTTAAATCTTAATTTTTTAGCTGTGAATAAAATCAGCGATGCTTCTGTAAACGATGTTGAAGGATGTGTGGTCGAGTTTAAAGATCTTTAAATTTTGTTTTTGTTTTTGTATTATTGTGATGTAATAAAAATTTAGTAGAAAATCGGTTGGTATGCTGAAAGTTTTATTTATTTTATTTCTAAATTAAAGTAATAAAAAGATTGCTTGCAACAGGCATTAAAAAAGTTTACTTGACCGAATTGTCTCTTTACAAAAATCTATTTTGTTAATTGGGAGATGCGACCCAACTTATTCACTACTGAAATCCACAATTTTTGTTCTTTGATTGCGCTAATATTGACATAATGAAAATAAAATTTTTTAAATATTTTTATTTTAAAATGCGTAAATTTATTAAAACTGGCAAAAAGTTCCCCAATATTTAAAGGTGAATCAAAAATTAGTTACGTGAAAAGCAAAAATCTGTAGGAAATAAGAAGAAATCGATTACAAAATATCATTATATTGCTGTAATGTATTGTTTTATTTATTAATTTAATTGTTTAATTTATTTCTTAATATTATATTATACGACTCACGAATCATTTTATTCGATTTCAAATAATACGTACGATTGACAAAATTCGATTGGTAGCAGTTTTTGATTCCATAACCCACTCACGTTGTTCGTCAGTGGGCTTAGTCGATATGGAGAATATGAATCTATAAAATGATACTTCAGTTAAAATTTTTCTGCGTACATCACACCATTTGAGATCCATGGCTGTTTGTCTTTGTAAGTTTTTTTCATTATGACTTAAATTGTATTTGTAGCAGAACAAAGTTATTTTCTATGGAGTCGTATGATTGCGAAAGGCTGACGCGTTCAGATACGTGAAGCTGTCACATTCTTATAAGAAGAAAAATTCATTTTGCAAGCTACGTTCGGCTACCACTCTAAATTTTGCATATAAGAAATGCCTACAATTAAGCAATAAATATCAAAATTCAAAATGACAAAAATCCTGCGAATACGACAATAAACAGAAGAAAAACCGTTTCGTTAAATAATTCTTAGTTTTTATACCATTCAATACAGGTGGAAAAGTGGTATATCAAAGCTTTTCATTCCGTTTGTAATTTCTACACTCCGAGTTCTTATACGTAGCGAAGTCGGCTGAGCGATGTTCGTCTGGCCATCCGTGTTAGTGTTTTAATCAATTTTGCCAAGGCACTAGAGAGGCTAGAGAAAATTAAAATACGCCAATCGATCAGAGAAAGTTTCAAAAATTTGTCTATTGTAAATCAGCAAGATCCGTCCATGGCCTTCGAAGCAGCGGGGAAAACACCACGACTGCCTCTAGATTTACAATATCATTTCGAACAATAAAGTTAATCCAATCAAAAAAACAATTACTTAAGGCGACAGAGAATTAAAGAACAAGAAAAAGCATTAAGCAAAAAAATGGCCTTCGCCCATATATTCCGAATAATGGGCCTCTAAATTTTGCAAAAAAAACTTCCATTGTCAATATGAACAATATAAAGAGATCTTTCAGGAAATGCTAAAGTCTTTAAAAAATGTTTGACCCATTAAGATTCGGTGGCATTTTATGTAAAAACCGAGATTAAAATAACAGCTCTGTAAAATAATCGTATAATTTCGGCCATTTTGCTTTAAACATAATATTTCCTTCTCAACCTCTATTCTGCTTTTAAACCCATGAAAATGCTTCTTCCAATAATCATTACAGTATTTCCATTTTTACTTCCTACCATTATCGCTTTATCTATTTAAAAATACACAATTTACAAACTCTCTTATGCTGAAAAATCTAAATGTTTACGCAATCAAACTTATGCCCCTACATTTGCCGAAAAAAAGCGCACAAATTTAATAAAATTAAAAAAAAAAAACTTAATTCATACATATTTCCTTCGCGACTTAGAGTGTCATTTATGCGGGCATCTAATTTTTTAATTTAAATTACGTTAATGCGATGCAGAGAAAATGCACATGAAACTACACAAACACAAAGATTCACACAAGTCGGTAAGTTTTCATATATGTTTGTATGTGTGCGGGTATTTGTGCACTCTCATTAAAATTTTTGTCGCATTGTAGTTTTTATTTTCTTTTAAAGCCATTTTACATGACACTGCAGACAAATTTGAATAAAATTACACTGCGCAACAAAATGAAAAAAGTCGTGAAACAGTAGCTGTTTAAATTCTTAGTTATATTACGCTGCTACTGGTCGCATAATAAATTAAGTCTCTATTTTTTAGTCGATTATTAATTTCTGATAATAATAGTTTAAAAATAAAATAAATTTTTTTTTAATTTATTTATAAGTGGCAACACACTCTGAATTGGTTAAAGGTCTGCGGCACTACCAGTAGTTGTTATGGTCACAACCCATTCTGCTTACTCTTGCTCGCACGAATTTTAAGTGTGAGTAAGTGACTGCTTTTTATTTCCTTCAGAATGAGCCATTATAATATGATGCTCGCAGATCAAAAAAGAAACAGACCAAATGGATAATTCATAAATAATTTTCTATCTGCAAGATTTTTGGCAAGCGATCGCATGTTATCATACGAAAGTGACTGTCTATTTATGACTACCTCATTTAAAGGTGTTTAGTTTTAAAAATGTTGCTTCCAGAAGTTGCCAAGACTGAACAAATTCTTAATGATGCATGACTACTACGAGGGCTGCTATATATGTTTCTGGCCTGGCAACACTGAGTGCTGCCAAGTGCAATCTGACATTTCCATTGGAAAGTTTGTCATTTTTAAGCATAATCGTACTCAAAACGTTTTGACGTACGACGTTGTTTACAGTGACTTGAAAAATTAATATAGAAAAAAATGGAATTAACTCGTGAACATTTTCGTGCCATCATTTTTCACAACTTTCGACGTGGATTATCACGACAAGAGTGCATTGATGAACTTAAATCTTTGTATGGCGATGAAGCACCATCCTATAGCACTGTGAAAAATTGGTATAATGAATTTAATCGTGGCCAAAGCTCGCTCAAAGAAAAATTCCGTGAAGGTTGTTAAAAAACGGCTGTTGTGCCAGAGAACATTGATGCCGTGCGTGAACTCATAACGCAAGATCGACATGCGACATACCGAGAGATAGAGACGTCCTTGGACATTTCTTTCACCAGCATACATTCGATACTGCATGAACACCTGGCCGTAAAAAGGTTTGTTCTCGTTGGATCCCGCACAATTTTAAAGTCGCTCAAAAAAAGGCTCGTGTCGATTGGTGCAAAGAAACGTTGCAAAAATACGATTGCGATGCTTCAAAAGACGTTTATAAGATCGTCACAGATGACGAATCATGGATCTATGCGTATGAGCCCGAAACGAAACAACAATCGACCGTGTGGGTGGTCAAAGACGAGCAAAATCCAACGAAAGATATTCGTGGAAGAAGCACTTCGAAGCAAATGGTCGCCTGTTTCTTCGGCAAAACTGGTCATGTGGCGACTGTTCCGCTTGTGCAACGTAGGGGTACACTACAATTTGTTTGCCTGAAGTCATCGGAGAAATTCGAAAAACCAACAAGAGAAGACGAATCATTGTTCATTATGACAATGCGAGCTCTCACACATCGGCTCAAACCAGAGCGTTTTTGACCGGCCAAAACGTCGAATTAATGGGTCATCCGCCGTACAGCCCTGACTTGGCACCTAATGACTTCTTCTTGTTTCCGCACATCAAGAAAAAAATGCTTGGTCATCGATTTTCGTCGCCAGAAGAAGCTGTTGAAGTGTTCAAAAACCATGTTTTAGAGGTGTCTCAATCGGAGTGAAAAAAGTGCTTCGACAACTGGTTTGAGCGCATGCAAAAGTGTATAAATCATGCTGGAGAATACTTTGAAAAACAATAAAACCATTTTTAATTATAAATATTCGCATTTTCACTATTAGGCCAGAAATATATAGAGCAGCCCTCGTATATAAATACATATAAAAAATTTTGTGGTTGTAAAGCTGTAAGGATATCCACTCCCTGACATTGTTGGCAAACTTAAGGATTTTTTGTAATATCATCGTGTTATTTATAATAACAAAGGCTTGATGAAGTGAGAATGTGAGAAAATAAAGATAATGAAATAAAAAGAAAAGAATTGCAATTGTATGCTGAAGTGCAAACGAATGTACAAAGCTGACATACTTTATGTACTCTGATACACATTCATGTACATTTTGCATACAGCAGCCAATTACGCGAATACTTTAATTATACTTTATGTTAAAAATTTTTTTTTCTTCAACTGAGCACTATGCTGTTAAACAAGTAGGCGTGCTATATTCGGCTATGTCGAATTTTTTATACCCATCACAATGTGTGTAAATAGTTCACAGAAGTAACTCCAATCAAAGACGCAAATATTAAGGTGACAGATAATTAAAAAATAAGAAAAAAAAATTGCATTTAAATGTAGTCGGCTCTTAATTGATTAAGCGTTTTTAAAAAATTTTAGTATTCCTGAGAGATCTCCTCAAAAGCTTTCAAATGATGTCTTTAAAAAAAATATAGTACAAAACTGTACTTCTCTATGAAAACTTCAGACGCTCATATCTCGGAAAATTGTGGTTTTTAATCCTCTATCACTCCACATATTTTATTGATTGAAGTAACTTCACTAGTATAGATTTGTTAAAAATTATGTAGAAAAATTAAAGGCAGGCGGTCAATGAGCTAGAGAAAATTTAAAATTGCCAATCGATCAATCATAGTTCGAAAATTTTGCTTTTAAAAATCAGCAAGATCGGTCCATGGCCTTCGAGGCAGCGAACAAAACATCACGCCTGCCTCTAATTTTTCTATATCACTTAAAATCATGAGAACTCCGATAAAAAAAACAAATATTTGAGGAAATAGACAATTAAAAAAATAAGAAAAAAACATCAAGTCAAGAAAATTCACTCGCCCAGATTTTTTGAGCCTCTGAACTTTTCGTAGAAAAGTACAATTGTGCACTATATTTTTTGAGATATCAATATGGGTCTCATTTAAAAGCCTTTCAAAAGGTCTTTCAGAAAATATATAAAGATTTTAAAAATGCTTAACCCAATAAGAGCCGGTGAAATTTTTGTGTGAAAATATTTCTCTTTAATTTTATTATTCTCTGTCACCTCAACTTTTGTGTTTTTGATTAGAGTTATTTCACTAAACGTGATTTGCGAACATGGTGAAGGGTAAATAAGATTCGGCATAGCCGAATATAGCACTGTTACTTGTTTTTTAAACGAATATAGCTCTCTTTCTTGTTTTATACTAAATAAGTACAATTGAAGCTGAAAACCAAATATCTGACATCTTCAGAATATTCATTTCAGAGAGAGTTTGACATACAAAGACTCTAGCTCCTTGCCCTTATATTTCAATAAAGGAGAGCTTATAGCTCAACTTAATGTGACAAATAAAATGCTTAAGTTCATTCGAAATATCGTTATTATATCCTGCAAGAAAAACCCTTTCTTAGGAAAAAAAATTCACAATTCATTGGGTGAAGAGTATTTAGATTCGCAACAGGTGAGTTTTTTTTATTTAATTTATTATTTTTAAGAAATTCTTTTTAGAAAAAATCTGAAATTAGTTGACAGTTGGTTTTACGAGAAACAACAAAAATCTTAAGGTGCAGCGAAAAATTTTTCTCCAAAATTAAAGGGCTTACAAAAAAGCAATTGATGCACATATTGGTAGATGAATAATGGATAGTCAATTCTCTCATTTAAAATGCCTAATATACATATATTTATTTCTTTTGTAATTACATATATTTAGAATTTACAAAGAGAATATTACTAAACAAATTTTAGTTTGTTTTTTTCAGAGGCGAAAAAAATAAAAAAATTTTATTTCAGTTTTTAATTTTTTTTAACAGATATTTCTGACTACTGGCAACCACTAAGTAAAAAAAATTGTTTCATGGCCGCGTTTATTTTTTTTACAATTTTTATATGTGTCCTTTTTGCAATATTTACTTGACCTGACATGTGGACACATTGTAGTTGTTCTCTTTTTTTTTTATTTAACTACGTTGACTTTTGTTGAAACATGATGATGTGCAGTCACCTGTTTGTATACAAAAAAGTACAAGCAATTTACACGAATACAAGTACCTGAAAAGGGAGCAAAAACAAACAAACAAAAAAAAAAAAAACAATTTATAAATAAATAAACAGGGCAATTTTTGAAATATGGAGAGAAAGAATTATTTAAATTATAATAATTAAAAAAAAACATAAAATTAAAAGCTAAAGTGCTAATAAGTAAAGGGTATTAAAAAAGTAACACCTAAATTGGCTGCCTTTTAATATTGTAAAAACCGAATAAAGAAGCTAAACACGATACAACAACTCAAGTTAGTTTTTTTTATTTCCAAATTGCCTTAAGTAATGAAGCAGTTCTTTACCACGATTATATTATAAGTCCTCTTCATTGCCTTCCTGGCAACTTTAAAGCATTTGATACAGGCTTTTCTTAATAATATTTATTTATAGCAATTATTTTTATCTTCTTAAAATTTTTATATTAAAAAAAATATATTCAAGCAATATTTAAAATTTTAAAAACTCTTAAGGAACTGGGCACATCTTGGCTGTCTTTATTTATTCAATTTAAAAGATAACCAGCCAAATCATCGCTAAACAGAAACAAGAGTATTTTAAGAAAAACTGTAATTGATAAAACAAATAGTCATAAACAAACAGCCCTTAAATTTAATAAAATAAATAAACAAATTTTCCAACAACTTTAAAAGGAAATAATATAAATGAATCGTTGGCAAAATGGCTGATTGGCCATTGACAACGTAAATAAAAAAGGAAGGAAACAAAATAAAAATGTAGTTAATGTTGTCATTGGCGACATTTGGGCTCGTTTGTAGACTTTAATTTATTTTGATATAAAAACATTCATTTTATACCTACAAAATTTGTTTTTATTTTCAAGTTTTTTAAAGAAATAAAAAAAAAATTTATACTAGAATTTTCCAAGATAAAATGTATTGTTTTTATATTCATGGTTATTTTTGTTCATATTTATTTCTTTTGATTAAATAAACACAAAAACAAAATATAAAGATATCAAATGTTTCGTTTATTTCTTCCTTATTTAAACAAGAAATTTTCTTTAAAAAAAATTTTATTACAATTCTTGTTTTTTTTCGTGTGTTGTTTGTGATGATTTATATTTATGGCATAAATTTACAAATATTGTGACGATTCCGCAATTTTAACATATTTGGATTTGATAACATTTTTGCTGTTACAATTTTTTTAACTCTGTAAATTTTTATTCATCGAAATAAAATGATAAGAATAATTTGTAAAATCCCTCAAAATTTACAAGAAGAATTCATGAAATGTAAAAATATTTTTATTTATCCAAATTTGGTTTTATATCACAAAGATAAATCTGAGCCTGATATGAATGAACTTTAGAAGTCAACCTAAAGTAAAGGATGGAATGAAGAGCTTGTCTTGGTAAATATTTAAAGTATTTATAACATAAAAAAGTTTAATATATCAATTATATTTTTATTTAAAAAACCTTTCCAAAAAAAACTTTCAAGGGAGACAACAATTGTTTTCTTTTAATTTCATTTTTTTTTAACTTCAAATTATAAAATATTTTTTTATGGGCCTTCTTTCTTCTTTTGCCTCGTCCCCTATTAACCAAATTTAATTTAATTCATAAAAATACAATTCACATTTTTTTATATATAAAAATAATATAAGTCCACCACCAAAACCAACATTTCAAATAAACAAAACTAAATTTCTAATAAAATTATTTATTGCTCTATTCTATTGACGTTTTAAATGAAATGTTTAATGAACGACGCTCTGTTGGATAACACAGCTGGATAAATGTGTGAATTTATTCGGCTAACAAATACAAATTAACCACAAAATCTATAGAAGAACATTCACACCTGTCTGGGAAATTAAATTGTTCAAAAGCAAATGAACTGAAAGTATTTTAAATGACAGCTGATGGTAAGTGATTTCAAGGTGTTTTTTTAATTCCTTTTTTTTTGGTTATAAGAATGGAAGTTTTAGGAATTTGTTAAGTTGTGGAGAATTAAGGCTCTCTATAGATTTTATGTTTATCATATTTTTTACAGAGGAAAAGAGTTTTTGCTACAACTATAATTAAATTTTAAATTGATTCAATTATTTGTTTAATTAGATAAATGTTTATTAAATATAAAATTGATTAAATGAATTATTTAATTAGAAGATTCGGTATTTATTTTTCAATTAATTATGTCATTGATTTAATTAAAAATTTAATTAAATTTTAATCTAAAAACAAATTAATTTTCGCAATTCTTAAGAATAGAAAATTTAATATAATTTAAATTTATGTGATGCATAAAGACTTTTAATTTAAATCTTTCAATGCAAATAGGGTCCTCGGTTCTGGGTACATTTTATGTAAAATAACATATGAGAAAAGAAAATGAATTGCAATACTTTTAATTGAAAAAATACTGCATGAAGAAGAATAAAAGTAGGGTAAATGCAACGAAAATTAAAAAAAAATTAAATAAAATATGTTTGTAAGAATAAAAGAAAAAAACCGAAATTATTTGACAGAAGGAAAAACATTTGGATTTTTTTTTTTTTTTTTTTTTTTTGTTATAGAAACTTGTAAAATTTTAACCCTTCCCAAATTACAAAACAATCCCTACACTTGCGACCTTATTCTGCAAATCGCTAAAGCTACATCTTCATCGCATAAGCCCTAAAAAACTCTATTTAACGATTTTTGGCTACAAGTTCTATTCTGTAACACTTTTTGCCGTAATTAATTGTTAGCTTTTTAGCAATCAAAATTTAGATTAAGTTACGAGATTTACAGAATAAGACTGGCGGACTACTTTAAACAAAACAACTTAGGATACACTGAAAACATGGATGAAAACATAGCAACATCGTGTTAAGAACAATGAAATATCAACAAAAGAAAATGTTTTGAATTTCAGGAAACATTGCTACGTACGAGGCAACATTGAGTGGAACATGTTTTTTCAATGTTGGCCCCAAGTGTATATCTACCGAAATAGAAAAAAAGTTGTTGATATCTTTTACTTAATATCACTTCATGCATAAAGCGCACTTAAACATTTTGTTTTGCTTAATTTTAGCAATTTTAAGTTTTTAATTTCACAATATTCTTACCCTAATATGTTTTTTTCCCTTTATTCATTCACAAATAAATTTATTCCTGCTGACATAAAATTTGTTTAACAGTGGGTGTCTCTGTATGTAAAATTATTATTATTTTTTTGTAACATTTACTTTGTTAGAACTTTGTGCTTGTTTTTTTATTTATTTAAAATTAAAGTCTACAAAAATAAACACATATAATAAACAGTTTCGTTTGCATAAAAACAAAACAAAGAAAATATTATTAAAAATTTATTTTGGGATATAAGAATATAATTTAAAAAATGTTTTGCTAATAAACCATAATATTTTAAAATAAAAATTCAGCTCAATAGTTGGTTGGAAAAGCTGGTTGTTTAATCAAGTCATCGGAAAACTTTTATCCAAATTTGTTTGCTTTTTAAGAAGTTATAACCACTTAACTTTAAAGTAAGAAATGTCATAAAGAATGTTAAAATGGTCAACATAAAATATCAAAGCTTTAACTAAAACAACCAAAAATTAAGTTTATTTTTTTTGCAAACATTTTTATTAAAAATTTTAAAATTAAGCAACCAAAAGCGTTTAATATTTGACTAAAGAATAGTAACTTTTTTACATAATTTTATTTAATCTTTTCTGACCGCATTGTTATGAATTACAATTTCTGTATTGAGTATGATCTTATATTTCTTGATAAGAATTTAAGAAAGACAACAATTTTTTTCATAATTTAGTGGTAACACCTTTTTTGTAAAATATTCGAGTTATTTGACTAGTTTCACACACTAAAGTATTTTCCAACAACTTCGTGAGTCAAAACTTATTGTACGTATTTTTTTGTACACCTTCCAAACAACAAAAAACAATTAACAAAATTCTAAAAAGGAGACAAAGGAGGCGCTTAAAATTGTACTTAACATTAAAGAAACTCAAAAATTTAAACGGTAAAAAAATTAGCTCTATTGCAATATAGACGGTGCCCTGTAGAATACGCCATTTGTCCTTAAACCAAGGCAAGCTAAGCCCTTCCTAAACCCTTCTATTCGGTAATAATATTCCTTGCCAAGCTAGAGAAGCAAATGAGATGACAGGGAGGATGATTTGGTGATACACCAAAAGACACTCTCCCCCTCCATCTATGGAGACCTCTTCCATGCCCCTGAACACCTGCTATAAAAAGAAGGTTCGTTTGGCTCTTTCAAGTATATCGTCAATATCGCAACAGTATTAAAAGTTTTTATGAAAAGTGTAAGTTCTCGTGCGATAGTTAAGTAAAGTCTACAAAGTGAGTAAATATATTTTTAATGATCATTACGGACACAGTCTTCATTACGTTTAAGGTAAGACGACATTTTGTAAAATAGTCTGTCAGTACTGTTAGGTATCGGCTTAATCGGTCATTATTTATCCTTGCTCTAGTACCTAAAAAAACAATCAGAATGTTTTCGATATAAATAAGTAAAAACTACTCTCGTGATGATTGTGGTATATCAAAAACAAAGTTACAAGTCCTGAGGTACTTTAGCAGAAATCAAGCCCTCGTCGGAAAAACATCAACCACACGTACACTAACAGATCAGTCCCTTAATAAATTTTAACTTGAAGGGAAAATGCCGGCACCAAATTCCAAACTTATTATTTTATCAGGTCAAATGTGTCAAAAGCCTTGACAAAGGCCTCCTGGCAATGAAGCCTTTCAGTACCGGCAACACGTGCGTCGTCAAGAGTCTATTTTGAAATTCAAATTGGAAGTCTTTTAAAATGTTTTTGATAATTATCATATCATTAGTCTTTGCAAGAGAAAGAAATAAAATGACTTTCCAAAGATGGCAGTTAGCTGTTACACGCACCAGGGTCCAATCAAGATTTTAATATAAGAATGATGAGGGCCGATCGTTACGCTTTTTGCACAATAATATAAATTTTCAAAGTTTAAGTTTTGGAAAAAAGCCAAAGTTGATTTTGTAATACAAAAGTAAAACGTTTCCACGACAGTTATTTCTACAAAAATCTCACGTTAGAACTTTTTTTTATATCAAAAGTTCAGACATTTCTTTATTTAAATAAAATTCTTGTTAATTGTAAATAATAAAATTTATTGCTTTTAATTTAAAATTTATTGTTAAATAGAGAGGAAACATGTAACTCTTGAAGACTGACTATCAATTTTAGCTTTTTATTTTTTTATCTTCTAAATTTCTATTTTAACGATACTAAAGCAGCTGTATAAACAAAAAAAAATTTTGATTTTTACTTTTTTATTTCTTTTTTTATTTATTTACTTTTAATTTATATTTTATTTTAACGCACGAGTTTAATTTTTTTTAACAATTATTTATTTATTTAAGACCACATTCATCAATAGTTCATAAAATGGATTTTTTATTCAGTTGCCTTTTGATCAAAAAAGAATTTTATTTTCAAATTTTCTTTGTAGTTTGAGAAATATTTATTACCAGACGATTTTGAACGTTGTACAAAATTTAGCCACTTGTTGATTTTAGCTAGAATTTCCTACACCGGAAGCAGTTTATAAATAAAACGCACAAATTGTATTATTTGCAAAAGGCATTGAGAAGTACATTCAAACAGATGATGAAATTAATTATTTTAAAGCTGCCTAAATATTTTTATATACGGTTAATCGGGTTGAGACTTTTAGAGGAGAAGAGTAAACGAGTGGCATTGAAGAAGAGTTTTTACAGAGCAATTGAGGTATTCTAACGCATAGCATTAAGAAAGCACATCAGTTGGTATTTGGGAGCTCCTGGGATCTGAACACTGGCTAATAATTCAATTATCAACAATCACCGTTCTATTCATTCTTGACACAGAAGAATGTGTACAAAAATAAAAATCATCTGTTAAAGATAACAAAAATATAATTATACCAATTTGTGACCACATTTTCGGATTAATTAATTATCAAGTAAAAAAAATAAATTCTTAAAAAGCACTAAAAAATGAAATTAGTACCGAATCTCTTTCCGCTGTCGCTTTTTTCAAGTTTAAGAAAAACTACTCTGCATAAAAAAGTGTTTACATTATATGTGGCGGCGTTGTTGATTGTCGAAAATAAACAATCTTTTTTTTATTTCGTCTTATTTAGCATTTTATTTGCTAGAAACCCAGTTCGCTTACTTAGTTTATAAGGAATAAATATCTTCTGTTTGAATTTTAAATATTTAAATAAATAAATATTTACTTTTTCTTTTTAAATTTTCCTATTTGTTCAAATGTTTTTTAAACAAAAAATGCACTAATAGATGAAGTTAAAATTTAAAGAAATATTAAAAAAAACATTTCAAAAAATCTTGAACTTTTAACACTTCTGCAATTAGAAAGAATAAAAAATAAAAACTATTGTCACACACAAATAAAAAAGCATAGTGTGTGCTTGGTGACACCGAAAATTGAAACTAAAGTGCAAATGTCACAAAAAGCATGCGAAAGATATTTTTTATTATTTTTGTTTTTTTTTTCACATAGAAATAAGAGATAAAAATAGAAAACATCTTGTTTTTTGCAAACTGGCACTTTGCACAGTGTGTTTTCAACACTTTAGATAAAAGTGATACTTTCTACTTTTGTATTTGCAAGCACTTAACAACTTAAAATTTAAGCAAAAAAGAAAAACGAAGTTGACCTTTCTTTAAAGAATTAATTTTGAAATAAAATTAAATTTTAGAGTTAAGTATTGAACTTAAAAATACAGAACTTTTTCCTAAGAGAAGCATAACTTCTAAAATATTTTTTTATTTGGGTAAAATATAAGAATAAGAAATATTTTTTAAGAAAAATGTTCAAACATTAGTAAACTTCTAATTATTTTTTTTTTAATTATTGACAGTAAATTTTTTTTATAAAAACCATTTTTGCGTCAAATAACAGCCTTCTATAAAATATTTGGAGCTAAAATTTCTTCATAAAAATTTTCATACCGAAATCTTTTTTTTTTACAATATATATTTACGCAAAAAAAATATTATTTTGCTTCCATTAATTTAATTTTATAATCAGTTTTATTATAAAAAATTAAGTTTTATATATATATTTTTTTTTAATTTTTGCACCTAAATTTTTTCTTTAAAGATAATTTTGGCAATAAACTATTTTCTAAAACGAAAACTTTTGCTATAAGAATATTTTGTTAAAAAAATGTTTTTAATTTTCAAAAGAATTCTTACAACAACAACTTATTTTCTGGGACTTTAATTTTCACAAAAGTTTAACTCCTGTCAAGAAAAAAATTCTTCAAAGAAAAATTTAAGACAAAATTATGTTTAACGAAAAAATTTTCGCTTTATAATTTTTAGTTATAACCACGATTTTCTTAATAAATTTTATTCTATGAAATAAAAGTTTTGGGGCTTACTTTTCTTAATAAAAAGTTGAAAAAAATTTCCTGAGTAAAATTTTTTTACATAAAAAAAATTTTTAAAATAAGATTTTTATAAAAAGAAAATTTAAAAAAAAAAATAAAATTGTTTCAATATTAAAAAATTTTTATAAAAAAATTTATTTTGTACAGTAAATTCTCGAATTTAATTTTAAAGGAGTTAAATTTTTTAATGTAAAATAATTTTCGGAGTAAAATATATAATATAAAAAGTACTTTCTCGAAGTAATATATTTTTATATAAATAAAACATTTGGAGGTAGATTTTTTTTGTGAAGGCACCTTTGGGTTAAAACTTTAAAATAAAAATTAAGGATAACCCTTTTTTTAATATAAAAAAATTTTCGGAAATATCTTTCAGATAATTCTTTCTTATATAGAAAACTTTCGGATTAATTTTTCATATAAAAAATTTTTTTAAATTAATTATATATAAATTCTAACCAAAATTTTTATGTAAATAAATTTTTGGAGAAAAAAGTGTTT
The DNA here is from genome assembly GCA_937654795.1 of Cistogaster globosa. Classification (NCBI taxonomy): domain Eukaryota; kingdom Metazoa; phylum Arthropoda; class Insecta; order Diptera; family Tachinidae; genus Cistogaster; species Cistogaster globosa. The sequence goes on along the minus strand of OW569407.1, from coordinate 93,716,510 downwards.
AAAAAAATAAGGGGAAAAATTTTTTTGTATAAAAATAATTTTCGAAGTATTTTAATGCATATAAATAGAATTTTCGGAGAAATTTTTGTTTAAACATTTTATATATAAGAATTTTCGAAGCATTTTTATCTAAGTATGTATAAAGAAATTTGTAGGAGCAAGATAGTTATATAAAAAAAAATTTTGTAATAAACATGTTCTTTATGTATTTTAGTACTTAATTTGTCTACGAAGCAAGTTTGAGTCATAATATTTATTTTTTAGCAAAATATTTAGCTTTAAAAAATTTAGTACAAACACTTATAGATAAAATTTAGTGTTAAGTAACTTTGTTTTATATAATTTAACTCATATCTTTTGGAATAAAAAAATTTTCTTAATAAAAATAAATTTCTTTTTTGTTAAATATGTTGGACAAAATAAACATCTCAAATGAGGAAGAAGGAAAACAAGAAAAGTTTTTCAATAAAAACATTTATCAGTTTTAGTAAAAAAGTTGTTTGTAGTATAAAAGCTTAAAAAAAGTTTTTTTTTTTTGAAGAAGATAGTTCTGCAGAAGCAAAACTAAAAAACAACACACACACAATTTTCTATAATAATCCTCCTTGTGATTATTTTTAGAAAAAAGAAAGAAAAGATGCATGATATTCGTGACCTATAGAATACAATAAACAAGATAAACTTATACTTTGTATTGTCGTTATGTTAAACAAACCATAAATTGGCCACTTTTGACCTTAAACAAAAGAAGAAAAAGAATTTAAATTGTAAACAAGACAAGATAAACAAAAACAACTACAAAACGAAAATTAAGAGAGAAAACATTGAAGAACACTGTAGATATTTGTTTAAATTTTATGTTCGATGTTTTTATATTGAATGGAATGTATTTTTTAAACAGTTCCTCAATTAGCAATGAATCTGATTAAGTCGGTTATTTTTTATTCTTGAATACTTTGTTTGTTTTATAATCTAATTTACCAATAACTTTAAGATTTGGTCCTATATGACTCTGAACAGACCTTCAAAACATTTACTACTGTTGGAAATCGAAAAGTATAAAGCATGGCCTTCCTTAAAAAGTTCTTAGATTTCTTAAGTGTTTTATAACCAAAATTAAAAATTAATAATTTTAGTTATGATTGTTTTTTTCTATCTAATTTAATAACGAGAACTAGAAAAACTGAAACAAGGAACACCTGAACCTAAACCTGACTAAAAACTGTTAGTTTTGGGGTAAACTCCAATTCATTTAACAATTTATTAAATTTAATTGATTTTACTTTGTTGCATTAAAAATATTTAAAATATGTCCCCCATTAATTTATCATAAAATTTATTTGGTTTTTTCTGTTTTGAAAACGCATTAAAATATTAATTTTAAATAACAGATTTTCAATGCTGTTATCAGTGGCAATAGAAAAGCTATATTTTGTAATAAATTACGAAGTTTGTTGCTGACGTTAAATTTTTATTATTTTTCATGTGAAAGAATTAAAACGATAAAAATATTGACAACAATTAAAATTAATTAATTTCTTTGTGTTTAAAAAATATCAAACACTGCAGGAAGATCAATTATTTGTATTTTTTCAATTTGAAAAGTTCTTAATCGCCTGCAATCCATTAGTATAAATTAAACGGACTACGGAGGTGCAGAGAAGTTGAAAATAAAAAAAAGAAGCACAAAATCAAATTATTTTGCGCCACATTTATGCTTAACGAATCAAGAAACCACTTTAATTGTTCTTTGCCCAGGTTCTCGTTTTCTCTTTTGAATTTTTTTAGCATAGAAATCCATCTAAACTTCATTAGAAATTTTGGGGTTTTTGTTAGGAAGGGTGTTCTTTTAAGCCCGATATAATCAATGAAAAATGTATATGTCATACTGCGCTTAGTTTTTGAAACATATGACCAGTAAACTTTGGCAAATCTTTATGAATAGATTGATGCTTGAACAATGTTACCACATCATCCAGTTTTACTTTGAAAATCAGTCATTAATACACTCAACTTTTAGATGTAAAGTTATGTCCAACGATGGAGCTGATTTTTGGCTCGACGGGTTCATTAGGAATAATCATAAAACCACCCTATAACGGAATCTTCAGGTTCCATTATATTAAAAATCTCCCCGTTTGGTACTTTTTACATGCTGGTGGCATCACTGAACCTTCTAAAAAGATGCCGGAGCTCCTTTGCGATTGTTACCGAATCATTTTTGATTTTTTTTTTTTTGCAAAGATGGATGTAATAAGTTCAGGCGAATGGTGGTGTCAACAGGATGGCGCTATGTACCATGCAGGGTACGCAAATACCGGCTTTGCGAAATTAAAATTTTGATGATTATTTTATTTCGAGGATTTATCTACAGTCAATTTGCCTTAAAGTTTGGACGTTTTGAGACCACTCGATAATTTCCTGTGGGCCTACATGAAGCTGATAAAGATGGCAATATTTGCTTACGTCACATTTATCAAAGACAGCTGTGGGATCAGATGGCCGTAATCATTTTTAAATGTTAATGTCATGTACTCTGACTTAAGACTATTAAATAATTTTAATTTAATTTCCTTTGGCACAACAACAGTCACAAGGGGCAGATAAAATGTATGTGAACGAAAATATTGTGTCTTATGTTGACACTACGTACTATAATTTTTACTCACCTTGATCTATGGCATCATAACTATCAAAAAGTTAGGTTAAATACGTGCCATTTGAATTCTATTTTTTAACGTGACAAAAAGCTGAATGGTTTCCATTATTTTATTTAAAATATGTTTTTGCTGTTTTATAAAAAAATCAATAAAACTATTCATTTAGCATCATAAGAGCCATTTTTATATTATTTTTTTTTTGTACATAGAAACGTATGTGCTTTGATATATATTTATGTACATCGAGTACTTTATTTTTGGAATGCTTATTTTTATTTTTCAACACGTTTTATCAATAATAATTTTTTTTTTTTTATATTTTGTTTGATTTTTTCCAATTAAGTCAAGTGTTAGCAAAATAAATAATAATTTTAAAATCAATAGAAATATATTTAGTTGAGTTTAGTTTAATTAAGTTATAGATATTCATTTCATGTCCCTTGACAGTTGTTGTATGATTTTTAAAATATTTAGATAAAATTTATTGTATAGGAAAATTGGTCATGAACGTTAATTATAAAGGCAGCAAAATAATGTAATAATTAATATAAATGAAGAAATGCAAAATTTTAAAATATGTGCGCTTGTGTTGCAAAAGGTTTTGGTTGTTCTAAATCTATAAAACTAACTTTTTTTTGTTTATGGAAAAATATAAGGCAATATTTTTTAAGTTAGGCTGAAGTTCGTTATTATAAATAATTTATAGCGAAGTTAAAAAAATGTCAGACATTAAGCAAATTTTACATTAGAGTGAAAGCTGTTTTATAAACCCAATAGAACTTTATGTTAAAAAAGAGGCAAAATTATGTTAAAAAAATTAATATGAGAAGACATGTGGACTCGATTTTTATTCTAAACAAAGGTCACTGTGGGCGTCTAAATTGGGACTACTTTCTAAAGAATTGCTGGCCGTATGTCATGAATATAATGCATGGATTTTTTAAAAGTCGCACAAAAAATCGTTTTATAAAAATAAAGTGGCACAAAAAAGTCGTTTGAGAAAAAAAAGTCGCACATCTTTTTTCTTAAAATTTTTATTAATTGAAATCATAGCAAAACGAAAAAAAAATCCATTTTTATCATTTAATCATATGATGTACAGTTGGTTGTCGTATGCTATTTATAATTTAAAATTTGCTGGAAATTAAAAAATGTTTATGAGAAACTTGACAAAAAAGGGGTGGAAAGTCCCAAAAAATTAAAAAAAAATTGCAAAAGCCGGTGACACAAAAAAGTCTCACAAAAAGTCGCAGACCGGTAATAAAAATTATCAAATTGCGACTTTAGTCGGGCGAACAATGACCCTGCTTTTAAGTCGTTATTTATTGCTGACTAATCAGCCTGAAACTGCGACTTCACGAGGACAGAAAACATAATCAAGAGCTCTTTATCTATAACTTGGAGGCCAATTGATGATCCATTTCTCAAAATCTTTGTATGGTATCACTCTGTTCAAACCATATCTCGCCCGAAGCAATGTCAGTGACATTTCCAAAAAAAAAAATATTAAACAACTCCGAACATATTTTTGAAGAAATAAGGTATATCTCCACTGTATTCATTAGGATAACCTTCAGTTTGTATGTTTTAGGGCTCCTCGCCTAAAGAGTAGGAACGTTATAAATTTATTGTTCAAGTATTTAATATTATATTTTTTTTTAGCTCATTTACTTATTTAAATCTCTATAAAGAGTAAATTTAAATATATATAAAAAACTCATAATTTTAAATTAAAATTGTTTTGCCTTTCTTTATTCCAGTTATTTTCTTTTAGATTCTGGCAAAACTGCTGAAGTCTACTTAATTAACATGCAGCTGCACACGTGCCAATTATTTCTTTTCATTAATGCCTGCTTTAAATAGAAAACAAAAAAACAACAGAACAAGAAAACGTGTATAAGTTAATGGTGTTAATAAAATCATAATTTTATACTTTAAAAACAAAACAATTTATTTTTTGCTTCTTATTTTTATTGTTTTCCTCAACCACAATTTTAAAACCATTTTTTTTAAGGAAGCTTTATTTTAAAGAAAACAAATAACAATTGTTAACTAAAGACTCAAGATTTTGTTTAAGAAAAATACATTTCTTAACGACCCCAAAAAATAATAATATTTGTATAAATAAGGCCTTACCGTTCTTAAAATAATTATTAACTTTAAACAATTAAGTTGCTATACTTCAATTAAATTCGAAATGAAATTTTTACACATTTTATCTTTACTTTTATTAACTTTGGTGGCTTGTAGCTCAGCACAAAACTGTCGAGGCAGCCCACGTAAGTTTTTTTTCTTCGATTTAAATTATTTTCCTCTTTAAATTTAAATAATTAATATTTATAATCTAGGAAATCCTTCTTGTCAAGGTGAGCGCAATGTTGGCAATCGTTGTCGCGGCTGTAGACGTAGTGTGATGTGGTATTACGATGCTCGTTCTAGACAATGTCGTGAAATACTTTATCTGGGCTCTCGTGGTAACAACAACCGTTGGTGCAGCAAGGCAATTTGTGAACAAAGATGTCGTCGTTAAATATTTAAAAGGTTTTTTTTTAAAAGGATTATAAAGGATAAGAAATTGTAAAGAAATATGACAAATAAAAATTGGATGGTAAAAAGTGCAGAAATTATAATTTCCTTTGAGGTCCTACATAGGTCAGATTGGTCACGAGATAAATAATTCTACAATTTATGCCAGTTTAAAAATAATATGAGAAGTGAATAAAAAAAAGTAGACACGGGATTTTGTTAAAAAACTTAGCCATGCAATTTATTCAAGTATGAAGCGTTAAAATCAATTTAAATTTTTAGTTTTCTTGACTTCGTTAATGGACCACAATTTTCGGCGGCCAGAATTTTTCTAGGGATAATTCATAATTAACAACGGTCTGTTTAATTCTTTTCTTGTATTTAAAACGCTTGAAAATATCAATGCCCTTTTTCGTAAATAAAAAACCAAATTTCTAAATTTGTAAATAAATATAAATTATAAAAAGATTGGATTCGAAAAATAATCAAGACCAAAAAGATTCACAGGAAAATCACTTGAAATTAAAACTTCTGAAAAATTAAAAATATTTCAAAAATTAAAAATTTTCAAAAAATTAAAAATTTTCAAAAAATTAAAAATTTTCAAAAAATTAAAAATTTTCCAAAAAAAAAATTTACTATAAATTGAAATTTGTTTAAAAAAATCTAAGTCGTTCATACAATTTTGCACATTTAGCAAAAATTAAAGAAAAGGAAAAAAAGATCACAAATTTGAAAATTTTTGAAAAAAGGTTTTTTTTTTTACTAAAACATTAAAAACCTCACAAAAAGTGTCCTTATCAAACGAAAAAACATTGCGAAATTTAAAATTAATATTATAAGTAAAAAAAAAATAAATATAAATAAAATAAATATTAAAAATTTCTTTAAAAATTTCATTAGCTCTTAATGGGTTAAGCGTATTTTAAAAAGTCTGGCATTTCCTGAAAAATTTTTTCAAAAGCTTTTAAATGATACCCATATTGATGTCTTAAAAAATCTGGTGCATAATCGTACTTTTCTATAAAAAGTTCAGATACCCATAATTCAGAAAATATGGGCGAACGCCAATTTTTACACTTGATGTTTTTTTCTTTTTTATTAATTTTCTATCACTCCATATATTTATCATATAATTTTTTTTATTCGAGTTACTTCATTGTTCCAAATTGTATAGAAAAATTAAAGGCAGGCGTGTTGTTTAACCAGCTACCTCGAAGGATATAGACTGATTATGCTGATCTTTGATAACATGATCTTTGAAGCTGTGTCTGATCGATTGGAGTATTCAAATTTTTTATAACTTACTTAGTGCCTTGGCAAAATTGATTTCAAAACTAACATGGAGGGACAGACGGACAATCAAGTTCGGTATGCATAAGGACTCCGAATATCTATATTTTATGGGATCGGAAATGGATATTGTAGAAATTATAAACGGAATGTCAAACTTACCCTATACCACTTTTTATGGTGAAGAGTATAAAAAGACAATTGTTAATAAACCAGTCGAAAATTAAAGCCTTTTGTTTCATTTGAAAATCCGAAAAAACTTAAATCTTCTCCTGGATTACTCAATTGTACTTAAACCTATTTAATATTAAATGATTGAATTAAAAATAGAAAAATTATAATAAATTGCTAATTAACCTGGGCACTTTACCGCCCAACGATTACTTACATTTGCTTTTATCATTTCAATAAAACCATTAAGAACTTAAAACATGCAATAAACACAATTTGAAAAATTTTCTCTTACTTTAAAAAAAATTTTGCTAACAACAAGCAGAAGATACTAAATATACAAATAGAGACAAATTTTTTAACACATTTTTTGGGGGATGTTATCATTAGAAGAAATAAAAACTTCTACAGCTGATGCTGCTGACACACTTTAACCACCTCCAGCTTCTTCAACAAAATGTAAAACAACTAACTGGTTGGTGATAAATATCAAGAAGAAGAAGAAAAAAGTGACACTTAAATAATGTTTCAAGTGCTTGTAAAGATAAAAGTTTATGGCAAAAGGAAAAGAAATGGCTTCTCTACAGGGACAAGAAGAAACTGTTTTGTTGGCAAAATTTTAAGCAAACAAAAACAAAAAAAAAAGAAAATAAAAACAAAAAAAGGCGAAAAATATTCTCTTGTTACATGTTTGTTTTTCATGTTGTCACATTAAAGTTCAAGCCTGGTATCAACCTTAAGAGTTTTTAAGTAACAAAAAAATTATATAACGACAAAATATTAGAAATTTATTGGTAAGAAATAAAACAAAATACTTGCAAAAATAGGAAAATTATTTGTTTTAAAGGAAATGGTAACAAAAAAAAAAAAAATAAAAAAATACAAAAACAAGAAAAAAAAGAGACGAGTTCATGGTTATGCTGAGTTTATAGATGATAATGATGATGGCTCTGATTACGGCAACGAAAATAATTAAAAACGATCATTTGAAAAAAGTTGAAAGTATAGAATAACAGATGCAAATTAAAATGTATGAAGTTTCATTTTTTTTACTTATAAACAGAATATGTTCTATGAACAAAATGCAGATTTATTATATTTTATTAAAAGTTTTAATTAAATTTCTTTATCATATAATTCAATAACATATTTTTACTTTAATACGATGAAAAAAAACTCGTGACTACAATACAATTGAAAATTCAAACGATGTGTCTTGAGGTGTTTTTTTTTTTTTTTTTGAAGAGGTGATTATTTTCTTTTTACTCGATAGGCACCGGTTTCGAAGACAGTCATTGCCTATGACATATGCATTGAATCTTAAATTAAAATCAATTCACCTGCTATGCCGTGACTACCTAACAACAACAAAAATATAATAAAGAAAAGATACTCTTAATATCGGATTCTTTTTTTAAGCTTTTAATTTTAACTAAAGGTAGACCACTGGTATATTTTCAGGAGAGCTGTTTAATGTTAACTGTTACCGTTAAATTTTTAAATATAAATGATCACTATACTCCAACCATTAATCGTGAATAAAATGGCGCTTAAAAAACGCTACCAAATTATTTAGATCTTTTTTGTTTTCAGCGATGTGACTCATTTCTAGATTAACGGCAATTTTAATAAACAAAAATCCTATATGTAGAGTTTAATCAATTTTCACCAGGCCCTAAAGAATCCATAACATCCATAATTTTACCCATTGACGCTGTTTAAACGCTGGTAGCATTATTGACTCATTTCTTTTAAGCTAAATCTCGCGTTATGGTCATTGTGCATCATTACTGCTTCGTGATCAATATTTTTTTTACTTGAATGTAGGAATGCCATTGATCCGGGAGAGATGTGGTTGCAACAGGATGGCACCATGACCCATACGGCGACCAAGGAAAATTGATGATAATTGGCTTTCGTGAAAAGGACTTTAAAACCCTTTTTACAAATATTTCCTGTAGAGTCACGTAAAGTCAGTTGTATGATGATAAACCATTAACCATTAAAGCCTTGAAGATCCTCATTATTCTTGTTATTCCTGACAAACGACAACAATGGTTTGAAAACTAACCCAAAATTTTACGTTAAGAATGTGCTTTGTCAAGAACAGCCACAGTAGTCATATGCTAAAAATAATTTTTGAATGATCTTCCTTTCGAATAAATTTAAAAAAAAACTTCCTATCAGTCCCAAGCAGCATATGCTCTGCGTCTTATGTACGGATTTCCGTTTAGAAGAAAATTGAAGAATATTTAAACAATTAATTGGATTCATGAATTTTTTTTTTTATTTTCTTTAATTTTAAATTTGGTCGTTATGCCATAATTTTGTGCCATATTATAGTTAATTTTTACTATAATATGATAATATTTTTAAATAATTATGGTTATATATTAATATCATTTACACAATAAAATTGCTCAAATATCGTTGATATCAATGCGATCGAATTTTTCTAACAAAAAAATTATAGGGATATTTTAGTGAGATTAAAATCATTTATTAAAGATTTTATATGCAATCGGAGTCTTAAGAAATTTGTTTTTGATTTTTTATATAACTTGATTTTTTTTACAAGTCTTTCATAATATTCAAAATCCTTGATTGCGTCATGTTTAATACTGGGTTTTGGTGCTGCATATTGAACTAAACTGCGATGACAGGGAATGTCTTCAAAATATTTTAGGAGTAGTGACACTGATAAATTATTTTCATCTTTTGCAAAATTTTGTATTTGTTACAAATATATTTGAAAGTGGAACAGTAGAAAAAATATAAATATTTTTATAGTTTTTGTTTTTAAAAAAATTTATTGCTATAAAAAAGTCAGTTATTTTATGGCACTTAAGTGAAAACTAGTCAAGATTCCTAATGCTTTCATATTATTCTCCAATTGTTTTTTTTTTCACTTTTAATTTCTTATTGTTTTAAATCGTTCTGTTAAAAGAAAATACTTTAGAAATTATTTTGAAAAATTAAACTAAATTAATAGAAATTTTTATTTCATAATCAAAAATTTTAGTATTAAAAAAAACATGAACTTAAGCCCAATTATTTCATTGATTTTTTATTTTTCTTTTTTTTTTTTTTTGAAGAAATTCAAAAATTAAAATATATGTGACCTTAAGCCGAAGTAGAATATTTCAATTGGCTACAAAAATTTAATATTAATATTTTATTTCTTTTTATAAAAAAAAATGTTTCAAATATTTATTCGATTCCTCAATTCCTTAGATATATGTTAGAAATAATATATTTATTTCTCTTTAAGCAATGAATTTAAATAACTTTCAGACCCCTAATTTTTGATTTTTGTTTTTTTTTTTTTTTTTTGTTGCTTTAAGATGCCATAAATACACTACGCAACCACTTGTGCATGTTTTACTTGGATAAAAATGTTGAAACACACTTCTCAACTAAAACAACAAAAAAAAACTTTGGCAATGTTTTGTATGACTTTTCAACTTAAAAAGTTGTAAAGTGTTGAAACTTACATCGTGTCCATTGTCATTTTTCTTTTGTTAAACATATTTTCACCATGGGATCGGCAATATCTTTCCCTTCTAAATAACTTTTTTTCTAAAAAATAGTTTAGAAATGTTTGTACTTTAAACGCATTTCACCAATTTTTTATTTTTTTATTTTTGTTGCTAGTCAAGAAAAAATATTGTAAATATTAAGACATTCAAAATGCAAAAAGCCATGAATATTTTGTATTACATATTCAAGGGAGCTTTACAAACTTATATACACATACACACAAACACACATACATACATGCACCCCATTAAGATCAGAAAAGGCAGCAATTAAAACGTGTTCATTTATATGGATGTATAAATGCTCAAATTTAAGGACTGATGTAAATTCTGAGTCTAGAAAAAATTTGAAAGAATGTGTTTCTGTTTATCCTAAATTCTAAGGATTTAAAAAAAATTAAATTAATTTTCGGTTTTTTTATTTTTAAAACAATTTTTATAGAAGTAATTTCGTAGAAAGGGGCGCAAGTTTCAAAAGATAAAAAAATTCACGGCAATAAGTCAAACAACTGAGGTTATTGGGTTGAATTATCACCTGAAATATTAAAAACGTCCCCATGATCTGAATTAGTTGTAGTTTTTTTTTTTAATTTCTGTGATCATAAAAAAAAAGATTGTTGTATTTCCACACATAAAAAAAACCAAATCAGGAAAAGTGATTTGGTCAGCCTGTTCTATTCGAAATGTGATTCTCTTTTAGAATTATTGTGCTCAAACAATTCGTTTGCTCGTTATTATCTTTATTCTCAAATAAAAGGAAGTTATACGTAAATCTTCGGACAGCATTTAAGGACGGAATATCCAAAGTCATAATCCACTCCCCATTGCTGTCTGAGTCACAATTATGTCGAAATATCAAACTGTCTGATAACGGAATAACCAGGAACTTTCTAAAACGGAAACTAATTTATATACTGAAAAATATTGTTGCGTTTTTTTTAAATCGATTCATATAATTTAATTTTTTTCTTTGTGATTTCGTTTCAGTCTTTTCGAAGTCTCTGGCTTATGATTCCTTATTTTAAAAAATATGAACCTTTACAAAGTTTTGCAGCCGTTCACAACACAACAGTTTGAAAATCCAGCAAAGTTTAAACTCACGATGTCTTGTTATCAACCACTCCCTTCAACCAATTTATTTACAAATGCTAAGCAATTTTATGCTTTTACTTTCCTCTCTAATTCCGTCCAAGTACTTTATTGCTGTTACTTTTCGCTCTTACTCCGTTAAGCATTTCACACTTTTTCCATACAGAAGCCATTACCACTCATTTATTTTAACAATTGGTTTTTTATACCATGACTTTGGTTGCTTTGCAATTTCTATTTACCTTTTTCAACAAATATTTTCTGCCGTTGTAGTTTTTTTTCAATTTCTCATCAAATGCTATGTTAGGATTTGAACTCAAGCTCATGATCTTGTTTTTGACAAATACCAAAGAAGCTGCGGCTAAACTGCCGGGTATGTATGACATCTCTTTCAACTACAGGATATTTTTAGCAGCCGATAGGACATACGAAAGGGTTAACCGTCAAACGAACTGTTATACTGCATTCATGATCATTATATTCAGGCAAATAATCATTTATAGATTTAGAAGGGCGGTTGAAAAAAACACCAAATTATCTAGAATTATTCAAAAAATCGGTAATTAACTCGCGCTAGGTTTAGTGGCCAAATTGTGATCAGAGATGGGGCTCAGATTCGGCTAAACAGTGAAAAATTATCCGTTTGGTGCAGTTTTTGTACTGGTGCCAATATTTTTTCAAAAATAAAGCTAAAGCTTGATTTAGGGGAGATGGATATCGTTACATTGCTAGAGCAAGTGCAAACAGAAAGCGTAATGATATTTTTGGGGCTCTATTAAACGCAATTTAGCGCGCGCTTGCATCTTGAGAGTAGCTAACACTGAGTTAAAAATGTCAGATGGGCTAAACCTGTTTGTTTTTACCTTAGTCCAGTTTTACACTATGCAATTTATTGAAGAATTTTTTTTCTATTCTCTATTTTAGTTGCAGCGATATGCGTAATTCCAAAAAAAAAAAATATATATATAAGCAACAGCAACATCCCTTTAAAATTCAAGCAATACCATGTTGCTTATCACTCTTGCTTCACCAACAAACAAAAATGTCATGCTAATTTCATGAAAAATTGCATAGTGTAAATGCCGTATAAAGGTTTTAATGAAATTAGTCATAATATTTAAAAAGTACTGACATATTTTCAGTTTTTTCTTTGCAAAAATAACAACTGTGTGATTAAGGAGAGAAAGAGAGAAAGAGAGAGAAACGGAGAAAGACTGATATTTACATACACTCTACTGGGAAGCTATATATTTCTTTTACTCTAATTTTACTTGTCTTCGTCCTTCATTCCATAGTTATTTGAAAATTTACATTTGTGCATTCTAAAGTATTTACAATTGCTCCCTCTTTTTTATTTTTGTTTTCAGCTTTTTTTTGGAAATTTCAAATAGCAGCATGAGAAAAGCATCCTTCTTAGACTTAAGAACATGAAGTGCTGTGTGTATTTATTTCACTGTGAATGTGTGAGGTTAGCTTATTTTTAGTTTTTGTTGTTGTTGTTTTACAATATAGTATCACATCACTATTCATCATAGAACAAGGCATGCATGTGTATGTATTTATGCCTGTGTGCAATGTTAACTTAAATCTTCAAGGGTATGACCTTCTTTTTTTTCTTAAATCTAAATAAATAAACTATCTGAACGATGAGTATAAAAATATAAAAAAAGCTCATAAAAATGCACAAATAATAATAATAAAAATAAATAGTACTGAAATGAGATATCATGGCCTATAGTTTCCCCTGCTGCAATTCATAGCGTTATCAGTCACTATTTTTATCTCTGCAGGGTATTTGTCATGTGTTGGGTGTGTGTTTACTTAATGAATAAAATTAGAAATTCTGGCAGTCAACATTTTATTATGATTGTGTTGAAATGAAAGATTTTCTAAAAAAAAATATTTATATGAAATAATTGGAAGAATAAAATAGTTAAAATTTAATTAAAAAATATGCAACCCTTTAAATAATTAAATTTTTTCTGATTAGAAGAAATTTAACATTAGTAACTTAGCAACGGTTTGGCTCAGCTAAAAGCAAAAATATACGTTTTTATTCGAAGGATTAATAATACATGGCGTTCCTATTTAAACATTATCTCAAGCATATGGCCGCCTCGACTGTTCTTGATGAAGAGGTTTCTGCGCGTAAAATTTTGGGAAACTTTTTCGAACACTGTTGGCCGTATGCCACGAATGACAAGAATGAAATTGAATTCGAAGGCCTTAATTGTAACTCGTTAATCATTTTAAATCAGTGATTTTAAGTAGCCCCACAGGAACTAATCGAGAAATGTTAGTTAAATCACACGGCCTTAGAGGCAAATTGAAAGGTAAATTTTTCGAGGTCGAAAAATTTCAATTTTTCGGAAATACTGGCGGAAATACAACCGAATATTAAGTTGGAATATACCAATATGTACTAGAAGTTAAGGGATAAGCTAGTGAGCAGAATATATGAAACCAAGACTGCTGGACATCCTTACAGCAGATGGCGGAGGTCTAAGTAATTACTCCCTTTTTGGTGAAGCGATATGCAAATTAACTTGGAAAACTCTGATAAGATGCAGAAGAAGGAACTAACATTTGTGATTCGGAATCTAGTGCTTTCTGTTCAGCTCTAAACGATGTATTGATGATATCTTGTACAACGTTACAAGGAACAAAATTTATTGAACCAACATGCCCGAAATTACAAGTCATTTGGTCTCTGCTAAGCTTTGACGCGATTTGTAACAGTTTATAAAGTGCAACTGCACAACCCACATTTTAGGAAAATAGACAGCCCTTTTAATGCTTTTTGCAGAAACTAGGATCATGAAGGGAAGGAGGACACAATTATTTATCTCTTTTGCCCTTTCAGTAGCGCTTCCTACAGAGAATTCAGTTCCTTCACCTAAAGTAGTAATTGATTTTTTCGCTGATCTTTTTTATAATTTTGTATTTACAACATCTGTAAGCTTTCATATCCCCGCGAGCTATGAATAACCTGTTGTTATTGTTTTCTCTGTCGACATTTGTATTCTCTGAATCAGAACATTCTTTACCTTGGTAAGCTTATCTACTAACCTTTTTTTTGTTATCTTTCTCGTTTCTCTATTCTCCTATTGTCCTTCTTTAATTTTTACTGGCTAAAGAGCGCGATCAACTTCCTGGATTCAAGAGGGCTACGTGTCAGCTGTGTGCCTCATCTGGCTTTACCAAGGATGAATAACGAAGGAGATGAATTAAGAGACTTCGAAAGCAACAGTTTTTGTTTTTTCATAAAATAAATTCAGTCACCAGTAGATTAAAGACCTAAATTTAAGAGTAATTATATTAAATGAAATGGACTCAGTCATAACTAGAGACATCAGCAGCCAATTGAGAGTCGAAAATTAAAGCAACCAACAGCAAGAAATTGCTTTTGCATTAAAGAAAGATACAACGATGTACCCAAAACGCTTTGTACTAAAATTTCAAAATGTTTCTCTATCCAAGCAACTGCTTTGAAAATTCTAATTTTAAAATTAAAATCTTTCTCAACACACTTTAAGTCAAATATTTAATTTTGGTTTTCTTCACATCCATTTTGTTACTTGAAAGCAGACATTTATTTCCATTTATGTGAGTGAGTAGTTTCATGTTTGTAGAGGCTGGTAATTTTAAAAACCATTTGTGTTTGTAGTTTTTAAAATGTTACTTCTTATAAACGTTTGTTTAAAGAATAGTTCGTGTATTTACCTCAAGGCATTTTTATACTTTAAACAAAAGAAGTAGGTAATGAGTTGCTTTCCATAACATCAGGTAACATTAAAGAGCTTTTTTAGAACCAAAAGCAGCAGTGATTTACAAAACTGTGGCCAATCTTAAGTAAATTGTTATAATTTAAGTACAAACATGAAAAAGTATAGATTCCTTGAAACGAAATAATTAGAATTGGATATTTTTTAACTGCGCTCACTCTTTTATATTTATGTTCGGTATGATTTTCATGCGTACACACTCAGCCATCTGTGTAACCCATCATATCCCCTGAACTGGTTTCATACTCTGAAACACTGTAAGTAATGTAATAAGAGGAACACGTCAAAGAAATATGCGTACTAAAGCGAATATCACAGCTATAAACGAAAGTGACTTAAGACTACACGTGCTTCAGATCTATCTATTTACTATAGGAATTAAAGTCACAAGGCCATCATATGCATTGTAAAGTTGACAAGACAATTAGAAAGTGATCTAATATTTTATTGCAAAATAATTTTCGTCCATGAGGCTCATTTTGAGCTTAACCCTCTTGTTAATAAACAAAATTGCCACAGATTGAGTGAAATTAGTCCATAACAGATCCCACAGACTCTATATATCCAGAAAAATGCATCCTTTGTTGCCATTTACATGCTGTTCTCGTTATTGAATCTCATTTTCGCTTTATTGAAACTCAATTTCGATAGATATGGTAACCACATCATGGTCAAAGACTTTTGATTTGAAAATGACCCGGAGATAAATTTAGGCGAGATGTGGCGTCAATAAGATGTCATACGGCAACTGCTACCCTTGATTTATTAAAATAAAAACTTTGCGATAAATTGATTTCGATAAATGAACCCCCAAGAACACGTCTCTATTATTTCCTGTGAGGCCTTATGAAGTCACTGATTTATGCTTAAATACCATTAACGATTTAAGTCTTGGACTCAAGGCCAGCAGTATTTTGAAAAGAAAATTTGTGCATCCAAAAATTACTTTATCAAAAATATGAGCTGTTGCTAATTGCACTGAGAAGCATTAGTAAATATTATAAGAAAGCTGTGACGTCAGTTATAATGAACTTTTAGCAAATAAATTTAAAATAAAAAATTTTCTCCGTTTTTTTTTTTTTTTTTTTTTTTGTTGAGTTTTTCTTGCGCATTTAGGGATTTTATTTTGTAACTTGCTTTATTATTTAAGGTGATCGATAATTCGTCATTTTACAAAAACCGGAAAACGAATTAAATCAGTTGGTTCGTATAGAGTTTAACTCGCCTTTTTTAACGTTACAGGGAACTGCATTTGAGGCGAGTGACTCTACTTATTATTTTCCCCGCTGCACTGAGAACTTAATTTTCATTTGAGTACTTTTTTCTCTAAGTGTATTTGCTATTACTGAATGGAGCTACATTTTACCTTTTACGGATTGAAGCTTAATTTCCAAGCTTAATTTTGGTAACTTAACAGCATCTTTAAAAAGTTTATGAGAGACAAGACACTTTAGTGATTTAAATGGAAACGATTAAGGTTCTCGAAAAATTTCTTTGAGATTTTGGCTTCTTTTTTATTTTTGAGAAACTTTTATTTAATTTACAATTTATTATTCATACAACAATAAAGGAAACTGAAAATAC
This sequence comes from Cistogaster globosa, assembly GCA_937654795.1. Taxonomy (NCBI): domain Eukaryota; kingdom Metazoa; phylum Arthropoda; class Insecta; order Diptera; family Tachinidae; genus Cistogaster; species Cistogaster globosa. The sequence continues at coordinate 93,699,863 of OW569407.1, read as the reverse complement.
CTTCGCATATGTACAGGGTTTACAATGTTTGAAATATAATTGACTTTATTTTTGCTCATCTGTCGGGCAAACACATTTAAGCTAAAATTATTTTCTATTTGAATTCTTACTAAAATATGAACGTATTTTACAAACTGACACAATATAAAATTTTTCTATACAACAATTTTTTTATGTTTTCGGTAAAAAAAGAAGAAGACTTTTTTTTTAGAAAATTTCAACCAAAGTGAATAAACAACAACAACAAAAATTACAGAAGCCTTGTAGCAATCTAACAAAGTGGTAGCTTTTTTTTAAATAAATGAAGATTAAAAAAAAACTAAGAAAACAATCAAATCGTATACAGAATGTAATCTAGTGGCAAAAGGAAATATAGACAACATTTTCATTTGTATGCAAGTGTGAGTTGATTTTTAAGTTCTTTACTTTTCCATACAACAAAGTATAAAAAAGAAAAATATATAATTAAATAAAAGGAAAATAGTAGACGTGCAAACAACTTATAAATACTAAAATAATGTTTATTTTCAGGGAGAATATATATTTTTGCAACATATCTGCACGATCCATGGTAGATTTTATTCTATTATTTGCAACGTGAAAAGCAAGTTCAAAATAAAATAAAATATTTAAAAAAAATTTTTTTTAATGTTAAAATTTTATGTTTGTAATTGGTGTTATTTTATTTTCTGATATTTTGGGGATATTTTAACACATAAAAAGAGAGTAATTAAAGTTCAAATTGCTTTATAGAATTTTCAAGTTGCTAAATTATATCATGTTGAACGAACCATTAAAATATAATCAAGAAAAAAAGATACGTTTAGAATTTAAGGAAATTAAAACACGTTTTGAAATAAATTTAAATTTTTTTAAGAGAAGCAAATTTAATTTAGATTTTAATGAATTTTCGATTGCTTGCTGCCTCTTAAGCAGTTTAGCCAGTTTGTAATTATTTCATCAACTCAGATTAAAAGAGTCAAACAAATTAATTAGAAGAGTCACAACAATTTTATACAAAAAATTTTCATATTCTATTATTTGTTCTTTAAAACAAAGTTCAAAAATATCTTAACCATTTTTTGGGTTATTAGTCTATTCATACAATATAACAAATAAACAAACTCAAAAGCGGAGTTGCATGACTGATGAGACCTAACAGGGATTAACCTAGCCCCTGTATACAACAACATTCTACAATTATATTTGACTGCAAATACTTACTTTTTCTTATGGAAATTTTCATAAAAAAATTAGTAAAAAAAGGTGTCTTTTAAGCCCGGCATTAAATAACACAAATGATTAAATATAATTTTTTAAAAAATTTGGAATTGAACTGTGAACTTAAACCAAAAATCAATTTTAATTTACAAAAAATTAAATTTTAACCGAAAATTTTCTTATTCGAAAATTCAATAGGTAAAATGACTTTAGGCAAATAGCCACTGTGAACTTTTTTTTTTTTTTTTGACGAAGTGCATTGTCGACGTCTAAATTTTGACGAAATTTTCGAGCATTGCTGGCCGTACATCAGAACCAATGCGAACAATGTTATCTTCCAAGGTGTCAAATGTTGCTGGTGTGTCAGCACAAACAACTGTCTTTACATGGCCTCACAGCAAGTAATCGAGTATCAAATCGCACGACAATGCAGGCCAATTCACAAAATGGTTTTCTCGAAATCAACTAATCGCCAAATTTTGATTTTAATATGTCAATGTTTGCGATCGCCGTATGATACGTAGCGCCAACCTATAGAATTTTTATCTTGTCTGAATAAAAGTCATACATGTATTCGTAGAGCAGTAACGACCTTCGTCGACCGTAAGGCGGGTCTCAGTTTCAATTTTAAATAAATAAGGTCCAATAATGACAACAACTAAGGTTTACGCATTGATTTTTTATAATGAATTCTTTAGGTTTGGTTTTGGATTAGTTGCACTCCATATGCTGCCAAGAATGAGTCCTAATGCAAAACACAATATTTTGGAACAGTTTCTGACAGCTCTAGGCGACAATGGGCACAAGAACGACGAATAAATATGATGGTCTCGTGGTTTTAATTTCTGATTAATCTAATACGTGTGTAGACCAAAATCTTTGCGAAATATTCGCTACGTAGTGACGAACAGAACTTCTATTCCTGCGAAAAAAGCTTGAAAACAGCTTTTTTTGCACAGGGTGCGGTTTAATAGAATCTATGAATTTTAGAATAACAAATTAAGAGTGTCTTATTAAAAAAACTAGAAACAATAAAATTAAAAATTAGGGGTGTTCATTACACAGCACGGAACCTCTGTTGTGAATATAAATTTCTGCTTTTGATAATTTTTCATTTACACGAACTCATGTAGTGTACTGTAAATATTTTTATGAATTAAAAAAAATTTATAAATTTTTAGAACTTTTTGATTAAAATATTAATTGAAGTAATTAAAATTATTGATTCAAATAATTAAAATATTAATTAAAATATTTTAAATTAAAAATCACATAATTTTAACTTCTAAATAAGAAAGTGAAGAAAAGTTAATTTTTCAAGTTTTTTCTTTTCATTTCTTTTTTCATTTTCTCTAACTATCTGCCAGCACAAGTTTAAATTTTACCTCTTTTCCTTCACCTCATTTGACAACTAAAAAGGAACTTTTTGCTATAGTTTATTTTTCTTTAAAGGAAACTCTTGTCTTCATGAATAATGAATAATTATAAAGACAAAATTCATTGAAAATTCCTTTTGTTTGTACATTTCACAGTTAAAATAAAATACAAAAGATAAAGTTGGAGAAATGTTTATGGGGCAACTTTAAAATTTTCATATTTAAAATAGATTATTTAGTGCCTTTATTCACATAAAATAATAAGTAAAACTTTTCATAATGAATGGCTTTAAAATCGTAGGAATTCTTAACTTTTCTTCAACAGTTTTTGGGTAGAATTTATTTTTGAGAAATTCCTTGGTTAAAAATGTTTAAAAATGAAATGATAAAGTGTTTGTGGGTTGATATTGTGGATGTGGATAGTGTAATTCATGTTGAATGTTATAAAGAGAGGTAAAGCCTTGAAGCTGTTAAACTGTTAAAATTAAAGTTTTTTATTACAAAAAGAATTTTCATATTTTCCTACTTATTTTTTTATCTTATAATTTAGTATTTTCTAAAAGATCTCTTCAAAAGGTTTAACATGATACCCATCTTCATTTCTTCAAAAATTTAATGCACAATCCTACTTTTCTATGAAAAGTTCAAAGGCGCATAACTTGGAAAAATATGGGCGAGCGCCAATTTTTTTACTTGATGGTATTTTTCCTTTTTTTAATTTTTTATCGCCCCATTTATTAGTTTTTTTTTTTTTTTTTTTACTGGAGTTACGTCATTGTTCTAAATGATATGAAAGAATGAGAGTCTGGAGTGATGTTTTGCCTGGTGCCCCGAAGGACATGGACCGATCTTGCTGATTTTAAAAAGAAAAATTTTCGAAACTATGTCCAATCGATTGGCTGTTTTGAATTTTCTTTAACTCACCTAGTGCCTTGGCAAAGTGTGTTTCAACACTAAGACAGACGGACATCTCCCAGTCGACTTCGCTATGCATAAGAACTCAGAATATAAATGCTCTATGGGATTGAAAATAGATATTGTAGAAATTAAAATGGTTCACTTTTTGTGAAGAAGCGTATTTTTTTATTTTATTTTTTTATTTATTTCTTAAATAATTCTTATTAATTAATTAATTAAATCAATTATATATTTTGTTGAAAAAAATACAGTTTTCTAAGCAAAAAATTCGTTAAATCAATTTAATATTTCATAAAATGTCAATTTAAAAACCAGTAAAACGAAAGATGCATAAACTTTAGGCATTTTAAGCGTGGGAGTACATACCGTCAGAAAAATCTCTCCTAATTTTGCTTGCTTATTTCGAAAAAAAAAAATTTTTAATTAACCTTTTGTTTTAATAAACGGAAGTAATATTTTAAATTTACTGCAAATTAAATTAATTTTAATCTTGAAAAGTGATATTAAAACTTAGAGACGCCATCTCTTTTGACAGGCAGCGCGAGTACACCAACGGTTGTTATTGCCGGCACAATCTAAGTAGGGCATTTCAAGATATTGTCAGCTACCGGCATCATAATACCACATGGTACGTGGGATACAGCCACGACCATGACGTCCCACATTGCGAGGACCGGTACACGACGGATTAAGTGGAATTAAGGATTTCAAAATTTAAAACTAACGTGGGCAGAGGTGTAGGCCCCTAAAGTTACAAATAACAAAGTTAAGATGTCTAAAATTTTCATTATTTTTATTTAAGCTGTTTAATTTTGTGCATTTTAATTGTTTGTGTTTTAAATTCAATAACTGATAGCTATATTTATATGAAAAAATAGTTAAAAGTTATTGTTGATATATTCACTATTTCTTTATTAAATTGAATAAAAGGCATATTTATAAAGCAAGCAAATAAAATAAATATTTAAACTTAACAATTACTGGAGAGAAACAAGTGTTTAGTTATTTTAATTTTAATAATTGTTTTAACATTTGTCTGACATAGAAAATATGTTTCTAGACTTAAATTTATTTTAGTAAAAATAAACTTAATTTATTTATGACAAAAATATTTTAATTTACTACAGAAATAAGTAAAAAGAATTTAGTTTAAAATCTTTACGTTTTGCAAATAATTAAAAAAATTAAATAAAATTCAAATTCATTTTTACTTCGAACTGTTTTTGTATTTTTATTTTCTATTTAAGCTGGAGGTCATACAATTAATATTTTCACATTTTGCAAATATAAATTTTAACCTCAAGCTAAATAATTTTAAAATTCACTTTAATATTTTCATTTTTCTATTTTAAAATTTTATATAACGTTTTTTTTTTAGAATGAAAATAGAATTTTCTAAATATTAATGAAAGCCATTTACTCTTTCTCGTTTTCATATGTAAAATTATTTAAGAAAAATACAATCTTCTTTTAATGAAATTGAATTACTCTGTATAATTTTCAGCAGCAAGGTTTTTGAAATTTTTTTATGAAAATCAAAAAAAGAAACAAACAAACTTTGGATCAGGCCTTGCCGTCAGGTGATGTAGCACATTGGAAGTAGGCTCATGGTAGGACCAACTAATAATGAAATCAGCTGAAAAAAAGTCGTAAAAAAATTCATCCTTACAAAAGACGAACATAACACACGTATGGCCAACTAAAGCCTAGATATTCATATGCTGACTGTGGAAACCAATAAAACTTCAGTTTTAACATAGAACTATTGAACTACTGAAGCCGGTACTCACGTTACGGTTGCTGGAGATCAATAATTTTTTGTGTAAAAATATGGATGATTTTAATCCGAGAAAAATATGGTTTTAACAAAATGCCGCTACGCTCCATACGGCAACAGCAAACATTTTATTATAAAATAAAATATGGCGAGATAAGTTGATTTTATAAAATAGATCTATCAACTGGCCTCCACGGTTGCGAAACTGTGACGCCACGTCAAGTTACTCTCTGATTTGTGCTGATAAGCCGTCAAAAATTGATATCACCATTGTTCGTATTATTAGTGATATACGGTCAGTAATGCTCGAAAAATTAGCAAAAAATTGAACATCTCGAATGCGTTATATTGAGAACAGCCTACCGGCCGTACGCCCAATATTATTTTTAAATGTTAACGCCATATATTGATCATAAGAATAAATTTTTTCTTAATAACTTTTTTATTTTTATTTTTTTCTTAATATAAAGTTCCATCACGTTAAAAAAAACACCCTTTATTTGAAAATGTTAATTTTATGTTAAAGATGACAACAATCACAATACAATTATTAGCATAATTTGACCACAACCATATATTTTAAACATGACATAATGCTCTTATGTTATGGTTACCACAATTATGTTTTTTCATGTACATATGTATGCGTTTTTATATGTTTTTATTGAGCTATCGAAAATTAATTCAGCTCCTTTAGAACAATTATATGCATTATCACAAACTATAAACCAAAAATAAAAAATTTAAATTCTTTGTTAAATGCTATTTGCATTATTCAAAAAAATAAATTTAATTTCTATATTTTATTAAAATTATCATAACATTATAAAATTATATAATTTTTGCACAAAAAAAATTAATTTTTGTAACTTTGTGGTTAAAAGCAAATAACCACAAAAAATAACCAACAAAAAAAGAAACATAAATTACACAAAATAACAACCAGCCAAATAACAACAAACTAATAAACAAATAATTTGTTGGTCCTTCATTAAAGCCGAATGTTTTTCTTATTTTTTTTCCAAAGAGCCATTATTAATGTAAATTAAAGCATTTCAAATGCATTTATTTTGTTTTCAATTAGTTGTGCACTACAATGAATAATCAAATTGCTTAAGCTAAATTAAGACAGAAATGAAAAGCCACTTTGTTTATAGGAAAATGAGGAAATAACAATCATTGATGGTGTGTTTGCGTTTAGACGAAATAAACAATAAAATAAAATAATTGGAATTAATTTAGTTCTGCTTTAATTTTTATTTTTGTATTTACTTTAAAAACGAAATTTATGACTTTTAGTAAAACGAAGAGAAAAAACATGGTTGTGGTGATAATAATGTGAGAGCAAAATATTGTGAAAACTTGAAACGGAAAACTTGGTTTGAATTTTAATATTTTTGATCACCCTCCGATCACAACGCTTTGTTAAGGTGAGAGGCATTTGTCAAATGTTGCTTGACGTGTCTGCATATAAAACTAAAGGAACACCAACATTTAAAAAATTTAAATTATGAAAACTTGGGATTCAGGAAATGCAATATATTCTACTGGAGTCTAAATTAACTTTTCAACTCTCCTCAATTGCAAATAAAAAAAGACGAACCTAAGCTTTACAAAAACTAAATTTTAATTTGTGTAAAAAAATCACGAAAAAAATGAATGCTCAGCTGTTAAAAAGTCTGCTTCCGTTTCGTAACTGAACCGACAATAATTATTGCTTGTGGTGTTTCAATATTTTAGGCCTTTTACTCTCTGCACGTTTTTCTTCTTTTTCTTTTCTTTGATACTAAAGTATTTCTATAGTTACCATTAAAAACCATTTTGTTTTAGCTTCAGTATTCGTTCATTTTATTGTTAAAAATTTTTAATGCAAAAGTGGCTATTATTTGTACAGTTATTTTTTTTTAACTAAGCAGAAATAAACAAATGGTTCTTAGAAAAAAATACATTTATAAATGTTATTATTACTATTTTGAAGAAGGCTTAAATTAACCCTTTTAATAACAAAACAATTTAGGCAGAAAAAAAATCAGAGAGAAACCTCCTCGAATTGTTTTCTAACACTGGCTTTTCAAAGTTTTTAAATGGAACATAAAATTTTTTTTTTGTAAAATAAACTATTCTTCTAAGCAATTTAGTGAAAAAATAAATTAATTTAAATTTTGAATTTTGAAAATTAAATGCGAAATGAAACTAAATCAAAAATTTAACGACGGCATCTCTGTTGACAGGCGGCTTGAGTGCACCAACGATTATTGTTGCCGGCACAACCCAAGTAGGGCATTTCACGACATTGTCTGCTACGGGCATCGTAATACCACATGTTACGTGGAGTACAACCACGACCACGACGTCCAACATTGCGGGGACCAGTACAGGAAGGATTACCTGAATTAAATTATTACAAGTTAAAATAAATTTTTATTTTTAATTAAAAAACAATTTTTTAAAACTTACGTGGCATTCCAACACATCTTTGGGCTGAGGTATAGGCCACCAAGGTTACAAGCAACAAAGTTAAGATGTGTAAAAATTGCATTTTGATTTTAATTTTTGTAAATAATCAATTAAACAGATGAATGTCAAATTGTTTATGATATAATTCTTCAGTTTCACCCGATATTTATATGAAAATGTTTGGGGTTTCATTTAACTTATTTAAAATTAAATTTTATTAAAATAAATTTATTTATTTTGTTTTACTAAACAGCTGCTTAAGAACAAAACTCTTTTATACTGTATGAAATAAATACATAAATTGGATTAATAAATGTTTAAACAAGTGTTTTAATTGAAATAATTAAATGCTTTATTTTTTGGACCAGATGTTAGCGAAAAAATCTTTTTATAACATGTTTTAAAATCTCTTAATTTTATTTTATGTTATTTCTACCAAATAGTTATCATTAAAGCAAATGGGATTATAATTTATAAATCCAGCTTTGAAAAAGACGAAAAATAGAATTTTTATTAAGTTTTTACTTATTACGCATTAAAAAAAAAAACTCCGATAAAAAAACAATATTGGGATGACAGAGAATAAAAAAATAGGAAAAAATGTAAGTCTATGTATAATTTTATACAAAAATTATAAAAGTTGAGCATTTCTTATAAATTGCAGCATTTCCTAATAGATTTTTCTTTCATAAAAAATATAATGCAAAATCGTACTTTTTTATGAAAAGTTCAGAGGCGCAAATTTTTAACTTGGCGTTTTATTATTATTTTTAATTCTCTATCGCACTATGTATTTGTATTTTATTTGTTTTTTTTTTTTCGAATGGAGTTACTTCACTAAACTATATTTGTTTCAAATAATATCAAAAAATTTAGAGGCAGCCGCGGTTTTTTTCCGCTGCCTTAAAGAATATAGATCGAATTTGCTGATTTTTAATAGTCAAATTTTTTATTTTTTCTTAATTATCTAGTGCCTTAGAAGAGTTGATTTTAACGGACCTACAGACATATATCGCTCAATCGAACTTACTATGCATAAGGACTCAGACTTTATGGGGTCGCAAATGGATACTCTAGACATTACAAATGGAATGACAATCTTATATATATAATTATTTATTTTTTGTGGTGAAAGGTATAAAAAATATTTTTGATTATATTTCTATGATTATCTATTGTCTTCCTAGTTATAAATAAAGATAAATAAAGTTTTTATCTATCTTTTCAAGTTTTTGTATAAAAGAATTAAACGCATCCCATGGTTTTTGCTAACATGTATGTCGCTCAGCATCATAATAAAAAGAGTCGTGTACTTTCTATTCAATTACTATTTCCACTATAGAAGAATATATTAAAACTAAAGGGTGTTTAGTAACTAGCGTAACATTTCTAAAAATATACTTATTGCGAAAATTATAGTTAATTGCTATGAGCTAATGCTACTAAAACTCTATGCGCTGTAAGCAGCAAGCAGAAAAAATTAATCATTAATTTAAAGGCCTTAGTATGATAGCAGAATTACTGCAAGCCTACTGAGGTTTTCCCGTGGACAACTGGGCATACTGGTGGCTGTGCTGACGGGGCACTGTGTCATCGGTACTCATGCCAGGAATGAGAATGAATCTTCCATACCATCACTTCTACAGAAGTTGTCGAGATGACGAAAAGGAGGAAACTGTGGAGCATTTGCTTTGCCATTGTCCGGCTCTTTCTGGGAGCAGAGCGGCACTTCTCGGCAGTCAAGGAGTGCATGGTCTTGTGAACCTTTCGGTCTGTAGTGTTGTTAGGATAAACTAGTGTATTCGATCTTCGCGATGGTTTGGTGATGGATCTTTGACGATGACATAAGAACCTGAATTGATCCTGTGCACATCCCTCTCAGGCAGCACAACGGGATCGCTTTTGGACCCAAGTAGGTCAGTTTTTTCTTGTACCTGCAGCCTGTGCAACCTAACCTAAGCTAAAGGCCGTCCCAATAATGGCGCGACTTTTACAAACACGGCCTTGTTTTAAAAGCGCTATAGGCAAATAGTTTGAGTTTACTTTTTTTGTTTCCGCACACAAAAATAAAATCTGGCAAAGGGTATTCCGACAGTAACTTCATTTCGAAAATATAGTCTTATTTTATATATAAAAACATAAGAAAAAGACATTTAAAGTTTCCAGTGATAAATATTATAAAGATAAAATTAAAAACTTAACGATTTCACATACATTGTACGTAACCTTTGCTGTGTGATGTCAATTTTTATTGTTTATTAAGTTTTTATATATTTTCGCATTTTAAGAAAAGTGAGAAGCAAACAAAATTAATCACTGAACTGGTAGAACAGCAATAAGAAAAAATTTTTGTTCAAGACAAAGGATTATTTGTATGTCAGTAGTTATAATTTGATTGTAAAAAACTGTCTTGTTAAATGTAAACAAAAACGAGTTTTGTTTCTTTCATACTCTATTTCTTATTTTGTTTTTATCAAACCATAACTAAGTGCTGAAAGTTGAACAAATATTGAGCTTTTGCTGCTAGAGTGCCATAACTAAATATTTAAAATTTTGGAATTAATCATGCAAAAATGATCTTAACTCACAACAAATGATGGTCCTCAAAAATGCAAATAATAAAATACATTTCCTCAGTTTAACCTCTTTTAAGATTTGACTGTGTCCAAAACTCTGCAATTGTATTGGTGAAAATTATACCTAAATGTGTTGTTTAGTGTTAATTTTTTTAAACAAAATATCTTTTATATAAGACTGCTTTTATTTCATTTATTTAAATTAAACTCATTACAAGTAATGGAACATTTTTTCGCTAACATCTGTTCCAAAAAATAAAGCAATTAATTGTTTTAACTAAAAGATTTGTTTAAATATTTATTAATCCAATTTATGTATTTCTTTCCTACAGAATTAAAAGGTTTTGTTCTTAAACAGCTGTTTAGTAAAACAAAATAAATAAATTTATTTTAAAAAAATTTCATTTTAAACAAGTTAAATAAAACCTCAAACGTTTTCATATAAATATCGGGTGAAACTGAAAAATTATATCATAAACAACTTGACATTCATCTGTCCAATTTATTATTTACTCAAATTAAAATCAAAATGCAATTTTTACACATCTTAACTTTGTTGCTTGTAACCTTGGTGGCCTATACCTCAGCCCAAAGATGTGTTGGAATGCCACGTAAGTTTTATTTATTGTTTTTTAATTAAAAATAAAAATTTATTTTAACTTGTAATAATTTAATTCAGGTAATCCTTCCTGTACTGGTCCCCGCAATGTTGGACGTCGTGGTCGTGGTTGTACGCCACGTAACATGTGGTATTACGATGCCCGTAGCAGACAATGTCGTGAAATGCCCTACTTGGGTTGTGCCGGCAACAATAATCGTTGGTGCACTCAAGCCGCCTGTCAACAGAGATGTCGTCGTTAAATTTTGGATTTAGAGTCATTTCGCATTTAATTTTCAAAACTCAAAATTTAAATAAAATTATATTTGCAATAAATTAAAATATTACTTTCAATACTTAAGACAATAGCCTATCTATAAAGAAAGATTTATTAATTTTCTGTTGAAAACTGTTGAGAAGTCTTTAGATAAATTCCTGTGCGATTTATGGCACTCAAATTGATTTTATAACACTGATTTCTTTATGCTTTTTTTTTTAAACCATAAGAATAGCCGTACTATACATAAATTTTATGTTGTTTGTTATTTGCTGTAAACAATTTTAAATAATGACTGCTTTTTTAGTTTTTCTTTTATCGATAAGAATTTTTTTTCCAAACACCATTTATTATTTGTCTTGCTAAATTAAATAGAAAAAAACTGTTCAAATAACAGCCACTTGCCTTAATAAAGTGAACAATAAAATGAACGAAAAGCTTAATCAAAGCCATTTTGAATGGTAACTATTTAAATGGAAGAAGTTTGTTGCGACAGAAAGTGCGGGTATCATGAAGGTAAGTGGCTTAAAATATTAAGAGACCACAAAAAATGTTAGTAATTTTTGGTTTTGTTTAAACATAAAGACAAAATATTTCACAGCTGACCTGTTATTTTTAAAAAACATAATTTTCGTTAATAACTATTGTTAGTATTTCATTATAACTAAGCAAATAGTTTGTTGTCAGGCCTAAGTTCGCCTTTAATTGAACTATTTTTTTATTAATCACCTCAGCAGCAGAGAGTGTTGTTACTTTTTCTTAAAAGGTTATGGCGATCTTTGTAATTAACGATCGTAACAGGCAGGTTTCTCAACAATTTAGCCACAGCCTCTACTCTGACAATTGTGTTCCTTTTTTTTAAAGCTATGCGGTGTTATTTGAACTGCTGTTAGCTATAAGTATAACGTTTTACAAAACTAAAGCAACGTTACCACTAAATAATATTTTTAAATTTTTTTTACTCAAAGTTTGGTTGGGATGTGAACTCGTGACATCCTTTTGGTGCTTTTAATAATACACAATCCAAATGCAATCTACTATTTTTAGGGGATAAAATGAGCTTTGATCTCTTTGTAAAATATGCTAAGAGGAGGTATCAAGACCTTTTTTCTGATCAGATATTTTTGTATTTTTAAAAAAGTGACCAAAATCGATTTTTTTTAGATCCCAAGTTTTTTTTCAAAATTTTAATATTATATATTTTATGTAATAATTTTCCAATTGTAATTTAAATAAACTAAGACTTCATTGTTTTATAACCAATGTAGCGCTTATCCCCTAAGAACTGTAATATAAAACTCTACAGCAAAACTTTACCCAATTCACCCACTGTGCAGTCGTGCGGATTCTTTTGTTAGTAATACGCCCTAACGCTAGTAAAAATCATTAAATATACTACTTATTAAAATATAATACATTTACCTTAAATAAATAGAACATTTATTTATTTATTTGTTATTTTATTTAAAATTTATTAATTTTTTTGATTTTACATTTTACATTTTTTTTGTTTTTGTTTTTTTTTTTTTTGTTTTTTTGGAACTTTAACATTTTGAAAGAATTGCGTACGATTAATGCCTAAAATTTAATTAAAATAAATTACCATTATAAATTATGGTCACAAAAACGACGTAATAATTTCTATATAAATATATGGTTGCGGAAAAAAAATATAGTGGAATTAATAAAACTTTAGCCACGATAAATAAAGTTTTTTTTTTAAACATTTGATCGTAAAGAAGTTATTAAACAAAAGAAGTGTAACTTCTTCTTTTTTTTTTTTTGCTAAAATTTCAAGCGCAAATAAATACTTACAGCTTTTGATATTTTGTTTTTATTATTTTATTCTCTATCGCTCCATATATTTATTTTGTTTATTATAGTTACTTAATTGTTTTAAATGATATAGAAAAATTAGGGGAAGACGTTGTGTTTTGCCCGCTCCCCTAAAGAACGTGGGCCGATTTTGCTGATTTTCCAACCCATATCTAATTAATTATATACATTATGGTGTCGGAAATGGATAATATAAAACGCTATTTCTACTTTTTGTGGTGAAGGGTATACCACAACCACAGAATTCCAATTTTAAATAATTAAAAGAAAAAAGTTTGGTTTTTGATTTCAAGATGAAGAGTATAAGAAACTAGAGCACTCTTGCTGTAAAATTTATGGTCAACCTACAAGGCAGGTATTTTTATGACCACAAATATTTGTCTAAAATTTTTAAAAATTTATAAGGTCACTTAAAAAATTTTATATAATTTTTTTTTAATCTAAAATTTATCGAAAAAGATAATAATAGATTTTTAAAATTTCCAGGTGTAAAAGCTGTACAAATTTCAAAATTTAAATACAAAGTAAACAAATACTTCGAAACTGAATTGCTTAAATTAAACTATTAATAGTACGAATAGATTAGAAGATAACATTTTCCTTGTTGCCCGTACATTCCCTTGAAAGATAAAATAAAGTTAAAATGAAAATTTGTTAAAGTGTGTAGCACAAATACATTTACAAAATAACAAATTTTGCCTACAATAAAATTTATAATTAAATGAATAAGATTAAATTTAAATTGTCCATTTACATTAAGAGTAATTGTAAACAAAAATTAAGAAATTCATAAAATCAACAAATTTGTTTACTTTACTATCAGTAAGCAAATGTATGCAAATGAGTTTTAGATAAGTCAAAGAATTCAAAACAATTACTTCAATTTAAAGTACATATAATTATACATTAATAGGAGAAGTCGAAGTTTATCCTTAATATAAACATTTTGTGTTTTTCTGAAGAGAAAATAAGTCTAGGAAAAAGGTGCAACAGATTCAGATTCCTTAATGTATTTAATTTAAATATAATTGTACAAATTGTACATAAACCTTATGCTCATAAGGCATTGGGCCACCACTTAAAAAAGCCATCACAGATGGCTGTCCCTGTACTCTGATTACCTTTTAAAATTTCATATTTTAAAAATTTTTATTCTTCTAAAAAAAAGCAGAATTTTTAGTTTTAGTATTTTTATAATTTAACAAATTATATACTTAATAACAAAAGTTATTGTAAGATTTATTTTTAATAATTTTTTATTAAATTATTAACTGAAATTTTTTGATTTTATATTAAATGAATTTAATTAATTTTCGCTCAAGTTCAATTTTGTTTTACTTTTTAAAAATTTTGAACAATAAAATTTATTTACAAACCTATGCGGACGTTTTCCAAGGAAAGCAGAAAACATTAAACACCAGTGGAAAGTAATATTGCATTTTTTAAATCGCTACATTCTGCATCAGCTTTTTTCGAATCTTTTTTTATTTTATATATTTATAAACATCTACAGCAGAACATATGGAAGATTCAGGAGTGCTGGTGCAGGATATAAAGCGTAACCTACTCAATTAGCCATCTCACCCACTGTGCCCATCCAGAATAGCTGGTATAATAAAATTATTAAACAGTGTAAATACTGTTACCATACTGCTACCTATAGGCAACAATATGCCGACAGTATTTAAATGCGATAGCCTAATTACTCACCCATCTATAGTGTCCTAATTAAACTACTTGAGTCCATTTAAGTGAATTGCTTTCCTAATTTTTTGAAACAAAAAAAAAAACTCTTTTAATAGAAAATCGTTTTAATATTATAGCGACGCATTAACAGAGGCTCAGCAGCTAAATTTATTTATTTAACATTCAGTCAAATCTTTAACATTTAAATGAAATCAAGAAGTCACATGAATTTTGTCTGTATTTTCAGCTTTAACATACAACAATCAGTTTTCTACAAATTCATTTTTTTTGCGGAACCATAAATATGCTACTCTCTTTCACATTAATAATCGACGCTATACATTTCCGTGAAACTTGTTAAACTTATAAACGTTAATTTATATCTGCATAACTTAAGCATAACTTATCAATAATGAATTTCATTTCATACAGAGATTTTACTTGTGGCCATTACAGGCTCCATGCACCATTTGTGCTTGGCTGGTTTTCCAAAATTTCCTTCCTTCAAGACAAACTTATCTGCTTGAGGCCAATAATATTCTTTTCGGTTATGCAATGCTCAGATTTTTTAACCCAAGAAGAAAATTATTTATTACCCACTGGATTATAGTACAATTTTAATTTATTATCTCTTCCTATTGAAGTAACGCACATTTTATACCCTCTCTATAATAAATAGAGCCCTTATTTTTACTTCACCTTAAAATGTTAACGTTTTCATTTTTAAAGGTTTCGATACTTGAAAGCTTCTTGCTCATTTATACCTAAACGGCCTAAAGTCCATAATGAAAAAACTTGGACTACAGGTAGATTTCTTAATGGATCAATTTATGTACATAAATCGGAAACGTTTGCATTAAATCCTAGCATACTTTTAGGAGTTTTTATTAAATTTTTCAATATCAAATAAAACTTCATAAAATTAATAACTTTACTAGTTTTAATAATAAATTTAAAAAAAGAAAAACATTGTATTCCTACGGCCCTATGCTCCTTATAGGATTATCCCTTAGGGGATAGCGTATGCTTAATACCTGTATTTTTATTATAAATCAATCATACGCAAGAGTCAAGTATTTCCAACTAACAGACCAATTTACTTTAAACGCAACGTTGGCTTGAGCCCAGCTTTAATGCTAAAGTGACATAACCAAATATGAGCATTATTAACTTGATCTGTTAAGCAAATTAATATAAAAAAATGTGATAAAATCGCTAAATTGTCACTAATTTTCAACAACTATAAAAAATACTAAAACAAAAAACACACGTAACTACGTGATACATTGTCAAAATCAGATTTACCAGCTGCTTAGCCTATCAACGCTTTATTTAGTTTTGTTTCAAACATTTATTTTCTTTCTTTTTTTTTGCGCATAGGTAAATGAATACTTAAGTGCTAATTAAGCTTTGGCTTAAAAATACATAGATCAGTTTAATAAAATAAAAAGTAAAAGACAGAAAGATGGAAATAAATTAGAACTATTATCAAAAAGACTGTTATGTTCTAGCAAGAATTGTTATCTATTAAAATCTTTTTTAAGCCATCGAGCTTTTTAGCTCGACGACTTTTTTATTTATTAAATCTTAGATGTTTTGTATATAAACTTTTTGCAGTAAGACTTTTTCTTTGTTGTTTAAATATAAATTTTCAAAAGTATAGAAACGATTTTTTACATAATTTGAATTAAATGTTAATCATACGCTCTCTTGGAATATTTTCATTACCATTCGAATATCAAAATGTATATGCGATTTAATGCTAATGATAATGGTGCGACCCTTAATAGCCTACGCATCTATGGTCTGGTGGCCAGAGGCTTCTTAAATTACGGTTAAGCTCTGGTTGAATGGATTTCAAGGGATTGCTTGTGAGAGTATGTTTGGTGCAATACGCACGGCTCCAATATAGACAATTTATGCAATGTTGGGATTACAGCCGATTGACTCATTCATTAGGTCGACAGCTGCTATGTTAGCGATGCTCTTTAATCACACCTTTGTTGCGGACATCGGGCATAAGTGCACTCTGGATCTGGTTAGTAGAGGGCTTAGAGAAGCTCAAGTGCGTATGAAACGCATGAGTAGAAGTAAAATATTTGAAAGATTGCCTCGACACTCATTGCGGAAGACGTTCAAAAAAATTAACGCGTGTTTGGAAGCCGATATCAGCGTCTTACTGATGATTTTTTTATCGACAGTAAACAAGGAGCAAGTATATACTCGGTCCAGCTGAACGTGCCTTGCAATTTTCATTTTGAGGTCTTCTCCTCCTTTTTGCTAGAAATCTAAGTTTATGGGAGAAAGGTTCTTGGTTAGTTATAAAATGCATGAGGCAAAAGAATATCTATTCCAGTCTCACTAGCAAAATGGGGATCTTCTGTGAACTTATGTAGACTGGGCTACAGAGTCTTGGCTCACTTAACATGAAAAAGTACAGGAAGGCTTCTACCTGTAAAGAGGCTTAAAATTGCTCAAAGAGCCCCTTTCGGGAATTCAAATAAGATGCTCGGCTATGAGAGAAGTGTCTTAAGCTGTATATCTGCGTACAGTGGGGACTTGACAAAATAATGTTTAAATTTAAAACTTAAAACAGAATCCACCTCTACTTAAGCCGAGTGTTGTTTAAATACATTAGAACCAACCAGTATTATTTGAAATTATTTCCTTCAAGTTCCCCACTCTGCTAGTCATCGAAATTTCAAGTATCATCTGGCCAAGATGGGAGTTGTAAAGAATGATACTTTAAGACTGTGCCTGAATAAGGCTGAGACGGTAGCACGCATTAAGTGTAAAAGTCTGCCACTGACCATCATAATACTCAGACCAAGCCAGCATGTGTATGTCATGGGGGATCTAGGTCTTGGACAAATGCTAGCAACTACTAGGGACGTGGAAAGATGCCGAATATTACAACTCGACATTTTGAAATCACTAAGGTCAACAATTAAGGCTCTTAGTACAAAAATTAAAAAACATGGAAATCATTTAAAATTTTAATTCCATTAAAAACAAGATTTAGTTACCAGCATAATGTATGCTACAACTTTCTAATATATTTTTAAATATAATTGGAAATTTTAAAATATATTTGGAAATTTTTAATTATAATTGCAAATGTTTTTTTTTTATTTAACAATTTTTCTTTAACCGCATTGCAGTATTTCCAATTAAATTTTAAATGTAATTTTTTTCATATATTAAACTAAAAAAAAATTAGAACTGAGTAACAAACAAAAAAAGCAATTATTTGAACAAAATATTAGCTAATATTTTATAGTTTTATAGTCTTACCTTGTTAGAAATTTGGTTTTCCTTTCGACTACTAATGACTGCATTTACATCTGCTAAAAATGTTTAATGTTGCAACTGAAATAAAATTGTGTTGCTGGCTGATGTTGTTGTTTATAAATTGTTGTTAATTGCACAGATTTTTAGTTTCCAAATAATTGAGGCTGATGGTGGAAAATATTTCCTTGGAAAATGCTGTTTTGAAGTGTAAACAAAACAGCTATTTATTCTTTTCTTTCCTTTTAAATTAAACGATTATAATTTTGATTTTTTTTTGTTTTGTTGCAATTAATTTGCTAAAAAAACTTGCAAAATTATTTTTAATTCTTGATTTAAAATTGTCAGTATTATAAATAAAATGTACACATTAGCCCGCCAGCATTTTTTTTTTTTTTTTTTTTTTTTTTTAATAAACCATTATTTGTATATGTTTAATTGAAAAGATTAATGAAGATGAAAGAAACTCATACATCATAGTGCAAGCGATTAAATTGTGTGTTTTTATTAAGCCCGATAGACCTGAAAGGGTTAACTATCAAACGAACTGTTCGTCCACTATATGAAAACGTTGAGCACAGATCATAACCTAAGCCCATACAAAAAGCACCGCGCATTATATGAATTGTTCGTTTATTGTAAGATAGCAATGGAAAACTGATTCGATATATTATCGCGAAGTTATAATCGACGATTTTTGGCTAAGTGGCTTTGTTAATAAACAAAAGTGCAGCAAATAGTGTAAAACCAATTAACAACAGGCCCTAGAGATTTCATTACGCTGGTGGCATCATTGCTTCTTAGTTGTGATTTTTAATTGACAAAATGGATGCCATTAATCCGGTTCAAATGACCCTGTGTACAAAGAGATACGCCTTACCATTTTCTTAATAAAATTAAAATTTAACAATAACTTGATTTTAAGAAATGGACTTGCCAATTGAAAGTAAATATTGGGCGATTTGACAACTGTCGATATTTTCCTTTGAGACCGCATAAAATCACTGGCTTATGCTGATAAACCACAAAAAATTACGCTTTTTAGTAACACATTTATCAGAGATATAAGGTCAATAATGCTCAAAAAGTGTTCTAAGTTCGAACGTTCAGAATTCGTTCCCTCAAAAATAGCTGCGATGGCCCGAAAGCAATAATTTTAAATTTTTATAAGTTTTATTTTTCCACAATTTTTACCATTCAAAGTCTTATCGGGCCTTTAACGCACCCTTTATATAAAAATATGAATATTTTTTCTATAATTGACAACATAAATCATGAGAGTGTTTAATATTTCAGCATTTAGTTTATTATGAAAATAAATTATATTAAAAATGTTTATCGTTTTTTCCCACTTTTTCTTATAAATTTAAATAAAATCATATTTTTTTTAATTTAACAGGAGCCTTTAAAATCTCAACAAAAGTAATAATAATCCACCTGTAAGTACAGTACAACATACCAAATAAAATATTTCTATCGTCTACCTAGAGAACTCCTATATTAACTTCTATTTTCAAGCAAGAAACCTAGCCGAACAGTAACAGAGGAAGTGATATATTCCACAAAAATTGGCGATGAGTGGGATAGCGAAAAGCAAGGAGTTGAGCAATTCTTATATAATTGAAAATGAATAAAATAAAAGATACCCAAATATTCATACAGAAACTTAATATACGCCTCAATTACAATTACACCCAGAAATTCAGAGGTAGGGAAATTGAAGCACGTACTGTTACGGATCTTAATTTGAGAAAAACAGTTCGTAAAGTAGTATTTTTGGTCGTAAAAAAAACGTTATTACCAACGCACTGTAATGATTATGGATAAATATAGAATCATATATTTAACATCGTAGAAAATAAGAAATTAATCTCACTTAACTTAAATTTAATAAAAAAATTTTTAAAAATATGAAAAGAATTTTTGCACGGAATATTAGAATTGCATTGGAAGATAAAACTTCTCTTGTAACACAATCATGATTTTTATCGTTTTTTTTATTTGTTTTTTTTTTTTTTTTTTTTTTTAACTGCTATAATGTGTTTGAAAAAATTTAAGCGGGAATAAAAACTATAAATTTTTTTTAAAATGCCGGCGATTTTAAATTTAGGTGTCATTTATTCGTTGCACTACTTACACAATGACACAATATTCCGTTTTTATGTAATTTTTTTAATTTTTTATACTTTGTAATTTATTTTTTTAAACTTTTTTAGTATCTATTTGTTAATAAAAATTATTATTAATTTATTAATTATTATTAATTTAAAATTTTCCTAATTAATTAGTGTATTTTACTACTAATTTTGAATTTAATAAAAAATAAAAAAGTTATAATTTACATATTGTTCTAAATTGACTATTAGAATTAAATTTCACTTCTGATTTTCTTTTAATATTTTTGTATTTTTTTATTTTTTTATTTTTGAATAAATTGCATATCTTTTAAATTACTTAAAACGTGTTAAGCCTTTTTTATTGATTTATAGTGGCTCGTTATTATTTTTCTCAGGCTCACTGGCCTTAACACTAGTAAGTTTAATTTAAACCATTTATTTATTAATTTAATTTTGTAAAAATACATTTTTATTAAAAATATTGTAGTAACTGATTTTTTTGTATTTTTAATAATATTTATTGACCACAGGTTTAATTGTTTAAATTATTATTTTTTTAAAGTTTTATTTTATTTAATGAGTATCTAATGGATTTGAATTGAATTACTGTAATTTGTTAAGTGCCGTTGTTAAGCTGCAATGAAAAAAGTATATATTTTTATTTCATAAATGAAACCAAATAAATGAATAGAGAACAAAAAATATTTTTATAAAATTTAATCTTATACCTCGTTTTACCTGTATTTAGATCAAGAAAAAAATTCTTTTTTATAAATTCTTATGCACTCATATTTTAATAATGCGGTAAAATTGAAAAAAAAACAAAAACATTTCCAAAATAAGCGTAACATTTTTTGTTAATATTCACTATACAATACAAGTCTCCAGGTCATCTTATGACGGTTTTCTAACTTTCTAATTATTCACTTGGGCACAAGTAACCAGTCTATACTTAAGTTTATTAATTAAAAACCGCAACCTCATATTCACAAATTCTACGACCATTGACATCAATAACTTAAAAGAAAATAACAACAAAATACACAAAAAAATTTTACATTCGGCATGTTACCTCCTGTGGCTCCTATAACTCTAAGCGAAAAAAATATATATATGAATGACGCGGATTATTAAAAAATTTCCCAAAAATTAACAATTTTTTTTAATTTTTCTGATAAGTAAAGAATGATTCACTTTATTAGAATTGGCACAACATGTTCAAGCTTAACATTTTTAATTAAATCAATATTTAACGGCGACATCTTTGTTCGCAGAGAGCACGAGTGCACCAACGATTGTTGTTGCCGCCACAACCCAAGTAACGCATTTCACGACATTGTCTGCTGCGAGGATCATAATGCCACATGGTACGGGGAGCACAGCCACGACCACCACGTCCAACATTGCGGGGACCAGCACAGGAAGGAGCACCTGTAACAAGATTTTTTGATTGTTATAAAAAAGAATTAAAAATTGAAAGAGAAAAGACTTACGAACTCCGCCAGGACATCTTTGGGCCGAAGTATAAGCTACCAAAGCCACCAACAACAAAGATAAAATGTTCAAAAATTTCATTTTGAATCAAGCAAATAATCAATTAAACAACTGAATGTTAATTTGTTTATGATTTATTTTATTAAATTAAGTTCGTATTTATAGGAAATCTAAGAGCTGTAAAATCTCACTTGACCCTGTTTTTTTTTTAGTTATGCAATTGTTCGAACAAAAGCTTCTTTAATTCAATATACTCCTTTGTTTTATTTCTTATTCTGCAGTTGTTTGCTTTTAAGGCTTCTTTTAAGCAGTACCTAAAAAAAAAAAGAATTATTTAATGTTTAAACAAGTGTTTAAACGCGTTAAAACTGTCGCTTATTTAATTTAACGTTGTCAAAAAAATTAAGTTAAAATATTTTTTTTTCAATCAAAAGAGTTGTTCTTCAACATAACAAAACTATTTTGCGATGGATTTTTCTTTTTGATATTTAGTTTTATAGTCTAGAAATTTTTAATTCAAACTTTTACAAATTTTTTTAGAAAGGTCTTTTGTAGAGACCTATGTTTTAAGCTGTTATAGAAAGACTGAAAATTAGACAAATTGTGAAGGAGAACTTAAATATTTAATTAGAAATTAGAGGGCATCACCATAGAGACGAGATTTTCTCTTGCGTTCTCATCTTTTTAACTAAAAGGTTGATATTTAAAATTTTTATACAAGTTTTGGCCGCAGTAAAAATAAATGAATAATAAAAAAGTAAACAAAACTTGGTTTTTACGTATGTATAATGTTTCTTTTTTTTTCTTTTGAGCTGTAATTGTTGGACAGCTTAAAAGTTTAACTACTAATAATTAACACATGAACCAAAAATAATCCTTTTACTAACACTTCACTGATTTGTTTTTGGTTTATTTGAAAAGCCTGTACATTACGTTTTGTATGAAATATGACATTAAATCCACAGACAGCCTGCTATCAATGTCTCTTTTACAGTTTAGAAAAAGGTTTTGTTAAGTGTTAGTTTACAATAATTTTATAACTTGAAGAAACAAAGATTTAATAGAAGGTGGGGTTGACAATTTCCGAGTTAAGAAGATCAAAAATTGGCTTTCGACCGTTAAGTGTTTTATATGCCAGCTGACTTTTATTTATTTAATCCAATTTAAATTATTATAGTTTTATTATTGACCTAAAATCGCATAAGATTTTGTTTGAAGAAGTTGAAATAGTGAGAATATTTTCCAAATATTTCACTTAACAAAAAAAAAAATCAATTAAACGATTTCTTTAAATGGAAAAATTTTAACACACACATATTGCAACAGTATGCCATCTTAATGAAAAATATTGCAGGAGTTTTAAATATATAAAATAATTCATTATAATAAAGTTACTCTTTTAAAGAAGAATTGTTTATTTTATTTAAAAAAAGGAACACTTGTTTAAATAATGTTAACAATTTCTCTTTTGTATTAAATAACTCGATCAAATAGCACGAACAAGTGTTAAGTGATAACAAAGGAACTGATAAAAACTCCAATAATAATTTTATGAATAAGAATTTTCGTAGACAACAACTCTTTCCTTTTCATATAAATACCTCCAAAATTTCGAATATTGAATCATAAACAATTTAGCAGTCATCTGTTTCATAGTTGCTCTCTTTAAATCAGAATGAAATTTTTAAACATTTTATCTTTGTTATTGGTGGCTTTGGTAGCTTACACTTCGGCCCAAAGATGCCCTGGCGGAGTTCGTAAGTTTTCTTTCTTGTAATAAATTAATGCTTTTTAATAATAAATAAAAATTCTTGTTGCAGGTACTCCTTCCTGTGCTGGGCCTCGCAATGTTGGACGTGGTGGTCGTGGATGTGCTCCTCGTACCATGTGGCATTATGATCCTCGCAGCAGACAATGTCGTGAAATGCGTTACTTAGGTTGTGGCGGCAACAATAATCGTTGGTGCACTCGCGCTCTCTGCGAACAAAGATGTCGCCGTTAAATTTTTTTAACGCTGAAAATATTCCTTATAACTGAATTAAAAATTATATAATAAACATGTCAAAGCTCAAAAATTGTTCTCTTGAGATCTTTATTTTTATCGAACATCATAAGGAAAAATTAAAAATAAGCAACGGAATTTGTTTGTAATAAATGCAATCATTTAACCCTCGTTTATGTACAAACAAATATTTTTATCTTGATTTCATTTTAAAACTTAAAACAAAAACACACAACTTTTGAAAATAATGACAAGCTATTTTGATAATGAGAGACTACAAAAACTTCTAATAGAAAAAAGCATCTAAGTGTGTATCACTAATAAAATATATAGAACTTAGCTTGGTTTTCTAAAACTTACATAAATAGCACAAGAACGCAAATGTCTTTTTAGAATTATAACGAAAAAAAAAATATTTAAAAAAAACAATATTGACGGGTAAGCTAATATTTTTAATACTGCTTTATGGTGAAAATATTTAAAGTTTCCACTGCATTTTAAAGATTAATTATTTTATGTTAATCACAATATATTAAATAATTTTTTACTTTCAGTCATTGACAAGATAACGCTAAATTTAGGTCTTATATTTCTTTATAGGGTGCCATCTAAAGTCAAATGCGTGTACAATTTACTAAATTTTAGTTCTGGTGTTTTCTTCATTTTTAACCGATTTTAAACAGAAATATTGTAAATTAGTCTAAAATTCCAACAGCAAAAAGTATTCTAAAAATAATTCTTAAACTAAAGGGTGTCCCCATAGGTGATATAATTTTACCTACATGGCGCTATTATTTCAAAAGTTCTATACTAACACTTAAAAATTAGACATAATGTCTTTTACATTGTCTTGTATAGTAAGAAGTAAAAATATTAAACATTATAAATAAAAGTGTGCTTCAATAGTTGATGTGATTTGACGAATGGTTTGATAGATGGTTGAAATTTTTTCGCTGTAACAGCAAAATTAAAATTTCGATTTAGTAATTAAAGGTTGACCTATTTTGAAGTTTATTTAGAGTTCTATTTTTTTTTTAATAATATTGAAGTATTTTTATTTTTTGGACACTATAAAAATTTTTTAAACAAATAGAATATTTAAGAAAATTATAAAACTAAAATTTTTTTTTATAATTTGTTGGCAAATAGCTTCTAAAATGATATCAATCAGTGAAAATCTTTAAAATTTTAAATAAAATTTAATTTCAAACCGCTACAACTCAGTAACTTTCTAACCCGATCAAAACAATATACCCGTCATACGACGCGTAACTGAAGAGCTCTTTAAACATTCAATTGCATCTTAAGTGAAGAATTCTTCATTACAAAAATCTTAATCTTTCTTAACTTAACAAAAAAAGAAAATAAATGTTTTTTTTTTTCATATGCAAATTAAACCTAATATTTTATTTAAACTATCAAACGCATTCAGGAATAAAAAATGTAACGGCGACATCTTTGCCACGACCACCACGTCCAACATTGCGGGGACCAGCACAGGAATTAGCACCTGCCACAAGATTTTTTTATAATTAATAAAAAAACATAATTTTATTGCAAGAATGAAAACTTACGAACTCCACCAGGACATCTTTAGGCCGAGGTATAAGCCACTAAAGCTACCAACAACAAAGATAAAAAGTTTAAAAATTTCATTTTAATTTCAGTCAATAATCAATAGTCAATAAGGTGTAGTGACGAAATTATGTAAACAGAGCCTCATCGCTATATAAAATTTTGCGATAAAAAATCGAATGAGCTGTCAACTGCTCTGGAGCCCAACTGGCATAAGATGCATGTGTTCCTATCGTTGCCTAAATTCCTGCACTAGCTTAGATTCTTGCACATAATTTTCTACGTAGTTGACAGTCACAGCCGTAGTTTTTTTAAACGATGATAAATCAATAGCTTCACTTCTTTTGTATTTTCGTTTACAATGGCGATGTTTTTTTTTAAGCCAAAAGATTAAGATTAAAGAAATAAATCAAACAAAATTATACAAAATTTAAAGTTGAAAAATTGTAACACAGATGTAGAAATCTCAATGCCAAAATGTATTCAGCAAAAATTTTATTTTTCTAAATATTCAAAAAAACCCATAATAAAAAAACAAACAAGCAAACAAAACTTTTTTTTGATATATAATTAATCAATACCTTTTGTATGATATTTCATTAAAACCTCTCAAACAAACAGTTGATCAAATATTAAGTTTGATCTTAAATTATTGACACTGTTTCATTTAATTTAAAACATTTTCTTTGATGAACCAAAATATAATTTATTAATTTATTAAAATAAACAGATGGCATTTTAAGAGTTCCTTTTCTTTTTCTATAAATGCTTATCCGAATCGAGAAAATGAAACATAAAATCACTTGACGTTCATCTGTTTAATTGCTTGTAAACTAAAATTATAATGCAATTTTTATATATTTTAACTTTATTATTGTTGGCCTTAGTGACCTATGTCACGGCTCAATGTCCTATACGTAAGTATTTTGCTTTTAAGAGTTAAATGTTTAAATCAATTTAATTAATATTGGTTTTGATTTCTTTTCCAGCCAATGTTTCTTGTAGAGGTGGCCGAAATGTTGGTCATGGCGGCCGCGGTTGCAGGCCACGCATTATGTGGTATTACGATGTTCATACCAGACTGTGCCATCAGATATATTATTTGGGTTGTGGTGGCAACAACAATCGTTGGTGCACTGCTTACGCCTGTCAACGTAGATGTCGGGGATAGATTTTTTTCTTTAAAATAAAATGATTAATTTCAAGAAAAATATTTTTAATTCAATATTATCAATAAATTATGACTATCAATATAACAAGTTTTTCTAATCATGTTCAGATTTTTTTTAAGTGGTGTTTATTAAAAATAATAATTCGTTCGTATTAATATATTTTACAAAAAGAACGAAGTAAATATATGTGGTTATTAATAGTATATTATGGTTATAAATACTGTATTATTTTGCGTTTATTTCTAAATTTGCTTGTGTTATGAAATGAAGCAACAATTGTTAGTTCAAACCAGTCATGTTGTAGCTGTTGTGTTAACAAAGTAAAGTATTCTTTAAAACATTTTAAATTTGTTTTTTGACACCATAACTTGGTTTTTTGATGAAATCACAAACGTATTTTTTGTCTGCCCTAAGATAATATTTTAACGCAAAAATAACTGTGGATTGTTATTGTTTAAAAAATATATTTGTTTTTTTTTCAAAAGTTCTGAGGTCTTCAAAATAAGAAATAAATTATTTTGGAAAATTTTTAAAATTTTTAAGTGTCTGTACTGGTTCTGTTTATTCTTCAAAGTTAAGAATTTTCCATAAATCGGGAATAATTTAAAATAAACTTGTTGTCTTGAAAATCATACATAGGCAGGTTATCTTAGATTTAGTGAGGTAAAACACATGGAGTCCGAAATATTTATAGTAGAAATTACAAACAAAATGACAAGCTAAGATATACCATTTTTACACTTTTTGTGGCGAAAGATATGAAAAATTAGATACAATGTCTCTTTTCTGCTGAAAATGAAAAATTACCAGATTTGGAAATCCTAAGCTCAGAACGTACGATTTACTGCTTCTTCACCTTTCACATGTTAACTTTTTTTTTTAAATAGAAGTTATTGTTAAAACATTTTGTTTATTTACCACTGTAAATTTTAATATCCTAAACAATTTTCTATTTGCGTTAAGGCCTTTACTTCTCCTCAACTCTTTTTGCGGCAGATGATCACGGCCCCAATCAGTCTTTAATTTCTATTGGCGTCTCCTTCTTTAGTACCCCTCTCTATCGCATCTTTTAATAATTCTGGTTATGTCGTTTGGTTGCCCTCTTATGTATCACCAATATACTGCCACTTGTGCCGCCTTTTGTTAATCAATAAAGGCTGTTGCCTTCATAAGATCTGGCAATTTTATGAAGGCAACGGTTTGCGAATTCATCTTTAAGCACTTGTGAGTGACATCGTATCACCACCGTAAAAAAGGGTTGAATTTCTATTTTAATTGAAAACTGTGTGGATGAGCTGCAAATTAATATCAGACAACCAAATATTTAACGGGTTTTTTTTTAAATCGTAAAATAAATGAAAATTACTTCTTGGTTTGAATAAACTATTAAAGTTTGGCCGGGGAGTTGTTAGTTGTAAACCAAACACTGCAATTTTTACTGCT
Organism: Cistogaster globosa; assembly: GCA_937654795.1. Taxonomy (NCBI): domain Eukaryota; kingdom Metazoa; phylum Arthropoda; class Insecta; order Diptera; family Tachinidae; genus Cistogaster; species Cistogaster globosa. Next base: position 93,672,050 of record OW569407.1, on the reverse strand, counting down.
AAAGGGGTTTTTTTTTAATCATTTAATTAAACTTGTAATTTAAAATAATTATTTAAATGTTCATGTTTAATTAAAAATTACTCGACTTTTTAACAATATTTATTATTTCCAAATAAATTTTAAGTAACATTTTGGAAGATCAAATGGTCTATAAAGAAAATATTAAATGGTCAAATTAAATCTAAGTCGTTGAGGCAGATGATCATTACACCTCATAAATATTTATTTAAGTGCTTTCCAGATTTTAAAGAAAATGACTTTAATCAAGATGAATATTTTGTTAAAAAAAACTTTACAAAAGACGAAACTATTTTCTTTAGATTTAAATTACTTGCCTTCGTTGCCTCAAATATTATGTAAAAAATAAACAAATATTTTAATTGTTGAATTTTTTTATTTTTATTGTTTAAGTTTGTATTGAATCAAATAAATGAACATCTTAAGAAATGAGAAATTTAACGGCGACATCTTTGTTGACAGAGAGCACGAGTGCACCAACGATTGTTGTTGCCACCACAGCCCAAGTAACGCATTTCACGACATTGTCTGCTGCGAGGATCATAATGCCACATGGTACGAGGAGCACAGCCACGACCACCACGTCCAACATTACGGGCACCGGCACAGGAAGGAGTACCTGCAACAAGAATTTTTATTTATTATTAAGAAGCATTAATTTATAACAAGAAAGAAAACTTACGAACTCCGCCAGGGCATCTTTGGGCCGAAGTATAAGCCACCAAAGCCACCAACAACAAAGATAGAATGTTTAAAAATTTCATTTTGATTAAAAGAAAGCAACTATGAAACAGATGACTGTTAAATTGTTTATGATTCAATCTTTGAAATTTTGGAGGTATTTATATGAAAACGAAAGAGCGTTTTAACCACAAATTCTTCTTTTTAATAATGAAAAAAGATTTTCATTAATTTTTTTGTTAATACTAAACACCTGTTCAATTTAAAATATTTTTTTAACAATAATTTAATTTTTAACAGCAGTTTGACAATTGTTTCTTCTATTTCATTTTGAATTGTTAAATTGTGTCAGAACCCTTTAAAGAATTCAAAGCTGAATTCTTTTTAGTCTTGTAGTTGCATCTTTTATATTAACTGTTTTTATGTTTTACTTTTTTTTAGAAAATTGCCACTAAAATTATCGAGAAATTTTTTCTTTATATGATTTCCTTAAATGAATTTTTTAGGAATCATTGACTATGAAATTTTCGAGTATCTATTTTTTTTATTAATAAGCCATGAGTTAAAGAGTTTTGAAAAATGCTCCGTTTGATGTTGAAAAAATAAATTGTTATGCTTGATTTACTTTGACTTGAAAAAGGACCATAAATAAACGATATGGCAGGTAATAATTATTGATTCTAACTGACAAATAGATATCCGTTAAGAAAGAGTTAAGGACTTGTTGATTTTCTATAAAGATTAAGTGAACAGGTCAATCAAGATATTGTTATTTAAATGAAAAAATTTTCAAAATTGGATCATCCAAGTAAAGTGATCTGTGCCATTTCATACAATTTACTTGATCTGTTCGCCGGAGGTATTCAAAGCCTGTATGTTCTATGTTCTATTATTTGTAATAGCAATTTTCGAAGAACTCAACAAATTTTGAAAGGTTGACAGTGTCATCCGGTCATTTACGTACATTGCGCATATAAAATGTTAAAAATAAAAATAAAGTGAATACCAAATTCAGATTAAAAAGAAAACACCCTTTTCCACCAGATTCTTATTTCTTTATACAATTTTCCTTAAATGTTAAATGATAAATCAATGTGCTTTTTCTCTTACAGTCCATTGGTAAAGTTGCTTACGTTCCCTCCTGGTTATAAATGAACATTTTGTAAACATTTCAAAAACTAGGAAATTTGTGGCCCCTACTTATGCAATGCATTCTGCCTGAACTAGGAAATTAGGTTGTGGAAACGGGCACAGAGGGACTAGTGCTTGTGGCTAAAGTTTAAGGGATTTATCTTAAATGAGCTACGCTAAGATATTTTAACTTATTTCAGCTGGTTGAGTTAGATAAAGAGATCAATTAAAAATTTTCGACTATAAAACGATCTCTTATTAGGATGATAATAATAGATAACGACACGTGTTTAGATTAAGGAAAACACCAAATTTCCAAAACTGACTTTTTAATAAAATTTCAAAATTCAAAACTTAAATTAAAAATAAAAAAGAATTTCCAATACAGTGGAAGTTAATACGTTTCCTAAAAAAATTAAAATTTTAAATGCGATAAAACATTTGTGTAAATATTATTAATCTTTTATTTAATATTAAAAACTGGCACAATTTTAACTGCTGTTGAATAAGAAATAAAACAAAAACGTACAATGATTTCAATAAGCTGTTGTTCGAATAATTACATAATTAAAAATAAATATCAGGGTTAAGCGAGATTTTACTGTTCCTAGATTTTCTATAAATACGAACTTAATTTAATAAAATAAATCATAAACAAATTAACATTCAGTTGTTTAATTGATTATTTGCTTGAATTAATATGAAATTTTTTAACATCTTATCTTTGCTGTTGGTAGCTTTGGTGGCCTATACTTCGGCCCAAAGATGCCCTGGCGGAGTTCGTAAGTTTTCTTTTTTGCAAATATTTAATTCTTTTGATAAAAATAATTAAAACTTTTTACTTCCAGGTGCTCCTTCCTGTGCTGGTCCCCGCAATGTTGGACGTGGTGGTCGTGGCTGTGCTCCCCGTACCATGTGGCATTATGATCCTCGCAGCAGACAATGTCGTGAAATGCGTTACTTGGGTTGTGGCGGCAACAACAATCGTTGGTGCACTCGTGCTCTCTGTGAACAAAGATGTCGCCGTTAAATTTATTATCCCCTAAAGTGTTTCATTTTCTAAATAAAATATTAAATTTACTTTGCGTATGAGAAAAAAAAATCTCTTTATTTTGTTTTTAAACTGCAGGTATGTCTTACGTGTTAAACAGGTGCCTATCGAGAATTTTTCATTAAAATATTTTGAAATCAAAAGGCATTTTAGTTTTCTACCCAGTTTTAAGGCTGTAAAGCAGAGATTTTTGCTAGCTTCAATCTGTACTCAAAAAAAGAAAAAAATCTCCTGTTTTAAAAATTCTATATATAAATAAAATTTATAGAAAATCATTTATTCAAATTTTCGATTTAAATAATAATTAGTTCACGAGAATAACGTGAAATGTTAATTTTTTAAGAAATCAAGTCTAAGTTAAACATAATTTAACTGTTTTTTTTTATATCTTAAAAAAGAATATCGTCTATCGCTGTGTTTGGATTACAAGATCCTTTTGGTGACTTTGAGGTTAAAACATTTTTGTAAAGCAAAATATGTTAAAAAACTTTTGTTAATAATCTATTATATTCATCGAATTTTAAGAGATTTCGGACATAAAAATTATACCCACGTAAGGCCTACTAGAAACTGTTATTGAACGTGTCACGTCTTTCTTCTTAAAACAATTTTGATAGTTAAATGAAACAAAGATTGAGCAAAAATGTCAGTCAGTTATAATAAAGAGATGTCTATGACTTTTTTTCCAACATGGTTGAGATAACCATAATATATGAGCAACATCTTCTTATTACATATTACGTAATTATTGTTACGTTTAATAAAAATATCTTTGATATTAGAATCCATGTTATTGTGTAGCATAAAAATAATACGGGAAAATATATACATAATTGTGTTTAATATGTAAGTTAACAACAGTGGCAGCACGGCTAATGAAAGGAGTTTAGCCGCGTCAGCATAAAACCTTATAAAATAATTTCCCATGGTTTCTGCACGCGCAATAACTATTGCTCAACAACAGGAGCATCAAATTACACTAAAATATATTTGCCAACTAAGCGTCTGGATAACCGCACATGTCGATGCAACGTGATCCAGCTAGCTTTCGAGGTGAAGTTGCTAATTTGAGGAAGGCAGTCTTGGTTACGCGCTCGTGTTGAACGTTTCATTTAATTCATTTAATTTGTAATTATTTTGAAGTGTAAATCCTTGGTGAATAAATATTGTAATTAATTTTGAAGTAGAAATCTTTCGTGTTATTTAATAAGATGCAGTTGGTCGCGTCTAAATTTAATTGTTTTAAGATAAACCAATTGGTAATCCTTAACTTGTAAACATGTTATAATTAAATGTAAATAATAATATTATCTTCAAATATAAACATTAAATGGTTAAATTAAAACATCATAATATGGTGAAAAAAATTTTTTTTTTCTAAAAAAATATTATTTAATTATTTTTATTTGTTTGATATTTTGTGTATTATTGTTATTTTTTTATTTATTTATTTCGTATGTAAATTTATATTTCTTATTAAAAATAAATAAATTAATATCTTATTTTAAAAAGTTTTGGTATTAACTGTCCTAAAACAAAAATTTTTCAATAAAGTAAATTCAAAAATCAAAATTTAAGCAAAACAACAATAATCAACGAACGATTTATTTATAATTTTTTTCTTCAAGCATTTGATTCATTTAAAAAAAATCCTTTCATTATAAAATTTTTCCCGTTGATATTTATTTTATTTCTAAAAAGCTTGTTTTTCCAAATGTAACTATAACGCATTCGTTCTTCCTTCTGCGAAGAATATCTTTCAGATATCAATGTTCCACAGTTAGTAACTATCTCCAACTTTAAGAGTAGAAATGGTCATTTCTGAAGATTATTTTTATCCGTCAGTTTTGTTTTCTATTCCGAAAACAAGATTTTTAATTTTTTTAACTATTCAACGTTTAACTATTTTACTAAATTAAACTGATTTTTTGATTTCTATAGAATAGAGATGAAGGATTAATTTTGAAAGCATTGTTAGTTTAGTTTTGGTAGTACGAAGCGAGTTTAATAAAAAAAACTTAATACTCAGTAAAAAATAACAAGAGAAAAATTACTTGCAGTGGTTCTTTTCAAATATTTAACAAAAATAAAATTTATAAATTGAAAAAAAAAAAATTAAATTTTTATATCTTTATTGTGTAACTTTAGGATCAATACAAAAATGAAGAAATGTAGGTCTAGAAAATCTAACGGCGACATCTTTGTTCACAGAGAGCACGAGTGCACCAACGATTGTTGTTGCCTCCACAGCCCAAGTAACGCATTTCACGACATTGTCTGCTGCGAGGATCATAATGCCACATGGTACGGGGAGCACAGCCACGACCTCCACGTCCAACATTGCGGGGACCAGCACAGGAAGGAGCACCTGGAAGAAAAAATTTTTGAATTGTTTTTATCAAAAGAATTAAATATTTGCAAGAAAGAAAACTTACGAACTCCGCCAGGACATCTTTGGGCCGAAGTATAAGCTACCAAAGCCACCAACAACAAAGTTAAGATGTTCAAAAATTTCATTTTGATTCAAGCAAATAATCAATTAAGCAACTGAATGTTAATTTGTTTATGATTTATTTTATTAAATTAAGTTCGTATTTATAGAAAATCTAGGAGCAGTAAAATCTCACTTAACCCTGTTTATTTTTTAGTTATGTAATTGTTCGAACAAAAGCTTCTTTAAATCAATATACTTCTTTGTCTTGTTTCTTATTAAACAACTGTTTACCTTTAAGGCTTCTTTTAAGCAGTTATTAAAAAAAATGAATTAATATTTAAACAAGTGCTTAAACACATTAAAACTGTCCCCTTTTTAATTGATAACTGGCGAAATAATAAGTTAAAATATTTTTTTTTTCAATTAAAAAATTTGTTCTACAACATAGAAAAACTTTTTTTTATGGAATTTGCTTTTTTATATTTCATTTTATAGTTTAGAAATTTTCTAGTCAAACTCTATGTTAAATTTGACATATTTTTACAGAAGGGTCTCTTGTAGGGTTTCATGCTTAAAGCCGTTATAGGCAGACCGAAAATTACACAAAGTGTGAAAGAGAATTTAAAAATTAAGTAAGAAATTAGAGGCATCTCCATAGAGACGAGGTTTTCTCTTGTATGGTCTCATTTATTTAACTAAAAGCTTGATATTGGAAATTTTAACACAAGTTTTGGACGCAGTAAAAATAAATTAATAATAAATAAAACCTGCTTTTAACGTATGTATAATGTTTCTTTTTTTTGGGCTGTAATTGTTGGACACCTTAAAAATTCAACTACTAATAATATGCACATGGTAGAAAACTTATCCTATGTGTATTTAACTAGCAATTCACTGATTTATTTTCCGTTTAATTGAAAACCCTGTACATTACATTTTGTATGAAATATGACATTAAATCCACTGACGGTCTGCTATCAATGTTTCCTTAACAGTCTAGAAAAAGGTTTTATTAAGTGTAAGTTTACATCAATTTTATAACTTGAAGAAACAAAGATTTAATAGAAGGTGGGGTTGAAATTTCCGAGTTAAGAAAATCTTAAATTGGCTTCTGACCGTTAGGGCTTTGAAATGCCAGCTGACTTTTATTTATTTAATCCAATTTAAATAATTATAGTTTTATTATTGACCTAAAATCGCATAAGATTTTGTTTGTAAGAAGTTGAAACAGTGAGAATAGTTTCCAAAAATTCACTAAACAAAAAAAAAGGAAATCGATTAAACAATTGTTTTTAATGGAAAAATTTTAACACACACATATTGCAAAAGTATGCCAACTTAATGAAAAATATTGCAGCAATTGTAAATACAAAAAATAATTCTTTATATTAAAATTACTATTTTAAAAAAGAATTGTTTACTTTATTTAATAAAAAAGGAACACTTGTTTAAATGCTGTTAACAATCTTTCTTTTGTGTTAAATAACTCGATTAAATAGCACGAACAAGTGTTAAGTGATATTAAAGGAATTGATAAAAACTCCAATAATAATTTTATGAATATGAATTTTCGTAGACAACAACTCTTGCCTTTTCATATAAATACCTCCAAAATTTCGAATATTGAATCATAAACAATTTAACAGTCATCTGTTTCATAGTTGCTCTCTTTAAATCAAAATGAAATTTTTAAACATTCTATCTTTGTTGTTGGTGGCTTTGGTGGCTTATACTTCGGCCCAAAGATGCCCTGGCGGAGTTCGTAAGTTTTCTTTCTTGTTATAAATTAATGCTTCTTAATAATAAATAAAAATTCTTGTTGCAGGTACTCCTTCCTGTGCCGGTGCCCGTAATGTTGGACGTGGTGGTCGTGGCTGTGCTCCTCGTACCATGTGGCATTATGATCCTCGCAGCAGACAATGTCGTGAAATGCGTTACTTGGGCTGTGGTGGCAACAACAATCGTTGGTGCACTCGTGCTCTCTGTCAACAAAGATGTCGCCGTTAAATTTCTCATTTCTTAAGATGTTCATTTATTTGATTCAATACAAACTTAAACAATAAAAATAAAAAAATTCAACAATTAAAATATTTGTTTATTTTTTACATAATATTTGAGGCAACGAAGGCAAGTAATTTAAATCTAAAGAAAATAGTTTCGTCTTTTGTAAAGTTTTTTTTAACAAAATATTCATCTTGATTAAAGTCATTTTCTTTAAAATCTGGAAAGCACTTAAATAAATATTTATGAGGTGTAATGATCATCTGCCTCAACGACTTAGATTTAATTTGACCATTTAATATTTTCTTTATAGACCATTTGATCTTCCAAAATGTTACTTAAAATTTATTTGGAAATAATAAATATTGTTAAAAAGTCGAGTAATTTTTAATTAAACATGAACATTTAAATAATTATTTTAAATTACAAGTTTAATTAAATGATTAAAAAAAAACCCCTTTAGCAGTAAAAATTGCAGTGTTTGGTTTACAACTAACAACTCCCCGGCCAAACTTTAATAGTTTATTCAAACCAAGAAGTAATTTTCATTTATTTTACGATTTAAAAAAAAACCCGTTAAATATTTGGTTGTCTGATATTAATTTGCAGCTCATCCACACAGTTTTCAATTAAAATAGAAATTCAACCCTTTTTTACGGTGGTGATACGATGTCACTCACAAGTGCTTAAAGATGAATTCGCAAACCGTTGCCTTCATAAGATTGCCAGATCTTATGAAGGCAACAGCCTTTATTGATTAACAAAAGGCGGGACAAGTGGCAGTATATTGGTGATACATAAGAGGGCAACCAAACGACATAACCAGAATTATTAAAAGATGCGATAGAGAGGGGTACTAAAGAAGGAGACGCCAATAGAAATTAAAGACTGATTGGGGCCGTGATCATCTGCAGCAAAAAGAGTTGAGGAGAAGTAAGGGCCTTAACGCAAATAGAAAGTTGTTTAGAATATTTAAATTTACAGTTGGAAATATACAAAATATTTTAACAGTTACCTCAATTTAAAAAAAGGTTGCTTAACATGTAAAAAGTGAAGAAGCAGTTAATCGTACGTCCTAAATTTTAAGATTTTCACATATGATAATTTTTTAAAAAACTTGAGAGTTTTTATTTTAAGCCAAAAAGATACATTGTATCCAATTTGTCATACCCTTAACCACAAAAAGTGTAAAAAGGGTATATCTTAGTTTGTCATTCTGTTTGTAATTTCCACAATAAATATTTCCGACTCCATATGTTTTACCTCACTAAATTAGGTGAAGGGTATATAAGATTTTGCATAGCTTGTTTTTATTTAAATCTAAGATAACCTGCATAAGTACGATTTTTGGGAAAACAAATTTATTTAAAATTATTCCCGATTTATGGAAAATTCTTAAATTTGAAGAATAAACAGAACCATTACAGAAACTTAAAAATTTTAAAAATTTTTCAAATTAATTTATTTCTTATTTTGAAGACCTCAGAACTTCTTGAAAAAAAAATTATACAATCACCGTTTTTTCGTTTGGAGTCGTCAATACAAGACGACGTCGTTTTTCTTCGTTCGTTGTAAATCGGCATTCCCCTTGTCAATATTATATTTGGCGTTGTGTTGTGTCGTATGCTAAAGAAAATTTAAAAACATAGAAAACGTACGGCGGTATTTTAAAATGCAAAATAAGAAATATACAAAATTACATGAATGAAATGTAAAAAACTAAAATTATTAACCCCTGTCAATTTAAAAGTTTAATAGAAGAGTTAGAAAAGGTCTATTCAGTCAACGTCAGCATTAAGCTGTTAGGAAATACCAAATTAGCATTGATGTTGTGTTAAATTGATGTTGTCTTAAAATTGATGATGATAATGACGACGCCAAACAGAATTAGGGTGAATAACAATCCATATTTATTTTTGCGTCAAAATGTTATCTTAGCGCCGACAAAAAATACGTTTGTGATTTCATCGCACTAAACAAATTTTAATTGTTTAAAAGAATACGTTGGTCCCAATAAGTAATTTTTGTTAAAATTTCATTTAGTTATGCTTCTTATGCACAAAAACTACAACATGACTGATTTGAACTAAGCAATTGTTGCTTCATTTTATAATAAAACCACATTTTAGAAATCAACGCAAAATAATATAGTATTTATAACCATAATATATTATTAATAAACATATATATTTACTTTGTTCTTATTTGTAAAATATATAAATAACACACGATTTATAAAAATCTGAAAATGATTAAAAAAAATAAACAAAAAGCATTTTTTTCTTTTCAAAACTTTTATATTGATAGTCAAAATTTAGTGATAATATTTGCACACTTTAATTGTTTAAACATTAGATTATATTGTGAGTTATAAAATTTTTCTTGAAATTAACAAATAAAATCATTTTATTTTGAAGAAAAATAATCTAACCGCGGCATCTACGTACACATTCGTTAGCAGTGCACCAACGATTGTTGTTGCCACCACAACCCAAATAATTTATCCGATGACACAGTCTGGTACGAACATCGTAATGCCACATAATGCGTGCCCTGCAACCGGGGCCACCATGACCAACATTTCGGCCACCTCTACAAGAAGCATTGGCTGGAAAAAACAAATAAAAATAATATTGATTTCAATATTAATAAAAACTTTTAAATATAAAATTTTCAAAAGCAAAATACTTACGTATGGGGCATTGAGCCGTGGCAAAGGTCACTAAGGCCAACAATAACAAAGTTAAAATATGTAAAAATTGCATTATAATTTTGATCTACAACCACTTAAACAGATGAACGTCAAGTGATTTTATGTTTCATTACCTCGATTCGGATTAGTATTTATGGAAAATGAAAAGGAACTCTTAAAATGCCATCTGTTTATTTAAATAAATAAATTTATTGTAGGTTCGATTTTTTAAGAAAAAATTTTGTATCTTTAGAAAATGTTTTTCATAAAAACCTGCATTCATACAGTTGAAGAACACTGTCAATAATTATAGACTAAATTAAAGCAGGAAATTAAAATAAAATTATTACAAAAGCTTTTAGAAATGAAAAGGCTATTGAATTTATTTATAATCAACTTGTCTTTTGTTATGCCCTCTTTCGAATTTATAAAAAAACAGATGGTTTAATAGGATCTCTGCAACAATCCTTGTCATCCCTGGCTCTTTTGCCAGAGTTAATAAAACAACCTTGGTAATATTTTTTACTTGGTCACTTCATTTGTTAACCCTCCAAGTTCTAATAATGACAGGAAAAATGTTGCTAAGAGTTTGTTGCCTTGATGTCTGGAAATTGGGCTCAAATTTTTATACAATAGAGATTCTATTCTCTCGTGGTGTCAATATAAATATCGATCATAAACAGATGATAGGGCCAACAAAATAAATAATAATTTTTTTTACAACTCAAATTGCTTTCATTTACAAGTTTTAATATTAATAAATGTGTGTCACAGACCCTTTATTTGCAAGCTTTTGTTTAAAATTATTTTATTTAAAATACAATTTTAAATTGAATGCAGAAACACTTGTTAAAATAATAATTGTTTAAATTTAAAGTGGCAGAAGATTTATAAAATAATTTTTGTTTCTTTTTAAAGAAAACAACTCTTTGAATTTCATATAAATATCAGTTCGGATTAAGAAAATTTAACACAAACCAATTGAGATTCAACCGTTCAATTGACTATTGACTGATATTAAAATGAAATTTTTAAGCGTTTTATCTTTGTTGTTAGTAGCTTTGGTGGCTTATACCTCGGCCCAAAGATGTCCTGGTGGAGTTCGTAAGTTTTCTCTCTTGAAATAAAATAATGCTTTTTAATAACTATAAAAAATTCTCTTACAGGTGCTCCTTCTTGTGCTGGTGCCCGTAATGTTGGACGTGGTGGTCGTGGCTGTGCTCCCCGTACCATGTGGCATTATGATCCTCGCAGCAGACAATGTCGGGAAATGCGTTACTTGGGCTGTGGTGGCAACAACAATCGTTGGTGCACTCGTGCACTCTGTCAACAGAGATGTCGTGCTTTAACTTTTTAACCCCAAAACTGTTCGTTTGTTCTATTGAATTTAAAATGAAGGAATAATAAAAATGCCAATAATTTTGAAATTTACATAATTAGGGGTTTTTTCATATAATAACATTTGAAGAAACAAATGCAAGTTGTTTGAAATTATAATTAAATCCATTGAGAAAGAAAAAAAAATTAGGCGTTTTAACAAAGTTGCCAAATTTTTCTTGAACAAAATTTTTGCTTAAGTTCATCCGTCAGGTTATTTTTTTAGTATTGGAAGCACTTAAGTCATATTTATAAAATTGTTCAAAACCTTCAAGTCATTCGTTTAAGTTGTAGTTTAGTCCTGGGAATACAAAATTTTTTAAGGTATCATGGAATAACAAGAACATATTCAAAAAAATTAAGAAAAAAATTTTATGGAATTCGTTCTCATTACTAAAAGGCTATTTTCTTTTAAAAAATTAACTCAAATTATTCTTAAACTCTTGTTTTTTTTAATTAATATTTTAAAATCAAATTATTCTTAGAAACTTATTTTTCACAAAAAAAAAAATTTTTTTTTAATTAAAAAAATTCTGTCTTCTGTCAACAGTTGCTATAAATCTATTCTTGAAAAACTATTTCAAATTAATATCTTAAAAATGTTCCATCCAGAAATTACTGACTAAAACAAAAACATTTGCAATAATTTTGTACTCGTAATGAAGTGCGTTGCCGCTGTAGAGCTTTTAGTATTTTATTTTAGTACCTTAAATTTAAGGTTTAGCTTTTGCTTTTACTTATTTATTTAGCAAAATTAAAAGAGAAGCTTATAAATTTTTTTGGATTAAATCTGTTCCAAAGATGACTCAAAAATTTATTCGAACTTTTTTAAAAAGTAAGTGGCAACGCTATTTGCCACAGCGATCATACGTATCCCAACTTCTTAATCGTTTTTTAATTTTCCTTTACGAATGTGATGTAGACTTTGTTTTAGGCGATGAGCCGTATTTAGGGCAAAAAAATGTTGTCAACAGCTTTAAGGTTAGCCGTATTTTGTTAACAGTTAACAACTCCACAGCAAAGCTCTGGTATTCGCTTTTCTTTATTTAAGCTTTGTTCTATTCAAAAAGTTTGCTTTATTGAAACCCAGCTAACGATCTAGTCATTCATTATTTACTTTACAAATCAATAATTTAAATTCTAATCAACCAAACGGCCTTTCTCAGCATGAAATACTTCAGGTTTCTCTTGCTGCTGTAGTCGAAGTGGTAAACACGTTGGCTACAAACCTGGTTGACCAGGGTTCAACCCCTGCGGCAACCAAAAATAAAAAGTGTTTTTTTTCTGTTAATGGTATAAATACACATTCAGAATTGACATTAAACATGCAGCCTCGTTGGTACTTTAATAGCATATTCGCCGGCGAAGTAAAATAACTAATAAAATGGCTATATCTATCTTTCTCTTTTCACCACCTGTCTTATCTCTCATCTATCCCTTTCCTAAAGAATGTAGCACGGTTACGAAAATAACTAAATAGACATTATTGCCTGAAGTGCTACTTCTCTTAAAAAAAAAAAAAATTTAATAAAATTTAACATTAACGCCTTTTTGAACTGTTCTGCTTGGTTCTTGCTTTTTAACCTCAAAGTGTTTCACAAAATATTTTTGCATCAACTAAGTGCATTCAAGTCTTGGTTTAGCCTTCAATATATCATTATAACAGGATACTAACATCTTGTATTTTTCATTTTAGTTACAAAAGGTAAAAAATTAATTTACAATTTTTATTAATTATACCCTTCACCACAGGTGAAAGAAAGTAAATTTAAGGTAATCATTTTGTTTGTAATTTCTATAATATCCATTTTCGACGCCATAAAGTGTATATAATTTGAGTTCTTAACCGTAGCGAAGTCGATTAGACGATGAACTCTGTTCCACTGTGTTAGTGTTGAAATCAAATTTGCCAAGACACTAGAGAACCTTGGGAAAATTTAAGTTCGCCAATCGATCAGACATAATTTTTGAAAATTTTATTACTGAAAATCAGCAAGATTGGTACGTGTTCTTTAAGGCAGCGGTCAAAACATCACGCCTCCCACTAATTTTTGCATTTTTTCTGCATTTGTATGCAAAAAAACCCCTTAAAAAACTGGAATACTTTTTGAGAACTCTCTGGTTATTCCTTCCAAATTACTTTTTCGTATCAAAAAATTTATCTTATTCATTTTGAAAAAATTTTCACTTTCGGGCAGAGAAAGAAATCGGTTGGAAATTGCTTGCAAGAATTATGGTTGTTAAAAAATATATGTTTGCGGTGAACCAACTATAGTTTAGTAGTAGTTATTTTCAAAAATACTTTAATTGACATAAACAATTATTTTTGTTAACATTTGATTATTAAATGATTATAAAAAGGTTTGAACTAAGTCATTTTTATTTATTTAATTTTTTTTTTTTTTGTGGCCATACCTTAGGTTGACACAAAGCGAAAAACAAATGTACAAAACAATTTACAGAAGGAACATTGAATTATGATTGGATTTCGACAAACCAAAAACCAATATTGATTCACTATGAATATTTCTTATATTCTTATTTATGAAATTAGTTGCCACGCCCTCTAAAAAATAATCTTTCATATCCATACAATTTTAAAAAGAGAAAGAAATTTTTTCAAAAATGTATCCATTTTCTTAGTAATAATAGTTATCAATATTAACTCTTTAAACAGCAGAATGCTTTGTATTTTTATTTTTTAATTAATAAAAAAATTACATAATTGAATTTTTTTTAACATTTGGAAAAAAATTTTTAGCCGCGACATCTGCGTTGACAGGCAGCACGGGTGCAGAAACGATTGTTGTTGCCACCACAACCCAAGTAATGCATTTCTTGACAACGTCTGGTACGAGCGTCATAGTACCACATATTACGGGCTAGACAACCACGACCACCCCGTCCAACATTGCGGCCACCTCTACAAGAAATATTGGCTGGAAAAGAAATCAAAACCAATATTAATTAAATGGATTTAAACATTTAACTTTTAAAAGCAAAATACTTACGTATAGGGCATTGAGCCGTGGCAAAGGTCACCAAGGTTACCAATAATAAAGTTAAAATATGTAAAAATTGCATTATAATTTTGATTTACAACCAATTAAACAGATGAACGTCAAGTGATTTAATGTTTCATATCCTCGATTTGGATCAGTATTTATGGAAAAAGGAAAGGAACTCTTAAAATGCCAACTGTTTATTTTAATAAATTAATTAAATATATTTTTGTTCATCAAAGAAAATGTTTTGAATTAAATGGAACAGTGTCAATAATTTAAGATCAAACTTAAACAATATTTGATCAACTGTTTGTTTGAGAGGTTTAAATGAAATTTTACACAAAAGGTATTGAATAATTATATATATAAAAAAGTTTTATTTGCTTGTTTGTTCTTTTATTATTGGTTCTTTTGAATATTTAGAAAAATAAAATTTTTGCTGAGTACATTTTGGCATTGAGTTTTCTACATCTGTGTTACAATTTTTCAACTTTAAATTTTGTTTAATTTTGTCTGACTTATTTCTTTTATCTTCGTCTTTTGGCTTAAAAAAAAAACTTCGAAATTGTAAACGAAAATTCAAAAGAAGTAAAGCTATTGATTCATCAGCGTTCAAAAAAAAAAACACGGCTCTGATTGTCAACTACGTAGAAAATTATGTGCAAGAATCTAAGCTGGTGCAGGAATTTATGCCACGATAGCAACTCATGCGTCGTTCTTATGCCTGTTGGGCTACAGAGCAGTTGACAGCTCATTCGATTTTTTATCGCAAAATTTTATGAGGCTCTGTTTTATCTTAGCGGTAGCTTTAATTAAGAAAATTGCATTATATTAAGTGAAACCACTTCAACACAGATTCCGCAGACCCCTTACATACATTTAATTCACTACACCTTATTTCGTTAAAAACAAAGCCGAAGCTGGCGACATGGTCGACAAGTATTAATACCGCACCTTGCAGGCGAGCTTAAGCCTTCAAGTCAAGACGACTGATAGAAAAAATATCGCTAAAAGTTTCTTTTATTGATGGGTAGAGTTTTTTTTTTAATTCTTATACAATAAAGATTCTATTCAGCCATTTTGTCGTTTGATTTCAAGACACAAGTCTAAGAGAGCTGCATGTACTTTTCACGATAACAAACAATGGGGCAAACAAAGTAAATAATAAATTTTTTTTGTCAACTTAAATTGACTTCATTTACTTATTTTTAAATTAATAATTGTGTTACAGACTCATTATTTTGAAGGCTTTTGTTCAAAACTTATTTTACAAAAAAATAAAATTTTAAATTTAGTAAACAACCACTTGTTCAAATAATAATTGTGTAAAATTTAAATTGTTAAAATAAATACTTATATAGTAAAAACAAAAGATTTATAAAATTATATAAATAAAAGCACAATTAATTTATATTAAAAAAAGATTTCTTATTAAAGAAAAAAGACTTTGAATTTCATATAAATATCAGTTCAGATTAAGAAAATTATACACAAACCAATTGAGACTCAGCCGTTCAATTGATTATTGACTGAAATTAAAATGAAATTTTTAAACGTTTTATCTTTGTTGTTGGTAGCTTTGGTGGCTTATACCTCGGCCCAAAGATGCCCTGGCGGAGTTCGTAAGTTTTCTTTTTTTTGTAATTATTTAATACTTTTTATTAATAAATAAAAAATCTTGTTGCAGGCGCTCCTTCCTGTGCTGGTCCTCGTAATGTTGGACGTGGTGGTCGTGGCTGTGCTCCCCGTACCATGTGGCATTATGATCCTCGCAGCAGACAATGTCGTGAAATGCGTTACTTGGGCTGTGGTGGCAACAACAATCGTTGGTGCACTCGTGCTCTCTGTGAACAGAGATGTCGTCGTTAAAACAGGAAATTTTCTTAAATTGACAAGTTGGCTTAATGGCTTAAAATAATTGATTAAAACTAAAAATAATTTGTAAAATTTAAAAGTAATAAAAAGGTTAATTCTATTTTCGGTTTTAAAAAAGCATTTAAGAAAATTTATATAATTTATGACTAAACGATCTTTGTCCTCATAAATCTGAAAAACAGCTTTAATAACAAAATTTCTTTCCAGTTCAAGGATGTTAAAAATTTTAGGAAAAAAAATTTTTTTCTGTGTTAAAGAGAACGTAACTAAATAAATTAACAATTGTTATTATATAAAGAAAAAGTATTAAAGTAAGTAAAAGTTAAAAGAATGTTTTTATATATTTTTTTTTCTTTTTATTTCATTTAATTTTTCTTTTAATTGTAATCAAAGCATTTTTGTTCATTTACCTAAACGCTTGATTTCCTTCTGGGAATGCTTAATGTCCTGCAAACATTAATTTTAAATTCAAAACATTGACAACTCATTTACAATTCAATGTTTAGCCAGTAGCAAAGAACAGTTCAAAAGCTTACAAAAAGGACAAAATAAATAATTAAATGAAGTAGATTTTATATTTTAAGCATCCTGTAGTTTAGAATATTTTTATAAAAAAATATAAAAAAACAACTTAAAAATAATTTTTGTTAAGTTGGTTTATACATTTTTAATTATTGATTTGTTTTAGAGATAAAAAACTCTGTTGTCTGATATTCTTTGTTGTCTACAACTCGTTTTTGTAATTAGTGAGAAATTTCTCACATAAAAAAACAGCCATATTTTTTTATAAAAGGTGAGTTAGACTTAATCATTACTTTAATAACATGAACTAAGGAAAATGTTTATGTTAAACTCAGTGGTATAAAACAAAATGCCTATAACATTTTCATGTAAAAGTTTTGTCAATTAAGTTACAGAAACAAGGCATTGTAACAATTTTAATAATATTTATTTTTTTTTTTAATTTAGAACTCAAACAGGGAACTTGTACATGCGATATTTATTTTGTTAAAGCTCATAACAAATCGTTCGACTAAACAAACAACATTAAATTAGGACAGCCTTCAGAGGCAATCGCCTATTATATCACAAGCCGGGTGGACTTTTTGATGTTTCTTACCGGTGGCTCCAACTTTCACATATCCTAACACTCAACAACACCACACAAAACATACAGAGACAGACGTTTGTTTCCTAACTGTGTCACAACAAATTATTTCACGACCTTAAAAATTAATCCGTTATAATGGAAGGCATAGTTTTATTAAGCATGAAAAGACTTTGGGTAGAAACTAAAGGATTCTTATGTTCAGTAAACTAAATTAAGGGGGTATGTGATCAAGATTTGCGTCAGTACCTGCCATGATAGCCTAACCTGACGGTGGACCTTTTACTGACTGAAATATAAAGCGTCGACTAGCGCCCTTAATAGGCGCAGCAAACAGAGGTAAAATTTCAAAGAATATGGCTGTTCGGACCACGAACTTCCCCTTGCTTGAAGGTTGAAGACTATTTAACCCTGTGGACACTGACGTTAAACAACAGCTACTCCACGGGTACCCCAAAGGGATCGCACCAATAACCAGCTAAAGAGATGGGTGGCTCTCTGCATGGGCTACCGGTTCCCGTGGCTCCAGTATATTGAAGGACACTGGTCAGTTCTTCGGCAAGTACCCAACTTGTCTATCAAGATTTGGTGCCTGCACGCTGGGGGACTGTTTTTCTACACCCTGAGAGCACTATGTCTAAACATACGTTAGCGCGGACAGACTTGTAGTACTTGTAGCTGTATCTCATCCAAATTAATGCCATTTATATATTAAAACAAAAATCATTAATCGTGGTACAGCAACGGTCTTCATTGACCTTTACCTCAGCTCCTGCTTCAGTTTTAAAGATATTCTTACGTTTATCCCTTTTTGGATCAACGTACGGATTCTTTTGATTGCAAATACCACTGTGGCACATTATAAAACCGCTATTTTCTTAACTTCTTATGGCTCTATCTGGCTACATACTAGATCCTGATCCTACCCGTCTTTAGGATCATATGGTGTCGTATTTACTAAACATGCATTGTTACAAACGCAGCCATCCACGCTACACTCCTGCGAGATATGAACTACTTGGATGCCTTGCTTAGTACCTAAACCATACACAAGATCTCTCCTCCACATTGCTTTACATCCAAGCCAGCCATCCCTGTTAATCCAATAGCCACAACTTAACATCTGCCGTACACTGTTATCATTTTGCTACTCCTTCCACTAAACAGGTAGAACTCTTATCTTTATTATAGAGGTCGTCTTGACAACTATTTACTACTGCTTTTATTAAATAGATGTCTTCACTAATTTTTCTAGCCATGGATTCACACAATAGTTGTCTTCCTCTTTCCGGGAGGTTTGTGCTGCAGTTTCTTAATTTTAAATTGCCTTTACACCACAATTATTATTCTTCCTCTGTACGCATGTACGAGATGGGCCCGAAATAACGATCTTCTGGTTTACAGCACGCACCTCTACCAACGCAGTTGGTGAGGTTGCTCAACTTGTGTTAGCTAATTTTCGTATTATTCAATACACACACCCAATGGTGGTAGAAGTAACTTTTTCAACTTCTGTTTTCTTACCACGCACATACGGTAACAATATAAAGTCCAATAATGCCACCAGAGTGTAAATCGCACCAATTGGTGTTTTTGTTTTCCTAAATGTGGGCCAGTTTTATTTATTGAGAAGCCCGCTAAGCCAAAAATGTACCCAATCACTGAACACAATTTTATGTCTACAAGTTGAGAAAATTATTGACTTATTTTTAAACCAAATCTAGTTCATTTATTGCCGTTGAGATGAGATGAAATGAGATGAGATGCCAGATTGTACTTATCACAAGTATCAAAATTAGAGTGCAGTATGACAATTCGTTTGACATTTAACTTTTTCGTAAGTTTAAGCAGGCTAAAAAAACACAAATAACTTCGGTTTTATTTTTCAATTTTATTACTCCCCATATAAATTTGTTAATTATGTTCAGACACATTGATTTACCCTCGTTTAAAACATTTTATAAATTTTTTTTTGTTCTACATGAAAAAGTCTGTAACACAAAGACTTTTAAAAATATGTTTCTTTTTTAATTTTGCTTTAACTACTTGACCTGTTTTCCTTTATTTAATAAAAGAAAAACACACATGTTGCTTGAGGCATGTGTTTGTTGCCTTAAAAAGAAAGCTATTTAAATTTGCGCATGTGAAATAACTTACACGTTTTAAAATATTAAAATCTTAAATTATTGAATAATTAACGTTGTTTTATTAAGATAAAAAATGAAAGCGCTTTTACTATTTAATTTTGTTTTAATTACTTTGATGGCATTTTCGGCAGCCCAAAGATGTTCCGGTCGTCCTCGTAAGTTTTACAATTTATTTTAGAGATTATTTTTTCCATTGCTATCTATTTCCAGGTAGTCCTTCATGTTCTGGCAATCGCAATCTTGGCAGTGGCAGATTTGGATGTACAGCCCGCAATATGTGGTATTTTGATGCTGAGACAAGACAGTGCCGCCGAATGCGTTACAAAGGCTGTGGCGGCAATAACAATCGCTGGTGCTCGAGGTCAAGTTGTCAGAGACAATGTGTTCGCTAATCTGATTTGATGAAAATGTGAATATTTTTAATAAATTGACTTTAAAACCAAGTGATTGAAATGACATTTTATTAAATTGAATTGTTTTAATGTAAAATAAATGTTTTTTACTTTTATATAATTCCAGAATTTTGCAAAATTTATTTTTTATCATTCAATAAGTTCATGTGAAAGTTAAAATAAAACACAGAAGTTAAATTATGGCTTTCGATATCGATTGAAACGTAAATCCTAAAAATATTCATAATTTGTATCTTTTTTAATATTCTATACAAAATAAAATATTCATAAATCTATTTTGCTTTTTAAAATTATTCGAACAGTAATTTACATCCTCCTGAGTTTATCTCATTCACGTTCAAACAAGAAAAACAATATTTCTCTTTCTAAGGATGTCATGGTCCAGCAGGTTTGTAGATATTTAAGGCTCTTTAAAAACAATTTTCATATGTTTTTAATAACGCAGTAAATTATTTCCTATTTTTTCAATGCAAATTATTAACAGCCATGCGACTGGCAGCATAAAAATTTAAAAAAACTTTTATTTTCTAAAAAAAATGACACAAAATTAACATAAACATATTGAAGCGAATAAATACTGTTAGCTAAAACAGAGAATTTGAGGCCTTTATTTATATATTTTGCATAGTTAATAAAAAAAAATTTAAAAAAATAAAATTTCCAACAGAAAAAATTCTCATCAGCAAATACGCATTTTTTAAGAGTCTCAGTCTATTGATCGCCTTCTCGCAAAAAGTTTTATTCTAATATACTGGTGGAAGCGTTTCATAAGCCCTTTCAGGCTTTTAGACACGAAACAACAACAAAAACATGGTTGTAGTAACCATAATTTTATAGCAACACATTATGATTGAACTGACGATAACTTTAATCAAATAACAATTTATTTTACTTAAACTGAATATGGGCTTGTTAAAATCTTTATATTTCTATACATCATCATATTTTTCCAGATTCATATTGTTGTCATACATAAAAAATAACATTGTTATATATAACCATAATTTTATGGGAAAAAAGTTACTTAAAGGATGTTGGGAAAATTTATAACTTTGAATAACAAATTTCTTTTGGTATCTACTTTTTTAATTTTTTTATTTATTTATTTTTATATATTTATTTTTTTATTTAATTTAATTATTATTTTATTTTTTATTTTTTTATTCATTTTTTTTTTTTTTTTTTTTTTTTTTTTTTGACACGAACTTTTAATTCATTGTTCTTCGACTAAACTTTTTTAAATAAAGCAAATCCCTAAACTAAAAAATCTTGCCAAGTGATAAACCAAAATATCATTGCCAAACATACTTTGATTACCTAAGAGTGCTGACGAAAGATGCAGATATCCTGAAGAATAACACAAAAATTATTTATTTTTAATTTTGTTATTATTTGAGGTTGCTGTAGTCAAAGTCGTAAATACGTTGACTTCAAACCTGGTTGGCCAGGGTTCAGCGGCAATCAAAAAATAAAAATGTTTTTTTCTGTTTAATGGTATACAGACATATTCAGAATTAACATTAAAACGTGCAGCCTCCTTATAGCATATTCGCCGGCGAAGTAATATAACTAACTCTCTACCTGTCTCCTTTCACCACCTGTCTTATCTATCAATTATCCGGTTCCTAAATAATGTAGCACGGTTACAAAAATAACTAAATTTATGCCAAAATAAATTAAGAGTTTTATTAGCACATGACAATTTCACATGTGATACTCACTAATAAAATACATTAGCGGAACTTATGCTTTATAGCAAAAACTTAGCATATGTTCCATGTTTTGCAGCATCGCAACAACAAAATGAACAAAACTAAAGTTGGCTACACTGTAGCATATTTACAGTGCTAAAAACTATTGCATACTTTTAAGAGCAAAGTTTTGCAAATTCTTTTTTTCAGCAAGGAGTTGGTGATTGTTGTTGTTTTTTTTTTCATTAAAACTTTTAGGAGTTACAATATTACTTTAAAATAATTTATTAATGTTTCTTAAAATCAGCTGTTACTATACGATTCAAAAAATGGCACTTATGCTTCGTAGCAAAAATCGTTGTAAATATGCTAGACTTGCAGATATGCCACGAAAAGAGAGTTGCGCTTTTAAAATTCCTTCAAAAATAAGCCTTTTAACATTTAATACACCTGTTTTTGCGAAATTAAAATTGTATGAATATGAACAAAATTTTATCACAACGCTACACAGTTTTTTTTTTAACTGACTCATTTGATGACTTCTAGAAACTTTAGCTTGTTCCTGTTGCTTTTCTGCTTTAAGTTTATCAGAAATGCTGCTATACAACAATACCCGTCTATAATTTAAAACCGGAATCTACTTTATTAATAATAATATATTACATTTATAAGTACGGATAAGTATGCAAGGGGATAGGACTTTAGCAAATAATATCAAACCAAATATGTTGTACTTATTTTCCATTATGACCATTTATTAATCAAATATTATTAAATTTTTAATTATCGTTATTAAAGTATTGTCTGTTATACAGAACAGAATATTGTTCTTATGATTTAAGATCAAAAACATTTTTCTTGCCTTTACTATGTCCTTTTCAAGCATTTAATGTTTTTATACCCTTCACCACAAAATGTGGAAAAATAGTGTATCTAAGATTGTAATTCTGTTTGTAATTTCTACAATATTTATTTCCGACCCCATAAAGTATTCATTTCTGACTTCTTATGCATATCTAAGACGATTAAGAGATGTCCGTCTGTCCGCCTGTTTAAGTGTTGAAATAACCTTTGCCAAGGCACTAGATGAGCTAGAGAAAATTTAAATACGGCAATCGATCAAACAGAGTTTCGAAAATTTTGATATTGAAAATCAGGAAGATCAGTCCATGTCCTGCCTCTAAAATCATTTCTCCACATCATTCGAAACAATGATGTAACTCCAAACAAAAAAAAAAAGAATATATGGGGCAATAAAGAATTAAAAAATAAGAAAAAATAAGTGGAAAATTGACGCTAAACTGTTTTTCCGAGTTCTGGGCCTATGAACTTTTCATCGAAAACTACGTTTGTGCACCATATTTTTTAAGATATCAATATGGGTATCATTTAAAAGCTTTTAAAGAGATCTTTTAGGAAAACCTAAAAAATTTTTTTCCTATATTTTGAATCTCTGTTAACCCACTTTTTGTGATTTTTTTTTTTTTTTAATAAAATACTTTAAAAAAGTCTCAGTAAATACATGGTTTAGTAAATTCTGACTGATTTCTTAAAAAACGGGGTCATTTTTGCATAAAAATCGAATGGAACACAAAACACCTATTTTTGGATTTTTGTCTGTCCACCTGTCTATCAGTCCGTGTTTGCATCACATAAAAACTACTATTTGGATTTGAATAAAATTTTATGAGGAGACCCCTTGGTTCAAATATAGAATAGAGAAAATAGAGATACAAATTTGAAAGCTCCCAATTTTACAGTTGTAAGCACATTTTATTTCTGTAAATAAAAAAAAGCTCTGCTTCTAAAACTCTGCAATAAATATTTAAAACCAAAATTTTCTAGATTTGAAATAACACGCAGACAAAGTCGTGGCCACTGGTAGACTACTAAATTTACAGAGCCTTATTGACTTACCTCGTTCAACCTTAATTAATCTTTATTATTCTTTTTTTTTTAACTGTTGCTTTTCTTTTCTGAAAAAAAACTTATTTTATGTCTTGTTCAACACAGTTCACACCTAAATAAGTTTACAAATAAAAGAAAGAAAAGAAGAAACACGAAGAAAAATAAGAAAACTCGAACATGTTCTTTTAAGTTTTAAAAGTAAAGAAAGAAACAGCATAATTGTGCTGTATGGAAATATGTTCAGCATGAAGAAAAAAATTTTCCAAAGTTTTAACAAACAAAAGCAACTGAAAATGCCCAGTAGTTATAAAATTCGTATATCGAATTTTATTAATTACATAACCAAGCAAAATCCTTTTTATAATGATCCTTTTTTATTCAGTTCCCGAATTAAAAATATGATGACAGTTAGACAATTTGGATATTGCACAAAAGTGAAATCAGAGCTCGATTTACATATTTTTTTAATTTTCAGAAATTCGGTTTTTAATGCCAAAGAAAATGATACTGCCGTAAAATAAACAAGCGATTAAGTTTCAACAAAAACAAACATTGAACTCCCTTTCTCTTCACACGCTTCATCTTAATAAAGTAAAGAAGGAATAAAAAATATTAAGCTCACCGAAAACGAAAATTCATTTCATTTTTAAAACACTGTTATTATTTTCCTACACAAACTTTAATTTTGGTAAAAACTTATTAACAAAATGTTAAGCCATTTGTATGTCAAGAATACGGAAAGTTAAATAAAGCAAAACAAATAAAGGTCATGAAAAAAAGGACATAAAACACATTGTTAACAAATTGATTTTGTTGAAGACTTTGTTGCTAAGAACAAACATCAGTTAACACTTGATTACAACAAAAATTAAATTATCCTTAGACTTCCTTTAATTCTCTCACTCTAGTTAACTTTGTTAAATCCATGCAATCCAATAGCAATTGTGTTACGAAAAGCCACTTAAAAAGGTCTACATATATTTACGTCTTTACTTGTGGTTAGTTTTTGCGTTCTCAACAACAAAAATTTCAAAATGAAGAAATATTTATTGGATTCAGTGTTGCCAATGAAAACAAAAGTTATCCTTTAATTTTTTTAATAAAAAAAAAATTTATTTATTATAATCAGAGGGCACGTGTGATAGTTAATAACTAGACAGAAAAAAGCAACGAAGCTATTTTTGTTTTTATTACTGTTTTGTTTCTGTTTTATCCAGGGTACCAAAATAAACGAAACGAAACGTTTGCTGCCATTTAGTTTAGTTAGTAAAACAAAAGAGAACCAATTAAAGGGTTTGTACCATTTAGTTTTGTATTCTTTTATTTCTTAGGCAGCCAGAAGAGAAAATAGTAAGAACAGAATTGAAACGTTAAAAAAAACCGAGACGTTTGCTAACTGATTTGCTCGTTATAGTATAGAATGGATACAATTTTTTAGCTCTATGTCATTAAAAAAAATTTAATTTGGTTTTGCTCATATACAAGCGGATTTATAATTTGAAAAATATTTTTTTAAACGTTTTTGAAACGTTTTGTTTGTTTTCTGTATATTTGTACATATACCTTTTACAAGTTTCATTTTAGTGTATATAATTCCTTAATACATTTTTGACACCGTTAATAGGGTAACACAAAAAAGAACAAAAATGATATCAAAAATGTTGCATATACAGCAATTTTTAAAACACAAAACACGTTTTAAAATACAAGACATCGCTACTAAACAACTAGGGTCCTTGATTAAAAATGTTGCAGAGTGGCAACACTGGTGGGATTATACTTTAATCATAATTAAAATCTCAATATTGGTTTAGCAGAATAGAAGAACAAACAAAAAAAAAGGAAAAAGAAAAGATTATAACAAAAATTTTGTAGCATACGCACTTCACTCACTACAATAAATTTATAACATTATTT
This sequence comes from Cistogaster globosa, assembly GCA_937654795.1. NCBI lineage: Eukaryota > Metazoa > Arthropoda > Insecta > Diptera > Tachinidae > Cistogaster > Cistogaster globosa. The sequence continues at coordinate 93,646,601 of OW569407.1, read as the reverse complement.
GACACCGAATTTTAGCATCGATATACCAACAAAAATATTAACTTTCCCTTGCTTATGGAAATATAAGCTCACGCTCATTTCTATACTTGTGAATATATACACACAGGATGTTAAATTTTAGTAGTGAGTAAACATATGATGAAATTTGTATTATAAACTTACAACATGCAGAAAATATATTGATTGGAAATCGAAACGTAAGGCCCTTTTAAAAATGCTCCACAGCGATGCATGTAAAATGTATACCAGGACTAGATTTAGAGAATCATGCAGAGACAATAGTTTTTTTTAGTGTATTGAGTGGTGTATTTAAAAATGATACATACGATGCAGCAACTGTTTTGGTATGCATATTAAGCATTGCACAACGGGGGATTTAGTGACAAAAAAGAAAATATTTCTGGTTTCAATAAAATTTTCAGTTTAAGCTTCAAACGGTTATAAAAAAGCTGTAGTCGAGTTTAGATTTTGAAAATGTCGCCGCTATGTGCAAAAGCTTTACACCTCAAGTGTACTGAAAACTAAAAACGTTGTTAAATTCATATTTTCGCTTTGATTATTTGACGATAACTCTTATAAAGCTCTAAAAAAAAGTTGCTAAGTGTGAATTATATCTTGCAGTTAAAAAGATATTTGGCTTTTGATATTTAATTTTTTGCCTTATTTCGTACAAACTTTTTGCTTCTAGCGCAGTTAATACACTTTTAACGTTTTTCAAATTTATATTTGTAATTTGCCAACAAATTTTTAAATATTTAGAAAAAAAATTTCTAAGATTGATACGAAAATAAATTTAAAAAAAGTAGATTTGTTTTATGTTACCCAACAACAGAATCACAATTTTTATTAGCACAATAACCACAGCCTTTTAAAATGGATAAATTTATTTGCGAAACATTGAAACTAGTTTTTTCTCATAGATTAAATGGAACCAAAGAATTAAAATCTGCCTTGAATGTTCCCAATATGTCATTCCTCACTGTGCTGTTGAAATTTCTGCTTTAGTTCGTTTTGGGAGTAAAACGTATAATCTCATTTTAGGAAATTTTAGAAACTTTACTGCAATTGTGGGATTAATATTTCATAACATAAGATCGATTATAAAAAAATAAAAATATATCTCTTTTACACAAAAATTTAATGACAAATACTATCGCCCATTTTACCGAAAAGTTTTGTACAAATTTTTAAATTTTTTTATTTTTAAATTTTTATTATTTTATGTTTACCTCATTTATTTTAAGACACAAATTAGTGAAAATGTGTCTGATTGTTAAAGAAGTTGCAATACAGTCTAAATTGATGCTTAGAATCTTTTTTTAAGTTCCTTCCCTCCTTTGCGTTGAATAATGATTGATTATAAAATATTCCTTGTAATCTATTTTCTTAAATTGGTTGGCTGAAAGAACTAGTTAAAATCATGCTAATGGCGGATGTAACGATTTGAAAAATGCTGCATTCATACAAAAACTTGTATAGATTTATTTTTCTTTAATAAAATTTAAAATTAAAAATATACTGGATTAAAATAATTTAATTGGTTATGACTGATAAATTTCAATTAAGAGATTTTGGCAGTTTTGAAAATAGATTTATTTGTAAAAGAGACTTTACAAAAAAAGTTTTTCCTTTCTGTTTTAGTTTTTTATTTTTTTATTTATTTCTTTTTTTTTTTTTTTTGCAAAATATTTTAGGACTTTGTGAATGACGTTTGACACGTATTGTTATTCAAATTTTAAATAAAATACTTGTTAAAAAAAATAATAAAATTTGTTTCCTTTATTTGGTTATTAAAGCACTTTTAACGCTACAATAAGTTCGTTTTCATTATTTTTCATCATTTTATTTTCCTACGCTGTTGAGTTAAAATTGTTACAAGTCGATCATTATTAGGGTCTTGCAATATTTAAAGCCTTAATGAGGCACATTTTAAGGAACGTACCTTGATAATAGTCTACTACTTAAAAATTTAAAGGGCAACATTATTAAATTTTAACTCACTTCAGTGGGTTCTTTTTAGTTCAACATAAAATACGGTATCGATTATTTTTTTGGATATCACTTCATTTTTTCAGCTCTATAAATTATAAATTATAAAAAGACATATATTTTATAACTATGTTTAATTTCTATGTTTGGATTTTTGCTGTATACTTCCATAGAGCTCCAAACTGCGATTTTTATTAATAGGCGATTTTAAACGTCTAGATTATTTTTATACTGAACGATCTGGCAGCTTTTTCGAAATAATTTTGTATACCTATTTCTACGTAAATGTGAGGTTTTGGAACTTAAATTTAGTGCCATAGAGCCTTGGAAAATCTTCGCTATGTTTTCATTCTAAATCCACTCTACAAGTTCTATTTTCATACAAGTTTAACGATCCTGCAATCTAACTGAGTAAGCGAACTAAGTTTTCCTTATATTTGTTCATTGTAGAATCAAACTTTTTTTATTTATTAACGGATCCTCTCCCCCCAGTGTCACAATTGCTCAGTACTAATGTAATCTTTACTTATACTTGGCTTTGATTTAATACTGCGAATCTTCAAACCCTTCCGCACTACCTGGCTGTCTACTAATTGTTAAATAGTATTTAACTCCAACACATGGATAAATTTTTATTTTAACAAACATTTATTCAATAATAATTTACAGTAGCATATGCCATTCATTTTCGTTTCGCAGTAGACCAAGCCTTCGGGAAATTGGGGCTGTGAGAGAACACATGGACGATACCCTTAATCGCGACCTTTTAGTAATTTCCGAATGGGGCCTGGCGAACAGGGTTCAGTTTAACGCTAATAAAACCCAGTGCTGTGTGCTTTCGCACAGGCGTACTGCTGAACATGCTACGTCATCTGTAATTATGGGTGATATATATATTAAGGAATCAGAAGCTCTCGATGTTCTTGGCATTAAAATTCCATGCGATGTTCGTTGGAACAAGCACATTTTTCATGTTGCAAAAGAAGTATTCAAGTGCCTGGGTTTTCTGAAACGGTGTAAGAAATACTTTACTCCATCTGATCTCCTTACTATCTGTGTCACCTTTATCAGACCGAAAATGGAATACAACTCTTATGTATGGGCCGATGCTTCAAAGTCTATTTTGGAGTTTCACTGTTTTATCGTTACTACAACGGAATATGCTCTTATGAAATCAGGGAACTTGTTCCTGAAAACCGCAATTTCATACGCGCAACGCGATCTGCATCAAGAGCGCATTCCTTTGTGGTCGATTGGCCAGTGAATCGCACAACGCATTACAGAGAAAATTCGTTTTTTAGCCGAACAGTTCGTATGTGGAATAAACTCCCTGCAGAGGTCTTTCCTGCCACTTTCAATGTGCAAAGATTCAAATCAAATGTTCACAAGCACTACTCCCTCTATCCCCCATCCCAAAACCTAATTTCCTAGTTCTGGCACAATGCATTGCATAAGTAGAGGTCATCCCCTGAGTGGTGGTCCTAATTAAAAAAAAAAAAAAAAAACTGAAGATTCAAAAAAAATGTTTTATGATTTTTGTTATTTGTTATTTATTCGAAAAGAAATAAAACATCTGTCTTACTAAAACGTGTTCGAATAAAGTAGACATTCACAAACACATATGGCACTAACTGTAGCATTTTTTAAAAATTCAGCACAAAATGTATTTTTTTAAATACAATCTTTGCTTTCTTTTATCTATACTTTTTTTGTGAAAAACCACCTGAAAACACAAACGCGATTTATTGTTATTTAAGTTTCAATACCAATTTCTTTTAATAAATTTTTTAACAAAATTTACTTTAATTGTTTTTAATTAAATAAAAAAGTGTTGAAAAAATTATTGTTTAAAGTTACTGCTTTCATTTCCGTGCTGGAAAAAGTTGAATATAAATAGTTCTCGAGGCAGTTAAAATTTTATCACAAACATTTTCACAGTTGAAAGACGCATAATGAAATTCTTAATTATTTCTGTTCTGTTGCTTGTCGCTTTCTTGGGTTGGTCTACTGCTCAAGTGCAAAGATGTCATGGAAGACAATGTAAGTTTTTTATTCTTTTTTTTTTGTAATTGTAAGTCACTGTAAAATAATTATTTCTTTTAGGGAGAGGTTCTTGTTGGAATCCGGCCAATCAGGGTTATGGTGGCGGTGTCTGTAGAGGATATATGGCTTATTATTATGATCGCAATGCCCGTCAGTGTCGTCCTATGTATTATTATGGCTGTGGTGGCAATAATAATCGTTGGTGCTCTCAAGCTAATTGTCGCAGAGGTTGTGGTGGTCGATAAACTTTCCAGAGTTGTTTATAAAACATGATTAGAATTTTGTTGATTAATGAAAATAATTTTTTTTTGTAAAATAAAATATTTTAAAAATTTAAATAATAAAAATAATTAAAATTACACATTTATTTGCAACAATACAATAATAAAATGTTTTGGATAAATTGTGAAAACAAAATCTTGTTAACACGTTGTATTCGTTAACATTAAGCATCTGCAAACTATCGATTACAAATATTAAAGTATTCCCCAAGCCTCCGTCAACTCCCTTACTATGCCTGGCCACCCACGCTTCAAAAATCCATATCTTTAAATGTTATAAAAAACAACCCCTTTAAAAAGTTATTTTTTGATAACCTTTTTTTTTTTTTTTTGTTACAAATTTATCTGTTATTTTTGCGTCAATAATGTTTGCCTGAGATGTTGAGTAACAGGAGGAAAGAAAAACAAAAGAAAATAACAAATTCTTAGTTACACATACAAACACACATGCTACAAGATATTGATAACATCATTAAAGTAAGAATTGAATACCAATAAATAAACAAAAACAATTTTGTTTGTTCACAAATACAAATGATCCAATTCATTCGCATACCAATGAACAAACACAAATGATGTTAAATACAGTGGGATTCATCAGCATAAGCTAGTGCCTTTAAGTGGCTCAAGTGCAAGTAAAAAAGGCGTAACAAATCGCATGACCCGGGAGCCCAATTAAGAAGTTTTTTTTTCAAAATCAACTTATCGCCAAATTTTTATTTGAATAAATCGCTGGTTACGTTCGCCGCATGACACGTAGCTTTATCCTGTGTAAACACATACATTTCGTCCGAATCAATGTCATCTATATTTTCAAAACAAAAAATCAGTGATCGTAGAGTGGTATTGATCTCAGTTGACTGCAACACTAGCTTGGGCTTCACTTTTTAAGAAATAAGGAGCAGTGATGCCACCAGCGTGTAAACTGTAACAAAAGGTGGATGAAATAGAGTCTTCATATATTTGAACAAACCATGTAATCCCGAAAAATGAGCCACATCGCTTAGTGCAACTTTGCTTTTGTGAGTTGCGCGAATAGATGACTGATGTTCAATTAAATCTGGATAATTTTGTTAGATTAGACTGATTAAAAATGTGGAAAAGTGAGCGCAGATCATTAGACGGTTTACCTTTCGGTGAGTTCAATCGGGCTTAAGATAGCACCCAATACATAGCATACTAAAGAAGAATATAACGGCATAGAATCTACATTACATTCCGCTTGTACTAAAAATTATTCCTTTAAACATAAAAAAATTCTCAATGATTATTAAAAATTATTAACAAAAAAAAATTTTTTTTAAATATAAAAAAATTTTTGAAAAAATACCACTGTACTCCTTACAAATACAAAAATAGTCTTAAAAGTAATTTAAGGAGAAGAGAAAAACATCATTTATCTTCAATAAAAACAAATTTATAACAATCAAAAAACTATTTCTGTCGAATACGTATTCAGGTATTTAAATGGTGATTCAAAAAACTTAAGAGTCGGCCAATAAAATAAACAACTGCGCAACGAATCAGATAAATGTTGTAAAATAATTCTATTTAACATAAAGAAGATTATCTGAAATATTGTTATCAAATGATGAATAAATTTTTATTTAGCTTCTTATTTCTTAAGTTTCTTTGTGTTGCTTTTACTACATTTTTTGTTATGGCGCTTAAGACAAATAACTTTCACAAATGGGTTTTGTTTTTTTACCCTTCACCACAAAAATTAAAAGAATGGTATGATTAAGTTTGTCATTCCGTTTGTAATTTCTACAATATCCATTTCCAATCCTATAAGCTCCTGAGTCCTGTACATAGCAAAGTCTATTGAGCGACATCTGTCTGTCCGTTAGTGTTGAAATCAACTTTGCCAAGGCACTCGATGAGCTAAAGGAAATTTAAATACGCCAATCGATCAGATATAATTTCAAAAACTTTGCTGTTGAAAATAAGCAAGATCGTTTTACGTCCCTCAAGGCAGTGGGCTTAACACAACGCCTGCCTCTAATTTTTCCATATCATTTTGAACAATGAAGTAACTCCAATCAAAAAAACAATGATAAAGAGTGTTAAAGAATTAAAAATTAAGAAAAAAAATATTAAGTGAAAAAATTTTCGCACGCCAATATTTACCAAGTTATGGGCCTCTGGTCAACTATTAAATAAAAAACACCCGGCCTCTGAAATTTTCATAATTTATATTCGATTGTCAATATGATCAATATGGGTATCATTTAAAAGCTTTTGAAGAGATCTTTCAGGAAATACCTAAAATTATTTTAGGAGCCGATGACATTTTTTTGTAAAATTATATAAAGTATTTAAATTTTTTCTTAATTTTAATTATCTATTTTTTTAAAGAAGCTACTTCCCTAAACTAGATTTCCATAAGTGGTGAAGGTTATATAAGATTCGGCATAGTCGAATTTAGCACTCCTACTTGTTTTTTTCATATTTTTAATTATGAAATTTTGAATTCGTTTATGTCACACGACCTTCTCCAGACATTTATTTAAGCCACTCAAGAAATATATTTAATTTTTTACACAATTCTCTTTCGAATAGTTTATTTCAAAATCTTTATGCAAACTAAACCACTGCTTGGGTGGCAAGGCTTGATACCTTGCGGTAGGGGCATAGAACTTTACTAAAATTAAAAGAACTTTCCAATAACTTTTAAAAATTAATTTTAATTCACAATAACAATTATTTTTATTATTGTTGTAGTTGTTGTTATTTTTATTATTATTGGTTTTATCTGGGGAGCATGAAAAAATTTGAACCTCTACAAAAAATTGATTAAATCAGCTTGTAAAAAAGATACATTCGACTAAAAAGAAGGACATTGCATTTTTGTTTGAACATCAAAATAATAAATCCCAATGATTGCAGCATTTTTATAAATAAATTTTCTGTTCTCTTGCCTGGACCTAATTTAGTAGCATTATAATCAAAATTTAATAAATTCAAAAAAAATATATATATCGAAAAGCAAAAATATTAAAACACAGATCGGATAAATTAATAAATTAATTTTATTACAGCAACATAAGAGCTCAAAAATAAATTAAACAAATAGACTAATTAGCGTTTTCATCGGTTTATTTACTGAACGAAATACACATACATGCGTTAGTTTCAAAGCTTGCACTTTATCGCCTGTTTATATATAACAATCGAATTTGTAGCCGTCGCAATCAGTCACTTAAGTTATTTATTTACAAAGTAAATAGATGTTTTTTAAATGTAATATTTGCTTGTAATTTAGTTAAGGCAGAAGTTCAAAGAGCATCGTAATCATAGTTTAAGTTGTAGTGTTTGGCTGTGTGTTTACTGAACCATTTGAAAGTCCTAATTAAATTTGCTTGGGTATGTAAATATATAAAATTAATTAAATTCACCCACACACAATGTTTGTTAGCTAAAAGCAAATAATTTCTTTTAGAAAATCAAATCTAAGAATCCAATGGCAATTTCTATGATTTGTTTTAGAACTTTTACATACACTGAAGTCAAATTTCTGTAAAATATTCAAACAAATTACATATGAATTGAAAAAAAAGGAGAAAAAATTGGGTTTCAGCCTTAATTTTCTATAACTGTTTTTTAAACACTTCCAACTAAATCTAACTCTCAAAGATAAAAACATAAGAAAAATTTCAAAATATTTAAAAAAAAATTTCTTAAAATATAAATTGTTTTTTTTTTTCTGTTTTCCACATTAAATTTTAATACTGAAAAATTTAAACAGGATTTAAGAAAATATTTATTATCGGAGAATCATCAATTAAAAGTCTAACGCCATTGCTTTTACTACAATATCTGTTCATTTGTTCATCTTCTATCAAAGCTTCTTATCTCATGCGTCATAATGGGTAGACTTCAGTACTTTTCATACAACCTGTATTACTATAGTCTCTACAAAGGAAATTACAGGGTGCTACGATATTAAAAAAATAATGTTATTTTCTTAACTATAATAAGTGGGCTTGTCAAACTGTACTTTAAAGGGTGTCCCAATAGTGACAAGATTTTCATATACGTGGCCTTGTTTTTCAATCACAATATGTAAACACTTTAAGTTTAAGCTAAAAGAACAACTATAAAAATAAAAGTAAAATATAAAGCGTGCTCCTATAGTGCCTTTATTTTAACGTTTTAAGCCCTAGAATACAGATATTTAAAATTATTATACAATGTGTACAAATATGTATGTCCGCTGTTAACATAATTATAAAAAGTTTTAAAACAAAAAGTTGTTTTCATAGAAGCTGTTACTTTGGCGGATATGACCTTAACATTTCAACCGTTTAGCATTGAACTGAAATTTTTACAGAGTATGTACTGCTTTAGTGAAAAGTGTAAAAAAATTAGAAAAAAATTAAATAAAGGGTGTCTCAATAGTAACTCGATTTTCACACATAAAATGTTTCACAGTATGTTTTGCTAATTTGTTATAAAATCAAGTATAGAAATTAAAAGCTGTCCCCTTAGTTAAGTTATTTTCACAGATTCTTATTTTTAATTTACTATGTCTGCTGTAACAATTTAAAAATATAAAATAAAAATTTAAAGTTAAAGTAGAGAGTTGCAAAGAATGCTGGTAAAGAATGTGGCGGTCCAGAAAGTGGTCCATTTCATTCTGCTGGCTTCAAATTTTTTTTTTTTTTTTTTTTTTTAACTTCCGCATTTGCAAATAATTTTTGTTTCTAAAATTTCTTAGAAATTAAGTTTATAAATTAATCTTAAGTCGAAAAAGTAAATTTTATTGAATTAAATGTTAAGTTTTAATATGACTACTTTGGTTACACTAAAGTGAGAAATAGATATAAAATATTCTGGATTTAAAATCCGCAAAAAATAAAATTAAAAGAAACCAAATTCCAATTTAAACAGTGGTTTTATATAAAAAAAAAATTTCGTTTCACGTTCGGTGACATGTAGTTTTTTTTCATAATAAAATATCCAATTTCAGTATATGCAAACTTCAGCCTGATTAAAATATAACTAAGAAAAAATTTTCGATTACTATAATTTCATAAGTGGGCGTTGAAATATCTATAGCAAGTAAACATTGGAATTTTGTATAAGTATTATCATTATCATTTCATTAAAATGCCATTGGTTCCTAACGAGTAATGCATTTAAAAAAAAAAAAGATCTTTTCAAAATCTCTCAAATGATACCCATATTGACCATATTGATAATCTTACATTTTATGAAAATTTCAGAGGCCCATAACTCGGTAAATATGGACGAGCGCCAATTTCTTCATTTGATTATTTTTTTTTTCTTATTTTTTAATTTTTTATTACTTCATATATTTTGCTTTTGATTGCAGTTACTTTACTGTTTTAAATGATATGAGAATATTAGAGGCCGGCGTGGTGTTTAGCCCACTGCCTTGAAGGACTTAAAACGATCTTGCTTATTTTCAATAGCAAAGTTTTTAAAATTATGTCTGATCGATTGTCGTATTTAAATTTTCTCTAATATTTAGTGCCTTGGCAAAGTTGATTTCAACACTAACACGGAAGGACAGACGCTCAATCGACTTTACTACGCATAAGGACTTTATTAAATTATAAACGGAATGGCAACCTTAAATATACTCTTTTTCCACTTTTTGTAATAAAGTGTATTAAAAAAAAAACAGTTGCAATTATCCATATTGGGGTAGCGAAGAGCACCGGGTATAGCAAGTAAAATAAACATATAAAATATAATTTATAAATTTAACTTTTATTAAATTCTTGCTTTATAATTGAAGGTTAAAAATAATTAAAATGAAAAGGGGTCTTCATTTAATAATTAAATTTTAAAAAAACTCAATGTTGCGCATTCAAAAATTACAATATTGATTTTTAGGCTTAAATTTTATTTCTTTTTATTTGTTGTTCTTCGATTTTCTTTTGCTTTCTAAAATGAAACAAAAGAGTTTAAAAATATCGATTCAGAAAAATGATTTATTTACGCATTCAGTTCAATTTGTTTAAGAAAGTGTGAGTATGATTATCCCAATTTTATTTAATTCAATACACACATATCGACTTAAAGAATATATTGAAGTTAACATCCAAGAAACAAAATTGTTCATTCGGATTTGTTCAATATCATGAATACATGCCCAAATAAACAATTATATTCTGTGAATAATTCTTAATTCATTAGGAGAAATACACATACAAACACGTTTCTATTTTATATGTATAAACTGATTTATAAGTTTACCAAAAAATTTGCTTATAAAGCTGTAAACACTGTTTTAAAAGAGACTAATTCTCTGATCGAATTTTTGTAAAATTTATTTCTATTAATTTTCTTCTTCTTTTCACAAAAACCAAAAAAAATTCTGATTTAAAAAAAAGGTCAAGGAAAATTTTATATTCTAATTTAATCAAATAATAGAAATTCCTTTAGAAGTTAGACACAAAAGGGAATTTAAGTCTTTATAAAGATTTATATTGTTGCGACTTTTGCAATATTGTATCGATAAATCCAAAAAGAACAATTTCACATCTAAATATTAACGGTGGATAAAAATATAGCATTTCTCCAGGCAACAATTCTTTTTTGTGCTTTAATTTTTTAATCAAAAAAATAAAGCTTTAAGGTAAATAAGTGTCAGATTTTCCTGCAATGCAATGATTCACATTGAGGCTTCAGACTACGCCTAATTTATTCGACCCATTTTAGTCTTAAATTATTATTAGAATTAAGGAAGAAAACGTTCTCTTTTGCTTAATTAAAATTTTTACTTATTGTACGCTTCTTAAAAATTAAAGAGATTTTTTTTTATTTTTGTTAAGACTAATTCCACTGTTTGTTAAAATGTCCTTACAAAAAAAATAATTATAAATATTTAAAGGCAACAATTGTCAAGAAACAGGTCAAACAAACATTTCAGTGAGACAAATCAAAAGGACAACAAAATAAAATAACTTAAGAATAAAACATGACCAAAGTTTCAGTCAAAAGGAAATGACACAGAAGTCAAGCGTACGCAAAGTAAAATGTTTTTTGCTAAGGAAAAAATTAAAAAAAAAACTTGAAATAGATAAAAAAAAATTAAAAAAATGCTTATAAAAAAAGACTTGATAAGAAACTGCAAACAAGTGTAACTATCACCTTAACTTTAAAAATATTTATAAATATTTAATATAAAATATTAAAAAAAGTATATATTTATAGCCGTAATAAGAAAATATGTTCCTACGGCAGTTGAATATTTGCCTTGAACGACCCCGAGTCAAACTCAACAACAACAATAGCTGTACAAAGGCAAATTAATTTTATCAGGTGGCATCGTTTGGGCAGCTGACTATTTTAATGCTTAATTTTTTGATGTGTAGAGTAGCTGTCAAAAGTGTATCATTTTATGTTACAAAAGTTCTACTTTAAATTCTCTTGAAAATTGTATTGTACAAAGAGTTTTAAATCAATGTTAAAAACAAAGTTTACTAATAACGTTGCTAAAAAGATTAAGAAAATAGAGCAGAAATTAATTGTATTTTGAATTTTACCATACACTGAAGTGCCTGATTTTTTTATTGTTGTATTGTTAAAGCGGCGCTGCCATCTGATAAGAATTCGCCTTGATCTGTACCAAGTCTTATCCCCGGGGCAAAATGTTCAACAACAATAGAGCTGTTACAACACCAACAATAACAATTAATATTTTATTTTTATAAATTCATTTTATTACATTGATTTCGCAATTAAACATGAGTTAAAAAATTATTTAAATCTGTCTTCGAGACTGAATAATATTAGGGTCAAGCCCGAGGTAGGTAAAATTTTTTTCTTGTGCGTAAAAGAACATTTCTTCTTTCGATGACTGTTCATCAGACGTAAAATCTTTTATTAGTATCTTTAAATATTTCCTGTCTGTTTTCGGAACTAATGTAGTCCTCCGTACAGACATTAATTTTTTTTCCACTTCTCAAGAAAAGCATAGGGTTACAACAACGTTATACCATTCGAATCTTTCTAAAACAAAATGCCTTATAAAAAATACATCTTGCTATTTTTATCCCGATTAAATTATCAAATCACCCATATTGAATTTAAAGGGTAAAGGCACGTCTCGATGGCCACTTCGCTACCGCTTACTTAGCTCTTCAGGAAACTTTTCACAATTATTTAAAATAACCTAAAGATTTTTTTCCAAACAATAAAGTAAAAACAAATATCAAAGTTTATTTTTCTTTAAAACTTAAACAGAATACTTTATCTTACTCCAGCTTCAACCCATAATTGCTGCCTCCGCCTTTATGGACCTTCTTCATGTGTTCCATTTCGCAACCTGTCTAATAATATCGTCTCTTGACTTTTTTGAAATATGACCTGTCCTTTTTGCAATACTTATTACTTATTTCTAAACTTGAACGGTTTCTGTTTAATTTGTTAGATATAACATTAGACCAGAATATTCTCGTGATTATTGCAGACATGTCGACGTAAAGGAAAATTATAGTTGAAGCAACCACAATCTACAAGCAACATATTATGATTGTATTACAATATTGTTGTTAAAACGTGCAATTGTTATATTTAATAATAATTTAGTTGGTCTTAAAACCATATTGCTGTCTAGCATAACAATAATATGGTTAATTATAAACATAATTATGTTTGAAATCTTAACATATTATAATTAAATGTAATAATATTATGATCAAATATTAACAATAACAGGTTAAATGAAGATATTATAATATGGTTAAAAATGTCGTGTTACTGAATCATAATATGGTCTTGTTAGTGTAAACATTCGCTGAAATAAAAGATTTAGTTATTTACTACTGAAAATCGATTATTATAATTATTATTAAATAAAATCATTTGTTTATTTTTATTTATTTTAATATTTTGTACATTATTTTTACTTTTATTTTATTTAATTCTTTTTTTTCTATTAATATCTCCACCAGTAATTAACTATTTATATTTTAAGTGCTTTCACTTGCACCGCTTGCTAACAAATTACTGAACTGATAGAAAATAACATATTCCTAAAATCAATTTTTATTTTTTTGCTTTAAATATACTTTGATTATGGTTGTGGATTATTATGGTTAAAAATATTATATAATTTTAAATAAGTTTTAAGCGAACCATGTTGCATTTTTTGTGCATAGTAATCACATAAAGATTAAATGTTAATAAGAAATTGTGAATCAAGACTGAAGTATTGTTAAAAACAGCTAAAATTTTTTCACCTCAAATATTTATTTTTGCAGAGAACATAATATGGTTGTTTTGACCATAACACAACCGCGTGTGTTTACGAAACCTGCAATGCCTTTAGATCTGAAAGTGTTGCATTCCATGTCTCACATACGTAAGAAATGATAAACTGGAGGTTCTAGCTAAAAAGCCACAATTTCGTCTGCTGTGAAATGAACTGAGAGCCCTACGTATTACTGGTATTACAGGAACTAGAACCAAAGAAAATAATTTTTTTTCAATAATTCCTTTAATGATTCAGTCCATGATTATTTATTTTTTTATTTTTTTATTTTTTTAATTCAACACCATGCGACCTACCGAATATAAAAATTTGAATTATATTTTCTTTTAAATATTTCTGCTCATTTTTAAGTTGTACAATAAGCGATTTGTTAAATACATATTTTTATTTATTTCCCTTTTGTAAAATAATCCTTAAAATATGCTTTTGTGGCAAAAAATTCTCTTTTTTGTATATTTTCTTCATTAAATTTTACTTCAATTTGCTTTAGGCCATTTGATATGACAAGCCTTGGCCAACTTAATGTTAGTCAACGAACGAAAGGCAAGAACAACAAAAAAAAAACAAACAAAATAAAATAAAACAAACAAAAAAATACTAATAGTGTGTAAGAGTGTAAAAGGATTTTTTCAAGGATAAGGCAAATTTGAGGTAAAGTTTATTTACGGATAAATGAGATTTAAAATTAAGATGGAAATTTATTCAAAGTCCAAAGGCCAGATGGTTAAAAATTTAAATACACAAAAAAAAAAAATAACAGAAAAAGTTTTAGATGAAATTTTGTAAAATAGATTTGATTTAAAAACTTAAATCTGAAGATCAATAAAATAAGAATTAAATAGAGAGTAAAGAAAAGTCTGATTTGAATACATTTTTTATTTAAATTAATTAAGAAAATATTATTAATATTTTTTATTAGATGCTGTTCTATTTTCACACTGATTGTTGTGGAGAAAGTATAAATGCACGGTGCCTTGTAAGTCATTTATGTACTTAGAAAAAATGTATTAATTAAATTATTTTGATATAATAACTAAATAAAAAAAATTTAATTCGGTTCAAGTTCACCCATATTTAATTTTATAGATTTATAAAAACAAGCTGGTTAATTTATAAAAAAATATATAAAAATTAATATTGACTTCTGATAGGCTTGGATTATACATTTATAAATTTCCCTTATTTTTAACACAAGAGATCAAAATATTTCGAAGACAAAAAAAAATGAAAAATTAAGAATGAATAAGCTTTTTTAACACACACGCTAGAAAAACTTAGAAACACAAAAAATTGCTCCAAGCGAAATCTTCTAAGCGTTTGCGGTGATATAAATTCAAAAAAAATATCTTCATATACAGTGAAGCCTCTCAAAACGGACTCCTTCTACAACCGGACACCTTTACTAACCGGCCAAGTTTTGTAGAACCAACCTGGTCATTAGTTTTTCCATGCAAAATGCATTCCCACAAGCGGACATGGACACTAAGTTCAAAAAATATTGTTCAAAATATCTTTCATATGCAGACAGATGCGTAAAAAACTGCAACAAAAGTTTTATTTAAAAAGTAGTGTTTCTAAAGAAAAAGAGCTGCTGTCAGTCATAGGTAAAACAACCCGCTTTCGAGCTATTAAATATCTTTTGTTAAAGATCTTCCAGTAAACAGGAAATTTACAAAAAGTTATGGAAAACTTGAGACATCATGAGTGAATGGCTGCAGCAGTTCAACAGAAAAATTAAATCTGACAGTCAATACAGACAATATGGACAGCATCTCATTCAAGAGAATTTAATTTAAAAATATAATGTTTTTTTTGCCTCAATACAACTGCAGTAAGCCAATCCCATGACCAAGGTTTAATCCAAAATTTTAAGGGTCACGATAGAGGTTTAATATTAAAGCACAAACTATCAAGAATCAAGTCTTGCAAAATCTGTTAATGTTCTAAAAGCTTTATACTTCAACAAAGCCTCTTGAAATAAAGTTGAAGCAGCAACAATCAAAATTTGCTTTCGGAAGACTGAATTATCAGCAGATAGTTATATTTAAACTTTGATGCAGATGATGATGGTGAATGGATGAATTTATACTTAAGATGACTGTTTTGAAATAGTAAATCAATGCTCTGTCTTGCAGATCATAAAAAAATACTAGACTCCATAAATTCGTATGGTACAACATTAATTCACATTGTTTGTTTAAAGCATTTTGGTAGAGAAAACTTTATTGTAACATTGAAAGTCAGTTTAAAGCCAAAGAGTTGATATCGAAACAATCTAAGTTGAAGCAGTCTTCTCTAACTATATATTTTTGTTTAAGCACAATTAACTAATAAACAATGAAGTGTACCATTTAAAAATTAAATACAAAACCAAATATGTAATGGAATGAACACCTCTCCTATAGGCAGACACCTTTAGTAACCGGACAAAAATACCGGTGAGTGTCCGGCTATGGAAAGTTTATATATAAGAAGCACACCGACCTTAACTGAACTAAATTTCATTTTAAACAAATTATTATTTAATTAAATCTATTAATTTTACTAAATAAAATCATTTAAGATATTAAGAAATATTCTGTAAATTAAAACATTTTTAGTTAAAATAGTAGGAAAACACATATGAAAAAATCTGCAATCTAAAACGAAATTAAAGCGGGTAAATTATTGTTTGATTCGATATAAAATTTCCTTTATTTTTACTAAAAGAAGCAAGAAGACTTTAAGAAACTTTGTAGAATTTTATTAATTTATTTTAGTAAAATTAAATATATTTTTTTAAATTTAACAAAGGAACGTTAATTTAAATAAAATTATTTTAAGTTCAAAACTTGGGCTTAATAAAACTTATTTTCTTCAAAAAATCAGAAACTAATTTTATTCATTAAAATTTTAAACCACGGAATATTTATTAATACCGATATTGATTATTGAAGGTGAAAGCACGTTTTAAAGTTTAAAAATATTTTATTTATTTTTTTTTTTTTCAATTTTTTCGTTGCAACGAATTTACACATTTCATAGCAATTTAAAGCTATAACATTTTTTTAATTTACTTTTTTATATTTTTTAAATTCTAAAGGCACAAATAGTTTGTTTCCAATACATCAACTATAAATTATTAGAAACAAAAATATTTCCCAAGTCTTTGGCAAAAAATATTTAACCAAAACTTCTCGGCGCACGTGTTTATATCTCATATTCCATTAAATATTTTATTTTAATATGTTAGATAATTTAAACAAAAACTAAATAAAAAAAATAGGTAAAACAATTTTTTTATTTTATAAAATTTATCTAAAAAAATACCCCGAAAGTCCTTGCTCTAGCACACAAATGTTTCAATAAAAAAAGACACCACAAGAGTTTAAAAAAATATTCTCTTCTTTATAATGACTGTTATTTAAAACCGATAAAAGTTTCGAAAAAGTTAACTATCAAATGAACTTTTACTTTTTGATATTTATGATCTCTACACCCTGGCAAATCATTGTGAATTTACTTTGACAATCAGTTCTTACTTTAAATTATCAATTTATCGCAAAATTGTGTTCGGCGATTAAACTCATATTTGGCTTAACCCGGGTGAATTAAACCGGGTGAATTGTGACCTTCACATAATAACTATACGGACATATAGTATTAAAGTGACCCAGAATTAAATTTTTAGAATGCCCTTCGTCAAGACTTGTATTTATTTTTCCAATTAAAAAAGATTTTTTTTTTATTACTTTTTATTTATTTTAATTTTAACTTAAGAATACTCTTTAGCAACTCCTTTCCATTTTAAGAGTTAAAGTATGTTTTCGACAAAAAAAAACGTCGCGTTTCTTAAAGCAGTTTTCTGTGCACTACAGCCTATTGGGGAGGATATCCCTCGAAAAATTTAAAAACTTCTAGGTTTAATGTAACTTATGCGAGTACATTTTAAAATGAATTTTTTATTTTTAATAAGATTTACTAATTTGACTGCGCAAGGCTGTTTACTGTTTATAAATTTTTTTGTCCTTTAAGCAATTGTTTACCAAATAGATTTAATATTTAATAGCTCAACAAGCAACATATATATTTTTTTGTCTAAATTTCCACTAAAATGACTGTCAATTAATTGCCGTATTTATAAAATATTAAAATCCATTTGAAACATATATTAGCACAAAAAAAATTTCATGGAAATTTTGTCACTAAAAGCATCAAAAACTTATTTTTTTATAATTAAGGCATTCGTAATTTAAAAAAATAAAACTAAAAGTTAAATTACAGTTTAATTTTCTTTTTACAAATTCTTTGAGGGAAAAAATACAATTAAAATACAAAAATAGAAGTTAACTAAAGGATAATGTAAAAAAGAAAAATCTTAAACCTACAAAGCGAATTGTTGAATGTTTTAATGTTAAAGAAAATTTTACCTTTTGTAACGTTTTTTTAATTATTTTATTCCACTTTCGTTTTTGTTGTTGAAGAAATCCTAACAGCCATAAAAATTTATTTTACACACACTTTTTTTAAACACACTCACTCATGTAAAATAATACACATTTTCTTCTGAACGCTGCTTCTATTATTTTTATATTATTTTTATTTTTTATTTAACATACAAATACATACACACATTAAATATTATGTTTGAGCTCCTTCTAAAAAAAGGAAGAATATAATTTGAAAAAATTTTTAGAAAACTAAAAGTTAACAACGAACTGTAACGAGCTGAACCGAGCTGTAACGAACCGCAATGAAAGTGAAACGTTGAAAATGATATTAAGGAAGGGGGTAAAAGTAAAGGGGGATGGTAATATTTAATAAAAGTTAAACAACACGTATACGCACCGTTTAACCGTTGTCGTGTCCAATAACGTTAAAGCAGTGTTTTTTTTTATTGTAGTTGTGAAACTAGTATACAACATATAAATAGTTTTTTTATTATTATTATTTTTTTTGTGTTTGCCCCAAACAACACTTTGCACTCACACTAGGACAAAAAAAGTTCTTAATCTTATAAGGAAATAAGAATTAAAATGTGGATTTTCTTATATTATTTTAATAAATTTTCTTGATTTTTTTTATATTATTTTAATTAAAAAATTTTATTTAATATTTCCAAGAACATTTTTGTATTATAATTTCAAGTTTTAAGAAGCTTTTTTAGCTTGTTTGCAGCATTATATTTCAATTTTTATTTTTATAAATATTTATTTATCTTTTTTTCTTTCTTTTAAATTTTGCCTTAAAAGCCCCTAAAATAATTTTTTATTTAAATATTTTTTCTTTTTTCTCATTTTTATTTATTTTCTTAATAAACATAAAATTTTCTTCTTCTTAATTTCGATTTTCTTTTTTTTTTAGTTTGTTGTTTTATTTCTCACTCAGTGTACCGTACACCACCAAACATAGTGAATACTCGTTACACACTGGATGGATACCTCATGAAATATAAAGTTTGCCTTGGCAAATAATCTAGCTGCTGGATTTAACATACTCTATAAAAACACACATAAATGTAGCCACACGCACACATACTTACAAGCAGATATTTGTTCATACTCATATTTAACACATATTTTAGCTGTAACAAAATGTGCAACAGCTGGAGTATATTAAACATTAACAAAAATAAAACACACTCAATCAAACAGTCACTCTAATACATTCGCACACACACATTCACATAGCCACATAGTTAAGAAACAAGACCGAGTAATAACAATAAATGAAATATACAAAATTGTAAGGCAAGAAAATCCCAACAAAAACATGCGTAAAATGAAAATTACAATTTGTATTTTTCCAAACAGTTGAAAATATTGTACAGCAAATTAATAAAATCTCTTCTACAACACAATGCTCTTCATGATTTTTACCTTTATGAGCTCTCTCTCTCTCTCTATCTCTTGTTCGTTTTCTTTTATTTTTCATTCTCTTACTCAATTTCTGTTAACTTTTACTAATTTACAGGTAGTTTCCGCTTTTCCTAGGAATATTTCATAAAATCGGCTACTAGGTCAGTTATATTATACAAAATACAAAATGCTTTATGCTTTTTATTTTCTTCTTCTTGTTTATTAATAATCTTTTTTTTGTGTGTGTCTTAACATTTTACTTTGTTTGTTTGTTTGTTTTTGTATCACACAACATTTCTGTAAATTATTTGTGGGACAATAAAAAAAAGAAATTAATTTTTTTTTAATCTTTAATTTTAGTTATTACTTGTTTGGCCCTCTTAATTGAAAGAAAATCTCACTCGTACTGTCTGCGAGGCAAAAAAAATTAAAAAAAAAATTTTTGTTGTTTTAGTTTTAAATTAAGTTTTTCTTTGCTTTAGTGGGCCAGGCAGTACTTTTTTTTGGAATAATTTATAAAACGTTATAAAAATTATACAAATCTCTGAATCAAAATCTAAAGGAGTTTAAGTGAATGAAGACATATGTCTATCAGTTGTTTATGTACGAATTTTTATTCAAGCATTCGAATTTTATTTTATTTTTGTCAGTGTATGAAAGCTAAGCAAAACATTTCGCAAACGTTTCAGTAAGAGAGATACACTTTTTGAAAACTTTAAATCGTTTTGCACAAACGCAAAATTAAAACAAATAGTTTTCAAATGACAAAGAAAGCAATTGACCTTTTACTTGCTTTGATATGCCAATACAATCGTTGCTTTGTACAATCAAAAGAATTTTTGTTATTTGCGTCTGCCCGTCTGTCTGTGTTGTCACAACCCCAGACAAAAAAATTTTAACCATTATTCGTCTCCCAGACATAGTTTGGAAAAAGGTTCCACTGAAATTAAGGATCAAGGATTTAGGTTGGATCCATATGTGCTGGAGATATGTTCAAAAACAGGCGAGCGCCTATTTAAAATTTATCTGCACTTCTTTTGTAGGTTGTTGTTGTTTTTTTCTTGCTTTGTTGTATTAAAAACCAAAATATATAAGAAAAAATTCTATAAATTACTTTCACAAAAGCATCTTAGTTGCACTCAAATATTTAATTTTCGCCAACTTTCACTAAAAAGTATTAAACAATTATTTTTCCGATAAAAAATTTAATGTTCCAATAAAAAAAAATAAAAGCAAAAAAAAAACGCTTTAGATTAGCAAAAAAATGGAATTATACTAAATGATAAATATTCCACAAAAATATTTATTTTTACTAAAAACTTTATTTTTATAAAAAAAAAACTTTCGTCCAATGAAAAATTTTTAATTTCATTCGAAACCACAAATGCATCAAAAATACAACTAAAAACTATTAAAAATTTAAAAGTTTTCTAAAAAAACCCTATAAGAAAATACATACACAATCTATTGGGTGAAGGGTATATAAAATTCGGCACTGCCAAAATAGAAATCATACCTATTTTACATTAAATAAATTTTTAAAATATTTGCAAACTGCTCAGCATTACTGAGATTATTTTTCCTCGAACATATTTCGAAATATATTTTTAAAACCTGTTTTTTTTTCTCTCTTTTTATAACTTTCATTTTTTTATTAGTTGATGAAAAAAAAAAATTCTTGGAAAAACTAACGATTTCAAAACAGACTTCATCTGTCTATCTATAACAATTCAAGAATACAGCCACATACATAAAATAACGTTAAGTATAGGTTTACCCTTTATTCCTTCTTCAAACTTTGCATTTGTTTAACCGTTTGGCAAGACAGGGGCACCTTTTAATTTATAAATTCAGGTTCAGGTTCTTTTTAAGTTTCAACCGTCTGTCTATAATGGTTCAACAGTTTGGCCATATACATCAAAATAATTGAACCAGTGGGTCGCCCTTTAATTTATAATATATAAATATAAATAAGAAATGGTTCACGTATGTAATGTAATGGCGTGAGAACGGATGGAGCGATTTGCCTGATTTTTTATTCGATTCCAAATTTTCAGGAGATGGTTTGTATGAAAAAAAATATAAAATTTTCCGGACAACTTTGAAAATTCATTTGTTTATTTTTAGCTTGCTTTTGTTGTTGTCAACACAAATAAGTTATTCCTGACTTGACATGTTCGTTCGAACTGGTTTAACATTTTTCCTTTTAATTTTACTATTTGTGGATACGAGTTTGTATATAAATGAGTTTGTATACGCGCAAACATACCGTCACAATTTATTAACTCCATATAAAATATTATTCATCACTTAATAGCTTTCAAGCGAAGCCGGGTCGTACAGCTAGTTTTGAATATTTATAGTTGTTATAACCGTCATACTAATCCACGTTCTGTCCAATTTTCAAGCGCTTGTCTATAAGGGTTCAAAAGATAGACCCATATAGATCAATTCGCAACACCTATGGGGAGACCCTCTTATTTTAAGATTAATTTTTGTATTATATTTTGCCATTGAAAGCTAAAGCGATACGCAGTTTACACGTAAAAAATATGTATTTTATATGGGGAAACTTTTTATTATTTAAGATTAGAATTTGTTGCAGAGAAAACAGCAAAGAAATGCTTTGAGTTGTGTGTGAATTTCGCCCAACCAAATTAATATTGATTAGTTGTTTAAATGGATGATATTTACATAATAAACAAATTAAGGTAGATGGATGCGAAGAATGCTGATGATGGATTTGGCGGTCCTGAAAATGCGGCATTACATTCTGGCAGCGTCTATTTTTTTTTTTTGTTTTCTTTGGAAAACGCCCGCATACATTTGACAAATAATTTTTCTTTATAAAAGTTAAATTAAAAAATAAACCTAAGCCAGAAAAGAAAATTTTAAATGATTAGGAATTGCTTTCAAAAAAATTTTTTTTAAATCGATCCAGAATTAACTGAGTTATGGAATGGAGGCTTAAATATTAAAAAAACGTCATTTAATCGCACGATAACCTACTGCATCTTTGAAGTCGCTTAAAAATACATAAAAATAAACATTTAAATATCGGAAAGCTTTTAATTTAATTTAATTTAATTAAATTTCCTGACTTATAAGGATCTGGTTTTTAAGTGATAAAAACCAGCTTTAATGCCTCATAATTCTCATTAAATTTTTTTTAAATAAATTTATAAACTTTTCTTTTTAACACAAAAAAAATCTGTTTTATTCAAGATTTATTCAGACTGTTGCATGTTAGTTGAGCATTCTTTGTTTCAGGTTGAAAAAATTTTGTTTTGATTTTTTTTTTTTGTTTTATTTCTTCACTTTTTTTCACTTTTTTCTTTTAATCACAAACTGTTTATTTGCAGTTGGCGTGTTTTGCCAGTTTTAAAACCAAAACTTTTGATTTAAAGTTTTTTTGCTGTCGTTGTTATTTCCTGCTGCCGCAAAAACACTTAATCAGTATTAAGATTTAATCCAACAACAATATTGTTGTTGTAATAGTTATTATTATTTAAGGCGATAAAGTTTTTATTAAAAATAATTTAAAATGTAAATATTTAATAAAGTTTTTGTTTCAGTCGAAATTAATTATTACAGGCTGTTTTTAATTTAAATTTTTAATTTATAATTAAAAGGAATTTAATGAAGTTAAAACTAAAACGTTCCATTTATTATATTTGATGTTGAGCGGTAAAGTCTAAATTATTATTTTTTTCTTTTGATACAATAACCATTTTTGACCCCATAAAATATTTATTCTGAGTCATTTTGCATTACGAAGTCGATTAAGCGATGTTCGTCTCTCTGTCCGTGTTATTGATGAAATCAACTTTGTCAAGTCACTAGATGAGCTAGAAAAAATTTTAATACGCTAAACGATAAGACATAATTTTGAAGACTTTGCTATTGAAAATCAGCAAGACAGGTACATGTCCTTCGAGGCAACGGGCAAAACGGCACGTCTGCCTCTAATTTGTCCGTATTGTTTGCTAAAATTAAGTAACTCAAAAAAAAACACATATGTATGAGGCGATAGAGAATTAAAAATAAGAAGAAAAAAACATTAAGTGAAAAAGTTGGCGCTCGCCAATATTTTCCGAGTTGTGGCCCTCTGTACTTTTAATAGAAAAGAACGATTTTGCACCATATTTTTTTGAGGATTGCAATATGGGTATCAATCAAAAGCTTTTAAACAGATCTCTCAAGAAATGCTGAAATTTTTTAAGAATGCTTAACCCATTAAGAGTCGGTGATATTTTTATATTAACATAGACGAATATAGCTTTCTTACTTGTTTTTAAATACTTTCGTATTTATTTCTATTTCTTGTGCTGCAAAAAAATTTCTTTACCTTGAGATTTACATGATGGTTACACAAACACATGCCACATAAATAACACAAACATATAAGTAGATCACACAAGTAGAAATTCAATTTCCTTTCGATACATTTAATTGAATTTCTTGATTGGTTTAAATAACAAACAGAAAAATGTTCTAACACAAATAAAATAAAAACACATTTGAAAAAGCATTAAAATTAAAAGCTCTTACAAGTGAAGTTTGAAAATATTTTTCTAAAACATTCTAAAGATATTAAAAAATTTTTAAATAAACTTTTTGAAATCAACAGAACTAAAGTATTATTAAAATATTAATTTCAGAATACTCTTCATTGTCGTTCTAATAATTTTCTTTCACAAAACTTTTGCGCTATAAAATGCCATCTCTAAATTAAATTGAATATAAAAACATTTAACATTTAATTTAATTCAAATTCAAGCATTTAAATTTTAATATAATAAATATTTGCAGCAGTCTAAGTAGTTAAACTAAATATATTGACTTGTCTCCTGCCAAACTTTCAACTATTTAAGGAAAAACTAATGATTTCCTCCAACCAAGAGAATAAGCCAGAAATAAAAAAAAAAATTTTGGAATATTTAATGATCGGAATATCAACTGGTATTCGAGTGCACACAGTCTCTGATAAAATGTCGACAATAGTTTCAAAAATGTAAAACAGTTTCAGTCATTGAATTTATGTGCCAGTGCAGTGTAAGTGCCAGCATTGTAAATGTGTTTAAATAAATGAAAGTCTAAAAAGGTGTTTATAACTGTGTGCACGTATGTGTATGTGTGTGTGTTTTAAACATATTTATGCAGAAGTATGAGAGTGTATGTGTTTTTAAAACCATGAGATATCAAAGAATTCAAGGATTTTTGTTAACAATTTTTCTTGTTTCGATTTTGCAAGGGGACCTTTTTCATGAGAAGATTATGAATGAACGTGATGATGATGATGATGATAATAATGATGATGGTGATGATATTGGTTAAAATGTAGATATAAATTTTAACGAAGCTTTACTTTAAAGTCTTTGGTTAAATTTCAATCTGAAAACAAATAAAAAACTTTTTTTTTCAAATCAGGATTTGAACCGTGGAATGCTATAAATGAATTAACATTTATTTTTTCGGCTTAGGTTCATTTTTTAAATTCAATTTTTAAAAATTTTTAGAAAGAAAATATATGATTTAAAATTTATTTTTTGCTTGAGTTCATTTTTTTATTTTCTAAAAACATTTTTTTAGAAAGAAAAATTAATTTTAACAAATGTATGCGGACATTTTTAACAAAAAAACAAACAATTTTAAACACTAGCAGAATGCAATGTTACAATTTCTGGATCGCTACATTCTTTATCACCATCTTTAATATAAAATAAAAGCTTTAAAAGGCGCAAAAACTCTTTTCTATGAAGAGAGTGTATATAAATTTTCACACAAATAATGAATGAATTTTCTGCATGTCTGTTTGATTTTAAGACAGTTATGCAACTACACCTCCCCTTCCATGGTTGGACCACTCTGGAACTCAAAGGGTTAGAAGCCGAAATTCTGCACTGATTTGTTTATTTTTTTTTTCTTTCTTTCTTTCTGAGTACTTTCGTCGCTCAGTAATCCATCGATGCTTAAGATTTTTTTACTTTATGTTCATGCCGTTGATACCAGTTGGACTTTCTGCTATTGGGAAAGTATTTAACTCTCCTGTTGCTGTGGTATTTTTTCTAAATATTTCTTAGCTTATTGGTCATCAGTAAGCAACGAAAGAAAGCAACGAAAGAAGGCCAGTTAAAGGCATCCATTTGTTTAGGTATCCCCCTACTCATTAACCATTATGAGGACTGAAATAGTACTTTAAGGGAGAAAGAAAGCTGATAACGTTTGATTTGACAGTCATTTTGTTCCTTTTTTTGGAGTTGAAGTCTCATTTATCTTCGAGTAATTAGGTTTTTTCAACAATTGGTAAACGCTAACGAAATGATCGATAAACTATTCGGTGGAATAGTTAGTAGGAGTCAAGTTTAAACGGTTATCGAGAAATCGGCCGGTAGAGTCTTCCGTATAAGGAAGATTGTTGCAGGAGTTGAGATTTTTTAGTGAAACGGTTTTTTGTAAAAAGAAATAGTTCGCAGTATTTAGGTTTATTCATTGATTGATAACTAACGATGAATCGGCCGGTAGGGTCTTCGATATAATGAAGTAAATTGCAGCAGTCAGGTTTGTTTCATCATCGGTAACTCACAGTCATTACATTCAAAACACTTAAGGTAAATTTGCTTTTAATGAATTGGAGCAGGATGCGTTATTGTATGGTTGTTTGGGCTTTTTTTACATCCCATACAAATGTGTATATTTTTAAAAATTTAAATTTAAATCTTGCAATAAACTAAATAAATAATACGGTCAGCCGAAGCCGGGCTGCCCTAAAAAGTCTGCTAAAGCCACTACGCCAAGGTAGTCACCTTAAGTCACACTAACAAAATAGACAACAGCAGCCACTAAAATTTTACCGATTGGCTTAAATACTCCATTTTCAAAATAAACAGGTTACGTATACCAAAGCTAAGAGTGACATTCGATAGTGTTACATCAAAAAAATAAAAATAAAAATATTACATTTTCAAAGGCCTTTTTAAAAGTCTGGCAAGCACTTGTGCAGTTCGTATAGATTTTAACTGTGTGCTTCACCATGTTTTTTTTTTCTTGTATCTTTATGAATACAAATGTTTTCTCATTTGAAAATGTTGAATGGGAAACAAATCGCTGGCATATGCTCGAACATTGATATAAAGAAAACTTAGTAAATGCCAACTGTAAAATTATTTTCATGGTGTTGAAAATCGATTGGCAAGAAAAAATTTGAAGACATGTGAGTACTGAAAACAAAAAGAAAAAAAAACATTCTACTGTTGGTTTAACTGAAAATAAAACAAACTGTTTTTTTTTTTTGGTTTTTAACGCTGTTTAAGTTTTTGGTTGTTTCTCTTCATTCACAGCTATTATTCATAGATAATCCTCAGAGTATTAGTTAAGTGACTCGTTATAAATGTTTTTGCGTGTGAATGCATATTTATTTGTATCATTTTAAGAGCTTTAGTTAAATTTAACCCTTAAGACAGATATGAAGAAAGAAATTATAGTGTGTGAAAAAAATCGCTCAATTATTTTGTCATTAATAATTGTTTTTAGAAATACAACAGTTTAATATAAAACAAGTAAAATTGTTATATTCGGCTATAGAGAATCTTATATACCCTTCATCACATAAGTAAATCTAGTTTAGTTGAGTAACTTCAACCAAAAAAAACAAATATTGGGCTGACAGAAAATTAAAAAATAAGAAACACAATTAAGAACTATTAAAAATTTTACATAAAAATGCCATCGGCTCTTAATGGGTTAAGTATTTTTATTAATTTTAGTATTTCCTGAAAGATCTCTTCAATCGCTTTTAACTGATACCCATATTGACATTCGAACGATTTAATGAAAATTTCAGAGGCTCATAACTCGGAAAATAAGGGCGAGCGCCAATTTTTTTACTTGACGTTTTTTTCTTCTTCTTCTTTTAAATTTTCTCTAGCTAATATAGTGTCTGATTTCAACACTAACATGGATGGATAGACGGACATCGTTCAATAGACTTCGCTAATCAGAAGATCTCAGAATATGCTTTATGGGGTCGGAAATGGATATCTTAGGAATCAAATGGATTGAAAAACTTAAATATACCCTTTTTACTTTTTGTGGTAAAGGGGATAAAAATGGTGGATGAACTTAATTATGCCAAGAAAACTTTAAATCGAAAGCAGACGGCTTAAGTTCGAATACTTTTTTTGTTTATCTTTTATTTCGAAAAAAAAAATTTGTGTTAATTAAAAAAAAAACAAGAAAAATTATACACTAACAGAATTTAATGTAGCGTTTTGTGGATCGATACAGCCATCCTCAAAAGTGAACTGCTGCTTTTTATTTATTTGTCTTTTAAACCACTTATTTATCGAGACTACTAAGCAACATTTTTTTTTCTTTACAATGAATGCTGTAATGGGATTTGAACTCATGACCTGTTTCTTTGGCATGCAAACAGACATCACAAAGCAGCTACATGACTTATCAGTATGCAATTAGTAAATTTTCAAACAAATTTTCTTTTATTATGTTTTATTATGTACACACACCACAATTGTTAGTGGCGGAAAACAAAAATTTATTCAGCTTTTTTAACTGTGACACACAAGCTAACAAAAGCTTAAAATTTTATTGTTTTGATATTAAAAATTTGTTGTCGTATTGTAGACCAGGGGGAAATAAATAGAACAAAATATTAAATTTAAAAATAAAATAAAAATTAACTTTATCTTGTTTAAAGAACTTATTTAGTTTTCTTCTAAAATTGAAAATAACTTTTTTCTCAATTAATCTCGCCCTTAATAAAACCTTTTTTAATTTCTATATATATCACTTTTGCCCCACTGTACTTCGGATTAGTTAATTATATACTGGCGTATGATTATTGTTAATTAAAAAATATATTAATCTGTCTGTACAGTATAGACCCAACTTCACATAAAGACAAGGAACCTGACATTTTTACGCGTTGCGACTTTTTAGTTTAATAAATAAAATATAAAAAACTAAATATGAATTTCTGTGGCTTCCCAAAAAAAATATATATATTTTTTTTCATTCCCTAAAATTTATAGGGTGTGCCAAGAGTGACATGAAATTCACAAAAATTTTGTTATTTTTAACTGTCGTTTAAATAACTAAAAAAGCGGGAAGTTCCCTTCCCTTCCTTTAAAGTCTGCTGCATCATTTAAGTGTTAAGACTTTTCAAAACTGTGTAGTTTATTTTGTCACAACTGCATCATAACAATTTTTATAACTTTATTATGCTTAAAACTTTCTTTTATTATTGTTATTTTAATAATAATTTTTTTAATTTTTTTTTTATTTTGATAGTTGTGTTTACAACTGAATCGCAAAGAAAACTTTAGACATAAAATTACTTTTCTTGTTTTTTCCCTTAAATTTTACTTTTGTTTCTTTTAACTTTTTTGTTACACTGAATAAACATTGAAAGTTAGTGTTTTGTTGGTTCTTTTGTTGATTTTGTTGATGTTGTAAAATAAAGCCGGATAAGAAATTTAAATCAAAAGGGATTTTATTTTTGTTGATATTTTTTCTCATTATTACAGCAACTCAAATATTAGAATTTATAATTTGTATAGATGTTTGCACAAATACACACACATATATAATACAAATTTTATTTTATTTATGAAATGATGACATTTTTATATTCAAAAATATTGATGAAATAAATTTTATTGGAGATTGCTGGCATAAAATATTATTATTATTAAATAGTGATTATTTCGTATAAAAAAATTAATAAAAAATTATACTTTTAACTAAATTGTAAATTAAAAGTAATTAGAATTTATATTACATGGAATATTTTTTTTAAACTGATAAACATTACGATAGGGTTAGCGGGCAAACGAACTGCCATATTGCGGTCAATTTGTGACATTTATGATCATTATATTCTTCGTAGATTGAATAGATTAAAACTTCAACAACGCTACCAAATTATTTACATTTAATTTAAATCGATAAATCAATTTATCGCAATTATGTTTATCTTTAGCGATGAGGTTACACGCTGTTGGCATTATTGCACCTCCTTTCTTCAAAAATAATTTTTTTAAAGGGAATATTTAAAAAAAAAAAATAAGATTTCATAAAGAAGGTTCACAGACAGCACTAAAGACGAGCAACACTCTACGAAACAATCTCAAGATATCAACAGAAATAACCGATAAATTTAACACCTGCGGAGTATACAGACTTACTTGCACCTGCAACCATACATACAAAGGACAAACTGGACGATCATTAAAAACAAGGTTCACAGAACACATACGATCATATAAACGGAAAAGAGAAGACTCTAACTTCGCAATTCACCCTAACACACATGAACACGAGCCAAGGGGAAATAGATGAATGTATGACGTTAATACATCCTAGTAAAAAAGGACGAAGACTGGACATTCTTGAAAACATGGAAATATACAAAACAGGAACGTTTAACCGAGATATTATTAACGAACAGGTAAATACAACCTCAGACACAATTTTTACACCACTTAAACTATTAAAACAAACTTACAAACGCAAAACACCCACAGATGGTCACACTTACCTACCTAATAATAAAAGACAGAAATATTAAAATTATATACCTTCAATAAAGATGACAGATATAAGGCAATCTACCTGCATAATACCATTTTTAAATAGACACCATCCTAACCGACAAAACTACCTGAACCCACCACTATCTATGCAACAAACACCTCTCACTATCTAACCAGTACTAATCAAAACGCGGCTTGAAAATGATGTCTTTACATCGAAAGCGCTCGCCAATCGTACTAAATAAAAAGCCGGTGACGACGGTATTTAAGATTATTTTTTTAAAAAAGATTTTTTTTTAACCTTTTTTCGAAAGATATGTGTTAAACGAAAAGACTCTTAAAAAATAAAATTTTTGCTTATAGTAACTTCTACTACTAATCTCTTGTGGGAAGAAAAAAGCATTATAGAAAATTATGTGCGAGTTGGAGCAGCCATAAAAAATATGGGATTTGGAAAAGTGTTATTTTTTCTATCCCCGCATCAAAATTTCATTCATTTCTAAATTGTAAATCGCTAAAACTTTACAATAATCTATTTATCGATTTTTGGCTGCAATTGTTTTTTTTTAGTTTTATTCGATTATTCGGTTAAATATAATCTTAAGTAAATAACTAACTGACTCACCAACTCTACAAAGTTAAAAAAGATTTAAGTACGTTCTTTGGCTTAATTATTAAAAATTTAAAGAAAAATAGTGTAGACCTCACTCAGGTTTTCGTCATTGAAATGGAAAAAATATTGAAAAAATTTATTCACATAATAAATCTGCGCTAAATTTTCTATGGCATGATGGAAGCCTTCATATTTGATGGGAAGCCATTGCACACCGTATTATTTATCCCCACCATAACAGAAAATGCATATATGGTCGGTCTAATATGAGTCTTCCTAAATAAATAAATTTTGAATATTTTATTTGGAAGTTATTTTGTAATCAGGCAGCTTGAAATGAAAAAAACAGAATAGAGTTTTTTTTCACTGTGGCAACACCCATACTTGAATAGAAAAATCAATGGAAATATTTCTGTGTCCACAAGCAATAACAGCTAAAGTCGACTTAGGAACAAATTGAGTTATTGCTAATATTATACTTCTAACAATTAAATCTGTAATGCAAGTCAAATTTTATCTTTGTTTTTTAAAAACTGAGTACTTTTTACCTTAAAATCTAAACAGCTCAAGTCAATATTCCCTGATTTAGCGCAACAATATTAAAATTAAGAATGCTATTAAAATCTTTCAAAAAACGAGTTAAGCTGTTATTGCTTGTGGGCACAGATTTCATTTAGTAGTTTTCTTCATATAAATCAAGATTTCTTCCTTTTTTACACTAAAATGGAGAAAACTTTGAATGCCTTTCAATGTATCTACTTGTTTACAATCTTTTAGAGAAAAAATGATATTTCAAATAATTTAATTCATAGTCTTATTTTAACTTTCAACAACAACATGTTCGTGTAAAAAATATTTAATTAGAGTAATTAAAAATTTGGCTTAAATTAAAAACACTTTTAATAATTTTAAGCGAAAAAGAGGTTATGACTCCTTACCGTTTATTTAAACATCAAAAATTTACTGAAAAAAAATATTATTACAGAAATCTAAAAGAGGTGATTAAGCTTTTAATTTCACCACTAATAAGTGTAGTGCATGTCAGCAGAATAAAAGTAGAATTTAGGTAGACATGTTAAAAAGCCAGGGTGGCTGCATTGCTTGTTGTTTTTGCTTGTTTGTATATTAAAAGGCAAAGAGGCTTGAGATCAAATCCCAACAGTAACTTTAATTTAAGAAAAAACTAGTAAGACTGCTAAAATCGGCTATGGCGAATCTTGTATACCCTTCATCACATATGTATGTTAATCTAGTTTAGTAAAGTACCTGCAAACAAAAAAATAAATATTGGGGTGACAGAGATTAAAAAAAAAAAAATTAAAAAAAAATACATAAAAATGCCTTCGCCTCTTAATTAGCTAAGCATTTTTAAAAATTTTTAACATGTTCCGAAAGAGCTCTTGAAAAGCTCTTAAACAATACCCATATTGATGTCTTTAAAAAATATCGTTCTTTTCTATGAAAAGTTCAGAGGCCCATATGGTGGAGCGCCAATTTTTTCACTTGATATTTTTTATTTTTTTATCTCCACCGCCCCATATATTTGATTTTTGGATGGAAATTACTTTACTGTTCCAAATGAAATGGAAAAATTACTCTATTTCCACCTGTGGTGAAGAGTATAATAATTTTTGTTAAGACGTTGCATTTGTCTCGATTAGAAAATAAAAATTTTTGTTATTTGGCTGCAGTTAGCGCGTTTAAGTAGTAAAACCAGGAAATCTTGTTTCACACCTCACAAAAATTTAACATTAGCGGTTTAATATTTTGTTAAAAAACCTTGTATTTTCAATTAAAATAAAATTAAATTTTAACAAACAGACCTTTAAATAAAAAAAATCTCAAGTATTTTTTTCACTGCCGTTTTTTATAAAATCGTTAAAAACGCACATTTCATTAAACAAATAAAATATACAATAATTATTGTTCAATAAAACAATTAAAAAGTAAATTTAAAAAAAATTATTTAAACAATAAAATTGTTAAAATGCATTGAAATTAAAAAAAAAATAAAAACAGATGTTTTAAAATAAATTTTATATAATTTATATTTTTAGCCATATAAATATAAAAAAACTTTAATTTATTTAACAGTTTCAAAAAGACGCTTAAACACTCGAAATGGTTTTTAAAATTTTAATAACATTTTTCTTAGTCGTTTTAATGGCTGCTATAAAAGCTCAACCAAGATGTCCCAGGTGTCCACAAGGAATTTGTAAGTATAAATTTCAAATCATTTTATTTTGATTTAACTGTTTTTTTTAATTTTTTTAAATTATTTCCAAGGTGAACCAAGTTGTTTTGGTGTACCCGATGTTGGCAACAACTGTACTACAGCACCACCTCGTACATTGTGGTATTACAATCAAACCCTACGCATTTGCAGACCTTTACGTCATTTGGGTTGCGGCGGTAATAATAATCGTTGGTGCTCAAAATTGGCTTGTAATTTTAGATGTTTTTTCATAATGGAAATAAATTTAAATTGAAATTAAGCATTTGAAAATAACAAAAAAAAAATTTCAAAAGCTTTCTATTGATTGGCTTCAAGTAGTGAATTGCAATATCCGTCGTTACCCTGTTAGGTTTTTGAAAAGAGAAAAAACATTATATTTTGCTAAACTGCTGCACATTTCAAGCGTTTTTTTTTATAAATCATTTTTCTCTATCGGTTCTGTTCTATGCCCTAGGATCTCTATCTCTATGGTTGAAAGCCCGGCATCGAGAGCTACCATATTGCTTTGTCAATTATACCGTCAACTTAAACTGAAAACGAATTACTTGCCTATCCCAATGTCTCTTTAAAGGATTGTGCTAAACTTCACCAATTATTTACAAATTGTTATACTTTAAACGTGTTGAAAAAACCTTCACCATCTTCTCTTCTAGTTTGTCTTTTTGGCTAAAAGTTTTCCTTATAAAATTTTTAATTAATATTTGTTTTATTGTTGAAGTTCATATTATAACCAAGTGAATAATTTTAATTCGGCTTAAGATCACATAAATTTTAAATTTCCATTTTATTAATTATTTCCAAATTTGTGTGTTATTTCTTAAAGAAAATATTAAAAATTAGACTCTAGCAAAATATAATGCAGCATTTTCTAGGTCGCTGCATTCGTCATCATACTTAGAAATACCGGTTATTGCGTAAAACAAAGTTTCTCTGCTTTTCTAAATGCACAATGAACAAAAAAGTTACCGCTACTTGTGTAGGCATATGGAATGTTCAAAATTTTTTACATAATGGACATCTTTTATGCACTTGTTATAAGTAGCACTTCGTCGTTATTGCTGAAAGTAAACTGTGGAGAAAAAGGCTAATTTTTTTCTTAGTTTACCTACAACAAAAAATATTAATTATAATTATGTAAATAACTAAAATAATGACAGCTGTGTAAATACTTTTAGCCAGCCCTGTATAATGCCTTTAGGAAACTGTGTTACAAAAAATTAGATTTTGTCTGATAAAAGAAATTCTTTTAAATTTATTACCGAAAACGCCACAATGGCAACACTGTTTAATATAAAATTAATGCTAATATGTTGGCGCATAATTGTGTATTTATTAGTTTCGATCATTTCTTGTGATAAGTACTATTTTTTTTTTTTGGTGACTAAAATGAAACGATGATTTTTAAAATAACTTTTTTATTTCCTTTTCGTTAGACATTAAATTTTGTTTATAATAGAAATATAGAATCAGGATTTATTGTTGAAAATAAAGATAAAAAATGTTTGGGGATTGTTTTAAATATCCGTCTATTTAAATTATCATCCCAATTTTTTATTATTCTATTTAAAATCTCTTTTAGTATGATTGATTAAAAAATAATTGCTTAGAATAAAAATTATAAGTATCCTACAAATAAATAGAAGCAATAAAAAAGTTTGCGAAAGAAATTTAATCTATAGTATTAATGATAACACTTGTATAAGAAAGATTTAACCAAAATCAACTTATGAAATATTTGGAAAACAAATTTTCAATATATACATATTACAAAATTCATTGACTAGAAAAATTA
The DNA here is from genome assembly GCA_937654795.1 of Cistogaster globosa. Taxonomy (NCBI): domain Eukaryota; kingdom Metazoa; phylum Arthropoda; class Insecta; order Diptera; family Tachinidae; genus Cistogaster; species Cistogaster globosa. The sequence goes on along the minus strand of OW569407.1, from coordinate 93,612,007 downwards.
AAAATAATTATAATTTAAATATTAATAAAATTTTGGTTGTATCCAAATCTTACACCGCAACAATTTTTATTAACGTAAATAAAGCACTGAAATTTTATTACATGTGATAAAATTATTTTAAATTATTTGCGCCTCAAAGTATACTTCACAAAATTGTGTTTTGTATATGAACCTAATCAGCGATGTAGGCAAGAAAATTGAAAATTCAAAGTAACCATTTAGAATTTTGATAAATTTTAAAGTAATTTAAAAAAAGTTTGTTCTTGGGAGATAAAAGGAACTTTGAAAGCCAAGAAGCGATTCAGAATAATTGCAATAAATACTAAGAGTTGGCCACTTATATTTAAATAAATGTTAACAGTAAAAAATATACATTTATTAATAGTAACTAATAAATTTTTCTATTTATAATTAACATGAAGCATTAATTTAAGCCACAAGAATTTTTTTATTGTTTTTTTTTTTTTTAGGTAAAACAAATGTTAAATCAAACGAATTTTGTCAAAATGATGAAAGCAATAGACAAGGTCTTGGTTAAAAATCAACAAAAAGTGGATACAATAATATTCACAATACGTGTATGTGTGTTTGTGTGCTCACCGTCTACTAAAATATTTAAATCAAACATCGTTGGAGTGTATGATAATCGATCTAACCAATGGCACTATATAGAGTGCTAACAAACCTCTTGAAGGTAAGTGCAGTTTTCTTTTAATTACTTTATAATAAAAAACAATATTTAACTTTCTCAACAAAAAATGTTTGATAAAGATTGAAAATTTTTTTCGAAATAGTTTATATTAATACAGAAGTTCGCAATAATATAAATTAGTTAAGATTTATCACACACTTTATTTCCTTTAAGAAAAAATGTCGAAGATGTTCCGACAAAACAGTATTTACGAGAGGCATTTTTGTCACATAAGCACCTACTAAAAAGTTCTCTAAAGACCATCAAATAAACACTTAAAATTATTGCGTTTCTCTAATTGTTCTTCAGTGCAAACGTTTAAATAAAAACGTCAATCACTATTTGCATTTTGATTTCGCAACATTTCTAATCCACAGATGATGACTTAGTGTTATTAACGTGTTTTATTGCTTTATTATAGAAGAAGAAGAAGAGGAAGAAGAATATGAACAAGAAAATCTGGATTAAAAATTGATACATGTATGCAAATCTATTTTGGTGAAATAACTACAATCAAAAAAATTTGTTTTTTCTGTGGGGCGGCAGAAAATTACAAAATAAGAAGCTACAATTTTACATAAAAATGTCATCAGCTCTTAATGGGATATGCATTTTTTTTTAATTTTAGCATGTCCTAAAAGATCTCTTCAAAAGCGTTTAAATGATACAAATTTTGATATTTTAAAAAATATGGTGCGAAATCGTAATTTTCTATGAAAAGTTCAGAGGCCCATAACTTGGAAAATATGGGCGAAAGCGAATTTTTGCACTTGATGTTATTTTCTTGTTTTTTAATCCTCTATAGCCATTGTCCCAAATTATATAGAAAAATTAGAGGCAGGCGAGGCCTTGAATATATAGTTCATCATTTTGCTTTATTAATTCTAGGATCTCCTTCGATGACACGCACATGCCGCTGAATTATTGGCAAATACCCCTCCATCGACTAATACTCTTTTTTCTTGGCTAACTTCTAAGTACTTAGGTGCAAAGTATGTTGGTGCGGCTGTTATGGCTCTGAATGCATCTTTTAACTTGATAAAATTTCTGGTATTTTGCCCGCTGACTTGTAGAACCTGGATCGATCTTACTTCAATAGAAAAATTTTCGAAACTATATCTGTTCGATTAATATATTTAAATTTTCTCTAGGCTGTCTAGTGCCTGGGCAAAGTTGATTTTAACTCTAATATTGACGGACAGATGGACATCGTTCAATTGACTTCGCTATGCATAAGAACTGGATACTTTGGAAATTACAAACGAAATGACAAACTTAGATGAACCCTTTTTCCGCCTCTATAAAGGGCATAAAAAGAAACCATTTTACATACGAAAATCTCTTAAATGAATTGAGATTTAAAAGCAAGAACGATAATGGCATTGATATTGTTTGATGAAACGCTTATATTTTACATCCGTGCATATTGACATCCCGGTGTTCATAAAGTAATGAAGCTTGGGGTTATTAATCACAATTGGATACGATCAATAAATCATTCGTCATAAGAAATAATTAAAACGTTGTGATTTCCATCAAGCATTGCCTACAAGGCTCCAGAGCGTTGATGGGTTCTCTTAATATATATAAAAACCAAAAAATTATTTGTATTGTATTTTAACAGCGAGCAGCGTAGACCAAAAAAAAACCATTGTGTGAATGCGGCCATGCAGCAAAAAAGTCGAGTAAGTCAAGTAATTTTTTTTTATAGTGTACAATCACAATATTGACTACAAGGCCTCGAAAGCAGACCGTTGAATAACTATGTCTTCAAAAATTATATAACTTATGTCCGGTGTTCGTATCAAGCGGCAGCATAATGATGTCATCATCACGTGATTATTAAAAAAGAAAGATTTTTTTTAATATATTTTTTTATTTAAAAATTTGTGCGCTTTTGTTTGAATTTAGGTTTTTAAACGAAACTAACGATAATAATGATAGTAAATATTGTATCGTTGACCAATACTAGATTAAGTACTTTTCAATACTCCTTGTTTTATTGTATAAACATTCTAAACATTCTAAAACTTCATTCTTATTCGACATTAACTAAAATAAAAAGTTTTAACATTAAAAGGAAATACAAACTTTTATAATTATTTTTTTTAATTGCTAAAGCAGAAGTACAAATTTATTTACTCTTTATGTGAATGACCAGACTCCTGTGTGTCTACATAATTTTTGAACAGATCTATTAACAGAAGCATGTTTTTGGTTTCAAATACAGGAATTGCCCGACAACATTCGCATATTATTTTTTATACGCCTTAAGGTACGGTCAGAGTAGTCATATATTTAACCGAAAAGACGTAACACTAAATTATGGTTAATAATTTTTGTTTTTCTCAATTACGTATTAAGAAATATAAGATCATACTTAATATAAAATGTGGATATATCGCACTTATTACATTATAAATCGTCATTCGTAATGATACTTGCCAGGAAAGAATGAACAAACATTTGCAAAAATAGTGGTCACGCTTTTTTGGTCAAATATTCGACTAATCTCAGCGTATTTTAGAGTACGACAGAGTATCTGGAGACACTAAAGTATTTGAAGCAATTTCATCAAACTAACCTATCAATACAGCGTCTATAACAATTGATTCCAAATAAGACCTTTAGTTCGCATGTGTGCATCTCTTTTTTTATACACTTTTGATCACATTTGCCAAAACACGTTCTTATCTAAGAAGGAAAACGTTTTTTTTTTTTGTACGAATGATTATAATTTCGTTCGTTTAATTTTAAATTTGTCTAATCTTACGGGTAAAAAAGTACAGAAAACGAGTATTCAATTATAGATCTTTAGTTACTCCTCCAACTTTCTTGTTGTTGTTTCTGGTACAATGTATGTTCGTCTGTCTGGCTGTCCGTCTTTTAGTCACGTCACTCTATTTGAAGAGCCTTCATAGGTAGAATCTTGAAACTTTTTACAGAAAGCGTAATAAGCGCTAAAACAATCGTTAAAAATTAAAGGGTGTTCCAAAAGTGATGTGATATGCATAAAAATATAGTTAAATTTTTAACTGTAAAAGCAAGATACATCTGTCAAATATGTGCGCTATAACAATGTGTATAAAAGATAATACTTTAAATTAAAGGGTGACCCAGAGAGGACTTTCGCATATGTGACTTTGTTTTTCAGCCGCAATAGGCGGAAACTTTTAGTTAAAATATCTTAATAAACTCTATAAAAACAAGTAGAAAAGATTTAAAGTAAAACTGATTAATAAAGGGTGTTACTATAGTAACGTGAAATTAACGTATATGACCTTAGTTTATTAACAAGCAGTCATTTAAAGTTTACGTAGAGTTTATGTAGAATTTGTACAAACATGTCCTTTATAAAAATTTATTGTAAGCAAAAATTTTAAAAATTAAAGGGTGTTGCCATAGAAACGGCGATTTTAAATAATATGGCTTTGTGTTCTGAATTGTTATGGGCAAAGGCTGGAATTTGCGCAGAGTATATATTGCTATAAGGAAAAGCAACAAAAATAAGAAAAGGGTGTCCCGATAGTAAAGTTATTTTTTATTTTTATTTTATTTTTTTTTACCGTATAGTCTGAGACAAAAAACTGACGCAGAGTAAGTATTAATACTTCGCTATTAAAGAAAGTATAAAAACTTAAAAGGTGCCCCAATAGTAATGTTTTCTTCACAGGACCTTAGTTAAAATTAATAAAAAAAGTATGTTATTGCGATGCTTACTGTAACAAGTTTAAAGAATAATGTTAAAAATTAAAGGGTGACCCATATATAATGTGGAACCTTTTGTGTGTTAAACCAACTAACGCTTGGTAAATTTTTTTCATTTTTTTTTTTGTCACTTTAAGCTTAAAGCATTTTTTCTAATTGAATAGCACTGTTTTTATAACAATTCTTCTTAAAACTTAAACAAAATATTTGAGTATAAAAAAATTAAAAATCAACCAAAAATAATATAAAGGGAAATTGTAGAAATAGAATTATTTAGACTTCTTGGCGTCTTTAATAAAAAGTCTAAAAAATTTTCAATTTAAATTTACTTTCTAAAAATATGTATTTTCTTAAGAACCAATAAAATTTTAAAATGAACAACTTGGTGCCATAAATGATAAAAGTTTCAATGGAATTTATTTATTTTATTTACTGCCTTCAAAGAACAATTAACATTTACTGATACATATAAATTTAAACTAATGTTTAACAAAATAATTATATGAAGATAATAAAAGTTTATTTTATTTAATCAAAGTATGAACTTGTACTTTACTGGCTTCATGAACGAGTAGTGTATTAAACGACTTTTAAAAGTCCTTCAAAAAACAATGTTCCACAAAAATCATACTTTTATTTAATTGAATTGATCTAATTTACACTTTAACACAAGAGATATAAAATCAAAATTGAAACATAAAATTAAAACATAAAAAACTTAACTTATAATAACATCAAACAGTGAAAATAATTTTTAGTTTCTTATTTGCAATACTTTTTACAATCAAAGAAAAAGTCAACAAAATCTAAACAACAACAACAATTTAACTGGAAGTTTACTCAAAACTAAACCAATAAACCAAATCAAAACAACAACAAATACACCTTCTATGTGCCCAGTTAAACTCATACTTAAAGAACCCCAATTAAGAAGTTTAAATCTCTCTCTCAATAATAAAATTTAAGTCTCTCTGTGCTCAGTTAAATTCAAACCTAAATAAAATAAAAATAAAAAACAACGTACAAACAACCCGAAATTTGTTTACACACAATCACAAAATTTCTTATTTGTTAAATAAATGTATAACCTCAGGAAAAATAAAGCTACCAAAAACATAAAAGTCAAAAGCCTTAAAACAAAGCCAAACATGGAAGCCAGTTGTTACTCTTCAACATCTATAGATTCTAAATCGAACACTCCACTAAACAAACGTATAAGAGAGCATTTACTGGGCGATTGTAATTATGATAACCCATCAATTGCTGGATCACCTTTTAAGCTTTTGAATGCAATGGAAAAACGGTTTGATATACTCTCAGAGCGGATCGCTAGATTAGTTGAAGATAAGCTCAGCCATTATAAAGTTGAACTCTTAAATGACCTTGACAAGAGATTTAATTTGATCAAAGATGAATTAAGAGTAGTTTCAGAAAGAGTATCCCTTTTGGAAACAGTTGCGGAAGAATTTAAAAGTATGCAGGAGGAAATAGATTTACTTAAAACAAAAATTAAACACCAAGAAAACAATAAAGTGGCATGCGAGTTACGACTTAATGAAATTCCTTTTGATAAAAATGAAAATCTTGCGGAAATTTTTCACTCTATTTGTAGCACAATTCAAACATCAGTTCCTGCCATAAAATCGATTTATCGCTTACAAAATCTCAATAATAAAAAGAAAACTTTTGTCAGGGATGCAGTTGTCATTGTGAAGTTATGGTCTCAGTACGATAAAAACTTCTTTTTAAAATCACTGTCGAATTTTAGGAAAAACAATAAGGGATTTTCCTTTCGTCTGCACCATATTGGTATTAATTCTGATAAAAAATTCTACGTTAATGAAAACCTCACTAAAACCAACTTTCAAATCTTCCGAGCTGCTATCAGACTCAAAAAGAAAAATCGTATCGTTACTACTTTTACAATGCGTGGCTTTGTTTATATCAAAAAGACAGCTGAAGATAACATTCTGCAAATTGACGATATCAAACACTTGTACCAGCTATTTCCAGATTGTTCATTGTCTGATGAAACTGAAATGCACGGAAACATGCATGACGCTAATAATAATTAATGTGACTTTAGGTTGGTTTAATTGTAATGTGCTTTTCAATTTTAAATATTTTGCACTAACAAATTGTTTTAAATTTAATAATTCGTTTTCCAAATTTACATACATAACATTTACAAATTGTTTTTTCCTAATTGATATTATCATGTACAACCCCTTTTTTTACTTTATCCAGCTTGTGCTGCACAATTTAGAATTATTATTTTTTGTTTGCTGCATTGCCAATCCATTTATTATAAATGTCAAGCTTTAGCGGCTCATATTCCAGAGACTGTGTTCATTCCATGATTAGAGTTCTTTCGAAACAACAAAATGGGTTAAAAATTGTACATCTTAATGCTCAAAGTTTAAATAAAAAAATTGACGAGTTCAGGTATGTTTTTGTATCATCTGGCATCGATATCATATGTGTTTCTGAAACATGGTTTTCACTTGATGTCTCTGACTCAGTATTTAATGTACAAGGATTTAGATTGTTCCGAGCTGATAGAAAAATTTTAGTGAACAATGTAGAAACAAAAGCCAAAGGCGGTGGAGTTGCAATATATGTACGAAAGGACATTCATTGCAAACTAAAACTTTTAACAACAATTGGGAGTGAAATTGAATACCTTTTTCTTGAGATATTAACAGTTGAAAAGAAAAAACTTTTATTAGGCAGTGTCTATAGGCCAAAGGCTAACATTAGTATTAATCCTTTTATTACTATTCTTGAGGATATCTCCGTGCTTTATGACGATGTAATTATTGTTGGAGATTTCAATAATAATCTTTTAGTTGACACCTTGATAATGGATCAAATGCACTCCCTAAATCTTTCGCCTGTGAACAAATCTATTCCAACACACTTTCACACAACATCCAGTAGTTTAATTGATCTCATTTTTGTCAACTATCAGTGTAAAGTTTGCATATACGACCAAATTTCAGCATCAGATTTCTCGAACCATGATATTCTTTTCATGACTTACGATATACCCATGGCTCTCAGAGAAAAACGTATATCTTATCGAGATTTTCACAACATGGACTTTACAATGTTAAACAGTTATTTTGAGAACATCGGTTGGGAGCAAATTTATTCTTTGAATAGTGTTGATGACCAATTAACTTTTATTCAAAACAGTATCCGTCAACTTTATGAACTTTGTGTACCTATTAAAACTATAACATTTAACGCCAAACAACCACCATGGTTTACCCGTGAAATAAAAAATTTAATAGAAAAGCGTGAGGACGCTTACTATCGTTGGAAACGATTCAGAACATAGGATATGAAAATTCTTCATAAATCTATACGTAGGGAAGTTGTTAGAAGTATTAAACTTGCAAAAACTCAGTTTTACCAACAAAAATTTTCGGCCGCTATTGACACTAGATCTAAATGGAAAGAAATCCGTAAAATTGGTATCGGTAAGCAACGACACGAATCAAGTAATATAGACGTTGACGTTAACCTATTGAATAATCAATTCGTGAATATTGATACTCCGTTACCAAATGGTAAATTGTATGATGACCTGTGCTACGTTCCAGTTCAAAATCCTTTCAGTTTTTGCTGCGTAGAGCAAATTGAAGTGTTGGAGTGTTTAACATCAATCAAATTAAATGCCACTGGTTCTGACGGCTTAGATCCTAGATTTCTGAAATTTTTAACTCCCAAGCTTTTGCCCTATTATACCCATTTGTTTAATACTATTTTAACAAAGTCTATTTTTCCTGATGGTTGGAAACAATCGAAAATCATCCCAATTCCCAAGTTTAATAATGAATTTCGACCGATATCTATTCTCCCTTTTTTATCCAAAGTGATGGAGAAACTCATAGCTAAACAAATTAATAATCACTTGGAAATAAACAATTTTTTATCTGATAGACAGTCAGGTTTTGTAGAAGCAAGAAGTTGTTCTACAGCATTAGTCGAAGTAGTTGAAGATCTAAGATCAGGACTAGATAGCAATATGGTGAGTTTTCTAGTGCTCTTAGATCACAGCAAAGCATTTGATACGGTGGACCATGGAATTTTACTGAAAAAGCTTCAAAAACTATTTCAGTTCTCCAGTTCAGCTTGTAATCTTCTACGGTCATATCTTATTAATAGATCTCAATGCGTTCATATTAACAAGATTATTTCGAATCCTTTGAATGTTACAAAGGGAGTTCCACAGGGTTCAATTCTTGGACCTATTCTGTTTTGTATGTTTATAAATGACTTACCTGATGTTTTGAACACTTGCAAAATGCATATGTATGCGGACGATGTCCAGATTTACATTAGCACAAAAATTGATAGCATAAATAGATGTACACACATCATTAATAATGAGCTAAACAATGTTAACAGTTGGGCTAAGGCCAATGGGCTTTGTGTAAATCCTTCGAAATCCAAATGTATTTTAATTAACAAGGTAAATAGAACACTTATCGCACCTGGAATTTATATAAATGGGAATAGAATTGATTATGTTAAGTCAGCTTCTAATCTCGGAGTTATTTTTAATTCTAGGCTTACATGGTCCAACCACATCAATGTCATTGTGGGAAGAGTTTACAGTATGCTTCGCAATTTGTGGGCTGTCATAACTTCAACACCTTTCGCAGTTCGAATGCAGCTCGCAAAGGCATATATTATTCCCATTCTTTTATACGGGTGTGAAATCTTTGCGAATTGTGACAGTGAGGACAAACGGAAAATTAACATTGCTTACAACAATATTGCTAGATATGTTTTCATGAAAAGACGAAGGGACCATATTTCGATTTTCTCATACCAGATATTTAATATTAAATTTGACAATCTTTTAAAAGTAAAGTGCTTGATATTTTTACACAAAGTACTCATATCCAAGCAGCCAATTTATTTGTTTAATAGAATTCAATTTGCTAGATCCAACCGTGGTAAAAAGATCATTCAAAAACGATATCAGAGCCATTTGTCTCAAAGACAATTTTTTATTTCTACGACAAGTCTCTGGAATTCCTTGCCAAACTATATTCAAAATTTAGGCAATGTAAAGCAGTTTAAAAAGGAGTTATTTAAATATTTTTCCTAATGTGTCTTTTTCATATGTAATAACCACAAAATTACTTAAAAATAGTAAACTGCTTGTAAAACGCATTCTCATATGTAAATGTTTTATGACTATATTTTATTATTATTTTATTATTATTACTTTTTATTATTATTATTATTTTTTTTTTTTTTTTGTTTCTTTCTTAATAAGTTATTTCTATATTTTACATCTTTTTTTTTGGTAAATTTGTTATGATATATTTAACTAGCGCTTATTTCATAAGATATTTATCTTGTAGTGCTAGATTATATAAATAAATAAATAAATAAATAAAAAAAAAATATATTATTTATTTAATTTAAATTAAAAAAAAAAATATTTAAAAGAAAATTAAACAGAAAATAAAAATTGGAATGACCTATTCATTTTATTTCATTTATTCAATCAATATGCTATTGATAGCCTCAAAGGCCAAAATACTTAAATTACATAACAGCAATAAAACCTACGTATTCTAAGTGATAAAAAATATCATAATACAATATAGAATTACTAGCTCCCCAGCAGAAAATAAATAAAAAAATAGCAATTTAAGCATAGGACTAAAAAGTTCCCAATCAGTAGCAAAAACAAATATATTTAAAAACATAAATATTTATTGTTCTTTGCGTGTAATATGATTCGTAAAAGGCATCAGTTTAAGTTTTAGAAAAGCTGAGTGTCACTATAGCTTCAAATAAAAGAAGTAATACAATAATAAATTTAAAAATTAAAGGGCGTCTCGTGACGTAAATAAATTAAAATAGGCCTATATTTACCATATTGACAATCGATCTTTTTTATGAAAATTTCAGAGGCCCATGACTCGGTAAATATGGAAAATAGTAAATGGTAAATAGGACCAGCACTCAGGGGATGACCCCTACTTATGCAATGCATTGTGTCAGAACTAGGAAAATAGGTTTTGGGAAGGGTGATAGAGGGAGTAGTTATTGTGAACATTTGATTTGAATCTTTGCACATTGAAAATGGCAGGAAAGACCTCTGCAGGGAGTTCATTCCACATACGAACTGTTCGGCTAAAAATCGAATTTTCTCTGTTATGCGTAGTGCGATTCACTGATCAATCGGCCACAAAGGAATGCCCTTTTGATGCAGAGAGCGTTGCACGTATAAAATTTCGGGTTTCAGGAACAAGTTCCCTGATTTCATAAGAGCACTTTCCGTTGTAGAAACGATAAAAGAGCGAAACACACCCCACATTGCGTCGATGCTCCTGTAAGTCAATAGAGCTGGATACCCTACTGTCACCAATGAGCTTCTTCGCTCTCCTGTACGCGATCGAGTAACTCCAAAATAGACTTTAAAGCACCGGTCCATACATGAGAGTTGTATTTTATTTTCGATCTGATAAAGGTGACATTGATAGCAAAGACATCAGATGGAGTGAATTATTTCTTACACCGTTTCAGAAAACCCAGGCACTTGAATGCTTCTTTTGCAACATGAAATACGTGCTTGTTCCAACAAACATCGCATGGAATTTTAATGCCAAGAACATCGAGAGCTTCTGATCCCTTAATATATATATCACCCATAATTACAGATGAGGTAGCATGTTCAGCAGTAAGCCTGTGCGAAAGCACACAGCAGTGGGTTTTATGAGCGTTAAACTGAACCCTGTTCGCCAGGCCCCATTCGGAAATTACCAAAAGGTCGCGATTAAGGGTATCTTCCATGTGCTCTCTCATAGCCCCAATTTCCCGAAGGCTTGGTCTATTGCGAAACGAAAATGTATGACATATGCCGCTGTCATCTGCAAAATAATAGATAGGGTTGGAAGTCAGTCTGACGTAGAAGGTCATTAAGAAAAATAAGAAATAGGGTAGGGGAAAGAAAGGAACTTTGCGGTACCCCTGAATTTACTTTGAACTCGTTTGATGAGATCCCATCTATAGCAACTCGTATAGTGCAATCCCTGAGAAAGCTCGATATAAGTCGAGAGAAACCATCACCGACACGGAAGCAATAAGTTTTGATATGACACTTTATCAAACGCCTTGGAAATATCTAAAGCCACCACCTTACTTTCGCCGAAATAATGAATGGATTGACAGCATTTTTTCGAAAGGAAGGCCAATAAGTCACCCGTAGAGCGTCCCCTACGGAAGCCGTACTGCCGGTCACTAAGTAAGCTGTTGCGATTGGGCGGTAATTTTCAGAGTTTAATTTGGACTTAATTATTTAACTTGATGTTTTTTTCTTATTTTCTTTAATCGCTATCGCTTCATATATTTTTTACTTTTTTATGTTTTATTGGAGTTACTTCATTGTTTCAAACGAAATAGAAAATTAGAGGCAGGCGTGGTGTTAAGTCCACTTCCTCGAGGGACATGAACCGATCTTGCTGATTTTTAAAAGCAAAATTTTTGAAGCTCTGTCTGATCGATTGGCGTATTTTTATTTTTTCCAGCTCATCTAGTACCTTAGGAAAGTTGATTTCAACACAAACACGGACGGACAGACGGACATCGTTCAATCGACTTCGTTATGCATAAGAATTCAGAATTTATATACTTTATGGAGTCGAAAATAGAGCAACTTTTTGAAAACTCAACAATAAAAGTGCCTTAAATTTTTACTATTTAGTCATAAACATATAAAGGTGTAAGCGTCCAGTTTTAAGTCCAACTTACTGGTAGAAAAAAAAATCACCAAGAAAACTTTTTGAGGGTAATAGGTTCGCATCAAATAAAATTGATAAATGTTCACAAACATTCATAATAATAAACATTTATTACTACATACATATGTGTGATGAATTTATCTTAAACGTCTATAATTATCAACAACAATAACAATAAAATTCATTTTTATAACTGTTAAGATATCAACGAAAAAAAAAGCTTTCCTGGTCGACAAATAGAAAGAACATTGAACCTCCCTAACAAGTTTATATTCCAGGCCATAAATGCTTAAGATATAAGAAATGAAAAACCAAAATGATTATAAATTTTTAAACGTATAAAAATAGATCTTTAGCTGACATTTCTACAGTTCAGTGTGAAAATTTGAAAGCGAATCGTCGGTCTTTAAATATGTTTTTAAAAATTATTTTCGTTACGCTTGCTTTTGCGGCCTCAGCATTTGTTGTGTGCACCACAGGATATCAAACTTCAGATGAAGAAATACACAATGTTATCAATTTGGCTGGTCTACTTCCTAGAAAAACTTATGCACGATCTTATATCGATGATGTTGGTGAGGGGAAAATTGGACCGAAAGAGGAAAAGAATCCACAATTTTGGAAAGACAAGGCACGCAAGGAATTGAAACAGAATTTAAAGAAACAAAATTTAAATATGAACAGGGCTAAGAATGTTATTCTGTTTGTGGGTGATGGCATGTCGCTGAGTACAATTACGGCAGCTAGAATTTATAAGGGTCAAAAGAACGGCAAATGGGGTGAAGAAGAGGTGTTAAGCTTCGAAAAATTTCCCTACGTCGGATTAAGCAAAGTATGTATGAAAATAAAAACACAATAAATGAAGGGTAATTATTTTTAAATTTTTTTTTCAAGACCTACTGCAGTAATGCTCAAGTGCCCGACTCTGCCTGCACAGCCACCGCTTATTTGTGTGGTGTGAAAAGTAACATCGTTACCATAGGAGTGAATGCTAATGTAGAATTTAACAACTGCACCGCGAGTATGAATAAAAAAAATCATGTTTCTTCAATAGCGGAATGGGCTCAAAGGGCTGGCAAATCGACGGGCTTTATAACAACAACCAGGCTAACACATGCTAGTCCAGCTGGCCTTTATGCCAAGGTCGCCAATCGTGTGTATGAGTGTGATGCCGATGTTAAATCATTCAACTTAGATCCTAAAGAATGCATGGATATTGCCACACAATTGATAACTAGAAAGCCAGGACGTAATTTTGATGTCTTAATGGGTGGTGGCATGTCGAAATTTTTACCCAACACTTTACGTGATGTACGAGGAAATTTTGGTCAACGAGAAGATGGTAAAAATCTTCTCAATTTGTGGCAGAATATGCATCCTAAAGGTGTTATTGCAACCAATCGTCAAGAATTGCATAACGTAAACATTTCTAAGGCCTCTAACATTATGGGAATATTTCAGTCCGATCTTTTGGATTATTATTTAAAGGCCGATTCTGTACAGCAGCCAACATTATCGGAAATGACCGAAACAGCTTTAAAACTTTTACAACGCAACAAGAAAGGATATTTCATTTTTATTGAGGGTGGCCTAATAGATTTTGCCCATCATCAGACAAGAGCCGCAATTTCACTTGATGAAACTGTAGAATTTGAAAAGGCCATAAAATTGGCCAGAGAAATGACTGATCCGACAGACACACTTATTGTAGTGACATCCGATCATGGTCACTCTCTAACTATATCGGGTTATCCTGGCAGGGGTAATGATATTTTGGGTGTCAATCCCTATGATACCGATAGCGATGGCGTTAAATATTTAACATTAAATTACAATATTGGACCTAAACAATACTTGGATACAAATGGCCAACGTTTGAATTTGGAACAAATTAAAAGGGATGTTGGTGAGTATTTTGAAGGAAAAACAAAACATTTCTTTTCTAAAATTTCATTTATTTATTACAGCTTTTCAATATCCTTCCTACATTAAAGCCAAGGATGGCCATCATTCTGGAGATGATGTGGGTATTTTTGCCTCGGGTCCATTTGCACATTTGTTTACCGGAGTTTTAGAGCAAAGTACTTTACCACATATAATGGCCTACGCTTCATGTATTGGTGATGGTCCTACCATGTGTGATGACAAAGAATAGTTTTATTCTAAATTGTTTATTTTTTGTTTGAATGTAAAATCATTAAAATAAGAGTTATCGGATCGAAACAGTGCCGATATTTGAAAAAATAAAAATAAAAAACAAAAATATCGAGGTTTTTGCTGCTTGTTGTAATACCGTTCACCACAAAAAGTGGTTTTATCTAAGTTTTTCATTCCGTTAGTAATTTAAAAAAAAGTCCATTTCCGACCCCATAAAGTTTATAAATTCTGAGCCCTTATGCAAAGCGAAGTCGATTTAGCGATGTCCGTCTGTCCATTCGTGTTAATATTGAAATCAACTTTGCCAAGGCACTAGCTACAGCTAAAGAAAATTTAGATATTCAATAGTTTTTTAAATCTTGCTATTGAGAATCAGCAAGATCGGTCCATGTCCTTCGAGGCAGCGGGCAAAACACCACGCTTGACTCTAATTTTTTCATATTATTTGAAACAATGAAGTAACTCTAATCAAAAAAACGAATATTTAGATCGATAGAGAACTAAAAAATAAGAAAAAGTATCAAGTAAAAGAATTGGCGCTCGCTCATACTTTCCGAGTTATGGGTCTCTGAACTTTTCATTAAAAAAGTTCGATTGTCAATATGGCCAATATGGAGATCATTTAAAAGCTTTTGGAGAGATCTTGCAGGATAAACTAAAATTTTTTAAAAACGCTTAACCCATTAAGAACCGATGCAATGTTTATGTAATTTTTTTTAATTAAAAATTTTTTGATTCTCTGTCACCCGAATATTTGTTTTTTTTTTAATGGAAGTTACTTCACTAAACTAGATGGTGAAGGGTATATAAGAATTGGCAAAGTCATATATAACACTCTTACTTTTTTTATAATTGTTATTGCTATTGTAGTTGTATTTATTAGTGCTGTTTTCTTACTGCGACAGAAATTAAAATTTAAAAAAAATTACAAAAAAAAAATTTAATTTTAATCACTGAAGTTCTTTATTCCAATAATCAATACACGGCATTGAAATTTGAAAATGATTTTGGTTATATGCTATTATTGTTGTTGTAGATCAAGCGCATTTTGGACTGTTTCGAGCATTCACGAACAACCTCTAAGTCTTCAATTGCTGCTAAAATTACCAGCGACCTTACAGGAAATAATCGGAAGTAGTAAAATCATACAACCCTGAAGCTCATTTGACAGTTCCATTTCTTAAGATCTAAAACTTATTATCAAACTTCGATTTCTATAAGTCGATGTTTAGGGTCATTGTATGTCATTTAGCGCCATCCTGTAAAAACCACATCTATTCCAAATCCATGTCAGCCATATTTTCAAGCAATAAATCCTTAAACATGACACGGTAGAAATCTGCGTCAAACGTACCTCAAGCTCCGGCTCCAGTGATGCCACCAGCGTAGTAAACGGTTTTTTTTTTTTTTGTTTTTCTAAGAAATAGAATTTGGAGAATCTTTTAAAGGTTATTTTAATTCCATAAATATTAATTTTGCCATAAAGCGGAAAAAATGAAGCTCAAAACCTGGAACAGTGATGCCACTAGTATAAAAATTTCACCAAGCAGTGCATCATCCTGAATAAAATGAAGTCTGTAGGTTCTACTGCGCATTAGCTTTACTCCAAATGCGGCAATTTTATATAATTGTTGTTGTTACTAAAGACGTGTTAATATTTTTTCTAGCATTTAGAAAGTATGTGGTATGAAAACAATCCACAGTTTGACAGATGACTTGTTCAGATGGGCGACTATATGCTCTATAGATATCATGAAGTAGTCTAACACTTGCGCCAAAATCAGTCAGATTTTTAAAGTAGATCTGGCAATTTATACTTCAAATGGTATGAAACAAAATGCGTTGCCCGCCAGTTCTATTTTTATTATTAAGTGTTTTTAATTTAAAAAAAATTTAATATTTAACAGCTGTCAGTTTAAGATTAAATAAAACTTAAAAATTACAAAATAAAACTAAAAAATGTTCATTTTTGAAAACTATTATTTGAAATATAAATTAAATAAAGATGTTTTTATTCCAACTAAAAATTTCCAAATGCTGAATTTATGCAGACTTGCACTTTGATTTGATTTTAACCAAAAAGTGCGGTCAATATCGGACTCTACTTCTTAAAAATAAGGTGACTGTTATCGATAACAGATTTCGTCAGCCAAAACTATAATTTATTATGTCTCAGTCTGTGAAACATCTCAATTACTTTATGAGCCCATAACTAGTTATTGGATTTGACTGTATAAATTGTGTGTTTTGACTTGTTTATATAAAAGAAAAAAAACGAACAAGTATTTGTGTGCCAGCTTTTTCTAATACGGGGAAAAATTCTTGTAACGACGTTGATTTTAAACCCTGTAATATTTCATATGGAAAAATCTCTTTGCTAACAGTTAGCAAATGCCTGTCAGATATTGATCAGTGTCCAAAGGCTATAAATAAGTTTTTATTAAATTGGTTTTATAAGTGTTTATAACTTTTAAATATAAATTAATTAAAAATTATTATTTTATAACCGCCACATGTTTCAAAAAAATTATTTGGGTTTTATTAGGAGACGTTTAAAAAAATACTAAATGTGCAGTATTTATTTAATCTAAAATAATATAATGACGTCCGTATATATATTTATGATTTGATAAAAAGTAAGAATTTCAATGAGCCATATGTCAGCAAAAAAAATTGTACCTGCTTTCAGTCACAAATTGCAAAATTTTCTTTGGACTAAATGTTTGCTAATCTTTGAACTGTGTGTGCTTTTTTTATTTTTTTCAACTGTATTTTGTTTAAAATTTCATAATCGAAAAACGTTTGAACGCAACACATATACAAACGTTTTATGGCACAAATTTTGTAGAGGACTTAAAATCTTCACAAGATAAATAATTTTTTTACTCTAAGATTTCAAAAATTGCCTAAAGCAGTATTACTGATATAAAAGCTATATCAAATCCTATATACCTTTCACCCTGTATATACATCTAGTTTAGCGAAGTAACTCCAATCAATAAAACAAATATTGAGTTGACAGAGAACTAAAAATTTAAAAAAAAAAATTACATAAAAATGGCTCTTAATGGGTTAAGCATTTTTAAAAAATTTTAGCATTTCCTGAAAGATCTCTTCAAAAGCTTTTAAATGATTACCATATTGATATCTTAAAAAATATGACGCACAATCGTACTTTTCTATGAAAAGTACAGAGGCCCATAACTCGAAAAATAGGGGCAAATTTTCTTACATAAAAAAAAAATTTTTTTTATGTTGAATTCTCTAATGCTCCAATACTTGTGTTTTTTTATTTATTTATTTTTTTTTAGTTTTTCTTTTTTTTTTGTTGAAGTCAATTTTTTGTTCCAAATGATATGAAAAATTAAAGGCAGGCGTGGTGTTTTGCCAGCTGCCTCGAAGGACATGAACCGATCTTGCTGATTTTCAATAGCAAAATTTTTTAAACTTTGTCTGATCGATTGGTTTAATTAAATTTTTTTCTAGCTCATGTAGTGCCTTGGCAAGATTTATTTCAACACTAACACGGGCGGGCAGACAGACATCGCTCAATCGACTTCTTTATACATAAAGAGTCAGAATTTATATACTTCATTGGATCGGAAATGGATATTATATTACGTAAAAGCGTTTTTCCCCCGGGGGTACTACAAGAAGTCTGTGCTGATTCTAACCTAGACACAGACATAGTACACTCGGGGTATAGGGGGAACCAGTCCCCCGGTGTGCAGGCACTGAATCTGGATAGACAAGACGTGGGTCATTGTCGAAGGTCTTACCAGTGTCCTTAAAATACTGGCACCACGGGAACCGGTAGCCCATACAGAGAGCCGCCCATCTCTGTAGCCGGTTATTGGTGAGGTCCCTACGGGGTACACGTGGTGGCTGTCGGTTAAAGTTTAGTGTCCGCGGGGAGGGCGCGGTGCTAAACGAATGTGTTGTTGCATATTCAACAGAGGGGTTGGAAAGTCTCCAACCCTCAAGCAAGGGGAAGGACATGGTCCTGCAAGCCATGTTCTTGAAATTGCAACTCTGTTGGCTACGCCTAGCAGGGGGTGCTAGTCGACGCTTTGTATTTCACTCGGTGGTAAGACCACAGTCGGGTTAGGGCCAACACGGCCAGGTACCGACTCAAATCTTGATCACGTAATTACGTAAAAGCGGAATGACAAACTTATATATAGCCTCTTTCCACTTTTTGTAGGGGAGGGCATAAAATAGTAGCAACTTCTTTTACTGAAGCGACAAAATACAAAGATTAACTAATGGTATTTCAGTGTTGTTTTTTTTTAATTTTTATAGCGTATTTTTAAGAAGAAGCTTTAAATAAAAATTTAAATAATTGCTTAAAAGGCTATTAGAAGAGTAAAATAATATTTTTTAAGACCACGTCAAATTGTTTTTGCTTAAAACTTAACAAAGCGTTTGTGAGTTTGCCTCCTGGTTAACCTCATAATGACCACTATACAATTTCCATGATTGGACCGTATTCGTACTCCTAATTTAGGTCCTTTTAAACTTCGCCAGTTCGTTTATTTTCAGAGTAGTAGAATTAAACCTTTATTTGCTGCTGCTTCTAATATTTTATCTTTTATTTGTGCTTCTCGCCGATGACACGTGCTACGATCTAAATTTGATTCTCAACGTTTCAGTTGTAGGTAGTCAGATTTCTTCCAGTCCCCCAACATAGTTCTTGACCGATGCAACAGCCAACGTTAGCCACTTTATCTCTTGCAAGGTGTCGGCCTTAGTGGCCTTTGTGATATTTTCAATACATGACACATGAGATGAAATGACCATTTGCATTAAGCTATAATTACAGAGATCAGGTACTAGAGATCAAGCTTTCTCTAGGCCTCCCATCCCTGGTGTATTCTGTTCCATCGTAGATAAAAGTGTTTTTTTTTATGACGATGTTTCATTCTGAAAGTGAAGGGACATTTAGAAACCAGCTGCTAGAGATCAAGTTTACCCCAGGTTTCCCATCACTGGCATGTTTTTTCTATCGTAGATAAGACTGTTATTTTAATGATGCCCTTTCATTGTGGAGGTAAACCGAAACCAGTCTACAGATAAAGCTCACTCCAGGCGTCCCATCCCTGGCGTATTCTCTTCCATCGTAAATTAGAGTGTTATTTTAATGATCCCCGTTCATTATGAAGGTGACAAATTTTCAAAGTCCACGTTTTCAGAAACCAGTCTACAGATCAGGCTCATCCACAGCAGTTACACGACCTTCCTAGTGTCCCTTTCTGAACATCATTGCGGAGAGAAAAAAGTAAAAAACACATTAACACATTCATAAAGATTGTCAAAAAAAAAACAAGCAAACATGTCAGTTACTACTTTCAGTTTAAAGCACATTTTACTACTGAAATACTTTACATCGTTTTTTAATTTAAACGTAAATAATCTTTAGTCCATTTATTTTTAAAAACTTTTGACTCAAAAACGTTCGATTTACCAGCCAACATGAGCGCACATTCTTTGATCATCTAGTTATTATGATTATTATCAAGGCTTTTTCATTGCTAAAATTAAAAACTTCTTTTACACTTCATCATTATGAACTTTTTGCTATCATCTTCTCTTAAATTAACACAGAAAAAAAAAAATTAAATCACTAACAGGCACTCGCAACAGATCGATAATTTCATGCTTAAACGAACACACTTTTTATTACAAAAAATGTATTCAAAGAAATGTAGGAAGCAGTTTAGTTTTTTTTAATAGTAAGTGAATAGCTTTGAATACTTTTTTGCTTTTTATTTCCTCCAATAAATCGATGCTTATCGCAGGAACAATAAAAATCACATATTAAGAAGAAAGAGTAAAAGGAATTAATGGCATGAAATTTTAATTTCATTTCTCTATAAGGAATTCAATTTAATAACGAATAACAAACACATTGATCAGTTAATAAGCCAAATCAATAATGAAGTCAATATTGTGCAGTCATTTAAATATTCCTCCATTTGTGATACTTCAGCTATCTGTTGCATAACCCACCAAACAAATTTACATCCGATAAAAATGAATGATTTAAATGAAGTAACGCTTGCATAGGAGAAACATAAAGTTGTTGCTTATACTCTTCATAAAAGAGAAGAAGAGGATCTAAGTAAGCGGTAGCGAAATGGCCATCGAAACGTGCTTTTACCCTGAATAGTCATTCCGTTTGTAAATTATACAATATCCATTTCCGACCTCATAAAGTATATAATCTGAGTCCTTATGCAAAGCGAAGTCGATTGAGCGATGTCCATCTGTCCGTCCGTGTTAATGTTAAAATCAACTTTGCCAAGACACTAGATAAGCTAAAGAAAATTTACATACGCCAATCGATCAGACATAGTAACGAAAATTTTGTTACTCAAAATCAGCAAGATCGGGTCATGTCCTTCGAGGCAGCGGGCATAACACCACGCCTGCCTCTAATTTTTCCATATCATTTTGGATTAATAAAGTAACTCTGAATAAAAAGAGAAATATAAGTGGCGATAAAGAATTAAAAAAAAAATACGAAAAAAAAAACATCAAGTGAAAATATTGCCGCTCGCCCATAATTTCCGAGTTATGGGCCTCTGAAATTTTCAAATCTTTTAAAACATCAATATGGGTATCATTTAAAAGCTTTTGAAGAGTTCTTTCAGGAAATGTAAAAAATTTTTTAAACTGCTTAACCCATTAAGAGCCACTTTGAAGTAAAATTTTTTTTTCTTATTTTTGATTTTTCTGTCACCCCAATATTTCTCATTTTTATTGCAGTTACTTTACTAAACTAGATTAACATACATGATGAAGGGTATATCAGATTTGCATAGCCGAACATGCACAGTTTGCTTTTATAGCTTGCTATGCCAGCTCTGTGTGATTTTCAAGCGTCTGCCTACAACGGTTTCAGAGATATGGCCATATATGTCAAAATAACGACTTCGATAGGAACACCCTTGAGTTTTTAACTTTATTGTTTAAACTTAGTTTTAGGGCGGACATATATTTGCACAAACTCTTTGTAAACATCTGTTAAAAGAACTGAAGCTATAAATATTAAAATTATGTAGCAATAGGAACACCCTTTATAGTTTATTATTATGTCTAGTTGGTTGTACTTCTTATAGCGGACATAAAAATATTTAAAGTGCCTGCCTACTGCGGCTCAAAAATTAGACCGTGTTAACCAAAATAACATTACTATTGGGAAACCCTTTAATTTAAAAATATATCATTTCTCCTTTTTGCTTTAGTACACAAAGTTTTTCAGACTCAGTTAAAAATTGTATGTGTCTCCTTATCATAGTTCAAAAATCGATATTATTTTTATGAATATCACTTTACTTTCGGAACACCTTTTAATTTTTAGCATTCACTATTATGGCGGCTTTTAAGAAAATTTCAACAGTCTAATTATTACGTTTCTACAGAAATACGGCTGTGACTAACGGACAGCCAATGTACGTTTTTAGGTTCTGGGTGCTGAGCCCTAAATCGATGTCCTTCCGGATGTAAATTTTATGGTCGGTGTTCTTTCTCCATTTTAAAGAATTGATATTTGGTGGGTATAGGATAATAAGCCGCTGTATTAATATGAGGTACTTGAAAGGGTATTTTGAGCTTACAGTATATAAAAATATAAATACTGGCAGCCGGCTCATTCTACTTTAAAATGCTTGTTTCTTTAGTTTATAAGAAAATTTTCATGGGTATCATCCATATTGATTTCTTAGTAAATTTGCCCTACTGATCTTTGTTGGATCATTGAAAACTAAAAAAAAAATCACTTCACACTTTACAAATTCACTAAGGAGCATCACACCAATTTGGCCACAAATCTGGCCACAAATAGATTAAAAACATGCAGACAAACATCAGCGTTACATCTGTTCAGTAATTCACACCTTGGTTTTGCATTTGGCTCTATGCCAATTAATTGGAATTTTTACAGGCCAATTTTGAGTTAAATTTCTTTTATTTTTCTGGCTTAGAAAATGTTATAACAACAGGTTTTTCTTTACGTTAATTTAACTTTTTTATTGTGAGAGATAATTACTTTTTTCAATTTATCTTTGCTTCTACTCTGCCTTTTGTTAAGTGAAGTAACAGCAGTCAAAAAAGGAAATATTGAAAGAAAAAAAAAAAAAGGAAAAGAAAAAAGTAAAAAAATATTTTACTTAAAAATGTCATCAACTTAAAATGGGTTAAGAGTTTATTAAAAATTTTAGCATTTCGAGAAAGATTTCATCAATAGCTTTTAAATGATACCCGAATTGGTGTTTTAAAAAATATGGTGTTCATTCGCACTTTGTTATGAAAATTTCAGAGGTCCAAAACTCGGAAAGCGACAATTTCTTCACTTGATGGTTTTTACTAATTTTTTAATTCTCTATTGCGCCATGTATTTGATTTTTTGATTTGAATGACTTTACTGTTCCAAATGATATGGAAAAATTAGAGGCTGGCGTGGTGTTTTGCAAGCTGCCTCGAAGGACATGGACCGATCTTGCTGATTTTCAATAGCAAAATTTTCAGAACTATGTCTGATCGATTGGTGTATTTAAATTTTCTCAAGCTTGTCTTGAGCCTTAGTAAGGTTGATTTCAACACTAACACGGATGGACAGGCGGACACTGCTCAATCGATTCCGCTTTGCATAAGGACTCAGAATATATATAATTTATTTCAAACGCCCTTGATTTTTTTAATTTTGTAAATAATCTATTTTTTATGTATTTATTATTTATATTAATATTAATTTTTTTCCTTTCTTTCTTACATCAGGGTCATGATGTTTAAAAGTTTATTTATCAATTCATTTTTCAACATAATTTTTTCAAAAACGATACTCATAATGGATTTCGCAATAAAGACTCAAAAAGACTCAAATTGCAAGGGAATATTGAAATTAATATTATAAATTTCAAAGCGATACGAGTATTCTTTAACTTATTTTGTTCAAATTTTAATAACTGAAAATAACTAATAAAATTCAATTAAATTTAACGGTTTTTTAATGCATTAGTAGTACAAATAAAAGCTTTTAAATGTTGTTGTTAAAGCTTTTAATATTAAAGATCAATCAATGCACATGCTGTTCGCTTAATGATCTGTTAAATGAAACGGCATTACCATACGACTAATGTGAGATGCCAGATGTTTCTACAGCTTTCACTAATTAATGTTGATGGTAGCAAATAATATTAATTTGTTCGTCATTTTCTGTTTATGAGCAATAATGATTCATACTAAATTGGATTGCATTGCTTATTCCATGGCAGATACTCTTAGGCTAAACGCCGGCTGAAATATTTTTTATTGCTCAACTGTACAACATCAGTTTTTATTTAAGCGCACTTACATGCGATTTTAGATTTATTAATTGACTCTGAAAAATGAGCCAATAAATTTGTAAATTTGTATACCTGATCACAAAAAAAATAATTTTGTATTTATTGTACTTGTAAGATAATTAAGAGAACATAATATTCTACGAAGAAAGTTTAATTTTACAATTGGAACGCTGTGTGCGAAGCTGGGTAAAAGGCTGGCTTTGTTAGTTGTTATGTAACTGTGTTTTCTATAATTTTTTATTGCATTAAATTTTCAAAGCACAAACAAATATTTACAAAATTCATATTTTATATTTAACATTTTAACATTTTATGTTCTAAGAACGACATTTACACCAAAAACGAAATTTTCTTTTTTTTCAGTTAATGCACTCTGAGAATTTTTGCAATGGAAAAACCCTTTGAAACAAAACATGAAAAAAAATTGATAAACGAAACTCTGAATTATTTGAAATAAATGTATAGAGCTTAAAAAAGAACATATACTTCGAATTTACTATGATTCATTTCTTAAACAGCAAAACGTATACAATTTTTTTAAAGTCATATCTCGTGAGTAAAAGATAATACTATATGCCACAACACTCGCTACTTACAAGCTGTTACAAAAAGACACAATTAAAATTTTCTATTTAATTTTATTATATCTAATCGATAACAAATACCAAAAAATGGCCAAAATTAAAAAAATAAAAATAAAATAAATAAAATTAAGAAATTATTAAGCACAATGTCCCAATACTAAATAATCCAAAATCCATTGTCTAAAGAATAAAGTTCGTAAATTTTTGCTTATATCAAAAATTTAGGAAAACAATTCGCCACTTGGGTTATCACATTTCATACCTCAAATTATTATTACGACTCATCCGATATTTTTATTCGATAATTTTAGTGAAGTCTGTTCTTGCACCTTTATACGTAAATCGCCATGAAATGTTATAACTTTCTGTAATAGCATTTTCAACAGCTGTTCCCCAGTAGCATTTCTAACGTTCAGTTTTTTTATGAAGGATTTCAATAGTTGCGATTAAGGGACAAAAAGTCAAAAACTGTCAAGTCAAGCTTATTCATATGAGGATTTAAAAGAAAATTAACTTATTTAAATTTGCCTAGTGTGAGTTTGACTTTCACAAAGTTATCCTTACCACCTGAGGGTCTCTCTTTAAGTTTTCATCTTATTTTTTACACCTGTTACAGCAGATACAAATACTTTGGCCAAATTTAAAAAAAAATCCCTGGGAAAATGACATTACTCCACAGAGACCTTTATTTTTTTTTTCTTTTTTTTTCAATTTATCAATGCATACCCTGCTTTAATTTATAGTCTCAGGCTGTCACAGTTAAAAAAAAAAATAGGCAGTACATGCGAAAATCATATTGCCATCGAGAACACTTTATTTTGCTTTAAGTTGTTGTACTTATTCTTATAGCAGTTCATCATTAAGCGTTCACCTACAACGGTTTATTTGTCAAATCCATGGCTTAATGAAACGCAGCCATATGAAGGAACAGCAACATTGAAAATAACTTTTTTTTTTCTTCACATGTTTTTATATCGCGCATAATTTTAAATCCTTTTAATATGTATAATCAACGTATAACGGCAACCCTTATGTAGAAGAATGAAAAAAAAGAGAAATGGTTTCTAAATGGTTGCTGTGTTTTTACAGTTTTCATATAATCAAATTAGTTAAGGACCAGCATTTCAAATTTTCCATACCAAGTTTGGGTAGGATCACTGATATACTTTATGAGCCAAAGCAAAATAGTCACATTGATATGTAATTAATAAATTTCATACTTTAATTTTAAATAATACAATATATATAAATATTTATTTACATTTCGAAAGTATTTTAAAACGTAATATTTATACAAAATAAAATTTAAAAAAGGTTTGAAAACCTAAATTATTTTTAATAAATATAACGAAAAAAATTATTGCATGAGAGCTTTTTCTTTGAAGGAATAAAGTACAATTAACGTTAATTATTATTGTTTCATTGGTTTAATAACGATTTATTAAACGTTTTTTTTTTACAAAATTTGGCGATTATTTACTCTACAATTCTATCTGGCATCTATAGCGGAAGCAATTGTTTAATGTTGTTAACATTAAATGTAAAGAGAAAATGTTTGTATAGTTGTTTTTATAAACAAATGTTAACAACTACAATTTACAGCACCCAATTAAAATTACACTATCAAAGAAGTAACAACAACAATGCTAGTACACAAAAACAAACAATAACTACAAACATCTGTATGCAAGCAACGGCATCCAAAAAAACACCAGCTGAGATCAATTCATTTTAGTAGTGAACGTGCAAGAAACAACAACGTGCAGTTAATGTATAGACAGCAGCAACAACAAAGTTGTATTTATTTCGAAAAGCTACATAAAATAAAGTAGGTGTTTGTATTAGTGTGTGTGATAAATATCCGCAGTAAAATTTGAAAAATATTGAAATTAAATTTTTTTTTAATAAAATAAATTAAATAAATAAAAAAGTTTTATTAAAATATGAGAGTATAAACATAACAAATGTAAAAACATACCTACACACATGCATATGTATGTAAGTTATTAAAAACACATTTAGTTATTTGTTATATTTTATTTAAATAATAAACAAATTATATAAAATGTATAATTAAATAATAAAAATCTAAAATAAAAATACAAAACAACAGTTCATTAAAAATCGTTAGAAATTAGTTGCATAGTAACGGTTCTTCCGTGCTTATTTAAATACGTTCGAAGCTTGTTGCTTTAAACATCAAAATACTTTGGTGCACCCGGTTTTTAAAAGAACACTTGATTTAGGAAGTAATTATTTTTTTTGCTTAATGTTTTCTCTAGTTTTATTAAATAACGTGCTTCCACGTTGCTAGTATTTACAGTTCATTTGCCGGTTATTCATGGTAATAGATTTGGCATCGATTGTGGTTAATGGATTAAAACATATGTAAGTGTTAAATGTTTGTGGTTCTAAAGTGTTAAAATATTGTGGATTTTTTGCAGCCTTCAATTTTATACTATTAGCAGGTAAGAATAAAATTCAAATTTTACAAAAATATAAACATATATATTGATTGCTTGATTAAAGGGTGTCCCCATACATCATATTTAAAATTAAAAAA
Source organism: Cistogaster globosa (assembly GCA_937654795.1). NCBI lineage: Eukaryota > Metazoa > Arthropoda > Insecta > Diptera > Tachinidae > Cistogaster > Cistogaster globosa. Next base: position 93,585,185 of record OW569407.1, on the reverse strand, counting down.
ACAAACTTTAAAATTAAAAACACAGCGTATCTCTATAGCTCCCAATGGCAAAAATCAAAACAAAAATATTTCTTAAAACTAAAGGGTATATATAGACAAACGCTTGTAAATTACACAGATTGTCGATTGCTATGACCGTTATAATAACAAGTATTACTCTTCAAAATTATAAATTAAAGGGTGCCCCAAAAGTTTTTTCAATTTAAAGTATATGAACAGTTGTAGACAGACTTTTAAAATTTACTTTTAATTTACTCCACTTTAATAACAAGTTAATTCATATTTAGAAATGAAAGGGTATGCCGACAGCTGATGTAATTTGATGTATGTGGCCAAACTTTTCAACCGTTATAGACAGACAGCTAAAACTTACAAAGGACCTGTGTTGCTAAGCCGCTACAACAAAACGTATACGATTTGAAGTTAGAAATTAAAGGGTGTTGCCATTATTAATGTAAATTTTTGTATATGGCTGTATCTTTTAATCGTTACGAGGGCTGCTATATATATTTCTGGCCTAGCAACACTGAGTGCTGCCAAGTGCAATCTGACATTTCCATTGGAAAGTTTGTCATTTTAAGCATAATCGTACTCAAAACGTTTTGACGTACGACCATTATTTTTTGTTGTGTTGTTTATAGTGACTTAAAAAAATTAATATAGAAAAAAATGGAATTAACTCGAGAACATTTTCGTGCCATCATTTATCACAACTTTCGACGTGGATTACCACGACAAGAGTGCATTGATGAACTTAAATCTTTGTATGGCGATGAAGCACCATCCTATAGCACTGTGAAAAATTGGTATTATGAATTTAATCGTGGCCGAAGCTCGCTCAAAGACGAATTCCTCGAAGGTCGTCCAAAAACGGCTGTTGTTTCAAAGAACATTGATGCCGCGCGTGAACTCATAATGCAAGATCGACATGCGACATACCGAGAGATAGAGACATCCTTGGACATTTCTTCCACCAGCATACATTCGATACTGCATGAACACCTGGCCGTAAAAAATGTTTGTTCTCGTTGGGTCCCGCACAATTTGAAAGTCGCTCAAAAAAAGGCTCGTGTCGATTGGTGCAAAGAAATGTTGCAAAAATACGATTGCGGTATTTCAAAAGACGTTTATAAGATCGTCACAGGTGACGAATCATGGATCTATGCGTATGAGCCCGAAACGAAACAACAATCGACCGTGTGGATCTTCAAAGACGAGCAAAATTCAACGAAAGTTGTTCGTGGAAGAAGCACTTCGAAGCAAACGGTCGCCTGTTTCTTCGGCAAAACTGGTCATGTGGCGACTGATCCGCTTGAGCAACGTAGGACGGTCACTTCTGAGTGGTACACTACAATTTGTTTGCCTGAAGTCATCGAAGAAATTCGAAAAACCAACAAGAGAAGACGAATCATTGTTCACCATGACAATGCGAGCTCTCACACATCGGCTCAAACCAGAGCGTTTTTGACCGGCCAAAACGTCGAATTAATGGGTCATCCGCCGTACAGCCCTGACTTGGCAACTAATGACTTCTTCTTGTTTCCGCACATCAAGAAAAAAATGCGTGGTCAACGATTTTCGTCGCCAGAAGAAGCTGTTGAAGTGTTCAAAAACTATGTTTTAGAGGTGTCTCAATCGGAGTGGAAAAAGTTATTCGTCTACTGGTTTGAGCGCATGCAAAAGTGTATAAATCATGCTGGAGAATACTTTGAAAAACAATAAAACCATTTTTGATTATAAATATTCGCATTTTCACTATCAGGCCAGAAATATATAGAGCAGCCCTCGAATATACAAACACTTGAAAATTAAACAGAATGTCCAACATGTTGACGATTGAAATTTATAAAGAACCTGATTGCCACTACAACAGCAAGTATAAAATTTGATTTATAAACTAAAGGGTGCCCCTATAGTTGATGTTATTTGATATATATTGCCAAACAGCTGAACATTTTTAAGCAAACGATTTAAATTAACAAGGAGCTTTAGTGCTAAGTCCGCTATAACAAGTATAAAGTGTGGAGATGGAATATAAGGGTGTCCTAATAAATAATGAAATTTGGTATATGAGGCCTTTTTGAAATCTGTTTTGAAGTCGGTAATTTTTTTTTCTTGCAAGAATTATGTACTCACTTTTGTCTCTTCTGGCTGAGCAGGTTTCATTTAAAAAAAATTTTGTGCTCACGGAAAAAAAACTAAATTACACAATCCCGCTCATTGATTCCGTTTTGTTTTACTCACAGCAAAAAAAAAACAAGAGAAAGGAATGCAAACGTTTCGTTTTGTTTATTTTGTTACCCTGATCAAACGCTTAGAAAATATTTTTGCCATTTTAACAAAAGCAATTCGGTGATTCCATTACGTCAAAATGCAAGCAAAAAGGTCTATAAGAGCAGTTTTAGCGAACGTTAACACGTTGGATTCTGCTTTCTATAACTTTTTAGCGGTGTTAGTACTGTATTGTTTCATCTATTTATTATGTGCCATGACTAATATACTTACAAATATTTTTCTAAATATAAAGCCAAGATAATGATGGTAAATATTTGTTTTATTTGATGAAGTTGAACTAAAGTCAGAAGAAGCAAATATTTCATACAAAAGACGTAACCAGTATCTCGTTGCTATAACTTGAGCGAAAAATTTCTTCAAGATGGAGTAGTTTTTGTACGTTTACATTATTTTATATTATAAAACACATTTATTAACTCTATTTCAGTCTATACAAAACAAGGTGACTGCAATATTTTCATGTGAGAAATTTCTCACTTTTGTTTCAGAAACGTGTTACAATATTTTTGTTTGCATTACAACAAATAATGTCAGCCCATTTGCTTTAAATTTAAAATTAAAATTTTACCTCACAACTATATTATTTTCTGACAACAAAAGACAGATTGTTAAAAATTCTTTTGTGAAATATTTGCCCTGTGTGACAAAAACTTTAGTGCTATGAAAACACAATAAAGATTTTTAAACAAAATAAAGTTGAAATACTAATTGCACTCAGCACACAGAAACATCTTGTGTCTTTTATCTTTTATTTAAATAAAATCGTGTACTAAGAAAAATACTAAACAACATTTAATTTTAATTCAGTTAAAATTTTAACTTCGAAACAGATTAAAGTGTGCAAAGTTGAATAAAAAAGAAGAAAAAACAACAATAGCAGAAATATAATTTTCCTATAAAATAAAGGTAATTTAAAAGAATTAAAACAGGTCAGGATATTGTTATGTTTGTTTATTTTATGGCTGACAAGTCCTATAGCTCTTGTCAAAATATGTCACAGACATGTCGGCGCCGTTAACTTCCTTTTCTCGATTTAACAACATAAGATATGAAAACATTATTAAAGTTTGTATTGTTTTAAACTTATTACTGTCTACTTTAAATATTTATGTGAACTAAAGTGATAACCAAAGAATTTTATCTTTCAGCTTATAAAATATTTGTTTAATTAAAATTATAAATCTTTTTTTTTATACCCTTCACCACAGGTGGAAAGAGGGTATATCTTAGTTTGTCATTCTGTATGTAATTTTTACAATATCCATTTCCAACCTCATATATATAAATATATCTTTACATTCAAGGCTCAGTTGGGATTTGAACTCATGCTTATAAACAACCAAAAAGTGTAAAATAATTATGTTAATGGAAGAAATCGCAAAGTATTGCTCTAGACAAGCAAATAAATGTCTGACCCAAGTTTACAATCCAAATTTAAAAGTTTTCCAAATCATATAGAAAAATGTAAATAAATAATTTCTTTTGGTTTTGAGACATACGAAACATTTATTTTCATCTAGGAAATTATTTCTGACCAAAAAGTTTTAACCTGAATGGTCTAAACCAGGGGTTCCATCAAATTCCAGCTCACGGACCCCTAGTAAACTAATAATTTTTCGCGGACCCTTCTGAAGCCCAAATTCATAATAAAACTTTTATTATTTTTAAAGACACTATTTTTTCGGTTCTTCATGCGGACCCCTTGGATGGTTGCTACGGACCCCCATTTGAGAACCGTTGGTCTAGACAGTTTCAAACCATTTTGTAGAAATCTACGCAAAGAAATTTTGAAGGGGGGGAGCTACTTTGCTGATCAGAAAACACTGACGGTTTACTTTATTTGACTTTTCTATCCACCAGAATGGACTATTTGCTATATCTTTATCCTCCATTAGTTTCTTTAATAAAATATTTCAACATTCTTATTTACTAGAAATCAAGCCATTCAGTTTTGCATATCACTGGCTGAAAACTACAAGAGAGTGACACACATTTCGCCACCCACTAACAGACCATTGGAACACAGCATCTTTTGAACAAAGTATCATTGTAAAACAATTATGTAAAGTGACACTTAAGATTTAAAAACAGAAAAATAAACAAAAAGGAATTAACAAACAAACAAAAATCTAGCAACAACAAGTAGTTGCAACTTGTTGCGGATAATATTAAAGCAAAAGTTTCATTGCAATTATAAAAATGCACTTAAACAAAAATATTAAATAAAATTATGTAAATATTTTTCGCTTATTAAATTATTTTTATTAAATAAAAAATTTAAAATATTTATACACTAGAGCTACGTACTCTGTTTAAACTTGTGAAAATTGTTTAGCAACTTTATTTATTCTACTTGAAACTTTTGATAATTTTCTAGTGGAGACAAAACCACCGTTTAAAAGAAATTTGTTATTTTTATTGCTTCTAAGTGTGCAAAATTGCTTGTTGTTTCTTTTTCAAATCCGCAAAAAATGAGTAAAACTCTTTTTTCGAAGTTGGTATGAAATGTTGTCAGAAACATTTTGCTTTAAGACAACATGAAGCCAGAAACATTTCGTGGCTTTTCATAAATTGAACAGAGCAAAACTTCAGAAACATTGTTTTTATACAAGTGGAAAAAGGGTTTTAGTATCCATTTCCGACTCCATGAAGTATATTCATACTGAGTCCTTATGCATGGCGAGGTCGAATCAGCGATGTCCGTCTGTCCGTCCGTGTTAGATTTGAAATCCACTTTGTCAATGCATTAGATGAGTTAGGGAAAATTTAAATCCTCTAATCGATTAGACATAATTTCGAAAAATTTTCGATTGAAAGTCAGCAAGTTCGGTCCATGTCTTTAGAAGCAACAGGCAAAACACTAAGCCAGTCTCAAATTTGGCGCTCACCCATATTTTCCGAGTTATGGGCCTTTGAAATTTTATAGAAAAGTACAATTGTGCATCATATTTTGTAAGATATCAATATGGGTATCATTTAAAAGCTTTTGAGGAGATGTTTCAGGAAATGTAAAATTTTTTTTAAAATGCTTAACCCATTAAGAGCCCTTGACATTTTTATGTAAAATTTTATAAATTTTATTTTTTTATAATAAAACATTTTCTTGCTTTATATAGGATTGTGATAACATTTCTAAACTGTTTGAAAATAATTACTTAAATTAAAATACAGTTCCTACCTATTGCTTTCGTAATGTACTCATGTAATTTATTTTATTTATTTGAACTTCCCCGAACAACTGGGAAATACAAGAAATATTAATTCCTTAAAAAACAAATAAAAATAATAAATTTTAATTAATTAAAAATTTATTGTTTTTTATTATATTTTTAATATTTTCAAAACAAATGATAAAAATAATTTATTTAAAAACCCCTTAAACTTTTTAATTAAAGAGTCAGATGAATGGCTCCTAAACACTAAAAATTATTCAAGAAAATAAAAATATAAACTTATTAATCAAGTTTATAAAACTATTATTTGCATAAATATCGAAAGAAATTAACGATTTCATGAGATCATCATTAATTAAACCCTGTAATATTTAATAAGACTTGTTTATTTTGTTTATAACTTTTTAAGTGATTAAAATAATACTTTCAGTACTAGAAATCGTTATACAAGACAGGCCAAATAAATAAAAAATTAATTAACAGATTTATTGGAGACATATTTATTGGAGAAATATTTTATTTATAAAATTATTTTGTTTTCAGTTTCTTGCTGTAGCAAACTTTAACCACAAAAAATAAGGTCTACGACTTATTCGGTGAAATATTGCTGTCTACAATCAAATATACGAGGGGCATCTTAAATATCTGTAAAGAAAGAAAACTTTATAATCTGTTCTTTATATATTTTACCGCAAAATTTCCATTCACAGAAAAAAAATTTTGCACGTATTGAAAATTTTATTTTTTTAGATTAAATTTTAATTAAATTTTGAATTAAATTAATTATATTATTATTTAAAAAATAAATAAAATCTCAATATGAAAATTAGTTATAAAGAATCTCATGAAATGTTGAAGGAATCAAGCACGATAAAAATAAATAAACACAAATAAAATCTTTTTAACAAAATAATTAAATGAAACGATTATATATTTAATAAAAAGAAAGAAGAAGACAACAAATTTTTAATTAAATAATTAATTGACACAATAAAAAATTTAATAAATTGTAAATAGATGCGAAAATTTGTTTAACCACTTTAAAATATTGTTCGATTAATTTTTATACCTTTTAAGTTCAAGGCAGATACGAAAGAAATTACTGAAAAATAAGATGAACTAAGGCCAAGACATAACAGTAAAATTGGCCAGAAGACTGAAATTTGTTTAAATGTTAACGGAGAAGCAATCTAGAAAGAGCTCAAGGGCATGAATATGGAACATGATTCGGTTAATAATCTGGAATTAAGACATGCGACTATGGCAATTTAAAAAATCGCATTTCTCTTAAGACCACGACTAACTATCGTATAAAATAATATAATTTAAATTATTTTTTAATCTTTTTCCCAGCCAGGGATTAAACCGGTGATTTTCATAAATCAATAAAAATTTACTTTTTCGGCTTTGGATAATTTTTTTAATTTAACTTTTATAAAGAAAAATTATTTTTCAAATGTACGCAGACGTCTTCCAAAGATTTTTCTTATTGTCTTTGGAAAAATAATTTTTCTTTATAAAAGTTAAAAAATTCACGAAAAAATTTAATAGAGTTCTCTCCTGCATAAAAAACTGCAAGAAAAATTGTGTTGAGGTGCCACACTGTCACAAAAGTAAGATGCGATCCAAATTGCAACTCTGATCGTATAGGAACTATTATTTTATGAACTTTTTTAAGAGATTATGAAATCGTACAGACTTTTTTAAGAGTTTGTCACACACCTCCATCATGACGCAAGACTTAATAGACGAGAAATTGTGGACAAGAACCGGTATAAATATAATGGGGAGATTCCAATTCCTAACTGCTAAGACCATCTGTGTCACAGAAGATTTTATCAACTGGGCAAGCAGCTAAGGGAAGAAGAGAAACATTATTTCTGACATTTCTTATCAAAGCAGTTCTTCTTAAGTTACTCTATCAACTGGCAGGGCATACAATAGATCTTTGGTCATGTTATAAATAATTATTAGAGCTACAAAAGGCTACTAAATGAATAATAAGCAACTTTATCACTCAAATTGCAGGCAGCTGCTTCACACCAAATCTTAGTCACTAAATCATAAGATATGCCCTTGACCTCTTTTATTTCTGTTAAAAGTGAGCCTGAGTTTGCCAAATTATTATTCTTTAAAAAAAAAAATTTACCTTTCAGGAAAAAGTGTTTCTTTTTTCGATTTTGCAGGAAACTATTCCCGAGATTTTTATAATAATTTCTTACCTTTCTTTTGTTTTAAATTTTAATTGCTTCTTAAACAGAGGCTTAGCTGGAGGAAAATCATTTTTATTAAATTTTCAATGTACGATTTTCTTTAACAGGCCTAAAAATTCCAAAGAAAAAAAAATTTTGTATGGCTTTCAAAGCATTTAAACAGTATTTCAAACTTAGAAAATTTTATTTTTGAATTATGACTCTTGTGGCTGTAAGATCCTGGTTCAATATGATCTCACAAAAACTTATTGAATTACCCTCGTATACACAAATATAAAAAGATCGTACATACTTTGCAAGATCAGCTTAAGAAGTAAATTGATTGAAGTAATATTTTACCTTTAACCGCAATTATTGTACTTTAGAATAAATTGTAATTTTTTAAAAAATTTACTCATTGTGAAGACAAATTATTAAAAAAAATTATAAAAATCTTTAAAACTAGTAAAATGTTAAAAAAACGGCTTGTTTTAATTTTAAAAAATATTTAAAACACTAAAACGCATAAGACGCAAAACAACAAAAAAAAACAATAATCGCAATTTTATAGTCTGAAATTAAATGCATAATAATTATGTACAAACACTTACCTTTCAACGCCTTTTAGATTTTAATGAGGAAATAATTAGTGTGCGCTGTTGTTCTTCTTATGTTATTGTTATACTTGTTGTAGCCGTTGATGTTCTTAACTCTTTGAACAATTTTCCGCCCCAACAAATTACAAAAGAGTCATAAGAAGAAACAACAGAAAGATATGTTGCAAAAAATAAAAAAATATATTATTTGCATCAACATGTTGCCGTTTTTGCTTTTTTTATAGCATTTCGTTTAAATATATATTTTTATTTTAGTGCACTTTTATAAGTGCAACGACTTTTTTATTTTTAATTTTATCTTCAACAGCTACAAAAGCAAATTGCACTAGTTGCAAGTATTTGTTGTTCTCAAATTGTTTTTTGTTAATAATTTTTTGTTTATTTTATTCATTTTTTGTTTTAAAATCTCTAGTGTCACTTTACATAATTGTTTTACAATGACACTTTGTCAAATGATGCTGTGCTGCAATGGTCTGTTTGTGAGTGTCTCTTTCAGTTTTCAGCCAGCGACATACAGAAGTGAATAGTTAATTTTACAAAAAACTTATACGTTTCAGTTCCATACTTTCTAGTGCGTGTTGAAAGGCTAATGGATGATATATTCAGTGATATAGATTTAGTAACGCTTTTATGGTACAGAAAGTTATAAAATAGTGATAAATTTCATCATCATTTAAACGAGGAAAAAGACAAACAACAATTGTCCCACAGTAATTGAATTTTATTACAAGTTATTTTTAATGTGGCATCTCTTCGTCGATTTTGCATAAAATTTTAAGCAACATGCATTATTTCGCGTGAAAAATGTGACAATTAGCTAGGAGTGACAATACAGTGATTAAGAAGAAAACATTTACTGAGCAAACGCTTTTCTGCATCATTAACTTTGTTTTTCTCTTTTTAAATTTACACGTTTTCCATTTTTTTTTTAATTCCTTGAACACAACAAAATTAAATCAATACAAACGGTCTGAAAAAATGGTTGTCAAAAATTCCGTAACGTTATTTCGTAGTTGCAAAATAAATGTTGCCAGAAACACTTTTAAGTTTGAAATACATGCTGCGAGAGACATATCACAAATTTTTAACGAATAAACAGAGTACTACTTCAGCAACATTATTTCTCATTTATTTCGCAGCAATTTTTTTATAAAGAAAAAAAAATTTACATAAAAATGTCATCGGCTCTTAATTGAGTTAAGCATTTTTAGAAAATTTTAGCATTTCCCGAAAAATCTCTTCAAAAGCTTTTAAATGATACCCATTGAAATCCTAAAAAATATAATCAACAATCGTACTTTTGTATAAAAAGTTTAGAGGCCATAAGTCGAAAAATATGGGCGAGGGCAAATTTTTTTACTTGATGTTTTTTCTTCTTCTTTAGAGCAGCCGTGGTGGCTGGCTTGATATAAGTATCATAAGTTCAAACCCCAACAGGCACTTCGGTCTAAAGAAAAATTTATGTTGTTGAGTAGACGCAATGGGTGAGTTATTTAAAAGAAGGTGTACAAAAATGGAAAAAGCTGGTTAGAAGATAAAAAAGAAAAAAATTTTGTAAAGCCGGTGCAGATGAGTTGCTAAAGGCTTTTGTAGAGTAAACAAGGCAGCTGTTGTCCAAACTTTAACAGGGCTTTAGCTAGAGAGGAAAGTAGCAACAATATCTGAGAATAGTGCCTGATTTATTTAAAAGAGCCTGGTTGCTAAAACCGCAGCATATTTAGGCTTAGAAGGCAAAGCGAAGTAAAACTTCGATTACTTCGAGTATCGCAGAATCGGATATTATTTTGGACTTTAAAGAAGCGCATGCTTAGTAAACAAAAGGTCCCGAGTTCACACAAGTCTAGCCAGGCCGATAGAATAAGAGACAAAAGACAAGAAATAAAAGAGACACATAAAAGTTGACGTAGGTTAATTTGCATTTAAAAGAACTTCTGAGATTAACATACTTTGGGGAATTCTTACTTCTTTCACTAGTGCCAACGTTATACAGAAAATAATTAAATAGCTTTTATTTATAGATTCAAAAGCAAAAGTTGGTGTTTGTAAATGAAATGGAATTTTTAAATAAATTTGCTGTAACGAATTAATTACATGAATTTGTCGGCTTCGGTTTTTTTAATTGTGTTTGTATGTAAAATACTTGCTTGTACCCCTTCTCTTTTATTTAAAATATTTTTTTCCTTTTATTGTTTTTTATTTATTTAAAAATAAATTTTGTTTCATTCGCTTACATACAAGAGAGGCTTGTGATTCTTAACAATAAAAAAAACAAAGCGTGTAGTTCAATTTGTAATTTATTGAAATAAAAGGCCATGTCAGAAGAAAAACGATATCTGACAATTAACAATGCCTTTGGAAGGTTGAAAGGTATAAAAAGTTAAAATTTTATTATAATTGCTAAAGATTTAAACACATTTTTTCCAGAGTGTTAAGTGCCTTAACACCAAACAAACAAACAGACCAATTATTTTAAATGAAAAAAAGGTTTCAAGCAAAAGAATAAATTAAAGAACTGTTTAAATTTCTGTTTGTCTACATGGCCTTTGTAATCGGAAATAAGTTAAAAATATAATAACCGTGGATAGAAAAAACAAAAGCTAATTGTTTGGAAGTGAGTGAGAAATATATCACTGAAGGCATTAAACGTATAGAATTGGATAAAAACAGGGTAAATTTGACTATAAACAAAAAAAAGTTGTTGCCTAATAAAATTTTAAAAAATTTTATTTCTATAAACTCTGCAGATTTCTTGAGGCTTTGAAAGAGCTTTCTAATAGTCCAAAAATAAAATCACATGGAAAATTAAATATTTGTTCCTTTATGATATATACGTTCTTTTAAATCATAATTGAAGTGTAGAAATTTTTATTTTCATTTATGATATGTTTTTGTGTCCTATTATGACCGAAATTGCTAAAGTAGTACTCGAATACTAATGCCCAGAGTTACCAGATTCCTTTTAAATTGAATTCCTAATTTTATCGCAAAAAATCGCCAGAAATTTTTTATTTTATCTTCAAAAAAACCTATGAAGATAATTATTTTAATATTCTTTTACTTTTTAAGCAATAACATATTTATACCTCGATTTGTTTTGTATTAATTCCTCCTCGTAATTTTTTTTAATTAAATTCAACACCAAAATAAATTTTCTACAAAATAAGCTGACATTTTTAATTAAAACAAGTAAGAGTGCTATATTCGGCTATGCCGAATTTTATTTACCCTTCACCATCTATGAAAATCTAGTTTAGTGAAGTAACTCCATTAAAAACAACAAATATTGGGGTGACAGAGAATTAGAAAATTAAAAAAACAATTGCATAAAAATGTCATCGGCTGTTAATGGGTTCAGCATTTTTTTAAAAATTTTTTTATTTCCTTAAAGATCTCTTCGAAAGCTTTAAGCTGATACCCATATTAATATTTTAAAAAATTTTAAATTTTCAGAAGCCCGTAACTCGAAAAATATGGGCGAGCGCCATTTTTTTCACTTGATGTTTTTTTTTCTTATTTTGATGTTTTTTTTTCCTATTTTTTGTCTGAGTTACTTCATTTTTCCAAATGATATGAAAAAGGTAGTCGTGCTTTGCCCACTGCCTCAAAGGACATGAACAGTTCACTCTGATTTCCAATAGCAGCTCTTTCTATATCATTTAGATTAATGAAGTAACTCCAATCAAAAAAAAAAAAAAAAAAAAATACAAATATATGGGGCTATAGAGAATTAAAAAATAAGAAAAAAAACATCAAGTGAAAAAATTGACGGTCGCCCATATTTTTCGAGCTACGGGCTGCTAAAATGTTCAAAATTTTTTAAATATCAATATACGTATCATTTTAAAGCTTTTTAAGAGATCTTTAAGGAAATACTAAATTTTTTTTATATGCTAAACCCATTGAGAGCCGATGGCTTTTTTATGTATTTTTTTTTTTTATTTTTAACTCTCTTTTACCTCTATATTTGGTTTTTTGATTGGAATTACTTCACTAAACTAGATTAAGATACATGGTGAAGGGTATATATGTATCGGCATAGATGAATATAGCATTCTTACTTGTTTTTTATTTTAATTTAATTTTTTTAATTACAAATATTGTTTTATTGCTACAAAGCCATAACATTTTAAATAATATATTTCTAAGATTTATTTTTTTATTTTTTATTATTTTTAGAAAATTCCAGTGTTCATCAAATATAATCGTGCCTTTTAAAATTCCACTTAACAAGTACAACAACAAAAAAGACCAACAATATTTTCTACATTAAATATTAAGAAGTATTAAGTGCTGAACATTACAAAGAGAATTTGTATTTCATTTATGAAAGAGAAATTTTAGGGGAATAACACTTTTTTTATAGAAATATTTGCGCCCACATTCCAAACAAGTTGCAGTTCTCAATCACAATAAGGTAAGTAACTAATTTAATTTATTAACTTGGCTTGTAAAAAACTTGCCGTCATCTGGACAGGTAATTCTGCATTTTTACTTGCACCAACAAAACAAGTTTTAACAAATTTACTGCGATAAAATAAAAAAAATCCATAAATAAAATTTATATACTACTCGTTTTAACTACTTTCATTAGAAGAGGTCACAAACACACTTACAAATTTTGTATTCTTTATATTTGTTTTAAAAATATTTTGATTACATTTTTCAAGATACAGCTAACTTTTTTAAAATATTTTTTAAGGAAAAAGTTAATGATGGACACGTAAATACGCTTGGAGTGACCATGTTGAAACAAACTGTCTGGTGTGAAATATTTTATAAGGAAAAAATATTAGGGGACGACTTTATATTTTAGCAATTAAATGGCATCGTATGCATTGCGGCAAGTTGCCAGACCTAACAAAAATTTTCATTTGAACATTTGAAATCGAATGAAAATGAATCAAAATTTTTTTATAACCATTTTTATCTATTTATTGCGAATGACGCCTAGAAATAAAGGCTTCATAAATTTTTACTATACATAAAGCTGGATTCACCATTTAAAAAATTTTTTTCCGAAACAAATTTTTATATGTAGTTTCACGTGTTTCTTTTTGAGAGAGAGAGAGAGAAAAAGAGCTTGATTGGTTTAATTTTAATTTTTGTTTTGAAATAATGAAACTGTGCTGCCAGCTACTTTATTTTTTCAAAGAAAATTGAATTTAAATTTTAACAATTTGCAGTAAACAATTTCTTAAAAAGTGAAAAAAAGAAACTGGTGTCAACTGAAAAAAGTGAAAAAGCAAGAAAAAGCAATACAGCCCAATTATTGTGATAAAAATCTTTCAAGCAAAAAAATATATATTACATTCTTTTTCGTTCTTTGTTTGCATTGCATTAATTTGCCTAGTATATTTATAATTAAACATTTGTTTCTTACACTACTAACAAAAATAACAGAGTGGGGACTTGTCAAAGGTCATGAGTTCAACTCCTATCCGCAGATGAATAAAATAAAAATTGGTTGAATGAGTTGTTTTAAAAAAAACTGAATAAATATTATGACTGATCGCGAAAGATAAGTTGATGAAGGTGCCTGTATTTTAGAGCATCAGACGAGATATTTAAAGTGCCTGTTATAATAGCAGACAAGATGGTAACACTACGTTGTTGTCTGAATAGTTGCCTGAGTCAAATGTGTATGTTTGCTTAACAATAGATTAGTTCGTTCTAATCTCAACTTAGTAACACAGTGGTGTAGCGTGGATAGCGGCGTAAATTTCTAAAACACAATTAACAAAAAAAAAAGCGTGAGAACAAATAAAACGGCTTTAAGTCCGACAAAACTTTAAATAGTAAAAATTAACACGACAAATTAAATTTTTATCAAAAAAATTTTTTATTCATAAGATCAATTTATGGCATTAAAATCTGAAAATGACTTGTGGCATATGGCTTATGTGGCTGTTCTTAACGAAACGCGCTGTTGGAATCTAATTATAAGCTGATTTTCGAGCATTGCTAAACGTATGTCACGGACAATACTAAGGTGTCAATTGTTGCTGATTTTTCTGTGACCCCACGTAACCCCACACTAAATCATCGGAGCATGTTAAATCTAACGACCCTAACTTGTAATTGATAGATAATTTTGAATAATAGTTCGATATTAACGGTCGCCTAACGATACGAAGCGGTATCTTTTTGAAAGCATATCGAGCCGGAACAATGAAATTCATATTCTTAAACAAGAAAATAATTAAGCGTGATGCGCTTACGCTCTTCATCGACCGTAATGCGAGCTGCGGCAATATTTTTAAAGAATTAAACTCCAATGATGCCACATATTCGTGTGTGGGCCAAGATCTTTGCGTTCAATTTCCATGTAATAGATGAACAGAGTCTCAATTTCCTGTGGCCAATGACGAATCGATTAATCTGGAACTTCATGCACGCTTTTGCATTAAGCGGTGGTACGCACTCTCCTTCGCCGTTTATGTTATTTACCATTTTCTTAATGCTTTTGTGTATCGTACGCTTTAAACTAAAGATTGAAAATTGATTGTAATCGCAAATAATAATTGCACTGTTTTATCTTAAGTTTTTCGAATGCGGTTAAAAATCTTACTATCTGCATTAATCTACTTAAAGTGAGATTTGTCTGTCAAACATGAATGTCACTGCTATAATTAAAAAAGAAAATTTGTTGTACCAAAAGTGAAAATAGTGTCAGTGAAGAACATGTTTTTTTATTTGAATTTACCATTAGTAATTTGGTACTTTTTTTAATTTAGTAACAACAACAGTATGAGAAGAGTTTAAAATAACTTTCCACTAAAAAGTTGTTGTTTATATTTATTAAGATGAACAAACAGCTTTTGTAACGACATGTCTGTTGTGTCTAACTGTCCTGAATGTCATTTGCTGTTAATGTGATAAAAATGAATTAGAAAGTGAATCCAAAGATGATGGCGATTCAGTTGACTTTTCGTAGAATAAATTATTATTAAATTGAAAAACAAATTTTACTAGTAAATGATGTTTTGCAACAAAAGATGTAGGAAAAGAACGGGATTTAAATTTAAGTTAAAATAATTGGGGAAATCTTTTGGCGAGAAAATTTTTATCTCGTGAGAGTATTCCCAAATGAGCAAATATATTTTAATAAAAAGAAGTTTGACCTATTAGCCATATATAAGAAGAAAAAAAAGAAATAATATTTTCAGTAAATAAGGAAAATGAAAACTTTAGTTGACTTCTGGTGTAAATTTCTTCAATAGCAAATATATGTAAATCAACTCGTGCCTTTAACAGATAAAAATCTAACAATATGTTTTTATTTTAAAATTATGTTACAACCTTTTTAAAAATAATTCTATTTTAATTTTTTTCCTTTGTTGGACCTGCACTTTAGCTTGAATAAATTCATTAAATTGCATGTTACACTCCATATAAAAATTACACGCAACATTTTTTTTTGTAATGCCGTTACAAATTCCATGTACCGTAATAATGTTTGTAATTTATTTTAGATATCAAATTTGATTGTTATAAATAACAATACATTTACGTAATAAAAGTCGATTAATAATAATTTTGTTTTTCTAAATATTATTTGTTAACACTCCATTAAGCGGACAATTTTAAAAATTCTTTAAATTTTTTGTATTTTGTTTTAAAACTTTAAATTATTGAAATAATTTTTAAATATAAGAACCCAAAAATTAAATGGAATTGATACGAAGATGAATTTAACTCCTTGAGAAATTGGATAAAAATGCCCCATATAAATTTTGCAATAATAAAAAAAAAACAGTTTAAAATTTCTATGCAACTCGCACCTATTAAAACCTCTTACGAATAGCTTTTTTAAATTCGTTTTAGTTGCTATTGCAGAATTTTTTATTTGTTCGTACCTACACTAACATAAGCGCAAGTAAAAAAACGTTGCCAGATCTCTCCAAATCTGCAGAATCCAGACGATTTATCTCGCCTAAAGATATAAAATAGAAATTTAAACACGTTTTTGTTGTTGCTTCAGGATTCTTTCGCTTATATAAATGTAAGTATAAAAAAACGTTGCCAGATCTCTCTATATTAAAAGAATACAGACGTCTTAAAACGCCTAAAAATTTAAATTGGAATTTTAATTCGTTTTAGTTGTTGTTGCAGAATTCTTTAGATTTTTTCATACCTACGCATGTATAAAAACCGTTGCCAGATATCTTCATATTAGAAGAGTCAAGACGTTTTAACCGCCTAAAAATATGAAATGGAGATTTAAAAACGTTTTAGTTACAAAATTTTAGCAAATTTTTCCCTATGCAGGTATAAAAAAATGTTGCCAGATCTCTCTATTTTAGAAGAATACAGTCGTTTTTACTCGCATATAAATAATAAGCGTAACTATGGATGTGGATTTATTAGGCAAAACTCAAAATTGAATTTTGAACACGTGATTTAGGAATTTCTGGATTCGGTTTATCCAAGTTGAAAACTGTTTACTTCAATTAAACCAACACACAAGCATAAAATATCATTTGAAAATATTACCAAAAAAAAAAAAAAAAAAAAAAATACTAAAAATATTTGTGGTTCCTCCAAAAGTACGATCTTTTGTAAAATTTAAAACAAAGTCCAAAAATCGGGAAGATCTTTGACTAAAGCTGCTATATATTTCAGCTAATTTAGACAAACTATATTTTAATTAAAAGAAAATATAGATGCGAAATTCCCCTAAGACTTAACAACTAAACATGGGCTTCCTCTAAAACACATAATTTTTTTTAATCAAAATTCTTGTATGCTGTAGAATATGACAAAATTATTAAGGCTTTTAGAATGTTAAACAAATATTTTATAATTTTTTTAGCACTAGGTCAGTTTTTAAAATAAAAGTATTGTTTATTGTTAATTTAATTTATAATTTGTATTTGAAAAAACATAATTTAAATAATTTTGTCTCCTGTTTCCTGAAGATGTCACCCAACGGTGTGGCGAAATACTGAAAAATAATGAGCAATATTTTTCTTTTAGAAACTGAGCAGTGCTTAAAAAATTAGATAATTAAATTAATTATTATATGTAAGAAAAAATTTTAAATTAAGAAAAAAAATAAGAATATGGCAACTTAAAAAAAATTTTTCATTTCGAAATACCCTATTTTTGAACAAAATTAAAATTGTAAACTAAAAGCGTAGAAAGACGACAAAGTTAATTTGAATTTAAAGCTCACTTACACATGTGAATTAAAATTCTACTCTGACAGACGACAGTTTTTGAGTTTAATAAAAGTTTGCATTAAAATCATATGGAAAGAAGGCAGAAAGTAGGGTAAGCAGCTATGCTGTTGGTAAAAAACTGAGTATTTATTTGAAAGAAAGTGGAATTTATTTTGCTAAGACTGCTTCATAATATGAAAACTGCAGATGCATTAGCAATCATAACAGACGATAACAGATTTAAGGAAAACTTTTGAATCAACAGGAAAACCTTCCAAAATCTGTGTGAAAAAATTAAGAATATTGAAAGGTTGGACACCAATATGGGACCTTGTATTCCAATCGAAATTTCTAATTTTTCGTGCGCTTCTAAACTAAATTTGTTGATAATTGATACTGCAATATCATTGTAAATGTGTCCATTTCTTTTGCACGCCGCAAATCGTTGGCCCGTTCCGTCCACAGCTCCAGTAGAACCTGAGTTGGAAAAAACAGATTCGATTTCAATATTTATTTTTTATAAATCAATTAAAATTTTACTTTTTCGGCTTTGGTTCATTTTTAATTTAACTTTTATTAAGAAAAATTATTTTTCAAATGTACGCGGACGTTTTCCAAAGAAAACAAGAAAAATTAGACGCTGGCAGAAGGTAATGCTGCATTTTCAGGACCGCCAAATCCATCTTCAGCATTCTTTGCATATGCAATTTAATTTTTCTTGTTTTCTTTGGAAAACGTCCGCGTACATTTGAAAAATAATTTTTCTTAATAAAAGTTAAATTAAAAATGAACCAAAGCCGAAAAAGTAAAATTTTAATTGATTTATGATAATCACCGGTTCAACCCCTGGCTGGGACTAAAATTAAAAATAAATTTATTTTTTATTTTATTAAAAACAACTAAAATAAAATAGTTTAAATTCATTTTAGTTTTTAAAAAGTAAACAATTTGACAGCAGCTTTTTCAGTATAAATTTATTTGGATTTAATGCATTTAAGTTAATTTGAACTGAGACTGCTAATGCAAATTAATGCTGCTGTTATGAGGAATATTATATTATTAAACATTATACAAATAATAAAGTCAGAAATGACTAACAGTTACAGTAATACAAGAGGGCTATAGATTACACATTTTCATTAGGACGGATAATTTTATAACCTCCTTCCTACATTAACAAAAAAAGGAAACAAAAATTATTAATGTTTGTTGATTTATTTTCATTATTTATTTTTTTAATGACTTGATATGTTATTATTTTAATAATAATATTTTTTATATAAAAACATTTTTTGTTGACATTTTTTAATCAACTAATTTAAATGTGTAACTAAAAAAAATAGAAGGACGGACAGATGTTATTTATTTACTGTTTCGTAGCTGTTGAGTTAATTTGTCAGCTTAAAAACATAAAGCCGCCAACAGAATGAATTATTCCATAGAAAAACAAGTAAAACTGTTAATTTAATAGTAATTGATTAAATAAATGAAAAATGTGTTAGGAATGCCATAATGATTTTTATTTATTTAATATCTAATAATGATGTATATGCAAGATTATTTTATTTAACTTTTACATTATTTTTATATCATCAACATAAGACCTTTCAAATGATTAGAAATATTTTTACAAACAACTAAAAACGCCATGGCATCTTAAGTCAATATTTAAACGAAATCTATTGAAAATATCATAAATAACTTTCAGTAACTTTTTATGTGTATTTTTTTTTTGTTGTTGTTGGGTTTTTACAAAAAAAAACCTAAAGTAATTTTAAAGATGGGTATGATCTTCAACTTAAGTGCAGTTTAAATATTTACAAATAATTTACATTCAATATTTGAATTACAATGAATAGCGTACGCTAATAAATTACAACAACAATTTCTATTAATGAATTTAAATAGAAAAATACAAAACCGTACAAAAAGAGAAGGGAACTCTCATTTTTCTTTCCATTAAACTCTACACAATTTTTGAATTTGAATCTCCTCCTATTACCAAAGCTAAAAAATTTCTATTATTGTTGTATCACTCCATTTGCAATTGCTTTTTCAAAAGATAAAACATCTTTAAACAACTAAAATAATCTAAAAATTCTGTTTAAAATATTTCTGCTTTCCACACAAAAAAAAGTCAATTTCTTTGACTTGTTATCAGTGTAGCCAGTTAAGGGGATTTCTCCCCAAATTGGGGATTTCAGCATAAGTTTTTGGGACTTAAATACGTGAGCAGGGGTTTGGCGATTTTTATTTTCGTCACTTGTTTGATAAACAGGCATTAAATTTTATATTTTGAATGTTTTTCTACCTGTGCTACTGTCTAGTCGAGTTTACATTTCAAAAGCGATGTTAGTGGTTTGAATATTTTAGTACGCAAATTAAAATTACTAGCATAATACCAAAGTAATAACAACGCCATAACGCTAAAAATGCATAGAACAAAATGTTAGGCAATCATAAAATTTGTTATAGCGCCTGTTTTATTAAAATTAAATGTTAATGGAATGCCTGTAAATACTCTTGATTGATGAGTCATCGGATGAATTGAGTTAAATTAATGGCAGTTTGCATAGTTTTTTGGGCATTTTAATTGAAGCAGAGGTAACAGCAGAGGTATTATCAGTTTAAGTCTTAATAAACTATCTGCCATTGGAACAGACAGTGCAATCAATATAAGTGGTGCAAAAAAGTCTCTTTATGTTTTCCTTTAAAGGAAAAATAGTTCTATTAAAATAGTAAAATGCCATTCACTAAACTTATGCAGCTTGGAACCGCCAAAGTCAATCCGCAACTCTGTCGAATTTCTTGTTAAGGAATTGTATAAATACTAATTCCACTCTCCATTAAATTAAATATTGATAAAGCCAACCCCGACATAGATATTGGCATAGAATGTTCTAAAGAACTGCAATTATTAGCAAATTATTTAAACGAAAATTGTTAAGAACGCTCAATTGTATTAGCGAAAGAAAAGCTTAAAAGATTCCCCGAAAACATGACCAACTACAAACTTTTCAAAAATTACAATTTAAGAATATTTAAACCATAAATAAATTAATTTGATCCCGTGTATAGAATTAAAAAAAATCCAAAGCCTTAAAAGTTTACTACATACAAAAGCGAATGGAATAAAACTGCAGTATTTATTGGCAAAAGCACATAAAATATTCCATTGTAAAAGACATTTTTGGCTTTTGGGCAAAAGTTTACGCAATAGAAGAAACTGCTAGAAATTATTTCTTTCTTGAAGTCGCCGCCTCGGTGTTCAGTCTTTTAATTATGCCAATAGGTAATGCAGTTTTAGAATTTGCTATTATAAGTTTGAAATTCCTGAAGTATGATAACAAGTTTTAAATTCAAAAATATGTAAAAAAAAGAGTTCTTTTGTTCAAACCTTTTTTCATGTATATTTAAATAAAAAAATATAGTTTCTCAGCCTTAAATTCTAATTTGGAAAAACTATTATAAGAAGCGAATTAAAAAATATAATTTTTAAGTATTAAATTGTGCTAAATGAATTTGTCCGTTTATGTATTGAATTGTACTTTGCTACTAAAATTAATGTTTATAAACAATTTGTATTGTTTATAAACATGACTTGTATTATATACACATGTGGTCAACTAAAATAAAAGATCATGTAACTAACAAAACATTCAAAGTTTTTTTCTATTAAATTTAATAGCTCAAACGAAAATGTATCTCCCTGATTCAAAAAAAAAACAATTTTAAATATTTGTTAGTCATATGTTTTTTATTTTAGCTTAGTACACACTCTTGATTTGTTGGATGTTAGTTAATGTTTGGGGACAAAATTGGGGATTTTTGAGGACATCATAAATCAAAGTGGGGATAAGAGCCAGAATTTTTCTGGCAACACTGATTGTTATTACAGAATCCTATTGTTTTGTTTTCAACAATCTTACCATTTTAAAAGAATCTAGGCGTTGTAACACGACTTAGACTTGTAATATCTGTTTCAAGCGGTGTGACAATATTTATCAAACGTGGAACATCAAAGTTTCATGTCTATAGAAGTGTGTGTTGTTTAATACTATTAAAGTTTCCCAATGAATAGCAAAAACAAATAATGTAAATGCCCTATTTTTAAAAATATTTGTAGGAAATAACATAATAACAAATTTTACAAATTTATTGAGCCAGGTCGATTGCAGGTTAGCCCGTCAAACAGACAGTTATTAATCCAGCAGCAGTATAATAAATCCATTTTTATTTTTATTTAATTTTTTTTTATTAAATTAAAAAACAATCACTTTCATGTCTTTGTCTTGATTTTAACTGAACTCAAAGACCGTCGTCTAGCAAACACTGAGCATTATGTGACGCATTTAAACGAAGTTGGAAAAACCCAATTTATGTGGATGTTATTTCAACTTCGCTATAACAGCGATTTGTGCATTTTATCTGCCAGTGTAATATGAGCTTTTTTAAAAGCTTTGTTTTTAATTTTGTATTGGGCTTTGATGTTTATTACAGCAGAATTGAATGAACAGGCAAAATATTCATATGTTTATCAATAATTGAAATACGAAACTTTAACTAGTGTGAGAACCAATTTTTTTGATCAATAGAAAGAGTAGCGTTACCACAATGTTTTTTTTAAATAAATTTTTTTCTAAACCGTTTTTAAGTTTTTATCATGCTTTCGTAGTAAAAACAATATTGACGATTACTTAACTTACTGATAAAGTAACATGTTATCTTTATTATGCCAACTAGATATTTATATCTGTCATCTGTTTGTCATTGCCTCGATAATTTGCAATGTAAAAGGTTGTTGCATTCTACAAGTATTATGCAGAGACTTAAGTTGGATAAGTCTTTTAAAAACTTTTGACATAATTTGAGACATTTTAAATATTTCCTTAGTTATTTCCACGTTTTGCATTAATAAAAAGTTTAACCCTTTAAAGTTCGACCGAAGTGGTACCTTCATAAATGCAAATTATTAAAAACTTTTTTATATCTTTTTTTCTTGAAAAATCATACTATTCCGTAAAATTCATAGTTGCCCAATAATCATTTGTTTATTTTTTTTATATATTTCCTGAACAGTGACTGCCGCTAAGTAGATTTCAGTGTTTTAAAATGTACATAATTATTTATCGATATTCGTTTTATTTCCCCTTAAAACGCAAAAAGAATAAAGTTTAGGAGTGATATCGAAAATGCTTATAAAATAATTATCTTTTTTATATATCGAAGATCCGTGATTTTTTTTATTTTTTTTTTTGGCGGGTTTTTTCGTACACAAATATAAACAACTCACTCTGGTAAGGACTTGTGTATGTCAGTGATGGACTTTACAAGTTTTAATTTCATGCCAAGTTTATATCGAAAATGTGCCCAAAGTTCTTTTATATAAAAAAAGCATTTCTAAATGTTTTGGGTGCGGCGAAGTCCTGTCTAGACTTGACAACTGTGTTTCAAAAGAATTGGCAAGAAAGGAGGCAGTACTTTATGACAGCGATATTTACTCTTATTGCAGTGTCTTCTCTACACAAGTCCTTAGTAGATCAGAGAAAAACGATTGTACTTCTGCGCGATTGCAATAACACTGCACTCTGCCTGTTTGGAATCCATGCGAAGAAGATGATTTCTCCCATACAACGATTCTACAGAAGCTACCAACTTGAAATGGAGGAGAAGGCGATCAAATTACTCCTCCGTGTTAGTCCTGACGGCTACATCATCTTGGAAACTCGTATTTTCCATTTTTTTTTTTTTTTTGATATTTAATCATTAAAACTGAGGTTAGTTTTCTAATCCACTATCTGTTAGTGCGACACAGTTTTTTGATTAATTGCACATTCCAGTCAACAAGCCTTTAATGATAGCTCTTGTATAGCTCTCTCACATGATATCCTTTCTCTATTTTAAGTTTTTTCCGTCCCTTAGAGCTCTACTTTTTATCGTCTCGACCTGCTAAATTTAATCTAATATATAAAATTTTATGCAAGAGTTTATTTAAAAAAAATTAATTAATTATATTTGATTAACATCTAGTTTGAATAATTATTATTTAAAAATAAGAAAGTGTTAAAAAGTACCAAAAATAAGGGCACTTACTTCAGCAACATACAACATTCACTAAAGCGAAAAACAGAACATATGTGCCACAGGTTTCTTCACTGGTTTTCATTTAAGCTTTTATTGTTTGTCATAATTATTTTTTCTTTTGTTTTTGTTTATTTTCCCTTCGATGATCTGCAAGAATAAATAATAGAGAAAAAAATTTTAATAAAATGCATTTCAAGTTGAAATTACTTTTTATTGTAATCATTAAAGAGTCGTAATAATGACAGCTTTTTAAAGTAAAAAGCGGCGGTATTTTGTTGCTCATTGTTACGTTAAGTCATGAATCAGAAAAATAAAAACTCCAGTTTTGTCCATTTAAGGCGTAGAACGAAATAATAAGTAGAGGGGAAAATGAACAGTAATGAGTCAATAAATTTAAAGTGGCTACTAATTAATTCATTTTTTTTAATTAATATAAAAAATTCTATTTTAACACGAAAATGGAAAAGTTAGGTAAAATAAAAATCAAAATCGCAAAAGATCTAAACTAAAGAATAATCGTTATTGCGCAAGACATTTAATATCGCGCATAAGCAAAGCTTAAGTTTGCGTAGATTTTAATATCTAAATTAATAAAAAAAAAATTCTGAATCGCTATATCCGTCATCAGCGCGATAAGACTGTCTTGTGGGTTCTCCTATATAGTTCACACTCATTATAAGAATTATTAAATTATTTTTTTTTTTCTAAGCTTAAGAAGTACACTAAGAACAAAACAAAAACCCCGTAAACTCCTTTTTACGGGGCTTAAAGGCAGCAATTTTTTTTCTGTGTTAGTAAAAAGAAAACTAATTGCGGGTGATTCTCAACTCCCAGTCTGCAACTCAACGTACTTTTTTTCTTGTCACAAAAACAGTTAATTACCGTTTAGAATTTTAACCCAAATAAAATAAAAGAGAAATTTATTTCCCTCTAAACTAAAGGTATTTTAAGATATTTAACGTAGTGCTTATAGTTTTACTATGTATTTCCACTTTTTGTTAATTTTTTATTCCAACACCATACTGCTCACCACTCTAGCTTCTCCAACAAACAAATGCCGTATTATTTGATTTATTGGAACTTAAATTTTTTTATTTTTAATAACGATATGATGTTTAAGCATCAAAGTCTCCTTCATTGAAATTTCATTTACACTTAAAAAAATGTATAAAAATTCTAATTAAGAAATCTTCCATCTACCATCGTTACCAAAACTACCGTTCATTAGTCATATAAAATATACAAAAGCACAAAATAAAATAAAATGAAGCGGAGTATTGTAGAAATTTACTTAAATTATTCATTTCCGATAGCTTACATTTATTAAACAAAAAAAAAAAAAACGCTAAATATCCACTACTGATCTACATATTTATAAAGTTCCACTGTTACACATGCTTAAAAATATTTGTTACTGTTAAATATTTATGTGTGCTTTTGTTTAAATTACCACAATTCTACAAACAAAGCTAACAAACCGTTAAATATAAACTTTTACTTTAATAACATGAAATATAAACCCATGTAAATAAAACTATTTGCCAACATTAGTTGAGAGAAAGAGAGTTAAAGAGCGACATAAATGTAAGCTGATCGGTGTTGCCGCTTGTTATTAATTTATTTTAGGCTTCTTATACCCTTCACCACAGGTAGAAAAGGGGTATACAAAGCTTGCTATTTCATTTGTAATTTTTGCAATATCCATTTCTGACTTCTTATGCATAACGAAGAAGTCGATTGAGCGATGTCCTTCTGTCCGTCCATGTTAGTGTTGAAATCAACATTTCCAAGGCGCTAGATGAGCTAAAAAAATTTAAATACCCCAATTGATCTGACATAATTTCGAAAATTTTGCTATTGAAAACCGGCAAGTTGGTTCCATGTCTGCCAAAGCAGCGGGCAAAACAACACACCTGCCTCTGATTTTTTCATATCAATTGGATCAAGTCTAATTTAGTGAAGTAATTCCAATCAAGAAAGCAAGTACTAAACTAAGTACTTGGTGAAAAAATTTACGCACTCCCAATTTTTCGAGTTAAGGGCCTCTGTATTTTTCCTCGAAAAGTACGATTGTGCACCATATTTTTAAGATATCAACATGGGTATCATTTAAAAGGTTTTGAAGATATCTTTCAGGAAACACTAAAATTTTTTAAGAATGATTAACCTATTAAGAGCCGATGAAATTTGTATGTAAAATAATATGAAGTACTTATTTTTATTTTATTTTAATTACGTCAATATATGTCTTATGTATAAAAATTTGGCATATGCGAATAAGTATTTCTAACTTGTTTTTTATAAAATAATTTTGTTAATTTGTTTGAAAATTTTTTGGTTTATATAGAGAGGCCCCCTATATTTCTATACATTTTTCTAAGTATTTTATGCCTTATCTCTGTCCTTTCAATATAAGATGGTAGCTAACACTTTTGTATAAAAATACGAGATTGCTCGATCCTTGCATAGTATATTTATATCAAACCAACTGGTACAAATGTCAAAGAATCCAGCTTTTATAGTTCCTTAGGGAAATGTTGATACATAAATGTTTGTTTTGTATTGTATTTCTTATGCAAAATTTAGGATTCAAGCTGACTAAAAGGTACAAAAAGCTCTAATATACTCAACTCAATGTCAGATTTGTTAATATTACACATAATTCTTAAGAGAAAATTTAAAAAAAAATTTCTAAAGTATAATTCCGAAGATGCATTCAAAATTGTATACCCCTAGAGGCTTTCAGAAACAATAATTAATATGTTAAGTCCTATAGATTTTTCAAGTAAAAAAGGCACTTTCAAGCAGGAATGGAAGTTAATATTGTGTGTAAAAAATGAGATTGTAAAAAATCAAAAAAATATCGCGAGCTTTACGTTCTTCTTTTGCCTATTATAAAATAAACAGTTATATAAATACAAAAAAACAGGGGAATTTTGAATTTGATTTAATTTCTAAGGAATATCTTACTTTTTTCTATTCCGATTAAACTATTAAGTCCCCATTATTGATTGTTGAGAACGAAATCATGTCTCGATGGCCATTTCGCTACCGCTTGCTTAGCTCTTAAAAAAACTTCTCACAATTATTTAAAATAAACTGAAGATTTTTTAAAAAAAAATAATGTAAAAACATTAATCAAAGCTTAAGCAAGGAACAAAATCGATTTTTATTTTTCTTCGTCCACTGTATACGACAGATTCTCTTTTGTCGGCTCTTTTATACAGTTAAAAGATGATAAATAATAAAATATTACAACTACGATACGATAATTAATTTTTGTTCTACACGCGGGCACTCGCAAATTATTAATTAAAACAAACCGCGGGAATATTGAATTAAATAAATTAATTTCAAAAAAATATTGTGGTTTTCGCTTATCCTGGAAACGGTATCGTACGAAAATTTTGATATTAGAATAAGATTTTTTGCTGGTATTAGATTAAATGGGTAGAAATTCACAAACCTTATTAGTCTACATGTTTAGCTCGAAATCGAAAATGTTCACTGCATAGCTGAGAAACTGGCATTAAAGCAACTAGCACTAAAGCAACAAGTTTAAAAAATCCAATTGATACTGCCCTGGTAGAATTTACAGAATTTTCATGTCACTGGTTGTAATAATAAAGTTGAAAAGAAGCTGCAATACTACAGCAAGCATGCTACTGCGGGCTTCGCACGCTAAATATTACACACCTAATGATAGCAGCTTCTTACCTCTCTTTCCATAAACTTGTCTACTAATTATCTCATTTAATTATTTTTTTTATTGTACCAAAAAAGTCATTAGAGATTTGTTGTTTTCAGTTTGAAATTGTTTTAATAAGAAAAATATAATTATCGATTAAACTTATTACTATTCTTAGAAAATTATATAAAATTTTGTGGAGATCTGAATTAACTTTAGAAATTCTTTTAAAAATAAAAATATATCTTTTTAAAACACAAAAATATTTGCAACTTTAAACTGAATGCATAACACAAGTAAACTGGTAACACTGATCTTTTTAAAAATCGTGTGATATGAGAGAAAGAACGAGAGAGAAAATTTAAAATTAAAAGAAGTGCCTACAAAATACAACCGTGTGCATTAACTACAACAACAGTTCCTAACATATATAAAAAGTAAGCAAATGAAAAGAAAACGGCGAGCTGAGCTTTTAAAATTGGATTTAAAACAAAAACAACAACAGCAACAGCAACAACCACTACAATAAAAACAAATTGAAAAAACAAGCCAAAAAAACAAAATAAAAAATTGCAAGAAATTTTAAAACTGGCTCAGTTTAAATTTGTTATTAATTGTGAAAACAAGTGAAGGCAAGAGAAGATACGGAAAATAAAAAAAAAACAAACAAACATTGTGTTTATAAAGTTTATTAATTTATAACAAATAAAACAATATAAAAATAGTAAAAAAGAAAATAATAACACGATAATATTTAATAAAAAAGAATAAAAGGTTAATATTTAATGAAATTACAGAGAAAAATTTAAAATGAAATTTATGCAAACATCATTGAAGTATTTAAAATTAATATTTGATATTTTATAAAAACCACAGAATAAAAAAATAATCCAATTGATTATAGGAAAAAGATAAAAAACAAAGAAAAATAAATGGAAGTTTTTTGCTTGAACATAATTATTAAGTGTTGTTTTGTTGTTTAAGTACAAAAAAATAAAACAAAAAATACCAGCAGCGTGTTAAAAAACATGTTTTTTTTTGTGGTTTTTGTTGCTTAACAAAATACTAATATGGAAGTCAATGTCAACAACGGTGAAAATGTTATTTCCAAACATTAAATGATCAGAATTAAATGACTGTCTGTTGTATTAAAAATTACAACAACAAAAATGTTGAAAATTACAAAAACAATAAACGTTTTCTATAATGGGGATTAAAACATTTCAATCTGCTAATGAAATTTTTTTTCCTGTTTTTTTTTAATTAAAAATTCGATTGATTTATTTTTTTTTTAAATTCACCGATTTGTATAAAATACTTTACTGAAAGCTTGATTGAAAACATCTTAAGAAAGAGAATCAGCAAGATCAGTACATGTCCTCCAAGGCAGCGGGGAAAACACCATATGATTTGGAACAATTAAGTAACTCCAACCCAAAAAAACAAAAAAACAAATATATGGGGTGATAGAGAATTAAAAAAAAGAAAAAAACATCAAGTGAGGTTCGCCCATGTTTTTCGATTTATGTGCCTCTGAACTTTTAATAAAAAGGACGATTTTGAATTTAAAAGCTTTTGAAAAGATCTTTTAGAAAATACTAAAAATTAAAAAAAATGCTTAACCTTTTAAGAGCCAATGATATTTTTATGTAAAATAATTTTTTTAATTTAAAAAAAAAAAATTAATTTTTTTCCACCCCAATATTTGTTTTTTTTTTTAATGGAATTACTTCACTAAACTGGATTCACATACATGATGAAGGGTATATAAGAGCATAGCCGACTTACTGCTTATTTTCAAGTCTTACGACTTTGTTCTCATCATCGCGGAGTTCAAATCCGCACTAGACAATAGTTACCATGGATAATTAATGGAATATTCTACAAAAATTACTATTCATTTACTTCGCCTCGTAGTAAAGTCTCCTTGTCATATTATCAAACAATAGGCAAATTTTATTTGAGCCACGGCAGCATGACATTTATTATTCTACAGTATTTCTGTAGAAACATCAGCCTTAACCATCCACCTTGCTTCACTTCGTGTCAAACATAGTGAATAGGCTGTGTTTTTCCTTTATTTCCTATTATCAGGACGAAGGTAGTGAATCGCTTCAAGACAACTTTTTCTTGCCGACTTGTTTTTTTTTTTAAATCAGCAAAGAATTCTTTTGTGCTTTTCTTTAGCGCAACTATTTTTCTGCTAATTTACAGGTGCCTTTGCTGACTTATCTTCTGTGGCTAAATATCATTTAAAATCCTTTTTTTTTGCCTAGACTTTCAGAGACTTAAAAACTACTCTTTTTCGTTTATTCGCCTCTTCAAAAAGAGCGCTAATGGGGAATGAACTCATGGCTTTTTTAGAATAAGCAGCCACCACTAGCAACAGGCTTAAATAATTTTTATGAAAATCAGTAGATAAATGAAAAATCAACAGGTGTTTAAAAATAACAAATCCATTCTAAATGTTTTGATCATAATTGTACCTCCTTATTTTAACACACATTAAATTGTGTCATTAAAAATCTTATTTTCTCTTAAGAGTTGTAATTAAAGTTGTTGTTTTCCATATATATTTTTTTCCTTTTATAGATAAAATATGTTACCTGGTTGTAGCTGTTGCTATTTAAACGTAATAATTGCAGTATTTGATTTCAATTCTGGGTTTAAAGATGTAATCGCTATTTTAATTTTTCTCTCCTTTGTTCATATTAAATTCTAAAGATTGTTTTACATTTTTGTTTTTACTTATTTTTTTTTTTATTTAATTTTTTTTTTTTTTTTTGTTTTTTTTTTTTTTTTTGTTTATTAAAAGCTTTAACAAATATTATTGTGTTATAGTGTGCACGAGCTGTGACAAAATTACAAACAAAAACCACAAAATTCCACTAATTAGTTTTTTTTTCTTTTTGAAATTTAATTGTTTAAAATGATATGGGAAATTGTTAATTTAAACCAACAACAATTTTTGGTTGTATTATTGTAGCTAAAACAAAAGGCTTAATGTAAAGTCATGTACAAAATTTTAGCAGCAAAACTAAGAGCAGAACTTCAATGTGAATAAAAATCATGAAATTTTTAAAAAACATTTTTATTACTTTTAAATGAATTTAATAAAGGGATATTCTTTTTTCAGTCATTAGTCGAAAAACTTTTGCCAGAGAAATCGTTAAGAACAATGGGCCGTTTTTTATCCCTCTTTTTTTGTAAAGCATATGCAATAGTAATGCATTTTTTTTCTTAAATTTTTTGTTTTTTCCTTTCGGAATAGAATTTGTTTTATTTTGATGGTAGTTTAATCCTAATTGAGTTGACTCTTTTGTTATGGAGGTATAACACTGGTCACTGGGCAGTCATTACAACAGCAGTCATTTCATTGGCGCCAGTAACATAAAAAAGACAATCGAGATCGATATTCTTTACAGTCGTTATGACAATTGGAAACGTACGTTGTATATGCTCAAGCTTGTCTCTATTGTCTCCTCTAAGTGATATTCAGGTATCTAAAGATGCTAATCCACAGGATTTTCACTTACCTTAATATCAACTCATATCGCTTTTTATTTTCCATAAGGGTCTTGTGTTGTACTCACGCAATGAAGATGTGTACCAGTGCCAGCAATCATTAGGTACGTAAAGGATTCTTTTAAGAACCTGGTTTCCTTAGTGATTTCTTGGCTAAATATTCGTTCCATCGACCTTAAAAAAATCGTGGGCTATGGAATGGAAAATTGGCAAATTGCAGGTCTCATTCTTTCTTAAAAATCAACAACTTGCATTGGCAAAATTGGCAACTTTGAGTGCAAGGAAAATTTTATCCCAATTTGTATGACGATGTTATAACGTTTATACGATTATGTGTAAAGAGAGTCGAAATTCAATTTTGTTTAAAAAACTTTAGTATAAAATTTAACTTGCTAAATAGCCGGTGATTTTGCTACGAAACTATTTCTAAAAAATCCAACACTAAAATTAACAGTCTGTCATTCTTTCGCATTCAATTTAACTCCAACATTTTGAATTGAATAATTTAGACTTAAGTAATACAATACGGTAAATAACAAATACAAAAATAACTGTTTGCAACTGTTAAACCGCTATCTTTTGCTTCTAAGCCTTCTCACAACTTGCAAAAACTGCCTACATACAGGTTGTTTAATAAAATTCATTAAAATTTAATGAAATTCATTTACATTGCAAAAAAAAAAAAAAACAAAGTAGATCGATCTAGTCAAACAGAAAGAATAGAATTTCCTTGATCTAAAATGATTGTTCAAAATTTCAAAATAAACTACAAAACTATGAATTCGATTTTCTATGCATGAAGCTGCAAATTGAATATATTAAAATTAATATTGAATGCTTTGTGTGATACTTTTAGGACGGACAGATTTAAAGTTGTAAATTTGTTTAAAAAAAAACACGTGACGCTAACTTACAGTAAAAATATTAATAACCAGCGCAAGTAAATGGGTCTTTGCAAAAAAGTACTTTTTTAATTGGTGACTTTTTGTTCGTCGGCTGGTAGATTTTGGTAAATTTTTTAATACAATTTTTTGCAGACAGACGAAGAACTCTTAACCGAGCCAGTCTCTTAGATTTGTAAACAGTTAAAAAACTTTGAAAGACAAATGTTGAGAATTAGTTTTTGGCATCGAAACTTGTATAGTTTTTCGCAGCTTTTTAACTTGATGAAAGATCCTTTTGCTTAATGATACCATTTTATTTACTTAAACATATTCCGTAATTATTTTTAACAGGTAAATAACGTAGATTTATGTATAAATAAAAAAGTGAAGGTAAACTCACCCGCCAATTTTGCTTTTTGCCTTTGTTAAATTTAACTTGTACTGCAATGTGATTGATAATGGGAATTCCTTTACTATTTTATTTTCTAGAAAATGGAGTAAAATAATTGCTTTCTCAAGATTCCCTGTCTATGAAAACACTTGTATTTATGTTGGCAAAGAATTCATTAGGACATCCTCGAAGAATCTTCAGGTTTAATTACATGATATGTTAAAAATGTTAAGCTCGATTCTGTAACTCTCAGTACGAGAGAGTTGTTTTCTTTTTCCACTAATGAATAAAAGCCGGAAAATTTTAAAGAATTTGCAATTGGTTATCGTATGCCACATCATTTTTATCACACTTTTCTTAGATTTAAATTCCTTTATTTTAATTTTCCATAAATTCAAAAATTTTCTAATCGTTTTTTCTTGCTTGAATTTCTTGCAGAAAACTAATTTAATTTACCCAATAATATTAACGTACCCTCGTAAATCCAATCAGACGGAGTATGTTCTAATAATAAATATTTTTTTTTTAGATATTTTTTCTGTGTTATAATTGTCTTTATTTAAAGCAAACAAAAAAAAGCAAAAGACAAAGGTAGAAAATTATTAGATAATTTTAACCCGATAATAACGATCACGAAATTGACGTAAATGGTATTATTTACCCACTGTGTAATATAAAAAAGCAACAACAACAATATGCATAACAAACAAAAAAATGTTTATTTAATTAATTTATCAAAATAAAAAAAGAGTTGTTTGTTGCTAACAAGTTTGCTAGCAGATAGTAAAATGGCTGGCCCTATCAGATGTAAATTCGCTCAATATATTAGACAGGTAAGGCAGGGCATGCAGGAAAGAAAAGCAGTTCGGTCGGGCATAAAATAACACTGTCCTCTACTGAAAATTCCTCTACTTGTACTAAATGTACTAAATTTTATAAAATTCTATTCTAAATAATTCAGATTAGTTTTTTAAGGCTTCTATTTGTCATAAATATGTATTTTCATATATCACCGTCTCCTGGGAGCCGAATTTTCGCCGATTTATGTTTTTTTTTTAAAGCAATTTAAAATATTTGAAATACATTTATAAAAAGCTGTGGACCGATGTCTTTCAATGTTTTTCTTAAATTTCTTGGTAGACTGCATTCAGATAAGGAAATTAGCAAGTCTCTTTCTGTCTCTTATAATGAAACGCTAAAATTTCAATGCATTCGGAAATTACTCTTATTCACTCTTTCCGAGCAAAACTAAGAATTGTCGTGCACAGAAAAGAAAACAAAAATAATTAAATAGCCAAAGCTATTGCAAAGCTATGCATTTAAAAAAACTATCGGCGGCCACAAGACGCTTTTAAACTTCTTGGCCCTGTTATCTGCTTCTAACTAAATTTGAAGCAAACATTTTTTCTATGTAAATAATTAAAAAACAAATATTACTCTTTCAGAAAAATTCCAATAATTATGAAAAAAACCCCAGAAAAAATAAAAAAACCCAAATAAATTTGTAGAAAAAAAAAACCAGTTAAATTATATACAATATAATGATTTGAAATCACAGCAACATTTCAGCGTTAAGACATTTAACTAAATGTACTTGAACTTGTACGTGAACGCTTATAATTATAGTTGACTTTAACTTATGGCACAAACAGTGTTTCACAACATTTCATTTCAGATAATTTGTAAAATATTTCAGTCATTGATACGTGTATGTCAAAAGTGACAGTAAACAATTTTACTTTGAACAATTTTATGTAACGTTTGCAATATGATTTAACAAACGCATAGTTTTAAATTTATTGACTTGTTTTTTTTTAAGGGGATTGGTATAACTTGAAGGTCTTTTCATAATCAAACAAAGGGAAAAATATTTAAGAATAAAGTTTTCGAGAATTTTTAATGATTTAAGTCAAAACTTGCAGTTTAATAGTGAGTTTTTTTTATTTATTTCATAGTAAATTAAAGCAGAAAATATTAGACGGATTTTTTTTCAAAGAACTTACGTTTAATTAGAATTTTATTAAAATGATAAGGGGTCCAAATATTTTCAAGTCGTTGTAACCTTCTTAGTGCTTTGCCTGAAAGTAATTACTGCTCTTGTACATCTTTATCTTGTGTCACTGTTAGGAAAGCGGTAGAACAAAAATTTTTCAACCCTTTAACATTCTGTAAGCATAAAATCAAATGTTGATGTAGTCCATGCGGGTGTGGTAAATGGAGCTACAAAAGTTATTACTTTCACCACTAAAAAGTGTGGTGTATGTGTGTGAATAGCATAAAAAAGAAAGTTATTTAAAACATATTAAGCACACTTGCTGGTTGCATTGATAAAGGTTTTTGCGTATTTGTTAAACTGAAGAAGAAGATCATGAGTGTGAGTTCAAATCCCAGCAGAATCTTAAAGGAAAATTTATTATTGTTAAGTAACCACGGTAAATGTATTGTTTAAAGGCAAATTATTGAAAAACAATAGTTAAGATATAAGGAGTCTTGATTAGAAAAATGTCAATATTTATTATGCAGCTCCGTGATAAATGAGTCCGTGAATGACTAAAATTTTTGCCGGACTATTTTTGTTTTGTTTTAAACCTAATTAATAAGAAATAATTTGTATACCCTTCAAAACAGCTGGAAAAAGCTTATACCTAAGTTTGTCATATTGTTTGTAATTTCTACAATATCCATTTCCGATCCCATAAAGTATTTATATTTGGAGTTCTGATGCATAACGAATTTGTTTAAGCAATGACCATCTGTCCGTCTGTGTTAGTGTTACAATAAACTTTGCCGAGGTACTAGATGAGCTAGAGAAAATTTAAAGACGCCAATCAATCAGACATAGTTTCAAAAAATGCTCTTGAAAATCGCCAATAACGGTCCAAGTCTTTCAGTAAAACACCACGCCTGCCCATAACTTTTCTATGTCATTTTGAACATTAAAGTAACTTTAATCAAAAAAACAAATATATGGAGAAATAGAGAATTAAAAAAGAAGAAAAAACCATAAGGAGAAAAAATTGGCGCTCGCCTATATTTTCCGAGTTATGGGCCTCTGAACTTTTTATAGAAAAATACCATTTTGCAACATATTTTTTAAGACATCAATATGGGTATCATGTAAAAGCTTTTGAAGAGATCTTTAAGGAAATGCTAAAATTTTTTAAAAATGCTTAACCCATTAAGAGCTGATGATATTTTTATGTAAAATTTTTGTTTTCTTATTTTATAATTTCCTGTCACCCTAGGAATTATTTCACTAAACTAGACTTTTAATACATGATGAAGTGTATATAAGATTCGGTATGGCCGAACATAGCACTCTTACTTGTTTATATTAATATTTCATTTTGGTTGTCTCTATGAGTAATTTGCTTTCGAGTAGGCTGATTTTTAACTTAAATAGTTTTTTGATAAACAAAATGGCAGCATATGGATTAAAACTAATCCACTACAGAGTGGCAAGTTGCATTACATCCAGGAAATATGCAGCGTTTAGTGCGGTTCACAAGCTGATGACATTATAGGACCTTCTTTCTTTAAAAATGATGTCGAAGCTCTCGTTACGATCGATAAAGATTGACGGCCAATAATTGCTTTAACAGAATGGCACTACGGATGAAACCACGAACGCAACTATAGAAATTAAAATTCTTTAATTAGTTGATTTCGAGAAATTGACATGACAATTGGAAGCCAAGGTTTGACACCTTTTGAATATTTCTTGTCGGGCCATATGAAATTACTGTTTTGAGCTGTTAAATCAGCAACAATTGACGCCTAAGAGACCAACATTGTTTGTTTAATTTATGAGACAGGGTCAGCAGTATTCGAAATAGTGGCTTAAAAATGAAGGTCTAGAAACCGCTTAGTCAGGAACGGTCGCAGTGGACATATGATTGGAATAATTTTCAAATGTTAAGAGCTTTAAAATACAAAAATTTGTTTGTTTCTTATTCGCAGAAATTTTCTTATCAGCAATTGAATATCAAAATTTCAAAAACAAAAATATAATAATGGACTTTAAACTTTTTTTCCGTAATTAAATAATAAAAATTACAAAACAACGCAAATTTATAATCAATTGAAATAGCGGGGTCACAACAAAATTTTCTAGATTTTCTAGATTTTTTTTTTTTTTTTTTTGTAAAATTAAAACTTCTCCTAAATTTTTTGAAATTATTGAAGAACTCACCTGTTTTGAAATCAAATACTTCACTTTTTTATTTTTTACAAAAAACCCCAGTAATTTAGTTAAACGTAAACACGCAATAAATTTCAGCACGTTTTTAAACAAATTTAAATAATTTTTTTTTCTAGACTTAATAAGTTTCTAGTAATTTAAAAAAAAAATTGCAACAAAAACATGCCACTTGGCAAAAGCAATTAAAAGCGAAAACTTACTATTGGCGTTAAATTTCCTACGAACTCAAGCAGCGTGATCAAAAAGCAAACAAGCAAGACTATGCAGGTTGTCTTTTATTATTTATATTTTGAGAGTTTCATACCCAAACAGTAACAACGTAACCCTATTTTTATGTTTAGTAAAACTAAAAAACAAATAGCTTCAAATAACTTAAAATAATTTAATTTATTCAACCCGGTTTTAACTGTTTTCGAATTAAGTGTCCCCGCAGACTAGTGGATTCGATTCTCTTTATTGGCTTGATGCTTCACAACACAACGGAAGGGGGACTAATAAGGGGTCCCATACAATTTTGGCGATTATTTATTCTATTGTCTGTATCATTATTTGCGTTTGACTATTCCCGGCCTAAAACTTAAATACGTATTTTAATAGGCGACGTCTGTATTTTCTACAATTGTATTGGAAAAGTTAAAAAAAAATATTTATTTTATGTTTTTGTTATTATTTGTTTTTATTATTTTTTCATTCTTTTTTTTTAATTTCATGAATAACTAGAAATGCTTAATGGAAAAAAAAACATAAAATTCAAACTCATAAATAATTTTTGCCTGATTGTTGTTAGCAGAAGGAAGTAGCTATTAAATATTTAATTTTAATTTTTTTTTAATTTGTAGCAACTTTTCTTGGAATCATTAAAATTTTACTAACAACTCGCTGCTTTTACGAACATTCGATAATTAAGATATAAACATTCGATTATTTGTTAAAGTATAAAGTAGGAATTTATCTGAAATTTGTTAAACACAAACGTGAACCTTACAAGTTCAAGATCAAGTCTGATATTTACTAAAATGAAATTAAAAATAAATAAATAAAAAAAACTTAAAAAAAACTAAAAATATTTGCTTAAAAAATTTTTTGTAGACGTTTAATTTACCTAAATTAAATTATTCAAAATTTTATTTAAAAAAATAAATAATTTATTTATGTGTCTATTTTTTATAATGCTTTTATGCTGTTCTGTTTTTTATTTCTTTGTAAACGTCTTATCTAGCGTTTTTTTTTTAATTAGTTTGTTTGCGCCTTTAGCTGTCGAATCAAATTTTTTAGATTAAATTTTTAAGATTAAGAGAACTGCTTATTTTAATCAAATATATTCTAAATTATTTATGTGTTTCTATAATTTGATTTACTCTAGAATATTGCCGTTTTGTTCTTTTGTGAAATAAGCGTTTTTTTATCATACAGTTTTATTGCTTTTTTAATATTTAATAAAGCTATAAAAAAATTAAGAAAGTCAAAAAATTTTTATTTTTTCTTGTGCTTATTTTGAAGATTTTTTTATTTAGTACTTTTATAAATTAGTGTTACGTTCTTGGCGATTTTGTATAATTTTAGAGGTTTTTATTGCAACAAATTACTCAATTTATTTTTATTATACTTTTATTATTATTTTTTATTATTATTTTTTTTTCTTTATATCAAATTTTCGTCTTTTTGCTTAAACTTCTATAAATTTGTATATTTTCGTAAGGTTTTCGAAGCTTTTTAAAATATTAAATATTAAATTTTTTATTTTTTTTTTTTTACTTTTTTTTATAAATTTGTTAATTTTTATTATTTGGCTGTTTTTTATGTATCTATTATTTGTTATTAACCTTTTTGTTAAATTAGTGATTTTTATGATTTGGCGATTTTTCCCAATTTAGTGGCTTTCATTAATAATGATGATGATTTTTTATGTTTTTTTAATTGTAATTAATCTTTTTTTATAAAATTAGTGATTTTTTATTATTTGGCGATTTTCCTCAATTTAGTGGTTTTCATTAATAATAATAATGATGATGGGTTAATTTTTTATTTTTTTGCTTAATTTGAATTAAAGTTTTATATTCTTCGAATAAAGTATTTTTATACCTTTTTTAAAGAATTTTTATTTATGAATATTTTTTTAAGAATTTTTATACGTTTTTAGTAATCTTTAATACAACTGACATTTTTTTAATATGAATGAAAAGAATTAAAACTAAAGATTATATTTTTTCTTGTTAAATATTTTATTTAATTTTCCACTGCTGTCTTTAAAAACATTTTAAAAGGATTTAATTTTATGTGTTTGCATTTTTTTTTCGCTTATCAAAAATATATGAGCATTCGGCACAAGGCGCATTGAACAGATGACTGCGTCAGATCATGCGGTCAACATATGTTTTAGCTTTTACATGTATTTTATTTTTGTAGAAACTTTTGAGCTGTCAAATACATCTGGCAATATAGGATAAATAAGAATGCCACTAAAAATATATTGAAATACATAAACACATATTGCGAGACGTTTTTGACAGCTCAAAAGTTTTTACAAAAACAAAAAACACGTAAATGCTCATGCATTCACCTGGTATCAATATGCCTTGGTTCGGCATTTATGAGAAATTATAGCATAAATAAAATTGTAAAACAATTAAAGTTTAATTAAATAAAACAAAATAAAATATTAATTAAATTAGCTCCGATACTCGTACGTGTATTAAATAAGGATAATACTCCTTCAATGATGTTTGCATACAAATTTCAACCAACTCTATATAGAATTTCATTTTAATCTCATAACAATTATGCTCTTTAATCCTTCTTTTAGAGTTCAACAAAATTAACAGCAAAATGGAACGTTCCATTTATCATTCCAATTTCATAGAAAACTCTTCAAATTCAAGCTGTGAAAATATTTTAAAAATAGTCGAACAACCACAAAATCAAGTTAAAACAAAAACATACAAACATCTCACCGAAAATAGCGAAATACAAAAATCCCCATCAATGACGCTTAAGACCTTACAAAATGCACCACAATCTTCTCCCGCAACAGCAGCACAACGTAAGAAACGATTACAGAGACAAAAGTCAACAGTGTACAGTGGCGATGAAACGGAGTACGCTGCCGATTTAGAGGAGGAAGAAGACGATGAAGAAGATGAGGGCTATGGCC
Source organism: Cistogaster globosa (assembly GCA_937654795.1). NCBI lineage: Eukaryota > Metazoa > Arthropoda > Insecta > Diptera > Tachinidae > Cistogaster > Cistogaster globosa. The sequence goes on along the minus strand of OW569407.1, from coordinate 93,545,823 downwards.
ACAATGAAAGAGAATCTTATTTAAATTTACCTGGCCTTACAAATATGACGACAATAAGTCAAAAGAAGAAACAAATACGTTTTCGCAACAAGCAACAAAGTGAAAAACTTAAATTAATGAATCAACATGCACCCATTGAAAAGACCTACTCCTCTTTATCGCTAACCTCTTCGCTAAATTCATCGAACACCGCTGGTTCAGTGGGCAGTCATGAGAGGCGTCTTAAATCAGATGGTTCATTTGACTCGTTACCTGAATTGCCTCATCATTTGATTGGCGGTGGACAATTGCCGAGACAAAATTTTATTTTAAAACGTGATAACTCAATACATTCCGATTCTAGCCGTTATTCTAGTGTTGATAGTTTGCTAGAGGCTCGTAAGCCTGATCCCGAAGCTATTTTAATAAATCTCGGCTTTGGTCCGGTGGGCTCAGAAGATATACTCTCACGCATACCAAAGCGTTTTTTAAAACCCTCTCAACTACGTGGCATAGACACTGAAGCCTTTATCAAACGTTTACAACTCGCCAATACCCTGGCCGATCACAGTGTTTTGGGCTATCGCGGCTTAACGGGTAATCCCGATGCACCGCCTTCTCATATTGTTGCCAAAATAATGGAACGTTTTGAGGTCAATGAGCGTAAAAAATCACTCACCTCTTTTGAACGAAGATTGCGATGATATTTTTTTATTAAACGTTCTATTATTATTTTAATTTTTTTTTAAGTTTGTTAATAACAAAACAGTTAAAACGTTTGCCATTCATATTCCAATTAATATTTTATTTGCATAATTTACAAGATATTCTTGTGTGATCTTTACTTAAAAATAACTTTTTTTATTTTTAATGTTAAATTGTTAAACACTTTCCTAAGAAAAGAATGTACTTATTTTTATTTTATTATTTGCCAGTTTATTTATTTTTAAGTTAAATTGTTACTTAATTTTATGTTAAACCATGTATTAGAATAACTAAAAGAGAAATAAATATCATCAAAAATTATATGGTCCGGCGATATTACTTGTGTATACTGCGTGGCCCCATGCACTCCTTAAATTTGCTTTGCTTGTTACACTGTAAAAAAGGAAAACGATTCACTCAAAGGGCATTTAAAAATTGTGTTAAACAAGTTTTATTTCACAAAAACAAATCGTGTGTTAAAACAAAAATAAAAGTGATCCATTTGTAACTACAAATACAAAGAACTAAGAAGCGTTAATTCGTTTAAATGAAATTTCCTAAATTTTCTTAAATATTTATTGAAATCACTTAATGAGCTTGAGGGTAAAGACATCACTGTTTGGCATTTAATGTAGAAAAAGAAAACGATCTAAATGCAAACAAGGACAGCACTGCAGCTACTGAATGGTTGGCTCATTTGAACGAAATTAAAATTACTTTTTATATTAATACAAACCTTTTTACATTAGAGCTGTAAATTATAAACCTTATATTTTAAAAATATATTCAGGATATTGTATCATTTTTATTATCTCTTTAGATGCTTTTATTTGCATAATAGCTTATGGCAGAAAAAAAAATTAGGTGTCATACAGGCGAGTAAAATCGTCTAGATGTTTTTATAAGGGAATGATCTGGCAACTTTTTTTATACATATGTTTATGTACGTATAGGTATGACTTAATACAAAAAATAATGCTGTAAAAACCAATAAGAGAAACTTATCACTGTGCAATCCACCAAGGTAAGGCTAACTAACCCCAGATCAATTTTATCCCCACCCTAATGGAATTAATGAAATTTTTAGTACATGACATAATTGTTCTCCTGTCTAATAAAAATGATTATCCATCATATTTTTGCAACTGATTGTATTTTGTGACGGAGTAATAATCTTGACTCAAACATTAGCTTTTGTTGAGCAATAGTCTGCAAACGGTTAATTTTAACATTCTTCGATAACGTTCGAGAAATCGAAACGTTGTTTTTAAGTGGGCTTTCAGTACTTTTTATAACTTCTTCTTTGGCATGAAAAACATGTCACTTAAAGTTATGATACACTTTAGGAATAAGAATGCATTTTTTTAAAGGTCTGTCCCTTTTGCTTATCTTTTATGCATTAAAAAAATAGTTTTTATGCGAGCAGAGTTGTATTGTAAGTTCCATCTTTTTTGTATGACAGTGTTGTACCTAAAAACACTGTTTCCGATTTTTATGAGACAGAATTCCATCAGATTGTTTTTCTAAAGAATCGTACGATTGTGTAGGATAGTTAGTCGTAATCTTTAGTAACGATTTAAAAAAAAAGAAAATCACACGTTGTTGCTGTCTAAGTTTATGCTTTATCATGATGCAAAACTTATGATTTTTGTTTTTCACACAAATCTGTGCAGCGGGTAGCGCCATGTAATCATTATGAACGAAAATTCGGAAATGGTTAAAAGTACCTTGATTTTCTACTTGGTGCGAACAGATTTTCTTAAACTTCAGCTCATCAAACGTTCTAGTCTCACTCGTGACTCATGTATGATGATTTTAGATTAACTAGAGCTTGATCCTAAAGTTTGTTTCGGTAACTATTAAAATTATCTTTTAATCGCCTGTTTTTATTCCACGAGCCAGTTATGAAATCCGAATTCTATAACAATTTACACGCTCCCTTGGGATGTCCCTTCTGATTTCTGTAAGTACAGAGCCACTACATTAACAGACTAGTTTGCACTTCGAATTTTCATTACAGATCCATTTTCAACGCCATTGATAATCCGAAACAATACGAAGCATTAAAACTGCCCTTTAGTTAAGCAAATTCATTATTTATTTCGTTGAATAAGATTCTTTGATAAAAAAAATCAAGGCAAAAGTATTCTTAAAAACATTGAGTCAGTTCGAAAAATTCTCCACTTGTACTTCTTCAGTAAATTTAATTAAAATTCCTGCTACGAGGGCTGCTATATATATTTCTGGCCTGGCAACACTGAGTGCTGCCAAGTGTAATCTGACATTTTCATTGGAAAGTTCGTCATTTTTAAGCATAATCGTACTCAAAACGTTTTGACGTACGACCATTATTTGTGTTGTTTACAGTGACTTGAAAAAATTAATATAGAAAAAAATGGAATTAACTCGTGAACATTTTCGTGCCATCATTTTTCACAACTTTCGACGTGGATTATTACGACAAGAGTGCATTGATGAACTTAAATCTTTGTATGGCGATGAAGCACCATCCTATAGCACTGTGAAAAATTGGTATAATGAATTTAATCGTGGCCGAAGCTCGCTCAAAGACGAATTCCGTGAAGGTCGTCTAAAAACGGCTGTTGTGCCAGAGAACATTGATGCCGTGCGTGAACTCATAATGCAAGATCGACATGCGACATACCGAGAGATAGAGACATCCTTGGACATTTCTTCCACCAGCATACATTCGATACTGCATTAACACCTAGCCGTAAAAAAGGTTTGTTCTCGTTGGATCCAGCACAATTTGAAAGTCGCTCAAAAAAAGACTCGTGTCGATTGGTGCAAAGAAATGTTGCAAAAATACGATTGCGGTGCTTTAAAAGACGTTTATAAGATCGTCACAGGTGACGAGTCATGGATCTATGCGTATGAGCTCGAAACGAAACAACAATCGACCGTGTGGGTCTTCAAAGACGAGCAAAATCCAACGAAAGTTGTTCGTGGAAGAAGCACTTCGAAGCAAATGGTCGCCTGTTTCTTCGGCAAAACTGGTCATGTGGCGACTGTTCCGCTTGAGCAACGTAGGACGGTCACTTCTCAGTGGTACACTACAATTTGTTTGCCTGAAGTCATCGGAGAAATTCGAAAAACCAACAAGAGAAGACGAATCATTGTTCAACATGACAATGCGAGCTCTCACACATCGGCTCAAACCAGAGCGTTTTTGACCGGCCAAAACGTCAAATTAATGGGTCATCCGCCGTACAGCCCTGACTTGGCACCTAATGACTTCTTCTTGTTTCCGCACATCAAGAAAAAAATGCGTGGTCAACGATTTTCGTCGCCAGAAGAAGCTGTTGAAGTGTTCAAAAACCATGTTTTAGAGGTGTCTCAATCGGAGTGGAAAAAGTGCTTCGACAACTGGTTTGAGCGCATGCAAAAGTGTATAAATCATGCTGGAGAATACTTTGAAAAACAATAAAACCATTTTTGATTATAAATATTCGCATTTTTACTATTAGGCCAGAAATATATAGAGCAGCCCTCGTACAATTAAGTAGCGCCTTGTTTATCTGATGCAGCGCAGTCATGAGTCTTCGATCAAATCTATTACTTCTGATAAATTTTTTTTAATTTAAAAAAAAGAAATTATATTGTTTGTGAAAAACTACATTTCACTGTGGGCTGAAAAATGTGACAGATGACTAAATTCTGTATTGGAAAGTTGGCAACAAAAAGTCGAGCTGTCAAACATTAACAACTTTTAATGTACAACGAATTGATTAAAAGCGATTGAGGAATAGTAATAAATAAAATTCTATTTTTATGTATTTTCGTCTCTTCGACCCACTGTATTTCATTATTAAGGTGTATTTACTGATATCTCTTGTATTTTTTACAGTTAAACGAAAAGTTGCTTTTATTGGTTTAAAGCAATTGAACCCCGTCACATAAATATTTTCATAAAAATTTTTAAAAAAAATTTTGAGCCAAACCTTTTTTGTATCATTTATTTATTTATTTGTTTGATTGCTTATTTTAATTTTTATATTTTTGTTATTCAAGGCACTATGCAAATAAAAGATATCGAATACCACGAACTGTATGAAAATGTAGCTGAGTATCGTTGATGAGTGAATAATTAAATGTAAAGAAATTTAATTCAGAGTCTTGAAATCGATATACAAGGTTACAAAGAAAATTGATTTTATTCGCAAAATAAATAGTGTATGAATGTGTGGAGGAACATGTGCAGAAATGTAAAAAAATAAACAAACAAACAAAAAAATATTAAAATAAAAATATATCAATTGAAGACATTTAATAACGTATTTTAAGATGAAACTTTATTGGTTTGACAATTTAATGAAAACTTTTCCGCTTCTATTAAAATAGAATATTTGTTTCAATGCATGCAAATATTTACAGTTTTTTTAACGTCACTCTTTGATGACGTTAAGTTATAGAAATGAAATGTTGACACACTTAATATTTATAATATTTTTAATAAAAATAGTTTTTAAATATTTTACAGTAAGAGAAGGAAGTGAACTGACTATTAAGTAGTTTAATATGAAGCATGGAAATTTTGAATATCATTTCAAATCATCCAATAGGTACAAAAAACTAACATTTTATGGAAATTGATTCCAGAGATGGATGTCTTACCACAGGGTCTCAATATCCAACTGGTTTGACCCATTTTAAAGGAAGAGAAGAAATAGGAGAAAGAACAGTATCTGTGATGCCCACGAATTAACGCTAAGCTCGTAAGATGATCCCTAACGAAAACCGATAATATCGGGTCTGCGATCTAACGTTTTTTTTTTTCAACTATTGCTTATTTTGTGAATGTTAACACTTAGCTCATGTTTGATTTGAAAATTAGTTTTATCCTTCCGCTGATTGAATAAGGTTGTATATACGGTCGAAACACGCTGAGAAATATTGCGTTATTACTTTGAAAATCATGGTGTGGAATGTGTGCGAAAACTGCGTACGGATTTTGGAAGAAGAGAAGCACCGTCAGCTCCGTATGTTCGTTATCTTGTAAAAAAATAAAAGAAACTGGCATCCTCGTCGATAAAACAAAGCGTGAAAGGCCAAAAAGAGCGCGCACACCCGAGAATATTGCTGCTGTGGCAGAAAGTGGGCGTGAAGCGCCATCAACAACAATTCACCGACGTTCTCAACAATTGAACATTTCGGAGACATCGCTGAGACGAATTTTGCATAAAGACCTTGGTATGACGCCATACAAAGTCCAATTAATTCAGGAGTTGAAACCAACTGACCAACCAATGCATTTTCGCTTCGCTAAGTGGACCTGCGATTGACTTACAAAAGATGCCGATTTTGCCAAAAAAATCATCTTTTCAGATAAAGCTCATTTTAATCTTGGCGGGTATGCAAACAAGCAAAATTGTCGAATTTGGGGTACAGAAAACCCGCACGCATCCATTGAAAAGCCGGTGCAGCCAAAACGAGTCACTGTTTGGTGTGGATTTTCGTCCCGAGACATAATTCGGCCATTTTTCTTCGAAAATGAGCAAGGAGTGGCCGTTATAGGGTCATGTTGAACGAATTTTTGTTCACAAAAATTGAAGAGGAGGATATTGGCAACATTTGGTTTCAACAGGACGGCGCTACGTGCCACACAGCCGCAGCTACACTCGATGTCTTGCGCCCTGTTTTTGAAGAACGCATTATCAGCCGCAGAGCTGATGTCGTTTGTCCACCTCAGAGCTACGATTTGACACCGTTGGACTATTATTTAAGGTGTACCGTCAAAGATAAGTGTTACGCCGATAAGCCACAGACAATTGACGCCTTTAAGAGCAATATTCGTGAAGCCATTGGTGAAATACAGCTGCACACAATCGATAATGTGCTTATAAAACTGGATTGATCGTGTAGACTACTGCATGGCCAGCCGACGCAGCAATTTGAATGAAATTATTTTTCATTATTAACCGGAAGGATTGCACTTTCAAATAAAATGAAATTTTAAAAAATACTCAGTTGTTTTTTTTTTATAGCATTTTTAAAAGAAAAGTTATTTGGCGGACCCTTTATTTTATACAAGTGATTCCCGACTCCGAAAGAAATAAGTAATAACAGAATTTCACCTTGGATATATTTAGTCTCTCCGAAGTGAAATGTGAAATGTATTATTCCTCCAAATGAAAAGCTAGTAAGTAACCTGTACAGCGCTCCCTACAAAAGTGTGTAAATTTACGTGCTAGTGTCACAGAAAACAGGATTTTTTTATGTTGAAACCTGCTAAAACTTTGACGTTTTAGTAATTTTTTTCAACCAAGGATGTGGCTTGTTGGTTAGTTGCCCTTTTAACCGGGTCATGAACCACTTGATTGTTTATTAAGAGAGTAGGAATTAAGTAATGTAAATAATCTACAAATCATATAAAATAGACATAAGAGTTGGATTTTTCTTCTTTAGTGCAATGACAGGACAATTTCCTTTTCTTTACTTCATAACTTTTTTCGGCTTAGGTTAATTTTTTTAATTTTAGAAAAAAATTAAAAAGAAAAATTATTTATAAATGTCCGCATACATTTTCCGGACCGTTACACCCTTCATCAGCATTCTTCAGGAAATTTTTAAAGTGTGAGTATTTTGTTAAATGAGAGAAATTTTTAAATTTTGAATGAAAACTTAATCGTCCGACACCCAAGTTATACAGAAGCAGTATCGAACACTAGCCAGTCTCATTTTCAAGGAAGAGTGCTTTAATTATGTCTTTCATGCAATCAGTAGTGAGTCTTCTGAACTCTTGAGTGTGACAGTTTAAGTTCAAAAATTATCATTGACTTGTTGTTTAAGAGCACAAAAACTATTTGTTTCTAAGAAACCCTTGAAGATAAGATCTTCTATAATATTAAAGACCAAAAACAAAATCTAAATCTTCTAAATGGACATCATCCAGTTTTTAGTACCTCTCATAGTTTTTTTGTTAGTTGTCATTTTTTCTTGTTTGGCAACACTTTTCTTCTTTCCGATATCGAAAATAGCCACAGCTCTCATCTGATGAATTATTAAGCCAAGTTCTTTGAATAATTATGGCCATTTGAAATTAATTTAAAAATCAAGAAATGGCTTTTAAATAATTTAAATGATTTCTGTCTTTTAACATTCACTTAATAAAAGGGGGTGTGGCTTTTGTTTTTTCTTAAATAAATAAGTGCGATAAGAGTATATTTTTACTTCTTAGTTCGTTTTTGCTTCAATTTTTTTTTTTAATTGTTTGATTTATTAATTTGAATGATCAGCTACAATACAGTGTAAATAAATAGCAGTTGCATTTTTAAGACTTTCCAGTATAATTTAAAAAAAAACTGATTTTTTGATTGTATTTTATTTAAAATATTTTTTATAAACGAACTTGAGCTTAAAGGAAAAAATAATATTTCATTACAAATAATAATATTTCGTTAGAAATCAAAATTTACATGAATTAAATTAAATTAATTTAAATATCCACGGTTCAAGTCCTGATTGGGAAAAAACTTAAAAATTAATAAAAATTTAATTAAAAAAAAATGTATAATTAAGAAAGTATTAAAAATTTCTAAGATAAAAATATCATCATTTTATTATCCGAAACAAAGTTTCCTATTGAAAATGAAGTAACCATCGTGGCACATAAGATGTGGGTTCTATATGGTCCAAAATACAGACTTAAGCTCGACTATATAAGTTTTATATGCCCATGATCGACCGACTGACTTTTCTTTCAGAAACTAATAAGAAATTTTTAAACGCAATAGAATTTAAATTGTAAAAATTAAAAAAAAAATTATTTCCTTCGAAAGTTCATTAATATTTGAAAATGATTTCTAGACGCTCAGTTTTTTTCGAGCATTGCTTATCGTATGACACGAATAAAACTAGCAATGTTAAATTTCTAGAACTCAAGTGTTGCTGTTTTACCATTGGAAACCAGTAAACCAGTGACTTTAATTGGTTCTACAGGAAATAATCACGAGGTATTAAATCGCATGATATCGGATTGTCATTGATAGGAACATTTCTAAAAACGAACTTATCGTCAAATTTTAATTTTAATAAGTCGATGGTTGTATTCCCCTAATGCTACGTAGCGCCGTCTTTAGAGGTCATTATGTTAATTTTCGAATCGAAAAGGGTGAATAGGATTTTGGAGGCGGTGTCCAAGCTATTATATTTTTTGGCAAAAGCTAAAAGGGGTCTCAAGTTTTGTGGCAATCCTGATGATGGCAACCATAATTAATGCTACGAATACTCTTTTTGCTATGCTCTACCAATTGGCAGTAGATATAAGATCTACCGCTACCGGCCATAACACTTTTGGTAAGAACATCGAGCAGATTGGCCGTCGTTGATGCATAGAACCATAAACCATATGATTGTACTGGCATATTGAAAGTTTTGGAATGTGTTCCAGAATATAAATGGATACATTTTAACTTTCACCATATAAGTGATGTAAAATTGTACATTTTGATATGAATTTTACCCTGTGACCTATTTATTCAATAATACTGCTATAATCTTTAACACAACTGTTGATTAAAAATAAACAGGCATTGTGTAGATCAGAAAGTTTAATAAGATTTCAGAGCTCAATTACACAACAATTTTCTTTTGCATTAATGGAATGAAATGAATGCTATGCAATGTCGCAGATTGATTAAATATTTAATTGATTTTAATTGTTTGGAATGTGTAAACAATATTTATTTTAAAGATACGTTTAAGTTTATTTTAACAAAACAACCACAAATGTAATCTAAACAACAAAACGCTGTCAAAAAATTTGTACAGACGCAATTTAATTAAAAAACATTAAATTAAAAATTTCTTTAAAAAACGTTTTTTTTTTTTGATTATTGAAATCACTAACTGCAAACTTTTTATATTAAAAAATAAGAAAAAATATCAAGTGAAAAAATTGTCGCTCTCCCATATTTTGTGGGCCTCTGAAATTTCCATAAAAAAAGTTCGATTGTCAATATGATCAATTTGGGTATCATTCAAAAGCTTTTGAAGAGATCTTTTCGGAAATACTAAAATTTTTTCAAATTGCCTAACCCATTAAGAGCCAATGACATTTTATGTAAAATTTTATAGCGTACTTAATTTGTTTCTTTCTTATTTTTAAGTTCTCAGTCATCAAGATATTTTTTTTTTTTTTGATAGGAGCTACTTCACTTAACTAAATTAACATACATGGTGAAGGATATATAAGATTCGTCATAGCCGAATATAGCACTCTTACTTGTTGTTTTAATATTTTGTTTATTTATAAGGAAATTGTTTTTGGCAAAGGTACGAAATGTATAGCTGTTACAAAGTTTATGTAAGTACATTGTAGTCACCTAAAATTCTTTAATGCGTTGCATAAACATTTGACAGGCACATTTTAGTGGGGTCTTGAGTATGATAGCCAATCCTGGCCTTTAAGGCTGGGGCACATAGAATCCGTCATACGTTGTACTTTGACAAATTTAACTAAAATCAAAGTAACGACGGATGTGGTTGGCACAATGAATACTTTGCTGACGGATGTTAAAGTTTGCTCTCTATTTTTAATCACTTGTTAATTTAATTAAATTTGTATTTTATTGTTTGCCACCAAAATTGTTTTATTAAAATCACAAAACACAATTGAAACACAGCAAGAGTTAAAAGAAAATAGAGAAGAAAAAGCAGTTGATAGTTGTCCAAGTATTCAACATACGTCAAAAGTTAAAAGTTGACCAACTTTCGTACTTTGTGTTGACGGACATGTATTGATTGTGACAACGCTCATAAGAAAACATGTATTTTAACTGACTTGCCAGTTGAATTTGTCAAAGTTTAACGTATGACGGATTCTATGTGCCCCGACCTTTAGCAATTTTGTTTTTGTTAAAATATCATTATGCAGTGTGGTATTTTTTGGTACAATTTTGAAAAATCCCACAGTTGTATCGCTAAGTACTATTAGGTTTTTGTTTGGGATATCTGGCAAAAATCAACGAGAAGTTGTTTGAAATGTCGTAAGTACTATTACTGTGTAAAAATATTCTTTGGGAAAAGCCAACTTTATAATTAACAAAAAAATTTTTAAGTTGGCTTAAGTTTTTCATATGACTGAAATTATGTACTTAAGGGTTATTAAGCGTCTCCCTTTTAATATTTTCCCTTTAATATTCATAATATATAATCATAAGCTTCTTTGTGTAAAAATTTTATGAAATCGAATTATTCCCCTAAAAACTACCGCAGGATATGTTTGTCTTAAAGATTCCTGACTTTCTGAAGCTTTTGTTCTGTAGTTTGTAGAATGATTGGTCTCCGAGGAATGCAGTGGCGTAAAAATGGAGGATAAGATTTTTGGTGTCTGACCCTGCTAGTGCCGTAAGTCCTAATCAACAGAAGCCTAGAAGACCTGTGCCGATTATGGGCGATACCTTTTAGAAAAAAGTGATATGTATTTATTGTTTTGATTCAACTCGTGGAGGGCGCTATGCCCCAACAATGGCCATCGCTTGCACAATATGAGCTTAAATAGTCTCTTACTTTTTATTAGGACGCAAAGTTTCTTCTGCCACTTACTTTGAGTGTTAGTGTTAAGACAGAGAAAACAACAGAATTTTTCAAACGTCCCATTGTGTGGCGCATCGAAAGAGAAAGCAACCGAAAATATTGGAAGCAAAAAATTAAAGTTCTATATAAAAGTTAAAAGCAAACAAGCTGTTCTTCATTTGGTCTTTACTGTAACAGCGTTAATATAAGTCTGGTTTTTTGTTCGATTTTTTGGCAGATGTAAACACATTGTTATTCAGCATCCGGTCGCAACGCAATGGCTTTCAATGCTTGCCATAAGACCGCCATATTAATATGTAAAAAAATTATAAAATTTGTATAAACTTTTTTTAAAAAATAATTCCTTAAAATAAAAAATTCATGAAAAGAATAATTAAATTTAAGAGCTTTTGTATGAATGAAACCAAAAATTCCAAAAAAAATTTATACCGTAAAGGTTGAAGGTGAAATGTACAAAAATATCTTAAAATCATTGATAAATTAAACAAAGAAATACTGAAATCGAATTTTGTTTAAAAATATTCTTTTTGCTTAAAATAGAAAAAAAAAATAAAATTAAAATAATTTTAAGTCTCTCACTTATTTTTAGAAAGGAAGTGGACAAAAGAATCAATTCAAACAACAATATTTTGTTTTTATATATTTCTCTTCTTCTTTTTTTTTTGTTTTTTTGTTTTGTAAAGGAAATAGGATTTTGTTATTGTTCTAAACACAGAAAATATAAAACCAAAATTAAAATTGTAAATGTTTTATTTTCAGCATTTTATTTATTTATTTTATTTTTTCTAGTACTTTGGCAAGTAATTGTATTCTGTATTTGAAAACATTTATAAAACGATGGGTTGCATTTAAATATTTTTATTTATTTTTTTTACAAAAATCGTTTGTTTTGTTTATTTGAATAATTTAAAAAACACCTGTATTTAATTTTTAAAAGGCAGTTATTATGGGTTTTCTAATAAAAAATTATTAAGTTAAAGACCGCAGGAATGCTTATTTTTTATTAAATAAATAGCAATTACCGAGTTTTAACAATAAACAAAAATTATATTTGAAAATTAACGTACAAAATTATTTTGTTTCTAAATATTCTGAGATGGTAGAAAAAGCTTTGTACGCAGCTATCCACGCTTCACCACTGTGTTACTCTGGTGAGACATGAACCACTCGATACCTTGTTTAGTAGCCTTAACCATCCACAGACCAATCCACGTCGCTTAACATCCAAGTTATTTATCCATTCCCTTTTTCCAATAGCCCCAACTTAACATCTGCCGTATACTGCAATCATTTTATTATTCCTTGAATTTTATTATTCCTTGCTTGAATTCATGATCTTCTGTTTTACGGCACGCACGTCTATCAACGCAGCCATTAAGGTTGCTCGACTAATGTTAGTTAATTGCCGTATTATTCTATACAATTATGGTGGAAGTAACTTATTCACCTCTGTTTTTTACCATGCACATACGGACAACAACAACAGGAGTTGCCATATCTTATTTTCATAGCAATATGTTATAATTCTTATTTAGTTTATGTAAAATTTTTTATAAATTTTAGGTTTGACTATTGTTGTTTTCAGGATTTCTTTTTTATAAAAGACGCGCTATTCATGATATACTACTCTGTTGCTCCGATAATACTTGACCTATTCCATGTCCTGTTTGGTAAATATGCTTTCTTCACCTGCGCCTATATTCAGATAACACTAGGCTAAAGCCCCCGATGTAAACTTGGGAATTGGGATAACTTTGTTTCTCTGACTATAATTGTTCCTAAGGCCTCTTGTTTACTAAACAAGCGCCTTCTACAGAACACTGTAATTTACGCAAACAGGCATATAATACTAAGCTGTACTCCCGCAAAGATTTTAGTCAGGGTTTCATATTTTTTTCAACCAACGCTGCTAATTTCTTTTTTAACTAAAGGCCGGGGCACATAGAATCCGTCATACGTTAAACTTTGACGTATTCAACTGACAAGCATAGTCCCAATCAATACGTGTCCGACAACGCAAAGTACGAAACATGGTCAACTTTTAACTTTTGACGTATGTTGAATACTTGAACAACTATCAACTGCTTCTTCTTCCCTGTTTTCTTTTGACTCTTGCTGTGTTTCAATTGTGTTTTGTGATTTTAATAAAACAATTGTGATGGCAAACAATAAAATACAAATTAAATTTAAAAGTGAATAAAAATAGAGAGCAAACTTTAATTTAACATCCGTCAGCAAAGTATTCATTGTGCAAACCTCATCCGTCAACACTTTAACATTAGTTGAATTCAACAAAGTACAACGTATGACGGATTATATGTGCCCCGGCCGTAAAGCTCATTTCTTGATCATCTTTCAGATGGCGCCTTAAGTACTGCTAAAATATACAAGCGCCTTCACCAACTTATAAAACGCAGTTGTCCAACATTTATTTCGTTTTCTTATTAGAGACTCCAAAAGCTGCTGTTTCCAACAAAAGCTCTTTCTATATTTATGTTTTAATTCTCATTTAGTTTATGATGTTTGAACTTACAAATGGGGCAAATAAAAAATAATCCGAACTTAGTTAACATTTATTCTGCTGTTTTGTAGCATCATGTACTGTTTATTTAAATTTTTTAATTTTTTGTATCGGTTGTATAGTTGTATTGTTACACAACAAAAATCTACAACATAAAAATGTTTCATACTCTCGCATTGTAATTTAAATAATTCTCCTACTGATGACTACATATTTAATTTATTGCGCATATTAAACTTTGAATTTGTTCAGATAAATTAGTTAGTCCCAGGTATGGCTTCAATAACATTCTTTAAAAACAACAAAACAATAGAATTATACAGAGTATTACAGACGATAAAACAATTTAACAACACAGAGATAATTTCTGACCCCAAGACCTAGAATCCACTCCCAATTGGTGAGTAACAGCCACATCTTTATCAAATATTCATTGAATATTTAAAAAAAAAAGAGCAATGGCCTGTCAACAAACCCATTTGCCAGATATATTATTTGTTTAATAATCAAATAAAAATATGTATTACAATTCGATTAAAAAATACGTGTTGTATTAAAATAGTACACTCTTATTGAGACACCCTTTAGCAGTAATCAATTTTTAAGACAACCTTCTGGTAATTTTTTAAAAATCTTTTCAAATAGGATCTTCTTTCGCCCCTAAGTACATAACAAAAATTCATACTTATTTTACTTTTTAAAATTAATTGTAAATAAATATTAGTTTCGTCATTTAATGTCACCTTCGAAAGTTCTTTTTTATCGTTTTACGATATTGATTACTTTATTTGTTTATTGTAGTTATTGTTTTTGTTGCCATCAACATACCGATTAATTCTTTAACCACATGAAGAAATTAAAATATAAAAACAATTATTCCCTGCGGTTTAAGTTTGATTTTAATATAAAAAATAATAAATATGAATTTTATTTGCTGTTTTATTTGATTTTTTTTTATATAGAGCAGTCACGTGTTGGTATTGAAAAACAAATTTTGCTGTAAGTTCGCTACAAGTCTACAGCACAGGTTAAAGTAAAAAACAACAACAATAAAAAAATAATAATTAAATGATTTATTAAGTTGAAACTAAGTGACTGTTCATTCACAATACGGGCGAACTAAACTTTTAATATTTTTGGATTGAAAAAGTATATTTATTAGAGATTAATTATGTTTCAAAATAATATTTACATTTTATTAGTTTAAATTATATGTCATTTTGTTGTCATTCTAACTAAAACATGGAGTGTTTTAATACTCCACCAATCTTAATGAAATTATTTATAAATATTTTTAATTATTTTTTTTTTAATTTTTTCCCCAGCCAGGGACTGAACCGTGGATTTTCATAAATCAATTAAAATGTACTTTTTCGGCTTTAGTTCATTTTTTAATCCATGTATTTAAATTATACAAAATTCTTTTATGTCATCAACTGTTTGAGCTTAAGGAAACAACTTCCCTTTTGTAGTTTTATTGAACAAATGTTTAACAGTATAGAAATTATAACAAATTCTTAACGTTGAGACATAAAAGTTTTTTATATTCAAATAATTTCATTAAATTGTTTAAATTAACTTTATTTTTAATTTGATAATCTTTCAATTATTTTAATACCCAACCACTGTTAATTTAAATAACTTAATATCCGGTTTAGTTCTCTCACAAACCATATCTGCGGTTGATTTTTACTACTTTTATTAGCAACCATGTGTCACATCTGTTTTAAATTACGAGGTAAACAACAAATACAAATAACTACATGAGTTTTGTGGTTATAATTTATTTGTTCATGTTTACTTCTATTTTATCTGTTGTCTAATTCACATTATTATTTTGTTATGGAAAATAAACTTAAATTAAAACAAGGCAAACTTATTTAAGCAAAATAATCGTATTCGTTCGCTCTCTAACGACGAAGCTCGCTCACCAAACGTTTTGTACTTAAAAGCAATTTTATACCTACAATTTCTTTTTTTTTTTTATATTAAATGTGTCATTTTGTTTTTAGCAAAAATTAAAATATCAAATAGTGTACTTAAGATATGCATTTGTTAAACAAATAAAAAGCGAGTAAAAATGCAAAATTATCTGCAAAAGTTGTTGACGTGCAAACAAAATAACTGAGAAAAATTATTTGTGTTTTTCATGTGTGCATTTGCATTTCGTGTCGTGCTGTTTATTATCGGCAATTGATTTGTATTTCTTAATTAACATTTCTCTTTTTCTATAATTTTGTTTAAACAAAAATTGTATTACAATGTCGTCACAAAATTCTATTGATTGGTTACACAAACGTGCCAGTTGTTCATCAAACGATTTAAAATGTCAATTTGGACAACAGCCACCAGTTCATCGGGCTTAGATACACCTTCGGGAAATTTAAGTCACCAAAAGCACCTAAAACCAGGCGAGCATCGTAAATCTTCCAGCACTTCAGTTAATCAGCTGCAACAGAATCCGAACAGCAAGACTCAAAGTTCTCCCGGTAGTTTAGCAAACATTCTGACCGGCAGTCATTTTGTTAATCATTCACCCAGTGCCGGCAATACAACACATTCCAATAACGCTATACATATTGGAGTCGCTCTAGGCGCTGCTTCCGCCTTAGCTTCCGCAACTTCGATTATACATCACAGCTCTGGCAGCAGTCAAAACAACAATAACAGCAGCAGTAATAACAATCATAACGGTTGCGGCAATTGTACTTATCCCCACCAACGTCATAGCCTTTCCCAATCACAGCTTTTAAGCTATTCGCCACCAAATCCCAATAAGGTAAGTGCTTCTATATATTTTTTTTAATTATTTATAAACATCTGCTTTTGATTTTTTTATTTTCTTTTTATTTGGAAATTTTAACAAAACTTGTTTTTAAGACGTTTTCTTGGAAGCTGTGTGTTGAGTAAAAGTTTTTTTTTTTATTTTTATTTTTTTCTTTAAACTAGCTTTAATTGTAGCTTTCTTTTTTTATTGTTTAATAACCAGTTTTATTTATTTAGTTTTCTGTTCTATTAAATGTTTTTAATTTTTTTTTTAGTTTATCATCTGAATCATTAACCGTATTTTTTAGGAATTATTTCAAGTGTATTAAAAATATACATTTCATTGAACACATAAAATTTTTATCATAAAATTTAAAATAGCTTTAAAAACACAAGAACATATGATTTTGCCTGTCTCTTTTCTACAGTAGATTTCGGCTATAACTAACTTACAATGACTGACAATTTAATTAAATAAATAATTTGCTTTAATAATTTCTTAAGTTTGAATACTCCTTGTAATATACGATATTTGATCATTTTCTGAGCAGTGAATACAAATTGATGATTTAGCTATCCTGCATCTAAGCTCTACAGTTAGTTTTTTTTTAGTTTTCCAGAAGTTTTTCTGTAGTATTTGTTAAAATCTTTAGAAACCTGTTTCTATTGTGTTACCGTCGTTTGCGTTATTAAGCCCAGTTTTCGGTACATCCACCATTACCCTAATTCACTTTAAAATCTCTCTTTTCTTAACATAAAACATCGTTTCAACATGGTAATAATTAACTTGCAGTATGAATAAGCAAACATTTATTAAAAACTAAAACATTTAACGACTGACAAAAAGGTTTTTACTCGTATCAACTCATGCAAGCTGAGCAAAAACAAAAAAAGGTGAAATTCACAAAAATTCGTAAGAAAAAAATGCCAACTTTTTTTCTACAGTTTTTAATAAGAAATCTCAAATTCTTGAGTGATTTAATTCATTTTTAAAGATCGTCTGTGACTAAAAATAAATATGGCATTTCAAATAAAATTTTTCAAAAAATTAAATATGGCATTTTATGATAAAAAAAATAAATAAAAAATCTTTCTTTGTTTAGACACAAAAAAGTATATTGGACGCCTCTCAAAACTGTAGGTCATTAAAAACAAGCAATTTTAACAGTGCCCGAAAACGACAAATTTAAAGCAGAAGGCTTTCAAATTCTTAAATTATATTTTGGTCTTATATCTGTCTAGATTGGCGAAATACCTGTGGGTTAGTCAAAATGTCAGTGCAAATAAAATAAATAAAAAAATCTTTTAAATTCTTTTCATTTGTAGTTTGATATTCTAAACAACGATAGAAATGACTAAATTCGTCATTTCTACTACCGAGTACAGGACTTTGCAATTTATCTAAGTTTAAATGGTTCCGTGTACTTCCTTGCGATAATGAATCGAAGAATTGCGATCTCAATTACTAATTAGTGACTTGTTGCATTTCTCTTAAGAAAATTTTATTTGAAAAAAGACAAACACAGTCCAGGCTTACACTATGCAATTTTTGAGGCATTTTTTCAATAATCTATTTAGGTTGCACCGATGTGCATTATTTTAAAATAAACATAAGCAACAGTCTCATCAAAATTTAAGAAATACCATATTGCTTAACCCTCTTGCTTCACCAATAAAAAAATTTCATACTAGTTTCATGAAAAATTGCATAGTGTAAATGCCGTTAAATTTTATATTGGAATACTATGACACTTATAAATATATGTAATTTAAAAAAAAAAAAAAAATTTATTCTTTAGAAGTTTTTTGTATTCTTTACAAGTTTCTATATCCCTAGAATCTTTATCATGCAGGTTGTTCGTTAAAACCAATTTCGACTGTACAATGAGTATTTGCAAGAGGCGAGCATGTAGTTAAGTGCATTGTATGTTTTATTATTGAAGCAGCTTTCGTTAAGCACTTTAAAACCTCAATGTTTGTCTGTTTCATTCAAACTTCTTTCCTATAATGACTTTGCTGATGCTGATGGTGGTCTGATATATCAGGTGTAAAAGATTATTGTTTCTAGTTATATTTGATTAAAATTAATCCTGCGTTAGGATCTATAACTGATAACCGTTATATTATTCGTAGCCATTTTATTTCTTTCTTTTTTATTTCAACAATTTTTGTTTGGATATTTTTTACTTCTCCTAGTTCTATACAAAAGACCTTGTTTTTCAATAATTTAATTTATCTGTTCATTTATTTGAATATCAATTAGTATTTTTATATTAATAATTTATAACATGCAATTTAGTTTATTATTTTAAAAATAGCTTAGATTATTATTATATGCAAAATTATTAGTGAAAGTTTAACTGTTATCAACTCAAAAGCTTTTGATTAAAAATCAATTGTGCTTTAACAAAGCTTAGTTTAAAATAAATAGCAAAAGAGAGTTAAAGAGCTAAAAAAAACAATTTCTCTCATTGTTTTTATATCAATTAACCCGTTTTAAAATTTTTCAGAATTTTATGTGAGATTAAAAAAATAAATTTATTTTCCTCAGTTAGACTTAAGCTCTTTATTACATGTGATTATTTCTTTATAAAAGTCATTACATTTTTATTGTAAAAATTAGTAAGTTTGGTTTATTCCGGAAACTAGCATCAGAATTAAAAGTTTTTGAAAGAAATGGTATCAAAAGCAGATCATTATGTTTTTACACCCTTTACCACAAAAAGTGAAAAAACTCTATTTCTAAGTTTGCCATTTCATTTGTAATTTCTACAATTTCCATTTCCGACTCCATTAAGTATATATATATTCTGACTTCTCGCAGCGGGCGAAACACCACGCCTGCCTCTAACTGTTTTATATCGTTTAGAACAATAAAGTTACTTCAATGAAAAAAACAAATGTATGGGGCGATAGAGAATTAAAAAAATAAGAAAAAAACATCAAGTGAAAAAATTGGCGCTCGCCCATATTTTCCGAGTTATGGGGCCCTGAACTTTTCATAGAAAATAACGATTTGGTATTATATCTTTTAATTATCAAGATAAGTATCATTTAAAAGTTTTTGAAGAAATCTTTCAGGAAATGCTAAAATTATTTACAAATGTATGCGAACGTTTTCCAAAAAAATCAAGAAAAATTAGACGCCAACAGAATGTTATTCCGCATTTTCTAGATCGCTGCATCCTTCATCAGCATTCTTCGCATCTATCTACCTTAAGTTGTGTCTATTGTAAATATTATCATCTATTTGACCGACTAATAAATATTAATTTGGTTAAACGAAGTCCACACAAAACGCAGTTTTTGGTTTCTATCTGCCCCTCGTCTTTTAAAATTTGTTTTTGCTTCGTACTAACCTTCGGTACGGCCATGAAATGCAAGTTTTGTTTTTTAATCATTCGTACTCGTTTTCTCCCAATAAAATAATATCCACTGTTCAAGTCCTGATTGTAAAAAAATTAAATATTTGTTTAAATATTTAACCCATGAAGAGCTCTTTATGTAAAATTATATAAGTACCTAATTTTTTTTCTTTTTTATTTTTTTCTGTCACCCCAATGTTGTCCTTTTTATATTTTTTATATAGCATTCTTCCTTTTTTTTATGCCAGAGCACAGCTACATGATCAAGTGTTTGAATTAACTGTAAAGCTTTAAAGTTGTTTTTTTTTCATAATTTTTGCAACATAATTTTTTTATACGAAATATTACAAATAATGAACCTTTTTATGTCCCTGAGCTTGGCGACTAAGCTAAGAACGTGCGAGGCATAAAGGTCTACTAACTACGTTCGGCCATGCGACAATTTTCAGATTTCATTACCCTTTTGCCTACCTGATAGCAAATTCGTAGGTACTGACATCGTGCATCTTTTCATGGCAGGGTCTTATTTATTATTTATAATCCGACGCAACTTATTTATTAATTTCTGTTACTTACTGTTACATATTTGGGGGAAAAGCCTTGCTAGTTTCTCATTAAAAATGTTAGAAAAACTTATTTTAAATTATTCGATTTCCCCAAAACATGCCAGTCGATTCCTTCTACTACCTTCAATATTAACCTTCTAGCATCCAAATTTTTTTCTGGATAAAAAATTATTTTTGTGATCTGAACTTTTCTTAAACTAAAAAATATTAAAAAAATTTTTTTATTAAATTAAAAGCAATTTTTGGAGTACCCCGAATTAGACAAAATGCAAAAAAAAAGGTAAAACGGCATTTGGAAAGCGAATGAGTAACGAATCTAGCCCGTCTACAGGCGGTTTTGGGTACTAGAGGGTTACATTTTTCTATTATCACTTAATATAAGAATAAATGATATGAAATATAAAGATTTTTTTGTTCAATTAAATATGTTAAAATGTGTGTTTAAATATATATGAGAAGAAGAGAAGAAGAAGGAAGCAAATTTTAAAGAGCTCTGAGAATAATTAAATAAATAAATAAAAAAGTGATCTAAAACTTATAAAATTTAAAATATTGACTATAAAATATATTAATATACCAGTGCAAATATAACAAATTGAAAAGAATAGTTTTAATTATTAATTAATTGTTCAAATTTGCAATGGCTGAATGCAGCAAATGCAAACTAGGAATAAGAGGTGAAAGTGGCATTAGATGTGATGGAATATGTAAAAAATTGTACCATTACACAAAAAAATGTGCCGGTATTGACCACTATTCGGAAAAGATATTTGCTGAGGGAGGCTTTGTGAGATATGTATGCGATGACTGCATGCAATATGTCCAGAATGTAGACTTTGTTATAAAAGAGATTCAGGATAGTGTCAACAAAAATAGACAAACACTGTTAGAATACAAAAATGATTTTGAGAGTGCACTAAAAAAAATGAATATGAAATTAAAGTATTACTAGAAGCTATAGAAAGACGGTACGATGATAGATTTAAAAAAATAGATAATATACAAAAAATATGTGAAAAAAATGTCCAAGAAGTCAAAAAATTGTATGGAAATATAACGGAAGTTGAAAACAAAAACAAAGATATGTGTGATACCATCGAAAAGAACAATGTAAAAATATGCAACGAAATAAAAAAGGTTATAAAAGAAACAAATAAAAAAACAACAAAAATGTCATATGCACAAACTTTAGCCAATAATGTGATGATGCCAGATCTATCGAAAAATGTCCCTTTAATTATTAAACCAAAGGAAAAACAAAGCGTAGAAAAAACCAAAGCTGAATTAAACAAAAAAGTAGATCCAATTAACTTTAAAATTACAAATGTGGAAAACAGAAAAAATGGTACATTAGTGATCCAGAGTGAGAATATCAAAGAACGTGAAAAAATTAAAGAAGCGATACAAAGCGAAATAAGTACAGATTATGAAATAAAAGTACCAAAAGAAATTAATATGCAAATTATTATAACTGATTTAAACTTTAAACTACCTGATCAAGAACTAATTGAAAAACTAAAAAAACAGAATGAAATATTAAAAAATAGTGAATTAAAAGTAGTTAAAATTTTTGAAACAAAAAGATATAATAGAACAATATTTAATGCAAAAATGAACATCGACAATGAATCGTATCCGAAAGTAATAGCAGCACAAAAACTTAATGTTGGGTGGGATAGATGTAGGGTGTACGATGGTACAAATATAATACAATGTTTTAAATGTCAGGGGTATAACCATAAATCGGTGGACTGTAAGAATGATGATGTATGTTATAAATGTCATGGAAACCACAAGAGTAAAGAATGTACTAAGGAAATAATAATGAAATGTGTCAACTGCATGAAAGAAAACAACAGATTGCATTTAGGACTTGATGAAAATCACCTCACCAACAACCGCGAATGTCCAGTGTACCAAAATAAATTAAATTTAAAGAAGAGAAGGATGGGATTATCAACCTAACAATCAACTAAGATACATGGAATATATACCAACATTCAAGGCTTAATTAATAACTTTAACCAACTGGAAATAATAGCAGAATCTGAAAAACCTGAGTTCATAATACTAACTGAAACACACCAAACTAAAGAAATAAATGAAAGTGAAATTCAAATAAAACAATACGATCATTACAGCACATTGTCAAATTCGTCCAGATCCGGTGGAGTAATAATATATTTTAAAAAACACTGGAAAGTCAATAAAGTAAAAGACAATGTGAAAGACTTAAAATACTGGATTAGTGCGTATATGGCGAGGTATGAGAAAACTTCCATTATAATAGTAATAATATATAGATCACCAAGTGCTTCAAAATCAGAATTCTGTGATACTTTTGAAGAATTTATGGAAGAAATATGTGACACAAACTGTGATATTTTAATAGCCGGAGACTTTAATATTGACTGGAATCAGGATTTTTATACAAGTAGATTAGAGAGTATACTTAATGATAATGGTCTTAAACATATAATGAACGAATATACCAGAATAACACAAAGATCAAAAACGTTAATAGACTATATAATAACAAATAATGAATCGATTACAGCCGAAAATAATATAAATAATAAAATAGCAGATCATGAATCAATAGACATTTTTATCGGGTGCGAAAATATAGAGACTGAAAAACATTTTAGAGAAATAAATATTTTTAAATACAATAAAACTAGATTTTTTAATGAAATAAGTGCAATTCTACAGTATGATGAACAAAACGACCTTAACGACAATGTTTACAATTTTGATAATGTCTTTGAAAATACTATACGAAGATTCAGTGTAAAAACAAAAATAAATGAAAACAGAAATAATAAATGGTTTAATAATGATCTCAGAATGTTGAAAAGGGAAAAGATCTTTAAATATCAATCTGCAATTCTCGAAAACACCAATGAAGCGTGGAATAACTATAAAAAAATTAGAAATGCATACAAACTAAAAATCGAAAATGAGAAAAATAAATATATAAATGATCAAATAAATAACGTGCAAAACCAGAAAGAAATGTGGAAAAAAATAAAAGATCTAGTATTAAGAACCCAGAAGAATGATAAAAACTGTGATATTTGAGCAAATAGAATATAAGGATAATTTTCAAATAGCCGAAAATTTTAATAATTATTTCGTCAATAGCATTAAAGAAATTAGAAACTCCATTGATTATGTGCAATATGAAAACAAAGTATCTGTGATAAATTTAAAATTGAAATTTCGTGCAATATCTTTACAAGAACTTAAAATAATATGTAAAAATATTAAGAAAAAACCTGACTACAATAGAGTAACAATAAATATGATTTTAGATAACTGGAACACAATAGGAATTATTATGATGAATATTATAAACAAATCATTAGAAACTGGAATATTCCCAAGTAGTTGGAAAGAATCTATGATTACACCCATTGAAAAGGTTAAAAATACAGACAAATGTGAAGAATACCGTCCAATAAACATGTTAAAAACTTTTGAAAAAATTATTGAAATGAGTGTTAAAAATCAATTAGAATGCTGTATGGAAACACACAAGCTACTTTCAAAATATCAGTCAGGTTTCAGAAAAAAGTACTCATGTGAAACAGCTGTAAACTATGTTATAAATAGATGGAAATTCATGAAGAAAAATAACAAAGTAATGGCAATATTTTTAGACTTTAAAAGAGCATTTGAGCATTTGTCTCGGATTCATTCTTCGTTTAGGTTTCAAACTCTTAGCATATTTATCATATACTCACCCATATAATCCAAAAACATTAATGTAGATCTGATTCTTAAAGGAACTTTAAAAGTCTAAAGAAGTCTAATACTCTAATATCGGGAGACAATACACTACAAAGCCAAAGCAATGTTCGTGCAAAATATTATTGTGGCATCATTACCTGTGCTCTGAAAGATCAATATATGATATCGACGTTTGATAATGATTTTGGGAATTGGGCCACCTCAGGCACATTTTGATTTCCAATTTTTCAATCATTAGTGGTGGTATTTAATGAATAAAATGAACAGTAATGGCCTCTAAGGCGTAAATTTTATAAAATAACTAAGAGGTGCCAAATCGCACGACCCTGGAAGCCACTTAAAACATCCATTTATCAAAATCAACTTATCGTCAAATTTAAAACTGATCGTCCGTGAGTCATTTGTGTAGACCTTCTTCTAAACAGACTTTAAAAATCTAAAGAAGTCTAAGGCTATAATATCGGGAGACAGTACACTACAAAGCCATATCGATGCTCGTTCAAAATGTCACTATGGCATCACCCTCCTTAAATGCTTTGAAAGGTCAATAAATGAAATGACATCACCATTTGATAATGTTTTTAGACATTTGGCCACCGCAGCTATTTGACGCAGCACATTTTTAGACTTCTAATTTTTCTATCATTGCTGTTCGTATTTCATGAACATCATGAACAGTGTTGGCGTCCAAGGCGTAAAATTTATAAAATAACGAGGGTTGTCTTATCGCACGACTTTCGAAGCCGCTTAAAATAACGTCAAATTTCGATTTAAGTAAGTTAATGATTGTGGTGGCCAAATGGCACGTAGCGCAACCCTGTTGAAACCACATTTCGTCCCAATCAATGCCATCCATATTTTTTAACCAAAAGTACACAGACCATGGTACGGTAACGATCTCCATCGACCGTAATGTGAGCTCCGGCTTCATTTTTGAAAAAAATGATAGCACCAGCCTCTAAATCGCACTAAAAAATTCGTTTTTACATGGCTCGCCTTCACAAACTATTTCGTGTCTACAAAACTTTTATTTTCTTTCTTTATATTGCCATTGCCTCCTGTTTAAATTCATACTCCCCCTAAACAGATTCATTAATGGAGAAATTATTTCACCAATTAGTGTTAATTTTGTTAACGTTACACAAATAACACGTTTTTTGTAACTGAGCACTTATAATTATCACGTGCACTGTAATGAAATGAAGCGTGTGTATGATAAAGTGTAAACAAACAGCACTTTAAAATCGTTTAAAAACTCTTTTGTTTTATAAACAAACAAGAAAAGATACGTATGAGCATCAGTAAATATAAATTTCATTATTTACATTTTATATTGGCAAAAATTACATTTAAACGTTAATGAAAATATTGACAACAACAACTTAAACTGTAACAATTAAATCGAATCCATTACCCCATACAGACGACAGACACATTGTGTATAAAAAGTTACTGTCGTCTTGAATATAAAAATTTATAAAAAGAAATACAAAAAAATAAAAATAAAAACTAATTTAATATTCATTTTTTCTAATTAAAAGGAGGTGTTTAACACACACACATACACGCCCACACATTTTAAACAGCCACCACACAATACTTTCTTATTAAACAGTTGTAATAAATTTTTAATTGAATTTAATTTATGAACACTTCATATTAAGTGGGCTTTCAACAATTCAATAGATAAAGAAAAACTGTTGGAAGTCGTGTGCGCCCTGATTTAGTTTTCTCATTACTTCAAGCTGTTGCATAATTCTCTAAATATTTAAATAATTGAAAACCGTACTTGTCGGTAGCAATTGAAGCGATTGTTTCAAGTTTGTTTTTTTAGCAAGATAAAAAACAACAGTTTATTTGTTTAACGCAATTGGAATTTAATTGTGTGAATTTAATTAGAATTGAACTTTTTTTCAATAGCACATTTTTACATAAACAATAGATTAGAGGTTCTGAATAAATGAATTTAGAAATTTTCGAAAAAAATGAAATTTAATATATTAATTTTTTAATAAATCTTAACACCTCAGAGAAATCTATCGCTTTTTTTCATATATAAAAATTAAAAAAGAAATTATAAACATGTGATTAAAAATTACTTAAGAAGCAAAAAAAAAAAAAATATATTAAATGTATCATAACTTATTTGAGAAAACCTTAATAAATAATAGGCCCACAGAACAATTACAAATATTTGTGAATGTTTTTTTATTTTTATTTATTTTTTTTAAAGAGATATAAACTTCAGGCGTTAATACCGATTTAGTTATTTTCGTAACCGTGCCAAATTCTTTAGGAAAGGGATAGATGAGCGATAAGACAGGTGGTGGAAGGAGAAAGAAAGAAATAGCCATTCTTTTTATAAGTTATTTTACTTCGCCGGCGATTATGCTGTGAAGAAGTACCGACGAAGGAAGCTGCAGGTTTTAATGTTTATACTGAATATGTATTTATACCATTTTATTTTTTAATTGTCGCAGGGGTTGAACCCTGGTCAACCAGGTATGTAATCAACGTGTTTACCATCTTGATTCAAAGTAGTAAATAGCTTTAAAAATGTTTGTCTGTGGTTTTTAATAACATCTCTTAAGCTCTGGAAAAGTTCAGTATTAATGCCGAAATCGTAAAACTTAATTAAAAAACCTTAAATCGCCATCGATCTCAAAAACTCGGTTTTTATGCAATATGAGAGTTTAATACAAAGACGATCTCGGATTATTTTTTTATAAGGTAAAAGATCTTGGTGATCTCCAATCGGATATCAAATTCGGCCAACTATTAATCTTTTCGCAGCATTTTCGCACTTCTAAACGGGAAAATCCCACACGTCAGAAAAGTGACAGTATGGCATTAATTTTAAAATGCTGCTGGAAACACAATTTCGGTCATTAGCGAGTGCCACAGTGTCATGAAATGGCAGATATGATCTTTAATTCCACCAGGATAGTACACCATGTTACATAGCTCATCAAACCATCAATATTTTGCCCGTATATATAAGAAGGAAAGAGAAAACAAATAAGATACAATTTCAATGGTTACAATGTTTTTTCTGGTTTGTGTTCTTTAACTCTATTAACTGATAACCATTCTCATTTAATCAATTTTTTATTTACACTCTAAGTGTGACGTCTTTATTTATAATTTATAAATTTTTATTTGCTTCACCGTTCCCAAAAATTTAAATTACAAATATTTCACTCCTTGTTTACCTTCTGTCTACTGAATTCCAGTATATTAAAATTAGAGTGTTTAGTAGGCTTGCTTTTTTAATTTAAAGTACTTAATTGGCGACAACAGCGTCAAGCTAAATCTAGCTAGGAAATTTAAGGAAAAGTCTCGTGTTTCTGTAAATTAAATGAGAAATTTCTCACATAAAAATATTGTTATCAAAGAAAATTTTTTTATTCATGGTAAGCTAGATTCATTCTTTAAATTTTTCTATTATTTTATATTATAAAAAATATTAACTCGTATCTTACCTTATTTAACTGGAGAAAAGTTTGGCTTTAGTTACAGGTACGAGGTACAAGTTGCTGTCTTCTAAAGAGAAACTCTAGATCTCTTTTAAAATAAATTCCAATTCATGTTTAATAATTTTATTTTAGGTTAATGGCAAAAATTATATTAATTTTTTTATGTATTTTATAGGATTTTAATAAAAATGTAAATTCTTGCACTTTAAGGTCGCATTTTTCATGTCGTTATTAATGACTTTTTACACACAGAAGTGGCAACGTTAAAATCAATTGAATAAATTAAAGCTAAAAACAAGTCGGTCAACGATTGAAATTTTATTTAATTTAACATTTGATGCAATGTACTTGATCAAGTCACAACTTATTGTAAATTGTATCAAAATACAACCAGAGTAAATGTAAATACGCTGTTGTAATTTCTATTGTTAATAATCTAAAAATGTTGAAATCTTATAAATAAATACAACAAAATTTTAATTTAAAAATTAAATTGAAATAAAAAGTAACAAATAATTTTATTTTCTTCCTACGACACTCAGAAAACAAACGAAAAAATATTTAAAACGTGTTGCAGCAACCAGCCACATTTGTACAATTTTTGTTTAATCCGGCGACTTGACACACTTACAACAGGTTGTGAATTGAACAATTATATTTTATATTCTTGTGTTATGAATCATTTAATAATAAAAATAAATTATATTCTCTGTCTAGTTTTTCGTCACTTACTGCATCCACAGCCATGTAGATAGTGAAGCTAAAAAAATTTTCATTTTGATTATTTTAGCATTGTGTGACTTATTTGAACATGTTTGTAAAGTCAATATTGAAAATAATTGGTGATCTTTGTTTTTTTATTTATTAAAGTTATTTAATTCAATTAACCGGCAAATTTAATTGATTTAATTCTATATTCGTTTGCCTCTCCAAACCGCGTGTACGTACGTGTGTTTGAGTAAAGATCTGTTTTGTTTTGTCTGTTTTACAGGCTGAACACAAAGTAGTTTTCAAATAAAAGAATAATTTTATGGTTATTTCTTTTTAATTATTAGTTGAATTGCGGTTTAATTTCATTTTATTTTAATTTTTTAAAAAGAAAATAAATTTAAAGTCTTTGCGGACGTTTGCTAAAGAAAACAATAAAAATTACCCACCAGCAGGATGTGATGCAACATCCGCCATAAGCATTGTTTGCATCTGTATATCTTAGTTTTATTTCATTTTTAAAAATTAAAATCAAAATGAATCAAATCAAAATCAATCAAATTTAAGCTGAAATTAATTCATTTGTTAAAAGAATAATTTTAAGGAGTTTGTTTCAGTGATGATCTTTAAACGGCCTAATTTTCCGTGCCAGTTCTTAAGGTTTGGAAAAGGGACTGGAAACAACACTCCCTTGTCCTTCTTTGGTGCAATTTTTTCGGGAAAGCAAAAAATCTTCAGTTCGCAGTGGAATGTGGCGAGAGAAATGGAGGCACCAAGCTTTATTTCGGCTCAGCTGCAGAATAAGCCACCTTAAATGCTTTCGTTTTCCGATCTTTAAAGCCCAAAATATTTTTTTTTTTTTTTTGGCGATTTCCAACATAACGACTTCTGTTTGGCGACATGAAAGTTTAGGCGACCACAACAAAATTCAAAAGTTAAATTTTTGTTATAACTAGCAAGGCATTTCTTAGCTTTAATGGCAAAATTTCAGAAAATAAAACACAAGTTTCTCTTTTTTTAATTTTGATCAAATCATTGGTTTGTATTTTTTTAATGACTGCAGAAAAACTAAATTCTGTTGATTGTCCTAATCTTTTTTTTTATTAAAAGGTAGAGCTAATTTTTAATTTTTATTAAACTGCAAGGGAAGTTAAAAAAATTAAGAACTTTAAAAAAAACCCTTTGTAAAACATAAATTAACCCTTTAACGTAAATTTTCCTTTGTGTACACTCTTTATTTTATTCATTACTCAATATTGTAAATCAATAATAAAGTTATTTTAACTGTCTATTTAAAGTAGCTGCTATTGCTTTATTGTTTTATTTTCATAGTTCAGTAGTCTTTCTCTGTAATAAAGTAAGAATTTGTTTTCTATTCCAATTTTATTTGTTTTACTCACTTTTTTTGCGTAGAGGGCAATAATAGTTTTTTTAACAAAATTATTCTCTTCTTAATGTTGCTTTAAAAATAATGACGGCATCGACTACTAAATCAACCCAAACAACAATATCTACTTATTTTTGTATTACAAACTGCTGTGAAAACGAAGTATCGACATTAAAAACGCGTCTCAAAATCAGTTGTTACCGCATGACCCAACAGTCAACAACATCTCCGAAAACGGTACGGTTGTGATGAAATTAACATAAATTAATTTTCAAATTTTATTGATAATCGTTACGGTATTTTGAATAATTATTTGTTTTGATTCTTGTTGTGGTTACTTCCTTAAATTTAAAAGTTTTGCATTTGTCTTCTAGCCAGTTGCCATTTAAATTTTGCACAAAAGATAGCTGACAAAAAAAGTGGTCAAGTAAAATAGGAAACAAACACTTAACAAATTAATGGCGATCTGTATAATTATTTTAATACGATTTTATTTACTGTTGTCGTGAATGAAATTCTTTTCTGTTTTGTTTTTGTTGTTAAAAGGCAAAATGATTTTTAATTAAATTTATTATCTTTAACATCATCCATCAAACACAATAATCATCACCTTCGCTATCGACGGCTTTAACAAACCAACTTGAATCAGTCTGTTGTCTAAATACCTGCTGTCGCCAAAGCGTTCCGGGTACTTTTTATTTAGACCATTTGAATGAACATCTGTAAATCGAATAAATAGATTTTATTTGCTTTAACAACAGCGAACTAACAGCAAAATTTGTAATAAAATTTAAATAGTTAAAAAATAAATTTTTAATTAAAAAAATAAACGAAAATTGAAAATATTTAAAAGAAAAGAAATAAAACAACGAAAATGTGCATTTCAGTGTTTTGTTTAATGAGTAACAGTTTAGAAATTCTCTAAAATAAAAATATTTCACTAACAGATTTTATTAAATTTTAAATAATGTGCATTTGAATGAAAATAAAATTAAATTAAGGACTGAATTTCGTTGCAAAGTGCTTGTGGGTGAAAACAAATATTTTTTCTTTTATAATAACAAAACAAATGTTAAAGTTTTCTTAGTGGTTTCATGTCTGCAAACTTTCAACAACATTTTAAACAAAATATTTAATTATAATATTTAATTTATAATTTAATTGTTTATTAAAATTTACACAGAATTAAGTTTTGCATATTTTAAAAGGTTAATTTGTTTCCTGATAGCAACTAAACTTTTAATTAACTCAATTATATATTTAATTAAAAAATTAATTAATTAATTATATGTTTAATTAATACGATATCAATTATATATTTATATATCAATTTTATATCAATTATATATATATATATATATATATATTTATTACATATTTAATTATATATTAATTTAAATTAATTTAAAAACATATTTAAATTAATTAAAACTTTAATTAAATGTCAATTAAAAATCCAATAAAACTTTTAATAGAATCGAAAACTTTATTCTGTGTGAATAAAAATTTTAAAATTCCTTGATTTGGAGTCAAATTTTTTAATTAAAAGTGATGCCTACCCTATGGTCCTATTTTAAACAAGTTAATGATTTTAAAAATTAAAGGGTGTT
The DNA here is from genome assembly GCA_937654795.1 of Cistogaster globosa. Classification (NCBI taxonomy): domain Eukaryota; kingdom Metazoa; phylum Arthropoda; class Insecta; order Diptera; family Tachinidae; genus Cistogaster; species Cistogaster globosa. Next base: position 93,514,430 of record OW569407.1, on the reverse strand, counting down.
CCCATATGTAATGTCAGTGGATATATATGTCTTTATTTTTTGACTCGTCAATCTGTACTTCATATTCGCTTGTCTGGAGGTGTTTTCAAGAATTACTGGTTAATTCTACAGTTTTTTTTAATTTTTGAAAACTAGTTATATAAAAGAAATTTTTCATTACTGATAATAAAAATTTAATTAAATTTATAAAAATAAATAGCTAATCTACTCATTTTCGTTGGTTTTTTAATATAAAGCCTATCTTTATTAGACAAAAAATGTCGTTGAAATCTAAAAATAAACGAAGAAAATTATCTTTCAATTTTAACTGTGTTCATTATCAAGTTTATAATGACTTTTAGCATAGGTATTCTAACAAAAAAAAAAAAAAAACAAGCCAAAAAATATCCAAATTTATATAGAAATTATTATCTAATATCAAAGGCCTTAAATAATAAAACGCGTAAATTGTGGCAAAAAGAAACTCAAAGAAAAAGTTTAAATTTTTTTGTGCCACATGTCATGTCCTATTTTTTTTTTTTTTTTTTTTTTTTTGAGTAAATAAGTTAAAGTTAACGAAATTTTCAACCTTATGGAATTTTTCTTTATATCTACGTGCCTTTATTCAGTTTAAAATACCATATTCATTCAATTTTACTTAAATAAAAAAAAAATTCTACAAAACTGAGTGAAGTCGACATGCCTTTTGCAAAAAACTATTAAGTAAAATAAAATAATATTAAGTCAAATCAGTGGTTGTATGTTGAACTTAAATTTACGATATGTTACTTCTGTTTTAATTAAAATTATTTAAGTAAAATTAACATCATTCTATTGATGTCTAATTTTTCTTGTTTTGTTTGAAAAACGTCCGCATACATGTTTAAATAATTTTTCTTCTTAAAAATTCCTTAGAAATTAAAACCAAAAAATTACATAAACTGAAAATCAATTAAATTGATTAACAATACCTACGGTTCTACTACCGATTTCTTAAAAATTAACAATATGTCTGTTAACTTGAAAAAATCGTAAATAAAAATTCACCTTAATTTATCAATTTCACGTCAAGGTTGTAATAGATTTTTTTTGTTAATATTACGTATGGAATTTCTTTCAGTGTGTCACAGGATTATATATTTTAAATTAAACGTTGGCGGACAAATGCCTTTGAGACTTATTGGATTGAATAGTTCTATCACACTGGACATCAACTGAAAATATAAATTTTTTGAATGACTAAAAATTAGTTTTCTTCAAAATAACAGTTCCGATAGATAAAAAGAAGTAATAAAAAGATTTCGTGCTGTCATGAAACACATGATATGAAAGTCGAAGCGTCCCTAGAAAATCATAGATTTTTTGCCATCGTTTAAGACATTTTTATTTTCTGTAAAAAATTAAGCACTTCTCAGAATGTCTGGTTAACATTTTAATAAAATCACCTGTTAAGTTTTTTTGATAACGTTTATACAACTCTTTGGCTCAAATGGTGATCAAAGAGCGCCTCGGCAAGAAGTCCAGCAAGATGATTGGTTATGGTAGGAGTATCTTAAACTAGACTACTGGAAAAGCTTTAGATAACAGCACACACTGCGTGTCAATAGCATAGGGTTTAGGATTACAGACAGATACTTGTTAAATATAAATTTCGTAAAGGATATAAACCTTAGACAAATGCTAGCAATCACAAAAGACTCTGTGAAGAGCAAGTCAAGACTGAATGCTAGTAAGTAAGGTAATTATAGATTGCAAATCGGTTGCTTGAAAACAACTCGTAGAGCGAAAGAGGTTAAAAAAGGGATCCCCGTTTGTTTCGATATTCCCTACATTAAAAATAAAAAAAATAACCACTCCTTTAAGCGGTTTAAAATTTAAACTAAAAATAATAATAATTAAAGAATTATTGACACTATGTGTGCCTCGTATCAACACATTCGAGAATTTATGCAAACGCATCCCTTAACAGCTGATGTAAAGTAAATTTAAGTGTATGTTGTTTGCAAAAAAGAATCTGATGCCTGCTCTTAAACTGAATTTTAATGCTCATATAAATATAACAAAAAATAAAGCTAGAGGTACGTCCCTGGTAAGGGCTACTCTGGAATATGGTTCTATAATATAAGATCTAATTCCAATTGTAGAAAAACAGCTCCTACTTTTTTGCCTTCGTGTAATCAACTTAAATCTATCGGATTTTTCTTCATATCCTGACAGACTTTCTGCTGTCAAGCGTCAAACTTTAAAAACCCGCAGAACTGTTCTTAACATTTTATTTATTTTTAACGTAATTATGGCCGGCATTTTCTTAAGTTTGCTAATCACGTTATTTTATTCCTTTATCAGTTGGAAGTCTTTCGTGCTAAATATGCTAATGCGGAACCTCTGAGGAGAAAGTGAAACAGTCTTAACAAATTTTATAATTGTATTGCTTTTAATTTTACGCTAGAGGCAATTAAATTAACATTTACTATTTTTAAATTGACACAGAAACATTATTATATTAACTGCGCTATCTTGAACACCATAACCACTTTATAATTTGTACAGTTTCGTTTTGTTGTTGCATTCAATTCGTTTTCCAGGTTAGGCGTGTTTCTTGTCGACTTTTCTGGAACAAAAGCTCACTTTGGGGAGGGTGTTACAAATCTTAAATGTCTGATTCATTCTGTTTCTTTTTTTTGTTAGTTGAAAACTCTTGCACGACCATTTTTTTTAACAGATGCTTCTTAAGTAGAATTTAGCAAAACTTTTCACATAAAATCTTTTTAATTTGAAACTTTAGCTTGAAGCTGTAGGCAAACACTTGTTCACTGATGTCTGATTTAAATAAAAAAAAATATTTTTTTTTCTTTTTTTAATAAATTGCAATTTTCTGTACAAAAAAATTAACCTCTTTTATACAAAAATAGTTACGTGCTTCACAAATAATAACTTTACATGTTTCCTAAAGGGCGTGACAAATTTTTCCATAATTTGGATATATAAAACAACACAGAATCAGAATCTATAACTTATTAAAAAAGCTTCGTTTTATTTTAAAAGCTTTAAAGGTGCGCATTCATTTATTTTTGAAAATTTATACATCAATTTTTCTATAAAACCTAAATTTTTTAAATTTTGTATAATTTACAAACTGCAAAACAGATATAAAAAATTGGTGTTTTAATTATTTAAATCAGATATATCGTATTGGTTATGACAAGTACGTTAATAAGATCGGTTAAATATTTCAACAACGCCATGGTAAAAATTTGAAGATGTAAAGCTCAAGTTGAACACGAAAGGCATTGCAAGCAGGCAGCTGAATGTATAGATGAATAAAAAGCAACTTACATATATTGTCAGTTCCTTGGATTCCTCGATAGCTGATGAAAAAGGGTAAAGTAAAGAGAAAAAAATGAATTTGTGAAATAAATTTGCTTTAAAAATCCTTAGGAGAAAAGTATCTCTCATGTGCACTAGCTTACAGTTTGTTTTATGCAGTACAAGCTTCTCATCTCTTTAATGCTTTATTGCAACAAATCCTTAAAAAAATATACAGTTTTAATTAAAAAAAAAAATAAAATTGCTTAATTAAAAATAAAAGCAAATATTCTATTATATATTGGCTTTGTAGCTGCTGCTTCTGATATCAGAGGATCTTTGCCTAAAGAATGCTACGTTCGCGTAGAAGTCCGCATGGCTTTTTAATGTAAAGTTCTTCTATGTAGTCACTCCAGTCTCACGACTGGGACACAAAAAAGCAAATGGCTTGTACTTCTTTTTTTTAAATGTTCTTAGTTAAATAGCTGATTCTCATAAATAAATCCCTTTTTTTTTTGTCTAAGAATTATCGAATTAAAATTATGTATTTTTTAACTTGTTGCTTTGCTTTCACTTTGCATTTAACATTAACAATTTCATCATCTAGATTCCTTTTTTAGAGACTGGAACTTCTTAAATAAATTTTGAAAAAAGGAACATAAATTACTACTTTTTATATGTTTTAATCTTTCGAGATAAATGCGAACGAAATAATTTTTAATTTCGTTAAAAATGCTTTCATACAAAAAAAGTTTAGAAATCTATATTCAGTTTTTTTGTGATCTAAAAAATCTAGCGGCGAACCAACATTTTATTATTCTTAAATTTTCTAACACAAATCATACAATTACAAATTTAACTGAAAAAAACCTTTCGCATATTTGTGAAGAAATTAATAAAAACATTAAAAATAAAATAAATCTGCTAAGAGAAACACGCCTCACCAAACTTAAGCATATGATTAGCAGCAGCTAGAATATTTTAATACAAAAAAAAAAATATATGATAAAGCAAGGAAATATGTGCATAAAATAAATGATTTTTCAAATTTTCATTTCACATTCTGATTAAACAAAAAAAAAAAAAAAATAACACGCTGCAAACGAGCCAACAAACTTTTCTCTACGCTGGCTAGAATCACGCAAAATTAAATGTAAAAAAAAACAATAACAATAACCTCAAGAAAACAAACCAAAACATAAGTTATACAAAGAAATTTGTTTATAATAAAATCAAAATTAATGTACGAGGGCTGCTATATATATTTCTGGCCTGGCAACACTGAGTGCTGCCAAGTGTAATATGACATTTCCATTGGAAAGTTTGTCATTTTTAAGCATAATCGTTCTCAAAACGTTTTGACGTACGACCAATATTTGTGTTGTTTACAGTGACTTGAAAAAATTAATATAGAAAAAACAATGGAATTAACTCGTGAACATTTTCGTGCCATCATTTTTCACAACTTTCGACGTGGATTATCACGACAAGAGTGCATTGGTGAACTTAAATCTTTGTATGGCGATGAAGCACCATCCTATAGCACTGTGAAAAATTGGTATAATGAATTTAATCGTGGCCGAAGCTCGCTCAAAGACGAATTCCGTGAAGGTCGTCCAAAAACGGCTGTTGTGCCAGAGAACATTGATGCCGTGCGTGAACTCATAATGCAAGATCGACATGCGACATACCGAGAGATAGAGACATCCTTGGACATTTCTTCCACCAGCATACATTCGATACTGCATGAACACCTGGCCGTAAAAAAGGTTTGTTCTCGTTGAATCCCGCACAATTTGAAAGTCGCTCAAAGAAAGGCTCGTGTCGATTGGTGCAAAGAAATGTTGCAAAAATACGATTGCGGTACTTCAAAAGACGTTTATAAGATCGTCACAGGTGACGAATCATGGATCTATGCGTATGAGCCCGAAACGAAACAACAATCGACCGTGTGGGTCTTCAAAAACGAGCAAAATCCAACGAAATTTGTTCGTGGAAAAAGCACTTCGAAGCAAATGGTCGCCTGTTTCTTCAGCAAAACTGGTCATGTGGTGACTGTTCCGCTTGAGCAACGTAGGACGGTCACTTCTGAGTGGTACACTACAATTTGTTTGCCTGAAGTCATCGAAGAAATTCGAAAAACCAACAAGAGAAGACGAATCATTGTTCACCATGACAATGCGAGCTCTCACACATCGGCTCAAACCAGAGCGTTTTTGACCGGTCAAAACGTCGAATTAATGGGTCATCCGCCGTACAGCCCTGACTTGGCACCTAATGACTTCTTCTTGTTTCCGCACATCAAGAAAAAAATGCGTTGTCAACGATTTTCGTCGCCAGAAGAAGCTGTTTAAGTGTTCAAAAACCATGTTTTAGAGGTGTCTCAATCGGAGTGGAAAAAGTGCTTCGACAACTGGTTTGAGCGCATGCAAAAGTGTATAAATCATGCTGGAGAATACTTTGAAAAACAATAAAACCATTTTTGATTATAAATATTCGCATTTTCACTATTAGGCCAGAAATATATAGAGCAGCCCTCGTATCAAAACAAAAAAAAAAAAACAAAAATACATACATTTGCAGTAGAGATCACAAAAATAGCATAATTCTTAATTATTTAAGTATGTTGACAGTTAGTTACTCACACATTAGCAGAATGACAGCTGTTATCTGTACCCACTACACATTTAAATCTATGAGCTTAAGCAATTTTTTAACCCGGAATTGAATACCTAGCATTAACATTTGAAAATTATTTCGGGCCTATAGCCACCATTAACGAAGTGCATTCTATACATCCAATTTTGGGCCATATTTTTAAAAATTTTTGATCATATGTCACAAATATCACGAACAATTTTGGCCTATTTGAATTTCAATAAGTTGATGGTTGTGCTCTCGTATGATACGTAGCGCTATCGTATTTAAATCACATCGCGCCCGGATCATTTTGATTTATATGTTTGAACGAAAACACCATTCATCATCGTACGGTAACGATCTCCATCGATCGTAACGCAAGCCTCTTTAGAAGAAAATAGGTTCAATAATCCCAATTCAATAATGGATTTTAAAAAAATCTTTAGGATCTGTTGTGGATTGGTTTCACTCTAAATGCGGCAATTTTGACTATTAAACAACCTTGTCAAGTCCAAAAACAAGACGCAGTTGATTGATGACTGAGTTTCAAGGCAAATAATTTTGTAAAGTTCTTTAAGCATCAGCACTCTTTGTTATACCCTTCACCACAAATAGTGAAAAAAGGGTACATCTAAGCTTGTCATTCCGTTTGTTAGTGTTGAAATCAACTTTGTCAAGGCATTAGATGAGCTAGAGAAAATTTATATCTGCCAATCGATAGTTTTGAAAATCAGCAAGATCGATTCATGCCTCTAATTTTTTCACAGCATTTGGAACAATAAAGTTACTTCAGTCAGAAAAACAAATATATGAGGCGATAGAGAATTAAAAAATAAAAAACTAAACATCAAGTGAAAAAATTAGCGCTCGCCCATATTTTCCTAGTTATGGGCCTCTGAATTTTTGACGGAAAATTACAATCATGCACCATATTTTTTAAGATATCAATATTGGTATTATTTAAAAGCTTTGAAGAGATCTTTCAAAAAATACTAAAATTTCTTAAAACTGCTAAAAAAAATTTTATTTTTTAATTTTCTGTCACCTCAATATTTGTTTTTTTGATTAGAGTTACTTCACTAAACTCGATTTACATACATGTTGAAGAGTATATAAGATTTGGCATAGTCGATTATGGCACTCATACTTGTTTTACATGCCATCAACAAACAAACAAGCAAATTCTGAGTGCAGAGAGCTGCATATATGCATTTACATTAGTCACATTCCGTTAAAGTTACGTTCGCCTAACTACGTCTTTACGTTTAATAAATTTAGCTTCACCCTGTTTCTTCAGTCTCTACTGAGCACTTCAAAATATTAAATTCAAATAAATTAAAAATCATATTCTGTTTTGAAATAAAATATCCACGTTTCGGCATTTAAAATGTATTTCAAGTCTTTACAAAAATAATAGAAAACATTGCATTTTTGAAGAAAATTGTTTGCAAGCGTTACTTGTGATTCTTGTTTGTTCAAAAAGTATGTAAATCTGAAAAACTACCCGGAATTTTATTTCTTTTGGAAAGTCTTTATACGTTGATACTGACGCTAAACGCTTCTGGGAAAATTTCATTACATAGTGTCAAAGGATTTGAAGTTCTCTTTTAGATTTCTTCAGTTACGTAAATCTGTATTCAATGAGTTCTTTTCTGTCCGTCAGGAGTGTTGGATATGGTAAAATGTTGGGTTTGTTTTTTTATATCATCTTAACTAAAAAAAATCATCCGCGACACAAAACACATATCTTACCGGTTTGGCTATTGAAGAACCTCAACTTGCTAAGCCCTATTGCAAAGTATAAGCATCGTTCCGCATTTTATCTTGATTTCTTTGACTAATCGGCTTCATGGTAGAAATGTTCATCCCAAATTAACCAAGACTGTAACTTCACTAGCCAACTCTATTCTCTAGCTTCTTCAAATGTACCAGTTAAAAGGTAATTCACTTAATTAGTAACGCCGACGACTTGAGCAAAATATGATGAACAGAACGCAGGTAAAGTAACTGCATTAATTGGTCACCAATGTTGCTTCGATGCTTTTAACAAATCCAAGGACATTTGCTTGGTTGGTCCAACAAAAATTCATATTCGATCATGCGAATTTGCTTGCTCAGCCAAATACTCTGGCTACGATGACAGCACATGAGAGATTTATGAACATAAACGGTCCACACGAGCCAAATTTATGTGCAACATACATTTTCTCATACGAAGCCCAATTATAAATAAATATTCCGTGCGAGTTTTTCCACTTTTACCTTTTTACCTATTAAAAATTTTTTCTCCTTTTTTTTGAATGCGGAAAGTGAAAAAACATTCGAGGAAAAAAATAGGTATTATGAAGTATGAAAGCGAAATTAAATGTAAAAAAGCAAAATAGCTCCCTTCAAATTACGGTGATGCCACTTTTTAGTTGTTTTCTTTCCACGGAATTCAAAATTATAGAAATATTTTCTCGAGAAAATTTTTTCTCTTGAGAATATGATTGCCTGATATTTTTTCTCTACTGTTACTTTTCAATAAAAAAATATGACTTCGACATTTGTTTATTGATAAATAACTATAAACATACACGTATACCAATATAAAAAAGGGTATACACTAAAAATCTCTTGAATCGCCATATGCCAAGGCTTAACTTAAAAAAAATACCCCCTACAGGCTTTAGCTCATTAACGAAAAGGAAAATTAGGTCATGCAAATATTATAGAATTTAAACAGGCCTATGTACTTCAACGCTATTAATTGAATTGAAATGGCAACACTGCTTCTGTCAACAGTTATCTGTCGGCTTTATCTTCTCAAATATTAAACAAGCTGATTCAATTAGTTTGTGTTTGACAACTACCTCATCATTTGAGCAGCAAATTGCGTCGTTTCATAACCGTAGATCCACCACAGACGAAGTAGCAGTCAAAACAGTGGGGTCTGCGTTAGTCTGCTATAAATTACTATCAAATACAAACTATGTGACGCAGAAAATTTAAAAAATTCATTGACTTGCTTAAGCGCCCACGTATAAATGCAAACGCCTAAATTGCACTTTCTTTGACAAGTTACCAAACGTCTATTTAGTGCTGCCTACTGTAGTGCGCGTTTAACTGAATGACATCAGTAGCCTATTTTGAAATGCATCACGGTGCTTCTACTGAAAAGCAGTAAGGCCTCAAATGCATCGCATAAAAAGATGATTTTTAAATAATTATCAAATATGACTCATAATAATGTCTGATGCGCTGAATGATTGAAAATTTAAATTGTTATTTGTTTAATTACGTTTCGATAACTTGCAAATAATTGCCTTTGTCCTTCGCCTTTTAATTGGCAAGATCGTAATCTTATCACGCATGAGTATATAATGCAAACAAGTGATGATATTCCGAATAATCATATGAAAAATGTGTAAAGCGAGTATATTCTAGAAAAATAATTGTGTCTGTAGCATATCATTATATTAATCTTCGCTTTGCTGGTAGCGCTCAATCTGACATCAGCCTAAGTTCACATTCGCAAATTGTGTGTTAACGTTAATTTTTTTTTTTATAATTTTCATTAAAATTGTGATATTTTGTGATAATTTTTTACTCTTTTTAAAAAAGCTTTGTTTGTTTGTATTTGAAAATATTTAATACGATTAAAAACAAAATTGTTTACTTAAAAAAAATTTAGAACTCTTGGATTCGATGTGATAAGGGAACGAACCAAATCATTAATAAACATTGCCATTTCAACATGAAAACAAACGAACAACAAATTGCTTCTGGGAATAATATTGACCATACATTTCTTATTAAAGAAGATTATTTTATTTTTTAATTAGTGGAAAAATACCGGCTGTATTTCAACTCTCAAAAAAAAAAAAAACAACAAAGATTAAAGAAAGAAAAATTATTAGTTTGTTTTACACACGAAAAAAAAAATAAAATTTTTGAGGTGACCATAATTATTATTTAGGAGGCTGGAATCCAATTATATCTTGGTTATAAATAATAACAATATATTTGTCGGAAACATACTTTTCTTTAATATAATTAAAATATTGTTAAATCTAACCATAATCGCTTGGCTTAAAAACATTAATTTTTAAAACTACTTTTCTTTATTTAAAATTTCTTTTTATCGCCAGCCATTGAAATTTATCGCAACCTCTAACTTACAGTGAATTTCGTTTCAAAAGAACAAATGTTCGAAACACAATGTATAAGACATACAAATTCGCATAATTTTCCGTATTAATTTAATTTTTCAGCCTAATCATACATATTCTCGCGGAAATTCTTTCTCACGGAAAAAAAAAAATTCCTCCAATTATGAATTCCGTGGGAACAAAAAAATAAAAACGTGGCATCACCGTAATTTAAAGGGAGCTATTTTGCTTTTTTACACATAATTTCTCTTTCATAATTCATAATACCTATTTTTTCTCCCGAATTTTTTTCAATTTTCGCAGGCAATAAAAAGGGGAACAAATTTATAATAGGAGAAAGGGAAAAAGTGAGAAAACTCGCACGGAATTTTTGTTTATAATTGGGCTGTATATATTTTTAATAAATGTTTTTTTCTCACAAGTAATGGAGTTTTGATGTTCAGATATGACACTAAATATGGAGTGAAATTAATCAATATAAATTATGAGGGATGTAGATAATTTGTGGAAACTTCCAATAAGTAAAAAGTCATCCGATATTAAAAATTAATTAAATCATTAAAAATGATTTATAAAATTGTTCTTAATATTTAAACGACCATAACTTTTTCTATTAATACCTGCCTGCGGTAGTACAACACAATTTAAAAGCATTAAAATAAAAAATAAAAATCAAAATCTCAAAAAATTCGAAAATACCAACCTTTTTATTTATTTTGTTTTTATTGAAATGAAATTTGAAAACATCATCTTATGAAATTTCAACATTCTCATTAATAGATTTTAGTATAATTGTATGTCGTTTCAACAAAAACAAAAGCTTGCAGAAGAAAAAAGTAAAAAAAAGAAATATTTTCATAAATAATTTTTAAATAAAAACGAAATGTTGCCTTTAAATCTACAACAACAAATTCACCAAAGCCAACTGCAACAAAAAGCAGCAATACCACCACCCTTGCCGCCACCACTGAGGGAAGCACGTAGACCAAGACGAGAGAAAAATCACAACATAAATCAACAGCAACAAAAACAAAACCAACAAGAGCAAATAAGCTTTTATCAAACAGATGAATTTAGTAAAACATTAACGTTATCGTCGTCGTCAACAACATCGTCAGCCTCAGTTTCGTTACCATTAAATCAAGATATTGATGTCAGTGGGAAAATGTTTGCAAATCCAAAGTATTCATCATCACAAATAAATCTCAGTCAACATAGTCTACTTTTAAATCAGAATGTGCTCGATTGTCTCGCAGCCCCATCTACCGAAGATGAACATACCAACGAAGAGGAACCTATAATTAGTGACGATGCAACAGTGCCCTTAACAGCAACAAACGGATCTACGACAGCAATAACAGCGACAATTTTGCCTGTCTCAACAAGACAATTGCTAACATCTTCGAAAATAACAAATCCAGTACAAAATCAACGACAGCAACAGCAACAGCAGTACAACCGTTCTCTATCAACCCCTCCATTTACTCAAACGTCTCTACTAAATCTCGTGGACAATAATCATCAACAATATCAACATAATTTACAACATCAACAGCAGCCATCGTCTGTGCCCTCCAACTCTTCGTATCATTCACATGAATTTAAACTTTGTGATTCGTGTCGACCTTTGCGCTTTAATAATCCCAATCAAAGTTCGGGTATTTTGTTACAGAAAAATTTTAGCAGTTCACGTTACTTAAACGCGAAACGTTCAAACGCTACGCCAACTTTATCTTCGATAACAGCACCATTAACTGCTTTGGTAGGCAATCAGCCGTCCGCTTCTTTGCTAAACACACAGCTTCCGCCAATACCGCCTCCAAATCCTTTTAACTCTTTACGTTCATTTTCACAATTTTCTCGTTTCCAGCCCCGTCGTCAGAACAGCAGTAATATGTCGCAGTCTGGTGAGGATTTACATTCACCCAGCTATTTGTCGTGGCGTAAACTACAGTTAAGTCGTGCCAAACTGAAAGCATCCAGCAAGACGTCAGCACTATTGTCTGGTTTTGCAATGGTGAGTATAAAGATTTATTTTTTGTTTTTATTTTTTTTTATAATTCTATTATATTTGATATTGTTATAAATTTAAGCAAAATTCATTGAAAAGTGCAAGTATAGTATTTGTTCTTGGTCTTGTTCTTGTTTTTTTTTTTTTTTTGTAATTTTGGCAAACGTCTGTAAAAGTTTAACAGAAAAATTAAGTGCAGAACATTGATCTCATGCCTGAAATGCTAACAGTTCTTTTTCTTATTTTCTTAATTTTGGTAAAAGCAAATAACATATACAGTCAAGGGAAAAAGTTTACATACACTTCACAATTTGAAAATAGTTAAATATAATCATGATTATCAGGTACATATGTGGTGGAAATAAATCGATTGAAAACAATCGTTTTTAAACCTGTTTTCGTTTTAAATTTTTTTTTTTTAATTTTTGGTTTGCGTTTTTTAATCTATTAATAAATTTGATAGATAGAGATATTTTGGCATTACTTTTTTGATTTTTAATAATTTAATTACTTTAATTTACTTTGGCCTTTATTTAATTAATTAATGTTAATTTTTATACTCTTCATCACAGGTGTTAATTTTTACAACTTCCTTTTCCGACCCCATAAAGTGAGTCCTTTTGCATAGCGAAGTCGCCTCTCTGTCCGTGTTCGGTTTAAAATCAACTTTGCCAAGGCATTAAATAAGCTAAAGATAATATTTCTATTAAAAATCATTAAGATCGGTCCATGTCCTTCGAGGCAGCGGGCAAAGCACTACGACTGCCTCTAATTTTTCCATATTTGGAAACAATCAAATTTATTGAAGTAACTCTAACAAAAAAACAAATATAGGGAAGTTAAAAAAAAAACTAACATCAAGAAATTGGAGCTTGGAGTTATGGGCCTCTGAACTGTTCACAGAAAATATGGGCATCATTTAACAGCTTTTGAAGAGATCTTTCAGAAAAGACCAAAATTTTTTTTAATGCTGACAATTAAAAAAAAATCTTTTATTTTTGAACAGAAAAACTTTATGGTTGGAAAGATTTTCATATGCCGGGTGTAAAAGATTTTATTATGTTTTTATTTTTTTCAGAAGAAATTGATATTTAATATTTTAATACTCAGCGCTTTTAAAAATGAACCGAAAGCTTACAAAAGCGAATTACTAAACATGCCGGCAAGGGAAAACTCAAAATATTTTTATAACCAACCATATAAATTCTAGGTATAATTTGCTTACATTAGCCCAAACTATTTCAATACAATCAAGTTGCACATTTTGTGATCAACCATCAAATAAAAGTAAAAAGTTTTCTTCATGACAAAACTATTATTTTAAATAATTACAATTTGTTCACCCCAGCTTTAAGTTTTACAGATACTATAATATGGTTCTTGTGATCATAACATTTATTTTTTCTCTGCATGCAAACTTTGCAATTAATAAGTGCAGAAAATAATTCTAAATCTTCAACAAACGAAATAAAAATGTTGTCTTAAGTCCTCTTAACAGAGCAGTATGGGTTGTAGTAGTATCCCTAATAATCTTTCCCAAAAAAAAATAAAAAAAAATAGCTGATGCAAGAACCAATCACTATCCTTAAACCAACGAACAATGTGAATGCAGCGAAATTGTAGTTGCAAAATATTTTTCATTCATTTTTGTTAGGCTTAATTTGAGCCCCTACCAGTATATAAAATCATAGCAGAACAAACCTTTAAGCTGGGGCTAAAGATAGTAAGTACGAAGACTATAAAATAGATTGGCCTGGGTTCAATCACTGCCGCTGCCAGAAGTTGAAATTACAGCCCGCAGCCTCCTTCGTCTGTATTTTTACAAGACGCATTCGTCGGAAAAGTAATTAAACTAATAAAATGACTATTTACTTCATAAAAACAACTGCCTTAACAACAATACTTGGCGGGCGTCTTATCACTGGCAATTGAATTAACGGCGATGGCAGTGTTTACCACCTGGCTTATCTTTCCTCTATCCCTTTCCTAAAGAATGTAGCACGGTTACAAAAAATAATTAAATAGACATTGTTGCTTGAGGTGCAGGTGGCAAAAAGCTTAGGTTTATAAGACTGAAATTTTTCTACAAGATCATGAATTTAGCGATACAGGCCAGGCAACTTAAAAATGTTTTCTTTATGATAATTCAAAATAGCTGCATCCATAACCCGATATCAAAACTCTAAAATCTGTTTTTATTTATAAATTTAATAAAACTGTAACAGGATCATTTTTTTACATAAATATTTTTTTTTGGAATTTTTTTGCTGGTTTTGTTAGTAATCGATATAGAATAGAAAAGACCTATTTTTGAAATTTTTGTCTGTCTGTCTGTGTTCGTATTACGTAAAAACTTATGGACAGATTAGAGAGATTCCTTAGAGCTTTGGTTCAAATACAAAATACTTTTTTTTATAAAAATACGTCATTTCGTAGAGCAAATATTGATACAAATATGAAAGCACCTAATTATGCCGGTATAGTGGCACTAAAACAGCTGCCAGCACAATTTATATTTGTAGTAGAAAACTTTTACGCTGTTTAAAATAAATATTTTTAAGCACATTTTTTAATTTTGAATATTAAGAAGATTAAAAATGAAGCAGTGATGAAATCGTGAACACTGCTAGTCCTGAATTTATTTCCCCATCATATTCATGCTCAAAAAGGACCGAATAATAATACATTTGATGTAAATAAAAGTTTTTAAAATATTTTTTTTTTTTTTTTTTTGTTACACTAGAACTTTTCTTTCTTTGTACTTCTTATGTGTTTTTGCAACAGCTTTTCTTTTATAAATAAATTTATTTATTAACGCTTTTGAGAATAAAGACTTATTTTTTTTTCTTTTAATTTAACGGTCAAATAAATTAGGTTTACGTTAATTTTTTTCTTTGACTGTACATTATAAACGGGTCGTAATTCTTTAATTTAATTATGCTAAAGGTCGCAACCATGAAGAAGAATATTGTTGCTTAAACAACAAAAATTTACGTGTTACATTAAATTATTGATTTTTCTTTGATTAACGAAATTCTTTGATTATTACAAAACACAAAAATAATCCAGAAGTTAATTTTCTTTGGAGATCTTCTTTAGACTAAAAAGAGCTAAAAATTGGTTCTCCTTAAAGTCTGAACCTTTTAGCAATGAAAAAGATTTTAATTTCTTTTTTTTTTTTTTAATTTGACCTTCATCAAAATATGTTTGTATCTTAATAAAGCGTTTCTATGGAACTAAATCGGCAGTTGTAAAGAACATAAATTTTCTATTAGTTTTATTTATATAAAGAAGCAATTGAAAAACTGCAATTAACGTAAATGGCAGACATGGGAGTAATTGATTGGATAGACTAATCAGAGCTCATTCTTTGAGCCTTAAAATTTTTTAAAGAAGGTAATGCTTTTCACTCTTAAGGTTTTATTGATAATTAGTTTAAAAAAATTATTTAATAGTTTAGATTTAATAGTTTCAAAGCATTACAATTGAGTGATAAACCTCATTTTATGTCTTGTTAACTTAATAAACACCTTACAAAAAAGTAGAACATTATTTTAGAATGGCATATTTATCACAAAAGATTTATGTACTGAGAATAAGTTGATTCAGGGTGATAGTTATTAGCACATTTATACCTAATCTGATGGTGGAGCGGCCACCTAGAAAGGTCGCTGATATATTCTTTAGCAGACAAAATCAAGAATAAAAGAAGCTCGTGGCGCTTTCATGAAGCTCAACAAAACGATCAACTTTTACATTGTGAAAACAAAGATACGCCTTCTTAAATTCTGAGTATTATCAGTACAGTAATACGGCTTCGAGACCTGACTTGTGTCTGTTAACATTTAAAACCGCCTTCAAGTATTCAACCGTCGTCAACCGTTGTCTTTATCTTAGTTTTGAGATCTTTTGGCTAAACACCATCAGTTACGACGAGTTATACGACAATACCAATTACTTAGAAATCAATCTTAAGATTCATAGAAGAAAATTCGGCTGTTTTGGGGACGCGCTAAGTAAAGATCGTACCTACAGGGCACTAGACGTAGAAGACGTCCTTATATACCTGAAGATGCTCAACGTCCTAACATTAACAACGAGACCAGTTTATTGGACCTGCAGACGAATGCTTCTAGACGTTTCAGATGGCAAATCTTATTGATGGCCTAAGCTTTTATTGATGCAGATTGTATCACAAAAGCTTGATAAAATATAGTTTTTTGTTTTCCAGTGCTTGCTACGTTATTTTAGACAGCAAGTTTCACATCAAGTTATATTATTAAGACCTTCAAATATTAGAAGATCTACCTAAAAGAATTTTGCGTCATTATTATTTGTTTCATAAAAACAATTACTTTTTTTTCAAATTGATATAAGTAATTAAATGGTATCAATATAATAACCATAAGTAAAAGTAATTATAATTAAAAAAATTAGTTTCACTACGAGGGCTGCTCTATATATTTCTGGTCTAATAGTAAAAATGCGAATATTTATAATCAAAAATGGTTTTATTGTTTTTCAAAGTATTACTTTTGCATAGTATACACTTTTGCATGCGCTCAAACCAGTTGTCGAAGCACTTTTTCCACTCCGATTGAGACACCTCTAAAACATGGTTTTTGAACACTTCAACAGCTTCTTCTGGCGATGAAAATCGTTGACCACGCATTTTTTTCTTGATGTGCGGAAACAAGAAGAAGTCATTAGGTGCCAAGTCAGGGCTGTACGGCGGATGACCCATTAATTCGACGTTTTGGCCGGTCAAAAACGCTCTGGTTTGAGCCGATGTGTGAGAGCTCGCATTGTCATGGTGAACAATGATTCGTTTTCTCTTGTGGGTTTTTCGAATATCTCCGATGACTTCAGGCAAACAAATTGTAGTGTACCACTCGGAAGTGACCGTCCTACGTTGCTCAAGCGGAACAGTCGCCACATGACCAGTTTTGCCGAAGAAACAGGCGACCATTTGCTTCGAAGTGCTTCTTCCACGAACAACTTTTGTTGGATTTTGCTCGTCTTTGAAGACCCACACGGTCGGTTGTTGTTTTTGCAACATTTCTTTGCACCAATCGATACGAGTCGTTTTTTGAGCGACTTTCAAATTGTGCGGGATCCAACGAGAACAAACCTTTTTTATGGCCAGGTGTTCATGCAGTATCGAATGTTTGCTGGTGGAAGAAATGTCCAAGGATGTCTCTATCTCTCGGTATGTCGCATGTCGATCTTGCATTATGAGTTCACGCACGGCATCAATGTTCTCTGGCACAACAGCCGTTTTTGGACGACCTTCACCGGATTCGTCTTTGAGAGAGCTTCGGCCACAATTAAATTCATTATACCAATTTTTCACAGCGCTATAGGATGGTGCTTCATCGCCATACAAAGATTTAAGTTTATCAATGCACTCTTGTCGTGATAATCCACGTCGAAAGTTGTGAAAAATAATGGCACGAAAATGTTCACGAGTTAATTCCATTTTTTTCTATATTAATTTTTTCAAGTCAATGTAAACAACATAAATAATGGTCGTATGTCAAAACGTTTTGAGTACGATTATGCTTAAAAATGACAAACCTTCCAATGGAAATGTCAGATTGTACTTGGCAGCACTCAGTGTTGCCAGGCCAGAAATATATATAGCAGCCCTCGTAAAAGGTTGTTGATCAACGTCTTTATTTTAAATATTGTCAATGAAATTTCGTTAGTATTAAAAAATTCCACGTATAACAAAAATTAAATATTTAATCTTAATTAAAAAAAAAATAGTTCTCAAAATTGTTCATCATTTAATTTCTAAATTTAAAATACTTGAACGCCTTATTTTTTTAAACCAATTATAAGCAGTTTAAAACAAAATGAAATAAATTTAAAAAACTTGTTTATTAATTTGTTCAAACTATATTTTTGTTACGTTGTCACTAAAAGCTTTTAATTAAAGAAACACAGTTCAAGGCGATTCATAACAATTTAACAAATGGTATCGGTTATTGATAATTTAAAGGTTTTAAGTTTCGAAAGCACCTTCAGTTAAGTCAAATACTTTCGCAATATTTGCAATCGAAATAGGTTTATTACCAAAAAATTTATAGAAATCATGCACCATCGTTTACTTCTATCATTATTTTTCATCCACATTTTGTAAATATTTTAATTCTGACGTTCTTTATTTGATTGTAAATTAATGTGTGTAGCAAGGCTTAGTTGTTGAAATTTAAAAATGAAATCTTGGTTTTATATTTACATTTACATATTTGAAAATAAAAATATTTCATATGAATTCCGGTTGAAAATGCTTAAAAAAAATATTTTCATTCCTATCATAATCGGTTTGACCGTTAAAAAGTGATTGAGCTACAAACATTCAAACGTAAAAACTTCTCATCTTTTAAGTCATTAATAACCATGTTCTTTGAATTGGAAAATTACCTTCTAAACCAAATATCTATCGTCTCTTATTAACCACAAATTTGTCCCCTTCATTTTTCATGTTTTAAAGTTACCTTTTAAAGTAAACTACAATTATATCATTGATATCATTCATTTATAATTATCTTCACATTTCTCCTTTGTTAACAAATACAATAATCAAACAAATTTAAGAAAATTTGCATAAAGTTTTATTTTTAATTTTTAATCTAAAAATATATTTTATTATTAATTATTTTAATTTTTATTCTTCGATAAATATTTAATAACACTTTTCTTGTAAAGCAATAATTTAAATAAAGATGATTTTCAAAATTTTACACAATTGAGTGAGTAACTTGCATTAAATTCATTTCACATACACGCGTACGAGTATGTACGGCACTAAAAATTTTTATGTTTTTTACTTAAAATTTTTAGAATTTTTATGTAAAAATGTTATACACGAGTGAGTTTTTTTGTAGTCTGGGTAAATTAACCCGGGGTATGGAGAGTGAGTGTTCGTTTGCGAGTAAATCAAATTTGAACGAGTTTTATTTCAGGCATTTAAAAGATTTTTCGCGATCGTTGCTTGCTAAATTCATTTCTTAAGCTCTCGAGAGAATTTTAGTTTTAGGACTACAAAATAAAACTCAAAAATTTTTTAAATTACGAAAAAAAATAGAAACGCGAGTCGAGTTAAAACGAGGTTTTCATAAGCGAATAGGTGAATAAATTTTACTTAGATTTAACAAATTTTTATGTTTTTATACTTTTCACCACAAAAAGTGGAAAATTGTGTAACTAGTTTTGTCATTCCGTTTGTAATTTTTACAATATCAATTTCCGAACCCATAAAGTAAATATATTCTGAGACCTTATGCATAGCGAAGGCGATTAAATGATGTCCGTCTGTCCACCCGTGTTAGTGTTAAAATCAACTTTTCCAAGGCACTAGATGAGCTAGAAAAGATTTAATTACGCCAATCGATCAGACATAGTTTCAAAAATTTTGCTATTGAAAATCAACAAGATCGTTCTTTGTACTTCGGAGCACAGGGAAAAACAACTCGGCTGCCTCTTCATTTTTCCATATCACTTGGAACAAACAAAAATATAAAGAGCAATAGAGAATTATTAAATTAAAAAAACATCAAGTAGAAAACTTGTCACTCGCCCGTATTTTCCGAGCTTTGGGCCCTTGAACTTTTTTTAGAAAAGTACGATTGTGCACCATATTTTTTAAGATATCAATATGGATATCATTTTAAAGCTTTTGAAGAGATCTTATAGGAAATACTATAAGTTTTTTAAAACGCTTAACCCATTAAGGACCGATGAAATTTTTATGAATTTTTTTTTTTTTAGTTCTATGTCACCCCGATATTTGTTTTTTGAATTGGAGTTATTTTACTTAACTAGATTTACACACATGGAGAAGTGTGTAGGAAGGAATAGGCTTATCATTGTGGCATTTAAGTTAACACTGTGGCTTTTAAATATTTTCATCAATGTAATTATTTCAACCAATGCTAAAGGAATTTCAATCGTAACTAAAAACATCGCCAGTAATGATACAAAAATGAGAATTACTCCTTTTTGTTTCCTTTGTGTTCGTTTCGAACCCATTTAGTTTCCCTCACTGAAAAAGTTAAATACCCAACTCTTATCATTCTAAACCCACAAGCCAAGCAAAAAATTATACGAATTATTATAAAATGTTGACTTCTTGATTTTAATTTTTTAACTCGTTAAGGCATGCCCCACATAATGAAAGAATAATCTTAAATTATTTTGTCGAGACGTAATTTTTTCTACCCTGCTTTAATCAGCTGCTTGAATGAACAAAGTAAAAAAAAATTAATGTAAATTGTAAAAAAAAATTGCAGGTGTAAAGTGCTTTTATCAAATAATTTCACGAAGGGAATTTTGTATGTAAAATTTAAAAAAAAAAAAAAAACAATTGTAAAAATTAATTTTCAAATAAAGAAAGCAAACATATAAATGATTTAATACAACAAGCACAGGAAATCAAGATATAGAAAAATTACAAAACAACAACAACAACAACTATTTAATCACAAGGAAATTGACGAATTGTGTTCTAAATGTAAATTTTTGACAAAACAAAAGCGCGTTAACAACCAAAATGTAGAAAAAAAAACAAAACTTTTTAAACAAAATCCCATCATTGTGATTCAAAGATAAAATGATAAACTATAAATGATTTTTCAACGAAATACAAAGTAATTTATACGTAAGCGAAAAACAGTCAAAATGTTAAAAAAAAATTCGGGTGCAAATAAATCTGCAAAAAATGTCAATTTAATTTATGGAAAATAAATATGAAACAAATGCAATAAATAGATGAATGAATAAATAAATTCAATTAAAATTGATTACTGATCAATTAAGAACTGAAGCACAATTCTGCCATTAAATCATTAAAGTTGAAAAATAACTGCGTCAAAATGCTTTTAATAATTACTTATCAGCCCAACCATAAACAAAAATTCCGTGCGAGTTTTCTTAATTTTCCCTTTTCTCCTATTATAAATTTATTCCCTTCTTTACCGATTGCGGAAAGTGAACAAAATTCGAGGGAGAAAAGTAGGTATTATGAATTTATAAAGAGAAATTATATGTAAAAAAGCAAAATAGCTCCCTTAAAATTACGGTGATGCCACTTTTTTATTTTTTTATTCCCACGGAATTTATAATTGGAGTATTATTTTCTCGAGAAAAAATTTTTCCGTGAGAAAGAAATTCCGTGTGAATATTCATGATTGGACTGTATGTGTCTCTACATCAACGGTTCTCAAATGGGGGTCCGTGGACCCCTGGGGGTCCGTACCAACCATCCAAGGGGTCCGCATGAAGAACCGAAGAAACAGTGTTTTTAAAAATAATAAAAGTTTTATTTTGAACTTGGGCTTCAGAGGGGTCCGCGGAAAAAATAGTTTACTAGGGGTCCGTGAGCAGGAATATGATGAGAACCACTGCTCTACATCAATGATACCGCTTTTTAATGGACTAATTCCTTCTTATTTGAGCCGTTTATTTTTAAAGTGGTTTAAGTCAGTTTAATTTTAGGCTGATGCACATATTCACACGATTGTGTTTTGAAGGTTTTAAGAGTATTGAGGCTGAATTTAGGGATGGTATACTTGCACTTATTATTTTTTTCATAACAAAAACTTATGTCAATATATACCCGCAGTTTTTTTTTTTTTTAAGTGACTCATTCCCCTTTTAAAATGAACAACTCATTTATAAAAATATATATTGTTGTTAAATGAAACAGTAGGAGTGCCTTACTCTGCTACATCGAATCTTATATACCCTTCTCTATGTATGTAAATCTAGGATAGTGAAGTAACCCCAATCAAAAAAAAAAAAAAAAAAATAATTATTGAGGTGACGGAGAATTAAAAAAAAAATCACATAAAAATGTTGTCGGCACTTAATGGGTTAAACATTTTAAAAAAATGTAGTATTTTCTGGAAGATCTCTTCCAAAGCTTTTAAATGATACCCATATTGAAAAAATATGGTGCACAATCGTACTTTTCTATGAAAAGTTCAAAGGCTCATAACTTGGCAGATGTGGGCGAGCGCCGATTTTTTCACTTGAAATTTTTTATCCTTCACCACAAAAAGTGGAAAAAAGGTAAATCTAAGTCTGTCATTCCGCTTGTAATTTCTACAATATCCATTTCTGACCCCCTACAGTGTAAATATTTCGAGTCCTTATGCTTAGCGATGTCCGTCTGTTTGTCCGTGTTGGTGTTGAAATCAACTTTGCCAAGGCACTACGAGGGCTGCTCTATACATTTCTGGTCTAATAGTGAAAATGCGAATATTTATAATTAAAAATGGTTTTATTGTTTTTCAAAGTTTTCTCCAGCATGATTTATACATTTTTGCATGCGTTCAAACCAGTTGTCGAAGCACTTTTTCCACTCCGATTGAAACACCTCTAAAACATGGTTTTTGAACATTTTAACAGCTTCTGGCGACGAAAATCGTTGACCACGCATTGTGCGGAAACAAGAAGAAGTCATTAGGTGCCAAGTCGGGGCTGTACGGCGGATGACCCATTAATTCGATGTTTTGGCCGGTCAAAAACGCTCTGTTTTGAGCCAATGTGTGAGAGCTCGCATTGTCATGGTGAACAATGATTCGTCTTCTCTTGTTGGTTTTTCGAATTTCTCCGATGACTTCAGGCAAACAAATTGTAGTGTACCACTCAGAAGTGAACGTCCTAAGTTGCTCAAGCGGAACAGTCGCCACATGACCAGTTTTGCCGAGAAAATAGGCGACCATTTGCTTCGAATTGCTTCTTCCACGAACAACTTTCGTTGGATTTTGCTCGTCTTTGAAGACCCACATGGTCGATTGTTGTTTCTTTTCGGGCTCATACGCATAGATCCATGATTCGTCACCTGTGACGATCTTATAAACGTCTTTTGAAGCACCGCAATCGTATTTTTGCAACATTTCTTTGCACCAATCGACACGAGCCGTTTTTTGAGCGACTTTCAAATTGTGCGGGATCCAACGAGAACAAACCTTTTTTACGGCCAGGTGTTCATGCAGCATCGAATGTATGCTGGTGGAAGAAATGTCCAAGGATGTCTCTATCTCTCGGTATGTCGCATGTCGATCTTGCATTATGAGTTCACGCACGGCATCAATGTTCTCTGGCACAACAGCCGTTTTTGGACGACCTTCACCGGATTCGTCTTTGAGAGAGCTTCGGCCACAATTAAATTCATTATACCAATTTTTCACAGCGCTATAGGATGGTGCTTCATCGCCATACAAAGATTTAAGTTTATCAATGCACTCTTGTCGTGATAATCCACGTCGAAAGTTGTGAAAAATAATGGCACGAAAATGTTCACGAGTTAATTCCATTTTTTTCTATATTAATTTTTTCAAGTCACTGTAAACAACACAAATAATGGTCGTACGTCAAAACGTTTTGAGTACGATTATGCTTAAAAATGACAAACTTTCCAATGGAAATGTCAGATTGCACTTGGCAGCACTCAGTGTTGCCAGGCCAGAAATATATATAGCAGCCGTCGTAGATAAGCTAAAGAAAATAAATACGCCAATCGATCAGACATAGTTCCGAACAGTTTGCTATTGAAAATCTGCAAGATCGCTCCATATCCCTCGAGGCAGTGGGCTAAACACCGCGCCTGCCTCTAATTTTCCACATCATTTGGAACAATAAAGTAACTCCAATTAGAAAAAATAAATAAATAAAACAAATATATGGGGTGATAGAGAATTAAAAAATAAGAAAAAAAACATCCAAGTGAAAAAATTGGCGCTCGCCTATATTTTCCGAGTCATGGGCCTCTGATTATTATGATTTTGCACCGTATTTAAAAAAAATCAATATGGGTATCATTTAAAAGCTTTTGGGTAGATGTTTAAGGAAATACTAACCTTTTTTTTAATGCTTAACCCTTTAAGAGCTGATGACAAACTTTGGTATAAAATTTTTTTATTAATTTTTTTTTTCATTATTTTATTTTTATTTATAATTTGACTTATTTCACTAAAGCAGACTTGGTGTTTTGCACCAATTTCTTTTTAAATCCTTCAGGCGCTGTACTGTATAAATATTCAATCCTTTTTTTGGGCCACCTGTTATCACGGATTAAGGTGTCATTTTTCGTCAGACCTTGTGTGAGTTTTAATTCTTGTAGATTGGCCAGTTTTTATACCGCAAGAAGAATTAATGAAATTTACCTCAAACTTTTTTCGAAAAACGATATAAATTTTTTTTTTTTGTAAAAATGCGATGTGCCATCAAAATATTATTTAATCCATTTTTACATACAACATGAGTATAAATGTTTGTTATTTAAATTTTTATCACAGATGAACTAAAATTACACCATGATTTTTTTAAATTATTTTCAAAGAAAAATAGCCCTCAAATCACTGCCAAAAACCAACAAAAAAAAAACAAAAACGAAAAAAGATTTATTGAAAATGAAAAGAACAGTAAATAAAATTGTCAAATTTAATAAAATATATTTTGTCAGAGATCATTTAAAAATAAATTGATACTTTTCATTCATTTAATTTTTTTATTTTTATTCTCTCTCTCTCTCTCTCTCTCTTTTATTGCGCTGTCATTTTTTTTTAGGTTGCCATGGTAGAAGTGCAATTAAATAGTGACACCCAAGTGCCAGCCGGTATGTTAGTTGCGTTTGCCATCTGTACCACACTCTTGGTGGCTGTACATATGTTGGCATTGATGATCAGCACATGCATACTGCCAAACATTGAGACTGTGTGCAATTTGCACAGCATCTCGTTGGTACACGAATCGCCGCATGAACGTCTGCACTGGTATATTGAAACAGCGTGGGCATTTTCAACACTACTGGGTCTCATACTCTTTCTTCTCGAAATTGCTATACTGTGTTGGGTGAAATTCTATGATTTGAGCCAGCCAGCTGCATGGTCTGCATGCGTTGTACTTATACCGGTCTTAATTGTATTCCTGGCTTTTGCCATACATTTCTATCGCTCGCTGATGACACACAAATACGAGGTGACTGTATCGGGTATACGAGAATTGGAAATATTGAAGGAACAAATGGAACAGGATCATCATATAGATCATCATCATCAGGGCCATCGTAATGGCTTAAATTATGGCGCTAGTGGTGATATTGTTTAAATGATATTTTTTAATTCATTATATATTTTTTTTATTCTTCTGTTCTTATACAACAGTAAGAAAAACTGGAGAACTTGTATTTTTTTATTGTATTTTTAGTTAAAAAAAACACACCACAAAAAAATAAAAATTTTTAAAATTATTATTGTAAAACCTACTTTTTTAGGTTTAATTATTTTGTAATTTATTTTAGAATTATTTTCTTTTGCTTAATCAATGAAAATGAAAACGCAATATGATTTTTGTAAAAAAAAGACATAATTGTTTAAGTTAGTGATTGTTAATTAACATAAGCAACAAAATTAAGAAAAACAAAACAAAAAACAATTTACTAAAGAATTGTGATATTGTCAAATATATTTTGTACTAAAAAAAAACATTAAATTAAATTTCGAAATAAAATCGTTAAATCGATAAACAAACAAAAAACACTAAAAAGAATTTTTATAAAAATACCCAAAAGATCGCAAAGGCGGTAATATAAATTAAGCCGATCCATAAGGAGAGTAAAAATCCTAAATTAAATAATTTTGTTTCCTGTTTCCTGAAGATGCCACTCGCAATTTTTTATTAAAAAATAAAAATTTTTGTTCTCGTTATCGAACGCAACAAAAATTAATTATTAATTATTTTTATTAATTAATTGTTGCTCAAATTTTTCCATGTTTATGAAGAAGCTTATAAGTTTTGGCGTTCCAGAAATAAAGAAAAGTCTTAAAGAAATTAATTGATTGATATTGGTGAATTTAAAAAACAATCAGCTGTATTGCGAATGTCGTTGTCAACTCGACACTCAGTTGGTATTAATTTGCGCACATGTGTTGACGTCGACATGTTATCGAAAATTTTGAAAAAAAAATATCATCTCTATTTATTTTGCCAGTTATTGAACATACATTTTTTTTAATTTTTGTGAAAAAATTTTGTTTATGTTTAAATCAAGTGGGAGCAGTGATGAAAAAAATAAATAAATGCTTAGGGTTCGGAGAAAAGAAGGAAAACAAAGATCAGACATTTTTATTTTTCAGGTCAGCACGTAAGTAATCGAAAATGTTGCCACTTATTTGTAATAAAAGTAAACTTTTTATTTTTGTGCCTTTTAAACATTTTTGTTGAATATTTTCGACTGAACAAAACAGCATTTAAATTCGTATTAAAAAACATTGAGCCTTTAATGAGAAGCGCCATGCATTCAACATCAATCTCCAAAATGTTAAAGTTAGCTACAACATTGTGGTTCTTGGCCCAAGGCTCATATCAATCGAGTGTTGGTAATGATTTTTATCTTGGATTATCGCAACCAACTGTATCCTTAATTTTTGAAGAAATACTCGATAATTTGGAAAGTCTCTGCGTCCTTTTTATTAAATTTGAAATGACTGAGGAGGGAAGGCTGAATGTAAGTTTTATTTCTTTGAGAAGACGGGATTTCCTGGCATAATAGCGTGTATAGACGGCTCGCACATAAAGATTCAAGATCCTAAGAAGGATGATTAAAATATACATGCACTATGCACTACAATAGAAAGGTTTTTTATTAGTTTAAATGCCACGCTTATAACATAGAAAATAACAAACAAAATTTCACTATGTCGACGCTAAAAACTTTGTTGACAAAAACAAAGTCAATTCCAGTCAACGTCGACCTAATATTGCCTTCATTAATATAAATTTGCTGCCGATAACTCTCAATTACTCTCAGTGTTGACGACGACAATACAGTGAGTGTGCCGTCGACCTCATTTGTGACGACATCAACATTCGTAATAAGGGTGAATAGTTTTTGCAATATATTTTTCATTTTTAAAATATATTTTTATACATTTAAAATTTTTTCACTTTGTTTTGAAGTTGATATGAATTCAAGGAACCCTTTTACACCCTTTTAAGATCAATGAATTGTATCACATATTTATTTATTTATTTATTGCTGTTATATCGGTTTTACAATCTGTATAAATTGCAAGTGTTTGCCTAGAACGGTGTAAAAATAACGTCAATATGTAAGGACCCTTTATTTAATATTTTTCACAATTACTATTATAACGTACATGATCACTTCTGCCTGGAAATATTTTTAAGCTTTATTCGTAAATGAATTTTCAAATAAAGGAAAACCTGAAAAAGTTTTCTTCGAAAGTTGTTCACTTTAATTTTGCTGGGGAACTAAAAACATCATGTGAGATTTTTTTTTCAAAATTTTGAACATTTCTCCAGACGTTATGGCAGAGAGTATAGGAAAGAGCTCAAAAGCGTATATTTTTATTGAAAATATTAAATCTATTCATATAATGAAACATTAACGGCGTCATTTTTAAACATAATTGCTTAATTCACAAAATCTTGTAGCGTGTATTTTGTATTGAATACACTTTCTGTTTATATGCTTGTGAACATGCAGTGTATTATTAAACGTCAGAAGGCAAAAAAGAAGAAAATAAGTATTCAGAAAAAGGTTTTTAGGAAGTAAAATGGACAATTAAAAAAAAAAAAAGTCACTGGCAACGCTGTTTTGTACACGCACGTTATTAAAACTGTATGTGATTTCAAAAACGCCAACTTTTGTTTTACATGTTCTAAAACTCACGCGTTTTGCTTTTTTTCAAACTTATGTTCGAAAAACAAAAACATATGATTTGATAATGCAAAACATGAAAATCAAAAGAAAATTAAAAAATAATGCCAGCAACCTTCTTGCTTAGTTTAATTTCTTTAAATAAACATGAAATTAAAAAAAGAAGAAATTAAAAAACGGATGGATGCTTCAGATAATTTAATTTATTGTATATTCCAATCCAATAAATATTTATTAATTTAAAAATTTTATACAAAGCAAGAAGTATTTTTAGGAAAAATGGAATTTCTATTAGTGATGTTGCATTTAGCAACTTTGAAGAAAAAGATTACTTAGGTCGTGGGTAATCAGTATTTAAAAATAATTTTGTTAGTTATAACATACACGTTCAAAACGCAGATCGGCTTAAATCGCCCATTTAATAAGCACGGAATATTTGTTTAAGATTTTTAAATGTAAATAACCGCATTTTTATTTGACTACCGGTTAAACACTTAACCGCACTAATACCAATATATTTTCGAACATCAATAAGAACAGCTGTTTTTATGAAATCGGATGTACTCAAGAAAAAACCAACACAATTGATTAAACAAAGGACATATTTTAAATTGATTATTTAACATTTTAGTTGTGTAAAAATAAAAAAAAAATGATGAAAATAAAAGAAAACATATTAATTTTTATTTGTGTATAATTTTAATGTAATTTTAAAGTTTATTTTAAGTGAAATTTATAACTTCACTTCAGTATGCGCTTGCGATTTGAAGTCGCCGAATTTCTTGCGATTGTGAACTACAGAACACCTTTCATGTGATTTCAACACGCATCGCAAGTTTTAGGCGATTTGCGATTGTCAGAACATGCACAAACATGTAAACAATAATTGCCATCATCTGTTTTATTTTCCCATTAAGAAGGTGGTAGAAAATTTTTGTTCTACGCAGTGATGGATATTGTGATCATCAGTGATTGTCATTTGATGGATTAAAAGATGGTCACTGTTCTTGTAGGGAAATGACTGTCACTCTTTTTGTAGAGTAAATTTTAGTTCAAATTAACAATAGAGGCGAATGACACATGCTGCATATATTTTAAAACGACTTAAAGACGAAAATTGGTATAACCCTTTAGATGGACATGGAACCCCAAAATTATACAGAAAATGAAAACAAATTTTTTTCAAGAAGTTGAACAACTCGGACCATGTTATGCTCGGCATGTCACAGAACTCAATTCCAAACGAAAGTGGTTTCAATTCCATATATTGCTTCTTCAGAAAACTAAAAACGAAAAATTTCTTCGAAATGAAACCACTTTAAAATTTTAAAATGGAATTTAGTTTCTTTGAAATTTTGTTATTTGCGTTTCTTAAATTTACTTTTATGATGTGTCCTACTTAGATTAGCCTTGTTGTTTACTTTGGTGTGAAAAATATTGCCACATTTAAATTAAATAGTGGAGATTCAATACTTTTCAGGAATAAACAAAATCGATCGGAATTGTTAATACGGAATTAAAACCATTCCGATCGGAATGTGTGACATGCTGCAAATTAGATTTAAAATGTTCAATAGAAGCTTAATCTCCATCTTCCTTCTGCAACAAATTTTCTTTAAAAAAAATAGCAAACAAAAATTAGAATTTGTTTTTATGTTCAATTAAAATTGTAGTTTTTATTTTACGTTTTTAAAATTAAAATTAAAAGTAAGAAATTATAACCGCTGCATGAAAACGATTTGATTGATTTTCTTTGTTTTCTTTGTTTTATTTTCATTATTATTATTATTTTACCTTACAATTGTTCTTTTTTTTTAAACTTAAAATTTCTGTTTTTTATCTTTTAAATATTTTTATATGCAGCCTTTTTTATTCTTAAAAAAAAAAACTCAATAATTAATTAATGAATTATAATTAATGTAATAATAATAATAATCATAATTGTCGTCTAACACTAAACATGTTTAACATATGTACGTACAATTAAAGTTGATGTTGGTTTTTTTTCGTTTTTTGTTTTTAATTTCTGTTATATTTAATTTTTATTTATAATTAAATTTTAATAGGTTTTTGTTGTTTTATTTTTAGGTTTAATATAAATATAATTACTATTAATAAAGTTAGATACATTAATTATTATTATTTTTTAATATATTTGAGGTGTTTTAAAAGATTTTCTTGGAAATTTGAAAAAAGATCGTTTAGAGTGGGAGCTGTTTGTTGTCTCTTTAAATAGTTGTTTTTTTATATTAAAAATAAACATTGATTGGTATTTTTTGTTTGTTGATTTTATATTATTTTTATGTTTTTCTTTATACTTTAATTAATTAAATTTTATTATTTTATTTTTTTATATTTTTTTGTATCAATAATAAGGAGAGCTAATTTTAATTATACATATTTATTTTTTCGTTTACACCTTTTAAGGTTTTATTTGCATTTTAATTAAATTCATACTAAAATCTATGGTTTATCAATTAAAAGATTTTATTTCTTAAATATTTGTAAAAAGCCGCCTTACAAACTACCCGACCTTAAAGTTAAATAATGTTTTTGAAAAGATCTTAACCCAACTAACATTAACGCCGACAAGGCTAGATAAAATTCAATGGAAGTCTGCTTATTTGAAAAAGACGAAATTTTAGAAA
The DNA here is from genome assembly GCA_937654795.1 of Cistogaster globosa. Taxonomy (NCBI): domain Eukaryota; kingdom Metazoa; phylum Arthropoda; class Insecta; order Diptera; family Tachinidae; genus Cistogaster; species Cistogaster globosa. The sequence goes on along the minus strand of OW569407.1, from coordinate 93,484,001 downwards.
TCAGCTTTGTGTTCGATATTTGATATTTAAAACTAAAAACAGAGATGTATGAATTCAAATTTCAAACTCTTAATTGATTTGCATCACAAAAACAGCTGTATCCATGCAGCTTAAAATGCCTATCATTTCAAATCTTTTTTAATTTGAGAATAAATTTTCGTATTTGCTGACAAGGTAGTAGAGCTCTAATTAATTAGACACAGACTAGCTAAAGACTATAGCGCGCGAATAGCATTAGGCACTTAAAAAAATTTTTTCGAACATAAGATTCACTTAGAACTTATGACTCAAAACTGGTGTTTGGCTCAGAATTGAGCGAAAACAAAGCAAAGCAAAAATTGAACATATTTTTCGTAGGTGTCTAGAATAAAATATCTTTGTCACTTTGAAGTTAACACAACGTGTTTGACAAAAAATGCCAGTTGATTTTTATATTAAACAAAATTAAAAATAATACATCGAATAACGAGTCTTTCGAATATCTCTTAATGTAAAGAGTTGTTGTTGCTCTTTCGAGCACAAAATGTTTTGCGTTTAGCTTTTAAGATCGGGTAATTTTGGCGACCACTTCATATAAGTATGAGCGTGTGTGTGTGTGTGTGTGTGTAACTTGTTTTTTTTTTATACAAAATGAAAGATTTTAAAATTGTTTTTTTTTTTGTTTTATTTAAAACGCAAAGTCTGTATGTGTGTATGTTTAAAAATTGTTTTTCTTACAAATTTGTCGTTATTTTAATTTTTAATTTTACTTTTATTTTTAATTCTAAAACTTAAAAATAATTTAAAGATTAGAAGTTGTGTGTGTATGGTAGGGAAGAAGAAGAAGGTGTACAAATTTTACAAGTTTGTATTTTTTATTTAATTTTTTTTTTCAATATTAATTTTTTCGTTAATATTATTTATTTTATAAATTATAAATTAATTCAGTTTGTAATATATTAATTTATTTATTTTTATGTAGTTATTTTATTTAATTTCGTTTTGATATTTTTTAAATTTTTTTGAATAATTTTATATTTCAATTTTTTTTTATTTTACAATATTATGTTAAAAAGAAAAAAAAAAAAAAGAAAATTCATTAGGGATTTGGTTAATTATTATTTTATTTTTTTAAGTGTAAATTTAAATGTTAAAAACTTTATTTTTGTTATCTGTACGTATGTATGTAAGTATGTATATAGATGTTATTGTTTTTGTAATTACTTGTTCAAGTGGGTTAGAGTTTTATTTTCTTTTTATAAAAGAGGTTGTTTTTTATATTTATTTTTTTTTTTTAATTTTTTTATTTTTATTTATTTTTTTTTATCAAAAATACATTTATTTTTTTTATTAAACAAAATTCCATTTTGTTTTTTGAAAAAAATTTAACTCATTGTTTTACATGATACAGTTGAAGTTGTTTGTTGTTCATTTTATAAGTTTGTTTTTGTTTTTGCTTTTTATAAATATGTTAAAATTTTAACAAATAATATTGTTTATTTTTAAGTTCTTTAAATTTCATTATTAATTTAAAGATTAATATAAACTACAATAATGGATATTTAATTTATATTTTGGAGGTTGGTTTTTGCAATGGAAATCACTAAAATTTTATTAAAACAATTTCATGAAATCAATGAAATGGTTAAGATTGATCGATCGCCCTTGTTCGGTTTTCTATTATTGTAACTCTCTGTTGAAGTCTCTCCCTTTCGAAAACGCGCTCTCTCTCTCGCTCTGTCACTCTCTCATTTTTTTAAACAAAAATTTTCAAAAAAAAAAAAATTAAATTTCTTTTAAAAAATTTTCGAATTTGTTAAAATCTTAGGGAAGAGTATTTCTATTAAAAGAATAATAAGACAGTAATATTCTAGAGTATATCCCAGGCGTGGTTCCAATAAGATTGTGCTCAATGTCATTCAAACGAAGCAACACTCAAAATTGTGAAGGAATAATTTTAAAACCACATCATCTTACTGTCAAAAACGAACGCACTTCGCCAACATTTCATTTTATAATTTTATTAAAACATTTTACTAATTCGGCAAACGAATCTTTAATTAATAAAATTTTAAGTTATTTTACTCAGCTTCAATGCGGTAGTAATTTTCTTTATTTAGCTCGGGAAAAATTTGAGGCGCACATTTTATAACGATTGAAATTTCAATTGAATTGAAATGTAATTTATGATATTGTCTTTGCAATTACTTAATGCAACCCAACATTTACGGCCCACCCAATAAATATTAATAAAAATGAATAAAACAAATAAAATAGTTCCCTCGAAATGAAATCATTTTTAATTTTCGAAATGGAATTAAAATTTTTTTTCAATATTATTGTTTTTTTTTTTTGTTTTATTAAACATTTTTAAAATGAGTTCAGAAAATGATTAAAATTTTGGCCTTTAAAATCATTATCAAACAAACAATTTCCTATTCCCACTTAGTAATAATTTCGAACACGATCGAACAACTTCTTGTACTCACAAAAATAAAAATGTCTTTCACGAAAATCGTTACTGATCTTATGCACTTTCGAAACATTTGTCTTCCATTGAATAATTTTCGATTCTATTGCTAAAGCGCATAAATATCAGCTCTTTGCCTTGTAAAAGCATAAAAATCAAACAAAATATTATGTGCCAAAAATTGTGTTCATCACTCTTAAAATAAACATCGTAAACATTCTGTCCCTCGACAGAAAAGTTTCGAACAAATGTTGTTGATATAAAAAACAAAACCGTTTAGAAAGAAATGTTTGATAAACCCATTTATAAAGATATTTTTAAGATTTCTTTGTAGGCTGCTTTAAAACTAAAGATTAATAATTAATTTTAAAAACCTTAAAATGATTTAGGATAACTTTTACTTTAGATCCTAGAGTAAGATTTAAAAAATGTTTTTAAAAAATGTTTTAAATAAATTAGACACATTATTGAATAATATGAAGCTTAAAATATGGGCTGTTTATAAAATTACAACGAAAATTAATTGAAGTCTGAAAGGAGAGATATACAAAGACACAGAGAGAGAGAGAGAGACAGAGAAACAACAGAGAGTAACATAAAGTGAACCAAAAAACCTGAAACAAAATTTTAACAAAATAGCTTGCAAACTAAAATTTAACAAATTGATAACTAGATTTATATAAAATATTTCAAGAAAAAGAAACACGCATTTCAAATAAGAAGTCAATACAAGGGAAATGTATTATTCCTTTTTTTTTTTTCAAATCCATGATTAAAATTATTTTACATAAAGAAATTCTTAAGTTTATGCATGTATATATTAATGTGTATATATTAATGTGGGTGTAGGTTTGTGTGTGTATGTGTATGTATTTGCATATGTATGAATAAAGCTTAACACAAGAAATTAAAATTAAAGCAAAAGAAAAAAAGGAAAAGGACTATTGAATAAAAGTCCACTGATTTAAATAAAGTCTTTACACTATTTCTATTTCTATTTTGTTTTTGTTTTTTAAATATTAATATTAACAATATTTTTTTTTTCTTTTGAAATTTAATTTAAAATTGTTTTTTTCGTTATTTTTCTTTAACTAATATTCATTCTCGTTACTCTATTTATATAAAGGATTGTTATTGATGATTAAAATAATTCTTCCAATCCATATTTAAATTAAAATTATAATAATAATAATAATAATTAATTAATAGTTTTAAAAGTAAAATTTTTAAAAATAAGAAAAAAAAAGCAGGATAATCTTACACCTTAAGAAAAAAAATTAAAAATAAAAAAGTAATCGTAAATTCACCCCTCCAACAGAACATTAACAAAACAGCCAGCCAGACTTTAGCAGTGGATTCTTCTCTCTTTTGCCAGTAATCATTCGATGAAACGACGCAATCAAATAAAAACTGTTAAGACGCCTGGTTTAATTTAAAAAAAATCCTTTAGCTGCTGTTTGTTTAAGTTTTTATTTAAGAAATTTGTTGCTTATAAAAACTTGCTATCAACACTCTCTCCTCACCACTCTCTGTCTCACTCTCTCTCTCTCTCTCTCTTCCAGCCTCTTCAACCATTCACCTTCTGACTGTTGTTTTTTTTTCTTTTCTTTTGAGATGTTTTATTTAATTTAACGTTTTGTTTTAGAGGTCTTTTTGCGTTTGTTGCTGCTATTGTTAGCAGCAAGTGTTGTTATGCTATGATGATGATGTGTTGTTGTTGTTGTTGTATTATTGTGACTATTGCCACCACTAAGATTTGCTGCCGCGGCAACTGCTGCTACAGCAACAGTAGAGGCAGCTGATACAATTTGCAGTGATTCTCAACTTCTCTCGGGTGTACTGTGATGATGATAAATTTGTTGAATTTGCTGTTGCTGTTGGGAGGCTGCCGCATTGCTAGCATGTTGCTGCTGTTGGACTTGCTGTTGACTTGACGATGTAACAACATCTTGCTGTTGGATGTGTTGCGCATGTTGGGTCTGTTGCTGATGATGTTGCTGTATATGCACAACATGTTGCTGTAGATGCTGTGGCGTTTGACTTTGTTGCGGTGTACTACCGCCACCGTGCTGTTGCTGATGCGGAGATGGACTATATTGGAATTGTTGCTGAAACATAGGCAACTTAATAAATTTATTTGTTGACGCAATTGTTGTTTGTTTATTTTTTTTTTGTGTGGAAGTTTGATTTTTGTTTTTTGTTTGTTTTATTTTTTTTTTTTTGTGGTTGGTTGGTTGGTTAAGAAAAATGAATGAAATTAAAATGAGAACGAGTTTTGGTTAAAAATAAATTAAAAAACATATATTAAATTAAATATTTAAACATTAATAATAACAATAATGTATGTTTGGTTAACAAAAGAAAAAAAAAGAGTTTCGAATATATTAAATTTTGAGAGAATAAAATTTTTTTGAAGTTCTTAAACTCCTTATATTTTTAGGTTTAAATTATTAAAAAGAAAGAAATAAATCCGCCAAGTCTGAGCTTGACTTACACGCAAAGGGTTCCGTACCTTGTATGGGTCACCCTTTAATTTTAAATTTAATTTTTAAATTTGTAACAGTGGACATAGTAAAATAGCCTTTGGGTAAATTTAAAAAAGTTCCTATAGAAATTACGAAAATATGGGAACTCTCTTAAATTTAAATTTTGTATACTTGTTTTTATAGCGACTTAGGAATACATATCCGCTGTAAATTAATAGTCTCAGCCGATTAACTAACGATTTCTCGATATCACAGTTTAGGAAATAAAAATATTTTTATGAATATCCCATCACTTTTGGAACACCGTAACTTTTGGTCATTTACTATCGATGTCGAATCATTTAGATCGAATAATTTTATTTTGAAATGACGGCATGCAGATATTGTACAATAATAAACTCAATTTGAGATGAAGAGTTTCAGTAGTAAAACATCAATCGAGTGTAATCTTTGCAAACATTATGCTGGAAGCAAATTTGGTTTGAACAACGAAATTTTCGTCGGCGGAAATAAAAGACATTTGGCTTCGACGGGATTTCTAATTTTATTATTAGAAAGCTACCAGTAACCACATTAAAGCTTGTCACCGTTATACTTAACAACTGTATTAATAATGGCTATTTCCCTGCAATTTGGAAATCTGCAAAAATTATTCCGCTTAAAAAAAACCAGGCCAGCACTTCGGTAGCAGACTTTCGACCCATCTCACTATTGTCAAACTTGGGCAAACTTTTCGAACATGTAATCAAGAAAAAAAATTGAAAGTGAATTTCTCATAAATGCAATTCCAGCATTCCAATTTGGATTTCAACAACATCATTCAACTCAACATGCGCTCTTAAAATTTCACAATGACTTGATTAGAAATTTGAGAGCTAAAGTCTGCACCGTCGTCATATCTCTCGATATAGAGAAAGCCTTTGACTCCGCATGCCATAATGGAATACTCTATAAGCTGGTCACCCTAGGGATCGACCCATTTCTCGTTAAAATTATAAAAAATTTCCTCTATGAGCGAACTTTTAAAGTGCAAATTAAAGACTCTATATCCTCCCCCGGTACTGCGGAAAGTGGGGTGCCACAAGGTAGCGTTTTAGCGCCATACCTTTTTAATTTATTGTTACATGATTTCCCGCATACAACTGAGAACTCCGAAGCTATTTTATATGCAGATGACTGTTTGATTTATGCTCATGATGTGTCACCGGAAAAAGCTCTAAGGAAAGCATCTCACCATCTTAGTGTAATTAATGCATACTATAAAACCTGGGGCATTAAAATAAACGTCTCTAAATCAGAGGCTATTTGCGTTAGAAATGCGTCTGGAAAGTGTCCCCGTTTTGTAGTACCACAGAGCAAGGTCTTGCAACTCTCACTCGACGGCTTAGACATTCCGTTTAAGCCCAGCATTAAATATCTGGGAGTCAGATTCGACAGATTACTAAAATTTAACAATAACGCTCGCGACTTGCTTAATAAAGCAAAGCGTATATCAGGTATGTTTGCTGGGCTATTGAATAACAAACACCTACCTCAAAACACAAAACTTCTCTATAAAGTGGCTATAAGACCAGTACTCTTATATGCGTTCCCTATCTGGTTCACTATATCACCAAAAATAGCAGCGCAGTTGGAAATATTTGAACGTAAAATTCTGCGAAAATGCATTGGAAAAAACTACGAACAACGTTTTAAGCGGTTCTCCAACAACTATATTTACAAAAAATCGAAAATGCAAAATCTTTGCAACTTTGCCTTGTCACTTCATAGAAGATTCGTGGATAAACTTGCCTCTCACGACAACATACTTTTAAAGGAAATTTTCGAAATCGAAAAAAATTCAAATTGGTCAACATCAACATTCTTGTCACCAGTCGGTATATTAAATGAAAATTTACGTAACAATGATAGTTTTTCTCTGCCAACCTTTTACAAAAAAACCTTCCCCGGTTCACATCGGGGCTAGACAATTTTTTGTTCGTTCTCGTTTTTAAATATGTATGTAAGTCATTATCTCAATGTACCTAAACATTTCGTTTAAAATGAAATTATTTTCACATATGATTTGTAATGTTTAACACTCTGTTATGTCGTTTATTTAACAGAATTATTTGTTGTCTAATTTTAAGCGTTGATTAGTTTTAATTTTATCTACAGACCTATGCTCTGTAAGTTAAATAAAGGCCGTGAGCAAGCCTGTTCGCTCTATTCATATTGTAATAAGAAAATAAAACATTTTTCAACATTCATTTTTTAACAAGTAGCAAAAGACTTTTAATGTGTATTAGAACAATACGTATTATACAGTTCTAAGTATTCTCAAATTAACAATTAAAGAACAAAAAAAATTCGTTAAGCATTAATGTAACCTTATGTATATAAAAAAAAGAAGACTCAATAAAAATTTATATATATTGTGTAGATGAAAACGCACTCAATAAGTGCGACGAACAAAATTCGTCATGCGTAGCGAACTCAGCCATAGATTATTTTTTTATATTTTTTCGTGTAGAGTGACCGTTTTACAATTTTTTTTTTAATTTTAAAATTTTTGAGATTTGTTTTCATTTTATATTATTATTTTTTTATTTATGACACATGTATGAAAAATCTATTATTTTTAATCCTTTTTGCTATTATAATTATTGCTACTTTTTCCCAATTCCGTAGTCACTCTATTAACTGACTCTCGTCCTGATTGAGTTTAAATGGATGAATTTACCCCAAGATTTTCAGACGATGTTTAGTGTTGTGCGAAATTTGTCATTCGTCCAGCTGTGTTCATAGAATTATTCGATACCAACGACAACAACGTTGTTACAATCAATAAGTGTCCGTCAACGCAAAGTACCAAAGTTGGTCAACTTTTAACTTTTGACGTACGTTGAATACTTTGATAGCTATCAATTGCTTCTTTTTCTTTGTTTTCTTTGAACTCTTGCTGTATTTCAATTGTATTCTGTGATTTTTATAAAATAATTTTGGTGGCAACAATTAAAATCCAAATTGAATTTAAAAATAAAGAGAGCAAACTTTGTTATAACACCTGTCAGCAAAGTACTCATTGTGCCAACCTCATCCGTCGTTACTTTGACTTCAGTTGAATGCGTCAAAGTAAAATGTATGAATCTATGTGCTTCTGTTTTTTTTTTACATATTAAAAAAAAAATCTTTTACTATTGCAATGATGTGAACTTTATGTTTGTATGATAGATTTTTTGACAACGATAATTAGACCCACGACGGCGTAGTAATCAGCAGCATATGAATTGTACTTTTATTATAACTGTGTAGAATTTCCGTACGATTGTAATACAAATTCATCCACAATTTTAAGTAAAATTTTATGTTCGAAAATATTTTTTACATTATCAGTTTAAAACTCCCATACCTGACTGAATCAATTTCATTTTGTTTTTTGACAACAAGTTATATAGAGAAAAAACACTATAAAAAATAAAAAAATAACAAAAAAAACTTTTGAATTTAACAAATATTTCGTACTTGCCAACGCTAAAACCAAATTTTGTTCTGCTGTGTAAAATTTTTTGTCTTTGGCAGGATTTGTTTAACACTTTTACAGTTTACTTTTTACGTGTTTTTGAAATAATAATTTTTTTTTTGAGTTGTTTTAATAGAAAATAAAAAAATTTTCGTGTTGAAGTACTTTCGAAGTGGCGAAATCAATTTAATAATTAGAAAAGTATTCTATTTCCATTTCAGCTTTGATTATAATTAGTTTAATTTAATGCTTTTATAAAATATTGCTTTATTAAAAAATATTAGAATTCGAAACTCTTTTTTTTTAATAAACATTTATAAATTAAATGAATAACAAGAAATTAAAATGAAAATTAAAATGAAAAACACTTACCGAATTCTCTTGACTATGTTCGATAATTTCAATACTACCGGAGGTATTGCCAGATGTGTTATTGATGGAAGTACCGCTTGTGTTGGCCACATCATATTTGCCGCGTTTGAAGCGGCCGTATAATGAACTATACGGTAGATTATAATGAATAGCAGCTTGATTTATAGACATTTGGCCAATGCTACACAAAACGAAAAAATTAAAATCATTTCTCACGAATAAACAACTAAATAAATAAAAGTTTAAATAAAACTTACCGCACAGAATTCAAAGCTTCATTCATAGCATCTTCAGACCAGGGTGTTGGATTCGAACGGGATAATTCGATGCCCTCACGTTTACAACGACCATATAATGTGCCTTTTTTTTGATGATGATGAATTGGTCGAAAAAAAAGAAAATAAAATTAAGATAAAAATGTTCGCTTTTATTCAAGCATAAATCAACTCGCCAACGAGTGCGCAGAATATCGAAAATGCATAAGAGATAATAACACCTACAATTCCACTATGATTTCTTGTTTTATATTTTTTTTTAACTTACCTGTGGGTATACCAAATTCTGCACTTGCCTTCTGTACCGACGTATGACCTGCACGTATTGCTTCCAAAGCCCTTTCCAAATCTTCTGGCGTCCAGGTTGTGGGGGCGGCATTAAATGGCGCTGCCAATCGTATACCTTCACGTCGTGCTATTTTATACAACGTCGACGAAGGTATACCAAAGGCTTTTGAGGCCTTGTTAGCCGATATTTGTCCCGAACGCAAAGCCTCCAGTGCATTGTTGAGCGAGTCTTCGTTCCATGATTTGGTACCTCCTTCCTTCTTCGGTGTTTCGATGCCCATACGGTGGGCCCTTTGCCATAAAGTGGTTGAGGGGATGCCATAGGTAACGGATGCTTTCGTCAGGCTCATGTTTTGATTCTTCAGTGCATCTAAAGCTGAATTCATATCATCTTGTGTCCAAGTTTTGGGACCATTAAACTGACCTTTCATATCGCCATGCTGCTGATCTAAATTTGTGTAATGGGGTTCATTTTGATCATGTGGTGAACCGTTGGCAATCATCATTGAATCATCGCTCGTATCGGAATTGTACATATCTGAAAGAACAGTTTTTTTCAAGAAAACAAAAATAATAATAAATCTCTTGTATAAAGATCTAAAATTTGGAGAATAATAATGAGGTTTTTAATAAATTCGAATCGTTGAAAGAAAAAAACGTCATAGAAGATAATGATTTTTAAGTAAACAAGTCAATCCCAAGACAAGTTTAATTCTACAACAGTTTTCTATAGAGGAAATATAGAAGGGAAAAAATCCACTAAAATTTTCAACGAAATGCAAAAACGAATAAGTTTATAAAGAAATAAAGTATGAATGGTTATACACTTAAAACTTTATAGACTTATACTTGATATTCCTTGAAATATGTTTAAGCCTTAAGATAAACTGTACACCTGATACAACCAATGAGGGACAAAGAGAAAAATAAGGAAGCTTTTAGTATTTTTAAGTACTTGCATCAGGTTAAATATTGTTTTAGACTCTTGATTGCTGAACTTTACTATGCTGGCTTTTTGCAACAAAATATCAGGACATTGGTCAAGAACATTGCCACACTAAAAGCATTTAAATTGCTGATCCAAAGGAACTATGGCATTAGGATAAAAGGTTAACCTTCGAAAAAAATATTTAAATTTGTAAAACTAGCAGGATACCCTGTATTTCGATTCGAAAAAAAATTATTCGAACATTGTATTTCGATTTTGCATCATGTCACTACAGCAACAACAAAAAATGCCTCGCTGAGCGGCTAATAGTACAATTACCCAAAAGTTTGATTGTTTGATGAGGTGTGTGCAATAATGCATCATCAAGTTGAAACCAATAATTTTAGATATTCAAAAAATGGTTACCGTGGCTCCTTACCAATTGTCGCTCCATGCCTGGCTAGAGCTTTTTTTATGTTCGTTTATCTTTAATTGCTCAGTCAAATAGGTCCCTGTATGTTCCTTGTTTAGGCAGTCGAACATTCAGGAGAAAGAAAAAACACGTAATTCTTTTTTGTTTTTCCCTCGCGTTTATACAGAAGAACATGTTGTCGGCAACATTCCATTAGTATTACAATTTACTTTTAAATGTTTGCAAAGCAAACGTGAACGAAACGTATCGCCGGGTACCTAACAAAAATACGATTGCGCTCTTTTCTAGCCGTAATATGCTTCCAAACTAAATGTTTCCCTTTTAAAAGTTTTTGTGTTTAAACGCAATTTAGGAGTATTTTAGCAATCTAGCCGGACATTACTTTTTTTTTTATATATTAGTTTAGGTTCAGCAGGCAGCTGTGTCGCCACAGCCCAATTGGGTCCACTTGTTGGTAACCTTTGTGCTACCTGCACTAGAAGAAGAAACAAAGAAGAGAAAGAAAAAGAGCAAAACAAAGTTGGACGTAGAGGAAAACATAAAGATGAGAGATAAAGAAAACCCAGAGAGAAAGAAAGAAATGGTGCAATAGAAGCAGATAGGATCCTGCCAACGAGACGCAATATCCGAGTGTGAGTCAGTGAACAACTACACCTCAAAAAGGAATTGATCCTTGCTGGTCCCAATGATGATGCATTAGATAAGCCCCCATAATACCGTTGAACGGGGTGTCTCATTGCATTTATTCTTAAACAGGAAAAAGACACAGCAGATGTTCGAGGTTTTTTATATTGGCTCTTAAAAATTATTTAACTCTTGGTGAGTCACAAGGTTACTTTGCAGAAATATGTCTCATGGTCATATGCGGACGTAGGTGAAAAAAAGTGTCCCTTGGTACAATTAATCATACCTCTAAAGTTTCCTCTACTTTTGTTTAGCAAATGCAACTTTTAAGGTCAGCGAAAGTTTAGGCCAAGGAGAGTTTAAAAACCCATTTCTACCAGTCCCCTTCTGTAGGCGGTGATATAAAATATTAACTGTAAGTAATTAAATAAATGGAATACACATTTTTATAGGCAGACGGAGGTATCCCTACAATTCCACCTCCTAAATTTCTCTTTTTGTCTTTTTTTTTTTTTGGTAATTAAAAAAAATATTTATTTCTAAGCTTTTATGTCGAGATTAAGGTGTTTGACGGATGTAGTGAAGCGTAGTGGACATTATTTTTAATTATATTTTACACATATTTAAAAACTAAAAAAATTTAAAAGCTAATGTACGATTTGAAACTATAAGTTTCCTACACATACACATTTACGTTCGTTTCTTTTTCGTAACTGAATGGAAAAACTTTTAGATTTCAAAATTAACAAAACGAATCGCAACTCACCCATATGCCCTGTTGTCATCATATTAACAATTTCCGGTGTTATTATCATGCCCGGTTCATGCTTTATTTGGCTCGGATCAATCTCCATAACGGTGGCTCCGGTAATATCTTGATGATGCTGTTGGTGGGCTTGTTGCTGGTGATGTTGTTGATGTGCCTGCTGCTGTTGTTGTTGCTGCTGCTGTTGATGTGCTGCCTGCTGTTGCTGCTGCTGATGGGTTTGTCCTTGCGCTGCTGCTAATTGTTGTGCATGCAACTGTTGTTGCTGAGCTTGATGATGAGCGGCTGCAGCAGCCTGTTGCTGTTGCTGATGGACTTGCTGTTGTTTGGCATCAATAACTTCGCTTTTTATATGTTGAACCAGATTCGAATTTGATTCGTCACCGGTCTGATGATGTATAGTGTGCATGGGAGATTGATCGAGCCGTTGTATCATGTGCTGAGCCAAATGATTGTCGATATCGAGCGGTTCTGAGGGATCTGTTGAAAGAAATTAAAATTAATTTAATTTTTGTTAAACAAAATTGAAAATACACTTAACAATTTTAAGAACGTCATTTTCAAGATTTTTTAGATTTTTTTTTTTTATAAATATTTTAATCAATTAAAATCAATAAAAAAATTTCTAAATTTTAGTCATAATTACATTTCAAAATGTTACCTTTTTTAAAGCATAAAAATACCAAAAGTTTACTTTTCAATTTTATATAAGACTAACACCGTCCAAAGAGCCATTAGGCCTCTTCGATTCGAAAGAAAACACTTTCAAAACACAATGTAAAAATCATACAAATTTAAATGACTTTCTTTTTGAATCAAAAGACAGAGAAATCCCCCTGAACTAAAGAAAAAGAAAAATAAAGCGGTTTCAAGCTGATGGCCTAGTTCGCTGTTAGACAAAAGAAGGCGATGAGCCCATCACATTTATTCCAATCATGAATATAAAAATAAAAAATGTTCATGAAATTTTGCAATTTGATGGGGAATTGGTTTAATTATGAAGTAATTTTCTAAAATAAGAATTAATTAATGAAATATAATTCAATTGTTGTTGGGAGGTCAAAACAAAACAAACAAATGCAGCATTTGCTAATACTAATGGGAGCAAATGCTGGTATTGCCTACAGATTAAAAAAAGAAGGTGATTACTCGCTTTTGAAAATTAAATAAGTAGAGAAATAAATTAGCGCGATTATGAACGTTCTAATATGTACGAATAAATTTGTCAATTTATGGGCAGAACAGGAAGTTGTGTAAAATTGAAGAAATAAAAATTCGAAAATTTTAAAGTTTTCTAATAAAGAGCAGGACAGTTTTTAAATTAATAGGGATGAACACTTTTGTTGAAGGAACGTCAGCAAAGACTTTTGTGCTCAATTTCCCAAACAGAGAAATAATATTGAATAATAAGTAGAAAAAGTGGCGGAAGAAGGCCAAATTTTATTTGTTTAAACATTTTGGGCAAAGAAAATTTAAATGCAAATAAACAAAACAGCAACCGGGTTTCAATTACGGTGATGTCACATTAATTTTTATGTTCTTTCGGAATTTATATTTTTCGGGATATTTTTTTCCAAGAAAATCTTCTTTTAGTGAGTGGGGAAATTCTGTGAGAACATTCATGATTGGGCTGCTTGTTTAAGCTACTGTAAAGTGCTGAGTTGGAATCCATAAGGAATGCGTGCGTATTACACACACTAGAGTCCGCCAGATGCAGATATCCCTAAAAACGATAAATATTTCGTTGTTAACAATAATTATACGGCTGCGACAAACAATTGAACGTTTAGTCTTGGAAATATATTTGACTCTTAGCACGCAGCAACAAGAAAAGAGGGAACAAGTAAGTAAGAGTGCTTTACTCTGCTGTTCCAAATTTTATTAACTCTTCACCATGTATGTAAATCTAGTTTAGTGAAGTAACTCCAATCAAAATAAAAAAAAACCAATTGACGTGACAGAGAATTAACAAATGGAAAATAATTTTTTTTTTAGAAAAAAATGTCATCGGCACTTAGTGGATTAAGCAATTTAAAAAAAAAAAATTAATATTTCCTGAAAGATCTTTGAAAGCTTCTAAATGATACCCATATTGATATTCTAAAAATATAGCACAAAATCGACCGTTTTTTATTAAAATTTCATAGGCCCATAACTCGAAAATATGGGCGAGCACCAATTTTTTATTTTTTTTTTAATTGATGATTTTTTCTTATTTTTTATTTTTCTATCGGCCCATATATTTGTTTTTTTAATTGCTGCTACTTCATTGTTCCTAATGATATGGAAAAATTAGAGACAGACGTAATGTTTTGCCCGCTGCCTCGAAAGACACGGTTCGATCTTGCTGATTTTTAATAGCAAAATTTTCGAAACAATGTCCGTTCGATTGGCGTATTTCCATTTTCTCTAGCTTATATAGTGCCTTGGCAAAATTGATTTCAACTCTAGCACGACTTCGCTATGCATAAGGACTCAGTATATATATTTTATGGGGTCGGAAGTGGATATTGTAGATATTACATTCATTGGTATGGTATTAGAATGGACTACTTCGAAGACCTTCTAATGGCGTCAATCACCTCTAGAGAAAATGTTAATATTTTGTTATTCTTTATTGAAATCCCTTACATACGTGAGGCTATGAAAAGCAATATTCCATTAGCGATGTTCTCTTCTATACTGTTTCTAAATGCTAAATGCTCTAAAGTTTTGTCTTAAATTATAAAATAATTTAAAACTAACTTTCGATTTAAAATGAAATTATCACTTGTCCAACGAGTGAATTATAAAATAAAGTAAAAGGAAATAAAATAAAGTACCAAAAACTCACTTGATAAATCTCGGGTATCCGTACTTGGGTTACAGGATAAATCTACATGTTCTGTAACTGTAACAGGTGTTGCTGAGGGTGCCGGTGGTTCAGGGGCAAAATCTAAAAAGCCCATAGGGACTCCTAGAATACCACCATTCTATAATAAAAAATAAAAATAAATAAATAAAAATTGAAAAAATTGATGGAGCAACAAAAACAAAAAAAAAACTAAATATTTAAGAATTTCAACCAAAAGAAGAAGATTCCAAACGATGTGGAATCACTTACCATTCCCATGCCTAAACTAGTCATATTTTTATCTTTTCCGTCTCTTGCTACTACAATTTGTGTTACGATCGCTGTTCCCGATGCTGTGACCGCAGTTACGCCACCAGCATTATTTGATGCTGATGCCGATGAAGTGGAAGCCGGTGAAGCTGAAGAAGCTTCAGTTTTGCAAATTTTTTGCAGCGAGGGTTTATCCGAATCTGAATCGTCCGCTGTTACAATGGTCGTTTGTTGTTGTTGCTGTTGGCCACCTGTTACACTTGTAGTTACCGTTTGAACTCCTGATACTGGTATATAATTGCCAGCCGATGTCTGTTGTAGACTGACAATAGCGGCCTGATTTTGATTTTGTATTAATATTGCCTGGGGATGCTGTTGATTTTGTTGCTGTTGATGATGTTGCTGTTGTTGCAACTGTAGGTCCGGGGATTTTGAACGTTTGCGTACTCTAGATTTTCGTTGTTGTTGTTGTTGCTGCTGCTGTTGTTGTTGCTGCTGTTGGGGCGTTGTGGCAGGTGTTGTGGTTATCAATTGTCCGGCAACTGCTAACTGTTGAGCACTTACGGGACTTAAAACGGCGGTAGTGGTTAATTGTTGTTGCTGGTGTTGATGCTGTTGTTGCTGGTGCTGTTGCGGCTGATGTTGTTGGTGGGGTATAGGAGGAGACTGCTGACCCGGCACTACTGTAGCATTGACAATATTACCAACGACAGCTTGCTGTATATTTTCTGAAACTGTTATTGTTGCTGTGGCCGTATCATTCAGATCATCGGCATTTTCTG